>CP126894.1:34044166-34737500 GCA_030440675.1 Furcifer pardalis | reverse complement strand
GGAGTGTTTGGAGGGCAGCGTGCGGGAGCATCCTCTACTGCCTGAGTGGCCACAGCTGGCCGGATCCTCCTCCTCTAGGCGATGGTATTTCTCCTACCTCAATACCCAACCCTTCCTTCTTTCTCTTATCCTAAGAGGGGAGAAGCAAAAATAAAAGATAACTGGTGGAAGGTCCTGTCTCTGTAAATCAGTTTGGGAGACAATAAATATGTGAAAAGTGGTATAAATGCAGTAAATAATTAAATAAAACAACTATAGGCCCTTCTTACCCAAGATGTATTAGAATGCTGAAGTGTCCTTGGATTTTGTTTGGGGAAACATCCAGCCTACAGATTGTGCCTCTTGCTTTCAATCAGATCTTCTAATCTAAATGTTTCATTAGTTGGCTTGTGAGACATTGGGAGACAGTTGTTATTCTATTTATGTAGGCTGAATCTCTTTTAAAATAAAAGTGAAGGTAGGATGTAAACTTCAGCAGGCTCTGATGCAGCCTGTGTTCCAGGAGTGCAGGATATCTATATTCCAGTCTGTGTAGGATGCACCTGGGATCATAGTCTAAATATAGTAATCAAATAGCAATCCCTTTTGATGCACCCTAATTACAATATCCTCAGGACTGTCCTTGAGTAAGCATCAGTGTCTCTCCCCTGTGAGTTCAAGGTTGCAGTTATTTAACAGGAGTCTTCTTTCCTAAGCTTTTAGAAATGGAGAAACCTGATCCTACTAAGAGAAGAACAAGAAGCATGGAAAGAATGCAAAGGTTTATAGTAGGAGTTCCCAACTTTTTCAAGCTGGGGGCCGGGTCACGTTTTCACAGTCAGCTTTGAGAGCCGGACAGCCATTTTGCCCTGCCTGCATGATGGGGGTGGCGGTGGTCATTTTGTCTCAATAGCTTCAAAGGGCTACCATTTTGTTTCTCAAATGTCCTTGGAGGGGTGGGAGGCCACATGAAATGGCGCCAAGGGCTGCATCCAGCCCATGGGCCTTAGGTTGGGAATTCCTGATTTATAGGAAAGAAGGGGAATATGTGGGCTTTAACCCCAACAAACATAGTCAATGGTGAGGAAAGAATGGGAGTTGGAATCCAGAGGGACATGTGATTCTCATCTCTGATTAAGATGAAGGCACATAGGTGGGACAGGCAATAGAACTCTACTTCTTACTTGGTGTGCTGGCCTGCTAACTCTGAGAGGACAGGAGAAGGTCTTTTCTTCTGCAGGCTTAGCAGGATGTTCTATGGTGCCTTTATTACTAGCTTTATGTTTGTCGTCTGCTTTTGTGGATTTCCGTCAGTGATTTCTGTTAATTTATTGAGTTTTTATGATGTAACCTCATTTGTTGCAAACCACGTTTAATGAGATAAAGTAACAGTACAGTGCCTTTTTTTATGAATATAGAAAAATCAATAAAGCCTAGAGAAAAAGAGACAGAGGACATTTGTAGATCCTGGCTGATGAGAATGTAGCATGTGCTGAGTTTGTGTGTGTCTCATTCTCATGGATAGATCTTCTCTCCTGTTGAAGTGCTGACCCATAAATGAATCGCATAAAATGTATAATTAGAAACAGAATTAAAAAAAGAAACACCACAGGTTTAAACCATTTCTGGGATTTTTCTAGGTATACTCAGAAATGTTTCATCATTTCCTCCTTCTAGGGGTGCCTTGGAAATTTACAGCTTGCCCAAAGTCATACAGGTTGGCTCTGCTCTGAGAGGCATGGTGAGGAACTGATCTCTCAACCTCTAGCTCTGTAGCCATGTACTTAACTCACTGAGCTATCTAGTCAGCTACTGCTCGTGAACTTTAACTAAGGAAGGTTATCTCTAGGAATTTCTTTTTCCAGAGTTTGTAGCTCATATGCTTTGCTATCCCCAGAGGACTTGCTTATGACAAATATCCATTTTTAAGCATGGTCTTTCAAAGGTGTACGCATCATAGCTTAAAACAGCTGCTTAGTGCATCACCTTGAAACCACAGTCAAGCAGCTGTGGCAAGCAAAGCAGCAACGACAGATTCTGTTCCACTGTACAAACACTGGTAAATCAAGAAAAGTAAATCAAGACAGTTAAAATTTTAAAAAAAACACCCTTTGTTTACTTCTAATTCTAAAAATAGCATGAAAAAAATATGAGTAAGAATCAGTGGCCAGCAAGCAGAAATCACCATCTCTGTCATAGTGTTTTCAGTGGCTGAAAACTATGCATTGATTCCCAGTCCCTGTATCATTGAATTCCTGGATGTCATAACCATCTGGACTCAATTCACTCAGACTGTCCATGGGGGGGGGGGGGGTGTCTAATGAACTTCCAATTAGATAAACGCCAAGGAAAACCTTGCTATCGTGGAGGATATGCACCTTTCTGCTGTGATGCCAGCACACTCAAGCATGCAGTTCCTTTCTGACCACATGTGTTGCCGTTTTTCTGTACAAGGAACCAACTCCTTCTGTTCCAATGCATCTAATGGAGAGAGGAATAATCCTGTTAGGTGCTTACAGCAAGGCACTGGCGGTGAGTGCGTGCTCACAGTGCCTTTGCCAGGTCGAGTGTCATTGCCAGCAGCGCTCTTGGTGGGATGAAGGTTGCATTAGTGAACAGTAATTGAAATGCAAAATAACATTTTGATCGAGCGAGCAGGCTGTTTATTTATCAGATCAATAGCCAAAATGCCCCATCTGGAGAAGTCAGTGTGATAATAAGTGATAGCATTCCAAGGGCAAGCAGAACACACGCAGCAGAGAGGACAGGAGAGAAGGGTGGGTAGGTGGGAGGGCAGTGGGTGTCTCCAACACATGCCCCCCCCCCCTTGTCTTTTCCTTGACGGAGAAAGCAGACGTCTTCCTTATAGCTTTCCGCCAAGGGCAGTGTGTTCGTTTCCATATTTAGAAACAAGAAAGCAAACATCCCTTAAATAGCCCATCAAATCCAATTCTGGACGTGTGTGTAGAATCATAGGAGGGAAATAATTTCCCTTCATACTGTATATTCCCAGGAGAGGCTGGGCTCAGGTTTGGGGTGCCATTCAACAAAGATATCAGTCAAGGAGTTCCTGTGAGTGTTTTAAAGTCATTGTAAAGTGAACGATACCTTGTGAATGGTCATAGTCCATTGACATGTGAGTGTGGCATTTAAATACTGTAACTTTAAAACAGGGGAAATAATGTACTGAAGAAGGGGAAGGAGATCTAACCAAGAGTTAAAGTAACTAACTATACACTGTCAGTGCCCATGCTTGCTTGGGAATTTTTTGTCTAAAAAGTAACTTTTCCAAGCTCTGCCTTTGTGTTTTAAAAAAGGAAAGAGTAGCTGAGAGCCAGAATATGTGCTGCAGAGAACTTCTTATCAGAAGGAACAATTCCTTCAGTATTAAAAGCTGTCTAGTCACAATTCCACAAACTTTTAAAAGTCTTTGATAGCTCACAAATCAATTTACATTGTTTTGTGATTATCCTGTTAAGATAATAGAGTAGACCAGGAGTTCTCAATCTTTTTAAGCTGGGTCATGTTCCTTCAGACAGCTTTGGGGGCCGGACCACCATTTTGCCCTTCTTCTACCACATGGCACTTCCTGGTGTGGTGGAGGCGGTGGGGGGCCACATGAAATGGTGCCATGGGGCACATCCAGCCCATGGGCCACAAGTTGAGAATCCCTGGAGTAGACAATACTGCCAGCAGCTCAACGCCAAGTGTCAGGTGGTGGTTAACTAATCTGACCACCCTGAGGACTAATGGTCTTGTGTGTTGAAGTCCACAGGGAATGGTAATGGTCCCTAAGTGGATTAAATCACACTTGAATCCATTTTGATGGAGGGCAACAGCTTCATCAATACAGGCCTAGGGCTGATGAGGATGTTGTGTGCCAAAAGGGCTCAGAACCAGAAAGTGACTCATGGAACTGGATCAGTGGTACAGGTGTCATGCTGCAATGTGGAAGTTAAATAGAAGGCCACTGCATTATATTCTCAGGACAGTCTTCACGTCTGATCACCATGATGATCACCAATATATGGATTTGGATACAGCAGAAAAAGAAGAAGTCACAATTCCACAAACCTTTCTGATTTTTGATAGCTCACAAATCAATTTGCATTGTTTTGTGATTGTACATCAAACTAAATACTAGCTGACTTTGTATTTTAATTGGTTGGTGTGCTGTGGTACATGGGGTTGCAAAGGTTTGGACTTGAATGTGCAACTGAACAACAAGAATGCTAAAAGAGTTCTGCATGGTTGAAACATTAATGCATTTTCTTTTTCTGATAATGTGTTAAGTATAGCATCTGATATGACCATAATTCTGGATTCTAGATCCAGTGGTCTAATTGTGAGCCAGGTTTCGGAAGTCAAAAGAAGATGGAAGCACCTGATGGAACACAATAGAGTGAGAGCCTAAGTCTCAGGATGTTTCTCAGTTTGGCATCAGACTGAAAGACTCTTGTATACATTGCTAAATTAATTCTCTTGGAGAAGTCAGGGGGATAAATTGGTTAAAATGCATTGGGTGTTTTGAAAGTAAATAAATCTTTTTTCAATATCGTGAGACTTATTGTCCCCTTGGAATTAAAAATTAAGTGAAGCAGGTAGTATATAGGATGAAAGAGAAGGTGAAATTGCAAGAGCAACCAAATTGAGAAGAGTTAGGATCAAGTGTACCTTAAATCTATTGCAGAAAAGTCTAAGTAATGAAGTAGGCATCTTAACTCTAGATACAATTAATACTATCCAGTGGTGGGGCTCAGCAGGTTCACCCCAGTTCACCAGAACCAGTAACAGAAATTCAGGCTGGCCCCACCCATCCAAGTTTTGAAATAAAAAATGCAGGGCTTTCCCCCTGGCCATTCCCACCATACTATGCCCACAGAATAGGAAGTAAAAAAAAAAATTGAATCCCACCACTGATATATTCCAAGTTCAGGAATGAATCTAGGTAGGAGCATATCCAAACTGCACATCTTCAAGGGGAGTGTGATCCGACTCAACACAGGTTGAATCTGTAAACCCTGATGTATCAGTTCAGGAACATCTCTTTCTTGTCTGAATTAAAATTCAGTTTGTTCAGCACTATGAAACTCTCGCTTTGATTTCTTCAAATCCTGCTTGTTTTCTTTCAGTGCCACCTTTTGTCTGTATTTTGCTATTTTTTTAAAATCCAAGATGGAAATTCTTATACATTTTATAGTCTGTATATGTTTCTGTTGTTTTTCTACCATACATGTTATTTTACACATTTTCCCCATTGAATAAAGTATACCAGTGTGTATTTTTTTGTTTTTTCAGATTTTAAAAATGTGTGGCTAATTTCATACATACAGATCACAACACAAACTCCTCAAATGGGAGGGAGGGCACGCTTCATTTTACAGTGAGGTTTGGGAGTACAAAATAGGTGATTTTGGTAAGAATTTTGAAATCCCCAATGTTTTCCCATGTCTTCCTTCATCTTGCCACTTATTGAGAACAGTCGTTGGTTCAAAACCAGAACCACTTCCTTGGATTTAGATGGATAAAAGAGGTAAGATTTGCTTTCTGATTTCTGAATTCACTCTGACTGGACTTGTGAGTATGTTAAACAGAACTGTAAAACAGTGCTCCCAAGTGTCTTCCCAGACAGAGAGGAGTATAATGGCTGATGATATTTATAAGCCAAAGCTGCAGAGCCTGTAGACTGTACATAAAAGCAGTTTGTATTTTAAGCTCACATTGGGTGGAAATGGATCAGTCTCATCTAGATATTCTTACAGAGGAGTTACAATTGGATGTGCCAGTACCTTGCCCTAATCAGAATACTGGAAGATGGTTAGAAATTAGGAAGTGCTATGGGAGTCCAGGAGGCTGTTTTTTCTGGTCTCTTTTTTGCCACAGTGGAACCATCTCTTGAATCATTCACCATAAATCTTACCATTAGCCACTTTCACCCTTGGTTGTTAGTATAAACCAGGTTAGGAAAAGGCTAAACACACATATGGTGAATCCTGAGAAATAATAGACTTTTTTTTTTTGCTGGAGGTCTCTGAAGATGAATTGGGGTTAGAGAAAAATTATGTCTTCTTGGTTATCAGTACTGTGAACCAGGAACCTGTAAGATCTTCAGAAGGATGCTGTGTTATTTTCATTTGGGCTCATACTGAATTTTACACTGATGTTACCATGTTCATAGCTTGTTTCATTACTTCTGGCTTCCAGGAAAATCAGAATACTCATCTGGAAGAGGATACTCATGAGCAACCATGTCAATCTCATGGGCTATTTCCCTATTCTAGAGGTCAATCAATCTTATTTGTTATGCTGCCTCAAATCTTTCTTTTCCAGTTTCAGACCTCTAACTCAGCTTTAAAGATCTCACTTTAAAAATCATATTGTCCGCTAAAACACAGTGGCCAAAATCAAGTTAGTTACATCTGGCATAATTTCAGTGGTGAATTGTAGCGAATTAAGAAATTAGTGTAAACACTTGTCATTGGACATTGAGTTATATAACTTTGTGCAGAGCAGCAGATGTCAACACTAACTTCTTAACTTGCAACAGTGTTGCCACCAAGATTTATGACTGATTGCATTTCATTGACATCAAAATGCAATAGGATTTTGGCAAACATGTCAAAACTAGAAATTATTATTTTGTTGTTGTTGAGACTTCTTCAGTCTTCACTGGTAACCTACTTAGTTACTTAGGCATGAACCTGGATTATTCTGCCTCTTATATTTTACTATAAGATGATAGTGGCTGCATTTTGAGGATAGGAAGAGTGGAAAGTTTGTATCGTGTAGTAGCGAACAAAGGCTCAAACTAGGACCTGGGAGACCTGGGTTCAAATGTGTTGTGCAAACATGCTAAGAGTGGCATTGGTGAAACCGCTTCTTAAATATTTCACACACCTCAAAAGGTCTACTAGAGTTGCTATAAGTCAAAACTGACTTGATGGCACAATAACATATATGGTGGAAAGGGGTAAAAACAATAGCCACAATTCTTTTTTGCATGCTTTAGATCTGATATGAAGTAGTCTGTCTTCTGCTTCTGTTTTATATTCACTCCATCTCAAGATTACATACAATGCATTCATGAGCTGCTAATGTAATGTTTATGGTCCTTAATTATAATTATGATCCATCAAACCTATTTCAACCTATGGAGGCTTTCCTAGTGTTTTGTATGTTTAAAGTACTTAGAAGTGGTTGACCAGTCTCTCAGGGCTGCACAGGGCAGATAACTCTTGACTCTATTAGCCACATACATTGCGAACCTTGGCTGACTCATTTTCCAGGAGACTATTGACCAGTGGTGGGATGTCAAAAATTTTACTACCCCACCATGACATCATCACAGTGTGGGTGGAGCTAACATCATGACATCATGGGCGGAGCCAATGTCATGACATCATGATCTTGTGGGCGGGGCCAAAGAAAACAAATTTAAAAATAATAAAAAATAAAATAAAAATAAGCACACCCACCCACCCCTCAACCCACCCACCCACCCACAACACAAACCCATAAATAAATAAATAAATAAATAAATAAATACATTAAAATACACCCACCCACCCACAACACAAATCAACCAGAGCTTTTAAACCAGAGCTTAAAGCTTATTCTGGCTAATCTTTCTCACACTAGGTCAGATGGAAGGAACTACAGAATGAACTCACCACAAGATGGCTTCATTTTGGCACTTTTCAACTTTTCAAAAGTTAAAGAAGTTAGGTACTAAGTCTTTGCCTAACCAGCTCTCTAGGATATCTAGGGGAGCAGGCTATAGGGAGCTTCAGGCTAGCAGCATCTCTTCCTCCTACCCGCTTGGGAGGACAGCAAGGAGGCCGTGCATACACGCCAAGCACCGTGAAAAGGTAAGCCCTGAAGGTGGTTCCCCCCAAAAGCTGCAACCGGTTCTCCGGGATGCTGGGAAAAGTTACTACCGGTTCTAGAGAACTGGTGAGAACCTGTTACATCCCATCTCTGCTCCTGACCCCTCACTACACAGGCAGGAGCTTCAATCCACTCAGCTGTCCTAGCTCTTTACAACTTGTAACTGACTCACTAGTTAGCAGGCCACTTTAAGTGCTGGTGGTTGGTGATCAAATAGCAGGTATGTTTCGGAGGATCTTGTTTTGACTCACTCTTTCTGAGTTTGGTGGAGGGATGCCAGCTAAGTAATGCACTTTTTGTATTGGGGTTGCTTTTAGGCATCCTGTGACCAATCTCACTGTTTCATTTAGGGCCACATCCACCTGCCCTGCATGCTTTGATATGTACCACCATGGACTAGCATACTCTCCAACAGAGTAACATAAAGCTAGCACATAAGTTCTTAATGTGTGTGGTTGGGCACCCCAACTTGTGCCTGCTATTTTCCTCAAAATATTGCTCCCGGCAAAAAAAATTCTGTTTGGTATTAAGGCACTGGGTCTTGAAGATGAGAGTTTGATCCAGGGTAACTCCACGGAACCTTCATGACAAATCTCATTAGTTTGGTTTATTTAAAATATTTTTATATAAGCCTTCATTCGGTGGTGGTGTATAGGCCCCACAACTTGATCTGGAAGTCATCTTGGAAGTTCTGAATGCTTCAGGGGTTTGTACCTATTAATTTGCCTGGAGGAGGGGGAAGAGAAAAATTGAAGTGATTTCTAATCTATCTGATTTCATTTGTTCTACAGACACAAATCAGTCTGTATATTTGCTTTCCTTCATTCCAAAACCAAGTCTAATTATTTGTTTTCTATGTGGACACCATACAAATCGGTTTGAATCAGGTTGATTCAGTCAATAACTTGGATTTTATCTGAATCTGGGCCACGACCCTTCCATTGAGAATATCAGGGTGTTGTTTGATCACTTTGTATAACAACACAATAACTAGTATAGACCTGCTGAATCAACTGGTTTTATTAAATCAACACTTATTTAAGTGCCATTGATTCAGTGAATCTCCTTGAGTTAGGACTAATAATTGGATTTAGCTCATAGTAATTAAAACATAAATAAGTTAAAATGCTTTGGTGAACAAAATCGCTTTATCTAAGTGCCAAGAAGATTGCAATGTCAGGGCCAAGTGAGCTTCAATGGCATGATTCCGCTAGCTATCACATTTCTGGTGTTCATCATCATTCCTAGTTGAGGATGATAGGAATTGTGAACCAACAGGTCTAGGGAATGCCTGGTTGAGGGGGTGCATTATAGGAAAGTGGTCCTCTTATATGTCTAAGAAAGGCATCTGAAGAAGGGACACACTGGAAGATCTTACTGTGCACAGGTGTTAAGAGATGAGACACATTGTATTGTAGTGGATAGAGTGATGGTCTAGGACTCAGGAGGTCTGGGTTCAGGTCAACACATGGCCATGGAAACTCACTGAGGGGCAGCATGGGTAAAACCTATCCTTAAGTACCTTACGTGTCTCCAAAACATTACTAGGGTTGTTATAGACTGGAATCAGCTTGATGCCATGTAATACATACCATAGGTCCAAAGATGGGGAAAATTACTTTCTTGGGCTATGGTTCTCAGAGTATAACCATGTTGGCTGTGGGATTTTGAAATAGTAAAGGTAAAGGTTGTCTCTCTTGAAAGCCAGTCGAATCTAACTCTAGGGTTCAGTGCTCACCTCTGTTTATAGCCAAAGAGCCAGTGCTGTCTATCTCTGCAGATGTTTCTGTGGACATGTGGCAGGCATGACCAAACAACGGAGTGCATAGAACACTGTTTATCTTCCCACCGGAGTGGTACCTATTTATCTACTTGGAATTTCTTGCTTTCAAACTGCTAGGTTGACAGGAGCTGGGACAAAGATGGGCACTCACTCTGTCATGCAGCTCTTGGGTCTCAAATTGCTGACCTGCCAACCTTCCAGTTGTAAAGTTCAGCATCTTAACCACTAAGCCACCATAGTCCCTGGATTTTGGAATATGCAGTACAAAAATAACCTTTCCACATAACTATAAATTGGTATTGTCTTTTGTTTTTCAGTCAAGTACTTCTGATGTTTCCCTAAAATTTTTCATTTGAGGATCCCACAGATCACTCAGGGGATTGTGTAAAGCTAACTTCAAAATATTTTGCTTCCCTTGACATTCCTCAGATATATTCCTTGAGGTACAACATTCAGTGGTAATTCCAATTAATATGTAGGTATCTTTCATTGTAGATTTCATCTGGAATATTATTCCACTTGCAGCCATTTATATTCAAGAACATGTTCAAATTGGAACAACTAGGGGAGAAAAGGAGATTAAACTGAGGGTAGGAATGGAAATATTGATGAACACAAATGGAGGGACATGGCTTGTTTAGCTTAGAAAATGGGTTTTTAAAGGAAAGACGTTTCTTCTGAAGCATAGCACCAAGGCTTAGGGTGAACAAAGAGACTGAAAGAAAACTGTGTGACTACAAACTGAATATTGAAAAAAGCAAATTTGAAATTACAGTCAAACCTCACATAAAGAGTGCCTCACTTAAAGAGTAACTCGCTTAAAGAGCAGAATTTTCTCTGAATGTTTGCTTCGCTTAACAAATAAAACCAACCAAAAACTCACTTAACAAATAAATTGGGGTTTGCAACCCCCCCCCCCCCCATTGGTCATTTACAATGGTGTTTCGCTTAAAGAGCAAACTCACTTAAAGAGCAATCCAGTGGAACGCATTATGCTCTTTAAGTGAGGTATAACTGTAGACTTAAGTTTTAAATCACTGTAACATTATGCAATGATCACCCTAGGATAGTTGTCGAAAGTATCTCAATTAGGTTCAAAATAGAAATGAATGCATTTAGGATGGTGGAACTGCAGTGGCATAGACTTGTTGGTTAAGATGCTGAACTGCTACTGCCAACCTAGCAGTTCAAAAGCAAGAAATTGCAAGTAGGTTAATACGTATCACTTTGGTGGGAAACTAAACAGTGTTTCATGCACTAGTCATGCCTGCCACATGTCCACAGAAATTTCTGCAGACACAGACATGCTGGTTCTTTAGGTATAAGTGGAGATGAGCACCAAACGCTAGATTCGGATATGACTAGTTTCGAGCAAGGGCTACCTTTACCTTACTGTAAGTTCCTGTTCTAATACATCACTTGAAATCCTCAACGTAAATTATAATTTGTAGGGTTTCATCCTCTTTTCTGTGGCACAAAGGAACATTGCAGTGGAGGGGAAAAATGGAGAAGAGTTATTTTGATCTGTTGATAGCTTTGCTCATTCTGATGAAACTGTTGCTACCCTGTTGCAAGTCAAAAAAGACATTTCTTCTGACCTAGATTGCCTGGAGGAAACTGGGACTATGTGGCCATTTCCATGCAAGATTGTGGATTGGCTTTTTGTTTGAATAATTTTCAGTTGAGCCTTTTACACCTCTTGTAGTTCTCCGGAGTGCATCTTCTTGTCGCTTGATACTGTGTTCCTTTGGGAGGCTGAAATGGGAATAGGGAATGCTGCTTAAGACATGCTTTCTTTCTGTTGCTGCTTTACCTTGTAGACTGGATTGAAAATAGTAGGGTTGAAATAATCACCTGGCTACACACCATGTACCCCACTAGAGTGTGCTAATTTAAGTCCTCAGTACAGTTGACCCAGAAGCTCCTTTGCACAAGTATCGCTGAAAAAATATAAGCAATATGCAAAAGCATAGGAATGCATTTTAGTAGAGCTCATGCAGAATAACTTCCTGGGGGACTGAGTTACCGTAAGTCCTTAAAGACATTGGCAGTAGTGGATGAAAAGTGCCATTAGTAAAGCACACCATTCTCATATTAAGTCAAGGCTGATGTTATATAGTTGTGTGGATTAGCCACTACCAGGGGTGGTGGATTTCCAAATGTTTGCAAACAAGGCTACAAGGTAGATATGTAAAATGTTGCATTCTTTACGAAAGTTAACCTCTATGATGGTGGAAAATAGCATCAAAATCACTGAAGGTGGAAATTTTGAAGCTATGCTTCTGAGTAGGTTGTTATAACTACATGTTTAGACAAGTAGGTCAAAATACTGGGGTTATAGTCAAAAGATTGGGGTTCTATATTTGATGCACTCTTTTAAAAAAACTTTCTACAGTGATTAGGAAAATAAGAAACTAGTCAAAATAGATGGAAACTCAGTGGGCAGATTAGTGATTTATTGTCAAAATTAAATGGCGTCAAGATGATTTCAGTCTTGAGATGTGCCCATCTGTTTTGTAACCATTCCATATGTGAGTAACCACATTTTTCAAATTGTCTTGTGCATGTCATTCTTTACTTAACTGTTCTTATTTGGTCTGATTATTCACCCATGGTCCTCTGCTATTTATTTATTTATTTATTTATTTATTTATTTATTTATTTATTTATTTATTTATAGTATGATGAACTATAGTTGTCTACATTAATGTTGAAATATACCGTAAGCACAAATTGTCCATCTCAAGTTCATAGCTAGAGTTCCACGTCCAAGTTTAAAAGCCATTACATCCAAATGCACATAAAGGACACCTAAATATAATGTTGCATATGGTTTGGTCTTCTTCTTCACAGGCTCATTGGGGAAAGGACTTCTATCCCCATGTGAACAGAGTGGCTTCACATCTACCACAGCGAGTCCTCACTCTGTTCAGCATCCTCCACTGCCATCTTAGAAGGGAAAATCCATCTAGCCATTTGTAGAGATTCTTGATTATGTGACGATGGAGAATCGGAGATAGATGTTGCCTGAGTTCCATCCAGGCATCTGAGATATTAAAATGGTTATTCTGTAGGTTGATTGCAGTATGCCAAGCAGGATGTCTAGATTTTAATCATTGGGCTGAGGGGGCAGTTATATTGCCATGGACTGGGAGGAGAGGATTGTTTACTATTTTTATCCATAGGTTTAATAATGCCAGTGATCTTCTTAGTGGTGGCAGCGGAATATGGCTCAAGACAGGGAGCCAGTGGGTGTTGGTTGGCTGAATACAGCCTGTGATGGTACGCAATGCCTGATTCAACTGTATAGCTATTAGTCCTGTGTGTGTACTATTAAGTCAAGATGAACAACAGTATTCAGGGACAGAATATGATAATGCTAAGGTGGTGGATCTAAGAACTTGAGCGCTAACACCCCAAGAAGTGCCTGCTAGTTTCTGTAAGATGTTATCTCTGGCTTAAATATTTTCTGCCACATTGAAGAGATGGAACTTATAGATCAAAGACCTATCTAAGGAGACTCCCAGGTACGTGGGGCTACTACAGTATTGCAGATTTTCTCCTCTGAATGATACAGCTGGTTTATACTCTGTGTTTCTGTTCTGCAAATGAAAAGTTGTAAGAAAACCAAAATCTAGCAGTGCTGAAGTCAATCAAGGATCCAGAAAAAGTGGAGAGCTACAGGCCTATCACTCTTCTCAGTGTTACTTTGAAGCTCCTTGAAATGCTCATATATAACAAAATGTCTCAGACAATCAACCAGCATATCCCAATTGAGCAAGCAGGATTTAGACCTGGAAGAGGCTATGATGAACAAGTTCTGGCATTAGGCATTAGTTACCCATATCAAAAGTGGATTCAATAATAAGATGGTGAGCACAGGTGTCTTCCTTGACCTAACAGCTGCCTATGACACCATGTGATGAGAGAAACTCCTCTTTAAATTCATCAGTATCATCCCTTGTCTAAAACTTATTACATTACTCAGCAGCATGCTGAGCAACAGACATTTCCAGATATTTTCAGATGACTCTAAGAGCAGATTATTCACAATAAATGGTGGTCTTCCCCAGGGTTCTGTGTTGGCTCTTTTACTATTTAACTTGTACACACATGACCTTCCAAATACTATATCTAGGAAAGTCATCTATGCAGATGATATAACAGTGGTTGCTCAACACCAAAGCTTCACTGGGCCTGAGTCAGTGGTTTCATCAGGCTTAAAAATCTTAGACGTTTACGTCCATCAGAATAGTCTCAGACCAAACCTTCAGAAAACTACTGTGTCAACTTTTCATTTGCAGCACAGAAACACAGGGTATAAACCAGCTGTATCATTCAGAGGAGAAAATCTGCAATACTGAAGCTGTTGGGCCAAGATGAAGAAAGAACTCTGGGTATATGCCATCAGCGCCTGCTGCCTTTCCAGGTTTTAACCCTAGCATGGCCTGCTTGGTTTCTTGTGTTTCAAATTAGGAAGATAATTTGGTAGATCGACAAGATGTATGTTTCTTTTCATTCAGGGTATGCTTTACCTGCTGTCTATGATGTTTTTCAACTGAGATCTTTGATGTAGAAATCATATGCTTGGCCATATAAACCAAGCTGATGCTTGATTTAACTCTGATATTACTGTTAGTTGCATCCAATTTTCTGATGAGGTTCCAGGCTTTCCTGCTGGAGTACAAGAAATTTAGGGATTCTACAGTTTCTTGGCAGATTACCTCTGCTACTGTAATACCTTGTGTTGATGGCCAGATGTAACAGTTCTAGATTTTTAAATCCAACTTATTCAATAGAGGCAATCTATTGAATCAATAAAGACTTTAGGCACTTCTGTAAAGTACATTGACTGGACTTTTACCCATAATTTGTTTTAAATTTAATAGACAGATCGAATATATCTGGTTCTATGTTCATGCTTAGACATTTAATGTTAAAAAGTACCATAATGCCAGGAAAAATGGGAAACTAGGAAAAGATTTGTGACTGTTATGTTATTTTTTAAACTTTGTAAGCCGCCTAGAGTCAGGCTCGCCTGAGCAAGGCGGGGTATAAATTTGAAATGAAATGAAAAAAGAGGTGATAATGTATGGTTGTGATAGCTGGACCAAAAGGAAGGCTGAGCACAGAAGAATAAACCCCTTTGAAGTGTGGTGCTGGAGGAGACTCTTGAGAGTCCCCTGGACTGCAAGGAGACCAAATCAGTCAATCCTAAAGGGAATTAACTCTGACTGCTCTTTGGAAGAACAGGTACTGAAAGTGAGGCTCATGTACTTTGGCCACCAAATAAGAAGAAAGGATTCATTGGAAAAGCCCCTGATGCTAGGAAAGATTGAAGGCAAAGGGAGAAGGGGAGGCAGAGGATGAGATGGTTAGCATTGTTGATGTAGTTGGCATAGATCTGGGTGGGCTATGGAGGATGGCAGATGACAGACTCACCTGGCGTGCTGTCATCCATGGGGTTGAAAAGGGTCGGACTTGACTGTGCGACTGAACAATAGCAGGAAAAGAGAAGTACAGTAAAACCTCATATAACACTAAAACCTGGTTCCACAAGTCTTGGTGTTATATGATTTTTAGTGTTATCTGATGCATGTTAAAATCCTATGGGATCCATAGAGATACATTGTAACCACACAGGCTTTAGCGGTTGTTATCTGAAGCATCCCATAGGATCTTAATGTTATCTGATGCAATTCTTCCCCCCAGATTCCTTAATGTTATGCGATTTTAGTGTTATTCGATACTAATGTTATATGAGGTATTACTGTACCTATATGAGATAGAGTGACTTTAACATATACTTAGTAATAAAGGTAACAGTCTCCCTTGCTTAAAAGCCAGTTGTGTCCAACTCTAGGGGGCCATGCTCATCTCTGCTTTCAGAGATCAGTGCTGTCTGTGTCTCCAGATGTTTTCATGGACACGTGGCAGGAATGATTAGACACCGAAGGGGTGCCTATTTATCTACTTACAATTTCATGCTTTCGAACTGTAAGTTTGGCAGAAGCTGGAACAGAGGATGGGCTCTCACTCTGTCACACAGCACTCAGGTCATGAACTGCTGAACTGCCAACCTTCTGGTCGTCAAGCTCACTAAACCACCATGGCCCTGATACTTGGTAATACAGATCTGCAAAGTATATGTCATGTAATTTGGTGAAAAATATATGAATAACATCTTGTGCAAGGGTTATTGGCTCTGTACATACAGTACTTCTTGTTCTGTTTCATATTTGTAGCACACTGGATGGGGGCTGTGGTGGCTCAGTGGTTAAAAAGCTTGCCTTGTTAGCTGGAAGGCTGGCAAATCGGCAATTCAAGATCCGGATACTGTATGACAGATTGAGGGCCTGTCTCTGTCCCATGAAAGGAGCCTCATTTTGGCATTCCCTGAGCAGAGTTTCTTCCACAAAAATCCTTTCAGCCCAGAATAATTTCTGGCATGAAATTATTATTATTTATCACATTGGACTAGCCTGCTTTGTGCTGGGTTCACAGCAGTGGCCCTCTAGCATAATCTTCTTGGTGAGTTAAAATTCTATCCAGGTCAGTGAAGACAAAGCCAAGGCAACATGATTTTTTTAAAGCAAGGGATGGGAACTCTTATTCACAGTTTGGCTACTGATCTGGAGTTGCCATGTAATCATACACAATGAATTAAAGTGGCAAATCAACCTCTCTATTTTTGATATTCTATCTATCTATCTATCTATCTATCTATCTATCTATCTATCTATCTATCTATCTATCTATCTATCTATCTATCTATCTATCTATTCAGTATCTATCTTTCCAATATAGATATTGAAAAGCCTGGACCAAAAGGCTATAGCTAGTACCAGTGACACAGAGGAGAGCCTGGAACTGAATCTCTCCACCTCCTCCACTGGGGAAAAAAATCAATTTCTTTGATTCATTTGGAAGAACTGGGTCTCGGCCAACTTCCACATCAATAGACCTAATATAACCGAGTTCTCCTCAGGCTTCTGGCAAGAGTATCCCCTGGAGCCCTGTCTCGAGACAGGCTTCCCAGGCTGGGGAGCTATCGGGTTGACTGGGCACTTCAGTTGTTTACAGTACAGATTTACTTCCTTCTTCTGCTCTGGTCATAAAGTTTCTATTCTCTACGGAAAGCTGAAAAGTAAAATGCATATCATGCAAGAAGAAAACAAAAACAAAAAAATCCTAGATAAACATAGCAGATAGTCCAAGACATAGATTCACGGTATCATAGGGTAAGAAAAGAAATAAAGTTAAGAGTTACAAGAAAGCTAATGTCTCATTTAAGGTTATTAAACTATTAGAATCATGGTCTGTATAGCTGTTTGTGGCCTTTAAAATACTTGGTCATTTTATCTGAAATTTGAAAAGTTACTTTTTAGACTACAAGACTTAAATACCCTGACATGGCTACTAGCTGTGATACCCTTAGAGTTCCAGCCAAAAGAAGTATTTCTCTCTCTCTCTGATTTTTACCTGCAGCTCTTGTGAGAATTTTAAATTCAGGTTGAAGTGAAAATGCAAGACTATTTTGCGTTACATCTGATGTGTGTTCCATCTTGACCAATATATCTATCCCAGCTGACTGATCTCTTTCCCAAACCGAAGGTCCTTTCAGGGCCATAGCCATGATTCTAGATGTAGGTGGGTGAATATTTTTTAGGGTGGGCAACAAAGCCTCTTTTTAATGCATTCCTATGGGAAACTGCGCCTTACCAGGGTGGGCAAACTGCTAATTCAGGGTGGGCCAAGCCCCCCGGGCCACCCCCTGGCTACGACCCTGGGTCCTTTAAACTGTGTGGTAGATCACATTTTTGTTTACAAAAAGTCCGCAGCAGAGAAAGTGTGATAGAATAGTTTCAACTATAGCCCTCTTTATGTAATAACAATAACTCTAAAAGAATTTAAAAAGAGAAAAGGTAACTTTACTTACAGTACAATCCATACTTACAATCAGAGTAATAAAAGGCAAAATGGAATCTATACCATATGGAGGGCATCCCAGGCTTGCCCCATAATTACAAGTGTTTTGTGCACAACACTAGGCATTTTTGCTCAATATACACATTTCTTTTTGTGTAAAAACCAGATATGAACAATACACAAAAACTCTTGAAATTTCATCCATACAGAGAGGAACATTTGAAAATTTTCCTTCTCACCTATAAGAATGAAATTATCAGGTACAGGTATTTATTTTTGTAATAGGGATACATTTGAATGGGAATTGGACCTAGGACAGGCTGTTGCTTATCAACATCCCCCAATCCCTCCTCTGGTTACAGCTGAATGGACTGATCGAGCATTTCCTTTTCCATGTGCTTTTGTGAAATGATCAATTCAATAATGCAAAAATCATAATCAAAGATAAGGATCTAAAGTATCACAAAGCAATGAGTTATGTGCACCTGAAGAGAATTTAGATTTGTTCATTTCAAGTTGCAGGACTGCATGTCACTAGCAAGCTGCTTTTTATATTGATAGAGGTGAAGTTAAAGTAGGGAATGGTGACATTATGCTTTCCAGATGTTTTAAATGATATCTCCCATCACTGCTGAACATTGGCCATAATTGCTATGCCTGGTGGGAAGTCCAATCTGAATGAAGGACACCAAGTTGTGTATCCCTGGTCAAAAATAACAAGATAATGATATATAGTATTTTCAACCTTCCCAGTAATATTTATTTTGTACTTGCATAAACTTATGTGACATTCTGCACATGTTTACTCATTATTGAAGAAAGCCCTATAATGTTCAGCAGGACTTCTTTCTGGATAAGTGTTTCCTTAAGGTTGCATGCCCAACTCTGGCTAATCCAGGATCTGCAACAAATGTCTCCCTCCACAATGATTTCTTTGGGCCATTATGAAGGTAATGTTAAAGAAAAGAGCTCCAAATACTCTTATTTCCCCCTGTATTATTCTGCATATTTTACCAGTATGTCTGTGCAGGGATACAGAGTCTGGCTCATTGGCTGATCACTACCAGAAACATGTACCGATAAGAATTTAATTTTGGCCAGCAACAAAGCTAAGAAGGTGGCTTCATATTGGCAGTTCAAAGTTTGATTTAGACATGAAAGAAGAACCAGTACCATATATACTCAAATATAAGCTGACCCAAATATAAGCTGAGGTACCTAATTTTGACTGGAATCCCAGAAAAATAGATTGACATGAGTATAAGCCAAGAGGGGAAATACAGCAGCTGCTAGTGAGTTTCAGCAATTAAAATACATGAAAATACAGTAAAATTAAGTATTTTAGTGATTTTTTAAAAACTGTATTGTACCACCCACCAGTGGTGGCGCTGCAGGTGAAGTGGGTGGGCAGGTCAATTGCAATGAGGCAGGAAGTATTGCTCTAGCCTAGCCTCTTGCTCCCCCTGCAAGGATGACGCATGGCTTTCTCCACCATCTTGGGCAGAGCAGAGACAAAGGCAGAAGGTACAAATAAGTGAAATCCTTTCTTTTTCCATACCAGTTTGGAAGGGAGACACAATTGTAATGTAGAGCTTCTTTCTTCATCTGCAGTTTTCCATAGGAATTAATTGAAAACAAACTTTAGAATAGGAGAACTTGATTTTCAATGTATTCTAATGGAAAATCATGATTTGCTCCCTCTTGTGGTCAGTTGTGTAATTGTACCTCAGAGTCTTTTGTGGTAGAAGTCCAGAAACTTACTTTTAAAGTGCCAAATAACTAAAAAACCTCATATTTTTAGACCCTCATGGTCATTGACCCATGTATAAGCCATGTCCCCTTTTTGGATCTCATTTTTGGGGCTAAAAACTCAGTTTATACTCAAGTATATACAATAAGTCAGGGATATGCAAAACACTTGCAGCACATAAAAATGTTCACAATCCCTGGCTTTAAGGAGTCATATTTATTGATCTGCTATAATGACCAAACTTGCAACTACACAATAATTAAGCAATTGCCCACATCTTCAATAATGCACAATCAATTCAATAATTTGATCCCTAAGCAATCAGATAGAGGTACCCACAAAAAGTGGAGCAAAAATGAGTTAACACTTCATATTCACTTTGAGGTCTTTTATTTGCTGGATTACACTAATAATAATTTTGTGTTAGAAATTATTCTGGGTTGAAAGGTTTTTTTGCTGAAGAAACTCTGCTCAGGAAACTCCCAAATGAGAGACCTTTCATGTCCCCAAGATCTGGGACAGAGACGGGTGCTCAATCCACCATGCAGTACCCAGGTCTCGAGATGCAGACTTGGCAGCCTTCCAGCTAACAAGGGAAGCTTCTTAACCACTGAGCCACCACAGCCCCTTGGATCACACTGCAAAGAGCTCACCCTTGGAACTGTCCATGGTGCTGCAGCCTACCAGGAAAAGTATTGCAGTCTGATCTCTTTTATCTTCTTCCCCTACAAGCACACATACCACAACGATCAAATAATGATCTCTCTTGCAATCAGCTCATGAAGCAATTTCTATCTTTATATTATGGACTACTCCTTCACTACTGGGTTGAGAACTTTATCAACATCAGTCTTTACTTCGTTACTCTTTTAGGTTCATTCTGGATTCTTTACTCAGCTTCACCACTGTTGCTAGTTCAGACAGTTATCTTCTGTAGCCTTCTTAAGTATTTAAAACAGTTCAGATTTGTTACATGGTACTAGAACTGTGTTTGTTTGAGACTAAACAACATTTATTTTGGTTCTTTGTGGAATGAATTTTCCACATGCAGTTCTACTGTCAAGTGACACATCAGTGATGGCCATCTTGATAGTTGCCAAACATTCCTTGTTAGGGGATTCTAGCTAGAAGGCCGGCAAGTCAGAAGTTTGAGACCTGGGTACTGCATGATGGATTGAGCGCCCATCTCTGTCCCAGCTCCAGAAAGTTTGAGGATACATGACAATCTTCCTACATAGGGGAAATCTGTTTACATTAGGAAACTGGAAATCAGAGCATACAATTTTTGAAAAAGGTAATTATTTTGTAGTGCTATTGTATGCATCCCCCCTCCACTGGGATTATTTAAATAAACAACAACAACAACAATTTCATGTCAGAAATTATTTTGGGTTGAAAGGAATTTTTTTATATGTTGGAGGGGGAAATACCACATATGAAGTAGGCTAAAGGGAGATGACTAATAAGATTGATCATACCAGTGCATGCTTTATCCGTTGCTGTACTGCCATGTGAATATTGATTTTTAGCACTTTCTGCACAGTGTTTCCTAGTGTATAATTAATTCGTATCTATGAATTGGTACATGTTATAAGTAGACCTTAGGAAAGTTACTTTTTACAGCTACAAATTCCAGCATCCTCTAGATGGCAGGCTCATTGGTTAGGGGTTTCTGAGAGTTACAGTCCAGAAAATAACTTTCCCAAACACTACATTTAGTGTGTATTTTACTGGATGTGATAGGTGTTGCTGTATATTCTTGAACATGGATGTTCCTGGGTTTTATGGAAATATGAAGCATGTAAACTAATTTTATAATATTTTCAAAGAATCATTTAAATATATATTTAAATATTAGGAAGAATTATTAGTTGCTTTATAGCTAAAAGACAAAGTTTAGTAAAAGAAATATAATTATTAAGAGGAATAATATAGTGAAAATATCTTTTTCTGGTACGAAAAAGACACCAAAATATCAAACTGCTTTCTTGGGGAGGAATTCCATATTTGGGACAAAGCTGCAACTGAAAAGGCCTGCTAATCAGCATTATAAATGTCCATTTGGTGAAACATTGTCTCATCTTAAATCTTATTGTAGCTATCTTTGAATTTTGAACTAGTACTTTCTTTTTAATCATTTCAACTTCTATTTTTTTCCTTTTATTTTCTGAAAATTGCTGTCATCAGCTGTCAAAGAAAGAAATCCATCAGCTTTCCATACACTTCATGTTGCATGTGTTGCACACATTGAAAATCCATTTTTAAAATTTCATTTGTGCTTATCTGATATAAGAATGACTGTCAATTATATTTCCATCCCATTCCATCAAGTATGTTATCTGTTTGAGGACAAGAACGTAAGTATGCACAGTCTAGAAAACTATCCAATGCCATTCTTCCTAATAACACATGGGTCTCCTTTTTTGCTTTATAGAATTTATACAGGTGATGTCACGTGCATAAAAACAATGAGTATATTTTTTAATTGGCCAAGGACTGAAATGTAGATATTATTCCATAACAATTGCCTCTGGGAAAAAAGGATTTTGTAGTGAAAATAACTTTAAGGCAAATGCTATACAGTACTTGAATTTTTAAGACAGAGTGGTAAGTGGCCTATTTCTTTCATAACTCAGAGTTGCATAGTGTTTTTAAAAACAGATGAGGAAAACACCTGTCCTATACAAAAGTGTAGCAAATACCAGATTTATTCTCATTCTTAATGAAAGGGTTGTTTTGATGCATGGAAAGCTGGGTGAATATTAGATCTTCCTATGCATCACTGCAATTTTTTCCTCCTAAAGAATAATTGAACATTTTTTTGTAAAGAGCAAAATTAATGAAAAAGTGTGGCCTTTGCACAAAAATCTTGGTTTTTTCATAGAAAGCTTGTGGTTTGTGCATAAGCTTTGTATTTTGTGCAAAAGACATGGTTTAGGCATAGGAAAAACCATTTGCAATTTGTTTGTGACCAGTATTTTAAAATGAAAAGAATGCACACAAACTCTTGTAATCTTGCTCAGCAGGGAGAAATCTTTTGAAATTGAGCTTTTAACAGGAGGGGGAAAATTAGTCTCTTATTTCTACAAAAATGGCAAAAGGCTGTTTTTTTTTTTTTAACAAAATCATTTGAGATTGCTTGCACATTGGACTTGAGCCCTGGTATGAGCTCACAAGTAGAGTTCAGTGATAGCATACATGGAAAGCTGGGTGAATATTAGATCTTCCTATTTGAGTTCACTCTGGAGATTAAATATCCGGAAGGTTGGGAGAATAATATAGAAGATTTTTTTTTTTTTTAAAAAAAATCTGTTTCAGAAGCAGATCAGAATTTGAATGGCCAAGACTCTGAATAAGTGAATCTGTGATCTAATGGAACAAGGAAAGGTATTTTGTGTCTGATTCACTTGTATAATCCACAAGAGGAATTTTATGCTTTCAAAAGTGCAAAGAAGAAAATATGAATATCCATCCCAAATGGATGCTGAAACTTCAATCTAGATGGCACTACTATATCACAGGTGCTAATGGAACCTATATTTTAATTTTACCAAAACAGAGAAGTGAACTAATTTGTTAGTTTCTGATTCTGCATATGAAAATTAAGAACTAGAATTGAGTTACTATACTGGAACCTAAATGATTGTATTGTTACACAAGTACTTTTTGCATAAAAATAGAGAATTTGTATATCAATTGTCTTTTTCAAAATTGTGTTCCATTTAAGGCCAATTATAACTTAGTGGATTGAAGATCAACCTTGTTGAATGAACTAGAACTGTTTAAGTATTCCCCAAACTAAATGCTTGAGTTAACCTTTTTTTAACATAGAATCTATGGATTTTGAAAATAGTTTACTCTGGTGGCTAATGGCCAAAATGAAATAGACAATTTCTTCAGCTTTTCTTACATATTGTACATTTGTTGTTGTTGTTCAGCACAGTTGAGTCTGACCCTTTGTGACCCCATGGACCATTGCATGCCAGGCTCCTCCATCATCTGCCATCCTCCAGAGCCTGTCCAGCTCTACACCTACTGTCAATGATGCTCTCTAGCCATCTCATCCTCTACCTCTTCCTTCAATCTTTCTTAGCATCAGGGCCATCTCCAGTGAGTCCTCTCTTCTTATTTGCTGGCCAAAGTACTTGAGCTTCAGTTTCAGTATTTGTCCTTCCAAGAAATCAGGGTTGATTTCCTTCAGAATGGACTGATTTGATTTCCTTGCAGTCCAGGAGATTCTCAAAAGTCTTCTCCAGCATCAGAGTTCAAAGGCATCTATTCTTCTCCACTCAGCCTTCCTTATGGTCCAGTTCTCACAGCCATACATTTCTACTGGGAAGACCATTGCTTTAACTTTTGTTGTGAGAGTGATGTCTCTTCTTTTTATCATGCTGCCTAGGTTTTCCATAGTTTCCCTCCCAAGGAGTAAGTGTTTTTTTTTTAATTCCATGGCTGCAGTCACCATCTGCAGTGATCTTAGATCTCAAGAAGGTAAAGTCTGTCACTGTTGCCATTTCTCTCTCCCCCCCATCTATTTGCCAAGGAATGATGGTTTTTTTTTTATGTTGAGTTTCAAGCCAGCTTTTACACTCTTTTGCACAGCTTTTATACATAAAGCTATACAAATCTTGTTGGAGACATTAAATCAGTTGCCAGTGGGTGCCAGTGGCCACTGGATTTTTCACCAGAGAATTGGAACCATTCCTGGAAAATGTGCTTGTTTATTGGTTATTTTTATATCCACTCTTTCCTTCAGTGAGTTCAAGGTCATATACAGTACCTCTTCTACATAGACTTGCCTCCTTTCCATATCCTTACAACTCTATAAGGAATATCACATTGGGATGGAATGAGTTTCCTGAGGTCACCCAGTGAGATTCATTGCTTGGTGGAGATAAGAAGATAGATTTCTCAAGTCCTAGCCCAGCAGTCTAATTCCTTCCATGCACTGGCTTTCCTGCCTTAGTTTCAAGAGAGGCATAGGTTAGTTGCCCTCTGAAAAGTGATTGTTTCATCTCAGAAGCTGTGTAGACACATAGAAGTTCTCTGTGCAGCTCTTAAAATGCTGCACATACATTTGAAAGGAATAGGAAGGGTTGTAGAAGCTAATGGGTGTAATAGCTGCAAAGAGGCTAACATGCTCTACCGAGAGAAATCCAAGGGGTTTAAGAATTACTATCAAGTAATTTCAATCTGCAATGTGATCCATGACTTAGAGAGCATGTTTGGCTGCAAAACTGACTATTCAGGCTTCCAGTTTAAGAAGCAGACTCTTGCTTACTTGCTCTATTCCAGCTGCATTTCAGGTGCTGTCTTTTTAGCTATGCACTTGAGTACAGAAAGGCATAAGGCAGCTGATAAAGTATCCAAAGAAAGGCAATGAAGATGCTTGGGAGATTATAGGAAATGAGCTGTGATTTAAAAATGAGGCAGGGCAGAAGGGAGGGGGGTTGGAATACTGTATGTAGAATCTTTTAAACTAATTATGTAGGACCCTGGACAGCGAGAGTGTTTCTTTTAGTTGTTCACAGGAGAATTGGACTAAAATCTCTCCTCCTTCATGTTTGTAATAAACAAGATGTCTTTGACAATGTATACTAAGACAAGTAAGCTCACTTCATCCTTACTTCAGGTAGTACAGGGCTTTGCTCTGTTGCCCGATTTGAATCATTTTTTAAAATAAAAGTGCAGTAATTTTGTGTTAGTTCAGAGAGAAAAAAACCCAAATGTATGTGTCATTTTTTAAAATGTGGAAGTTTCATTGACATGTTGAAAATATCTCAAATCAAATTACAAAGGAAGAAGGAGGGTAATGTAGCAGTCATAAGCAGGGTGTTTGGATTTTGTAGGTTTTATTCAGGTCCCTCCAGAATGACCTACCTCTTAGGACTGGGGTGGTGGGAATAAAATGAGGAGAAAGAGAAATGCCATACTCTGCATTGAACATTTTTTGGGAAAGGTGGGGGTACAAATAAATAAAAATAAACCTGAAGGCTGCAGTAGCTAATCATATTCCAGTGAAGTAATTAAGGTCTAGGTGCATATTTACAATGGTAGATGTGATTTAAGAGTTGATTTGTGTAGATTAATGTGTGGTTAGATTTTGGGGCTGAGGCTTGGAAAGTCACCAGATATGCATGAAAACTGTTGGGTGATCAGCTTTGATCACAAGAAAATGAAAATAAAACAATGCTATATGATCCGGTTTTGTGGTCTACGAGCAATATGCAATAGCAGGATTGGGTATCATTATCAGAATTCTCATATATCATCAAAACTACAAGCTTTCAAGTCCTCTTTTTGAGGTTTTCAGATCTTGAGGTTTGGAGGGCAAAAAAGGAATCAGAAAAGTTCAGAAATCATCCTTGGTGAATTTTGAAATGATAGAATATGATAAATTTAGGATAAATTTAATATCTAGTTTTTCTGATATGGGGAATTGTCATACTCAAATGTGATTCTACTTCCAGCCCACACAGGAATTTTGACTGCCTTTTCTGTTCAGCATTTTTTGTTTTGTTTATTACACTCAGTTTAACTATAGATCCTGTAACCTGAACATTTAGTTTGGATGGTTTTTGATTTTTCTGTTTCTCTCCCAGCCCTAATTTTTCCATGGTCCAGTTCAATGTAGAATACAGCAAGGAGATCAGATTGTAAGGGAGCAGCCGGGGGAGTTGGGAGTTTAGTAGATTGGGTCATTGAGCACATGGGTTTTCAAAAATTCATGTAGATTTTCTTTTTCTTCAGAGCTTAAAAGAGAGGAGAGGGGAAGAGTAAAATTATAGATGGGATTTTGCACCTTCATTTATTTAAAGCTTTTTGTGTGCAATCCTATTGCTTACATACACTGGCTTAAGCTAAAATGTGCAAATGGATATGTCCATTTTGGTTTTTCTCGATGGGTCATTTTCCCCACTCTTAAGTTCATTTTGTCTTTCTTCAGAATCCACTGATAAATTTCTTTTAAAAATCCATGAGAAAGCAATACACATTTTCAAATACAGTATATTTCTTCTAACTTACTCAAGGTACATGTAGCTTTGCACCATGTGTGCATTTCTGAAAGCAGTTTCCTCTTAGTACATGTTTAGGTGTTCTTTTCACAAAGATATTCTCCTTTAATTTTTTTTGTCACATATGCATTTTTATATGTTTCAGACTGGGGATATGCATGACAAGATACAGATTTCTGCACATTAGCAAAATTCACAGTGTGACTATTGAACAGGGACTGTTTTTTAGTTTGTGTCTTGGCTTTAAAAGTAGAATATAAATTTGTGTTAAAATAGGAACTGAATACATTTCTTCCCAATCTGTTCCTTAATAGAGAAGATATTAGGGATAGATTCAAGACACCTGCTGGAGTTGAATGTATGCGTATGATTAATACAGGAGTGCCCAAACTATGGCCCATGGGCCGGACCCAGCCTGCGGAGCAAAATTGTCCAGCCTACACTGCCCTCTCTGCTCCCGGAAGCAGAAGTAAAATGCACTCTCACGTGTGCAAAACACTGCTGTAAATGTACCCACGGCTGTAATAAACATGTTTACGACAGCCGCAGGTGCATTTATGACAACATTTTTCACATGTGCTGGCATCTGGTGGGAGGAACCATGTGACTGGCCTGCTGAACCACATGACCAGCCCACGGCCCTAAAAGTTTGGGCACCCCTGGATTAATAGATCAAGACCAGTATTTTGTATTTGTATTTTGGATTTGTATGCTGCTCTATTTGCCGAAGCGACTCAGAGCGGCTAACAACATAGACAATTTTCTAGTGTTGTTGTTTCAAAAGCAAGAATGGACACTGTTCTAAGTATCTCGAGGCTTCCTTTCAGCTAACAGTCTTTCTGTGCTTCATGCCAACAGGCTGCTAGGCAGAATGTCCACAGATGAGCGGCACCTCACCTCTAGTTGTGGATCCTTCATCAAGACTGAGCCATCCAGCCCCTCTTCCGGCATTGATGCCATCAGCCACCACAGTCCAAGTGGTTCATCCGATGCCAGTGGTGGTTATGGTATCACAATAGGTGGCCATCCCAATGGCCTGGACTCCCCGCCTATGTTCGGCAGCGCAGGGATTGGTGGCGGGCCGTGCCGCAAACGGTATGATGACTGTGCCAGTGCTATCATGGAAGACTCACCCACCAAGTGTGAATACATGCTCAATGCCATCCCCAAGAGGCTGTGCCTAGTGTGTGGGGACATTGCGTCTGGATACCACTACGGAGTGGCTTCCTGTGAAGCATGCAAAGCCTTCTTCAAACGAACGATTCAAGGTAAGAGGCCTGGAAAGGTGGGCTGGAAGACCAGGTGAAGCTCCCTGGTCAGCAGAGCAAAGACGGTGGCCTATATTGCTTTTCTCTCGTACTAAGATAGTGGGAGAAGGATGAGAACTGCTAAGTTTTCAGGCCTGACTGAGAGTTTAAATCCTTGTTGAGTGCAGAGTGAGGCACCAGGGATGGCAAAAAAAAATTCCAGAAAAGGGCATCACAGCCATTGCTGGCTCCTGTTTACAATTATCTTGTGTTTTTCTTGTACTTCTAAGCATTCCCAAAAAGCCTAAATCTGATACATTCATATGCAGTTGTTTCTTGTACATCTAGTGGTTGCAGACCTTAACTGATACATTTGTTAGTCTATTAGAGAATTTTAAAAAAACCTTTGTGGCACCTTAAAGATTAACTCCTGTGTTTTAATGTTAGCTTTTGTGGATCAAGTCCACTTCATCAGACATTAGAATGAGACTTCATGGCATTAATTTATACATATCAAGTGGGGTTAACAGAGGCAGTGGTGGATGTCAAAATTTTTACTACCACCCAGTGGGCGGAGCCAATGTTGTGGGTGGAGCTGACATCATGATGTCAAGACATTGTGGGTGGAGCCAAAGTATAAAAATAAATATATATATTTTTAAAATACACATTAAAATACAAATTAAAATAAATACATATACACATAAAATACACATAAAATACACATAAAAACAAACTGCATTAAAACACACACCTCAACCCCCATCCCCACCCCCCCAACACAAACCCGTCACTTACATTACCCTGGGGTCGGGGAGCAGCAGGCAGGCAGGCAGGCAGGCAGAGTTGTGGCGTGGCGGCGGCCTAGCCTGGCAGCGTGGCCCGGCCCGGCCTGGCGGTGTGCTGGGGAAAGGGCGCCTCCGCTGCCGCCGCCGCTCCTCCAGGCACTGCCTGCACCCTTTCCGGGCAGCCCAAAATGGCTGCTCGGAAGTGGGCATGCGTCAAAACTCCACTTCCAAAAAGTGTTAGTCTGTTTGTTTAATAAGGCAGATTATTTTCTTAAAAAAAGAAAAAGCAGCCAGCATCCTACTAATGTTTGCATGAAGTTTGTGTAACATACTGTGACTAATTGAGGCTAATTAATAATGTGTCAAGACAGGTCTTGATTTGATGCACCCTGAGAACTCAACAATTAGCAGTAGCAAGCTACACATTTCTTATGCAAACACCAATAGGACCCCAGCCAAAATTCTCATCAGTGATCAGAAAGGCTGACCTTGAGTTCTGTTAATAAGCCTAAACTAAGTTCCTACTTTTTACATTTGAGAAAACATAGTCTTCAACTAGAAAATGCAAATTTGATTTCTTGGAAGAGAATTGAATAGATGCACACTTTCATTTCAGGTATGTGTAGAAAGAATTCCTTGGGTTAATGGGTTCTTATTTAAGTGTTTATACATCATTGGTGCACAAAACTGAGACCAGTAAATTCTGAGAAAAAAAGACAAAGACAATGTGCACGCTGCCCCCTCTGCTCACAGAATTGAAGAATAGCAAGGAAACATATAAAAGCAAAATTCTGTTTCTGGTTGTAAAAACATTTTAAAATATATTTTCCAAAGTATAGAGAACAAATATTCAATAGCTCATTTGTTTAAGCTGTAAAATTACTTTTGTTTTGTTTTGTGGCTTGGTATGGTCTTACTTGATGTTAATGGTGCCCGTTCAACCCATCTTTTATTATACAATTGTTTGGTAATCAAGTGAAAACACCTCCAAATATCTAAGTGCCATCAGATCACTTCTGAAGTGTGGGGATTGCATGGTTTAATCAGCTCTGTAATATCTTATCATTAATAGCTCTGCTCATATCTTGCAAACCAAGAGCATCTCATCTGTTCCCCCTTTCTTATACTCATGCCTTCCTAGCAATATTATCTTTTCCAGTAAGTTTTGTTCAGGTCTTGCAAACTAACAACAGTGATTTCTTTTATTGTGTCATTCCATCTTTAAATCTTTTTTTCCTACCACTACCCCACTTTCCCCAGCAATATTATCCTTTCATGGTCAGTTCTCTCTCTCTCTCTCTCTGTGCAGTGGCTGCAGCAGCTCAGGGGTTAAGAAGCTCACCTTGTTAGCTGGAAGGCTGGCAAGTTGGCAGTTCAAGACCTGGGTACTGCATGATGTTTTGAGCACCTGTCTCTGTCCCAGCTCCTACCAACCTAGCAGTTCAAAAGCAAGAAATTGAAAGTAGATAAATAGAGATCACTTCAACGGGAAAGGATATTGGGGACATGAAAAGAGCCTCATTCGGGCATCCCCCGAGCAGAGTTTTTCCAGCAAAAAAATCATTTCAACCCAGAATAATTTCTGACATGAAATTATAATTATTATATATGCATGGTAGGATAGTCTTGATTTACTCAATTTTGCTCTAGTGAGAGTTCAGGCTTGACCTGACTGAACACCTGCATTTCTGTGGCATCTCTTTCTGGCATCTCTTTCTTTTACATAATGTGGATATTTTGACCTGGGTCTCCAGTGACAATTTTTACTAACTCCTAGCTCTCCCACTTTTTTTAAAATTTAAAAGGTGAGGGAACATCTTCTGGAAAATATGCACACAAGATTTTCATAGAGTTTTTTATTTTGGTCTGATATAGGTGTGTTTCCTCAGGTTACCAAACACAAGGAAAGGGTTTGGAAATTGGAAGATACTTTTCTAGTCTGTGCTTTGTGGACTGAGCTTGGCTTCATGAATTTCTCTGAGAGGTTAAAGAGTGTCCCTGTTTCCCCATTGTATGTGTTTTACTTACTCATTTTTACTTCACCATTTCTTCAACAAAACAGACCTTCAAAATATTTTAGCATAGAGGGACTGCAGCCACACTCCAGCTATCCTTACTTCTATCCTCTCCCAGAACCATAGTACAGATCATGTGCTCATCCTCTGGGATCCTGTAATACCAATTCTACATGACAGAACTTTCTGTTGGAATATGTGTGTAGCGTATATATATCTAAATTTATTTTTAAAAACCAAGAAATTCAGTTCATTAAAAAAACAACCCAACAACCCTCTAGTTTATGAGTGTGGGTTATGTGCTTCTGTATCCATGATTCAAAATGCCAGGAAATGGCTCAGGATATTGCTTTACAATATCATGACTGCAGGAAAAAGAATGCTGAGCTTTACATAGTAAAGGGCAGCCTGAACATTGATAAGAGAATGTTGGCAGCAGTTAAAATTGTCTACATTCACGCAGAGAATAGTACTACAGTATTCACTTATTACCATTCACATGGAGACATCAAGCAAGAAGAAATCCCAGAAGCTGACTCCTTTTTTCATCAGTTAATTATTCCTCACCCAAACAAAGCAAGTGTCACGGCTGGGGTTTTTTCTCCCCCCCTCCCCAAAGTTAATGGTAGTGAGCATAAGAAGGCATCCTGTAGACCATTTGACTATTGCCATTGGTGTTGTCAACATGCAGGCTTCACTTTCTTATGTAAAGCTTGTCATCCTTTTTCCTACTGGAAATGTTGGGCTATTTCTCAGCATTTTGAATTGTGGATACAGAAGAACAATATCACACATTCATAAACCCTGAGTGGTGTTTTTTTAAAAAAGAACTGAATCTGTCAAATTGTCAGGGAAGTGTTTAATCAAATAGCATAGCATGGGCTGCTATCAGAATGATTGAGAGGGAAGGAAGGAATTTCCATTTCCATGTCTGTGGTCAATGACTAGGATCCATTTACCTCTGTACATGGGAGAGGGGGCCACTCTTTGGGCCACGACAGCAGAGAGAACTACTTTTTCCCAATAAAGCCATTCTAAGGACATAAATACAGAGTGCATTTTACAACCTGTTCTGTTAAAGGTGTGCATATTTGTATTTCTGAACTACAGCTTCAATAATATATTGAGCGGAGCCCTAGGGGTTTATTCCCCCCCCCTCGTTATTGACTCATCTTGTCAAATGTTGTATAGGCACAACAAAGGAGTGGCTTCAGAGCAGACATGTTCATGCATTATTCGACAACTCTCACAGTATGGTCTATGACACTCTTGGACTGTAAACGGAGATGAGCACCACCCCCTAGAGTCAGACACAACTGACTTTGGAGCAAAGGAGACCTTTACTTTCACTAGCCTGAGAGAAAGGGGTTGAGAGAATGGCCTAACAAACAGGGAGAAGCCCAGGAAGGATCCAAGTGCTTTCTGCAAATGGAGAACTTCAAACTCTTTGCTCTCCCTCCTTGTTGTTGTTGTTTTTCTCTTTATGTATATCTTTATATTCATCAATTAACCATCCTTTTCACTGATAATAATAATTTTGTGTCAGAGATTACACTGGGTTGAAAGGATTTTTGCTGGAGAAACTCTACTCAGGGAATGCCCGAATGGGGCTCCTTTTATGCCCCCATGCAACCCTTGGGTATCAAAACCTGACCTTCCAGTCTCCAAGCTCACTAACCACTAAGCCACGGCGGGGGGGGAGCTATCCCTTTCAATTATCCAAAGCATATTCTTACACAAACAAGGGTGGCTTATCTTTTAGAGCCAGCAGGGCCCTGCCCATCTTCATGTTACCCGCAGTCATCCTCCCTAGCTTGCATCTTCACCACTGGCAAAAGGACCCCTGTATTTAATGTATGTGTGAATACCTGTCTACCTGTCTTCCTGTTTTTGGGACTGTAAAAAGATACAATCTGCTGCTTATCTTCCCATGAAACATCTAAGAATGGACCCTGGCTTGGATACCATGCCATGAGAGTGCCTGAATGCCTGATAACCTTGAGTTATGAAAACATGCAAATTTTTGAATTTTTAAAGTGACCTATAAAAGGTATCATATTTCCCCTGCAATTGCCTTTCTATGGTGTTTGCCTGAGCATGTTTGCCTGAGCATGTTTGTACTGTATCTGCCTGTGTCTACTGATGTGCGTGAACACAGAGCTATTGCTTTTTAGAAAAGGACTAAGACCATGACTAGCTCACCAGGTGTGGGATGCTGTCGGTGTGGCAGCACCCCCCCCCCCCCGGTTGATATAAGGGCCATCTGGGTGGGGTTTTTTTTAGCTTCCTTACCCTAGTTCTAGCTAGCTTTAATGGGGAACTGGAGGTAGAGGACTTTTAAAGGTTTTAGTGATTTTAACCTGAGACTTTTTATGGTTATTTCTATGGGGTTGTTTTTATGTTGGGTTTGTAATATGTGTTGTAACCTGCCCAGAGTTGCCCCGGCGAATGGGGCGGTGATACAAATCTAATAAATAAATAAATACCTGTAAATAAAAATAAATACCCACTTTTGCTCTGGGCTCTGTCCCACCAGCTCCAATAGGCATCAGCTGCCACTGTGTGTATCTTTGTATGACTGCTCATTGGCACACACCATTTCCTGCTCTGGTTGCAGAAGAGGAAATGGAGCCTTGCTCAACCAATATCTGCCACCCAAAGTTCAGAGTGACGGAAGTGGCCATGTTGCTGCCAGCAGGACGGGGGGTGGGTGGGGGGAAGGCTGCTGGAATCCTGATGAGTTAATCTCATCACTTTATCACAGGGCACTTATAGAAATTGCAAGGCAGCCGAAGCAGCTCCCTCCTGGCAGCCAGCCTCAGGAGCCATAAAACAAATTGAGAGACTCGCTGAAGGTAATAAAGCAACAACAACAACAGAGCAGAGAACTTTGCTAAAGTTTTGAACAGGGTAGCTTTTCATTGCTTTGCTTGCTTGTCAACAGATGTCTGTGTCATATCCTTCCATTCCTTTTTACCCAGATAGGAGGAGAGAGGGGAGAGGAATTTGTCTGATCTTTGTTTTAATAGGAAATGACCGTGAACTTATTCATGAACAGAAACACAACTCTCCTTCAGTTTTAACACTTCTCTGAATTTTGCAATGGAGTTCTCCAGTCAAACAATTGAATCCAAAAAGGCACTCATTAAGCAAAGTAGCATACAAAAAGGCATAAATTAGGGAGTGTTTACAAAAATGTTATGTCTTAAATGGAAATGCATACAAACTCATATACACATTTTTTCCTGAATACAAAAACAGGTAAAGGTCTCTCTTACTTGAAAGCCAGCCATGTCTGACTCTAGGGGACTGGTGCTTATCTCTGTTTGCAGGCAAAGAACAAGAACTGTCTGCACCTACAATGTTTCTGTGGTTACGAAGCAGGCATAACTAGACACCAAAGCATATGGAATGATGTTACCTTTCCTGCCAAAGTGGTCCCTATTTATCTATTTGCAAATTCTTGCTTTTGTACTGCTAGGTTGGCAGGAGGAATACAAAAACACATATAGAATTTAAGATTTTTGTTGTTGTTCTGTCACACAGTTGAGTCTGACCCTTTGTGACCCAATGGACCACAGCATGCCAGGCTCCTCTGTCACCTACCATCCTCCCTAGTCTGCCCAGATCTATGTCTGCTGCATCAATGATGCCATCTAACCATCTCATCCTCTGCTGCCCCCATCTTCTTTTGCCTTTGAACTTTCCCAGCATCAGGGCCTTCTCCAGCAAGTCCTCTCTTCTCATTTGGTGGCCAAAGTACTTGAGCTTCAGCTTCAGTATTTGTTCTTCCAAGAAGCACTCAGGGTTGATTTTCTTTAGGAATGACTTATTTTATCTCCTTGCAGTCCAGGGAATTCTCAGGAGTCTTTTATACAGAATTCTTAAAGAATTGTAAATTGATGCAAGAATAGGAGGGGTGTGTGAATTCTAGTGCTTTCCAGCATAATAGAAAGTAAAATCAACTAATCTGTTGTTCGCTAAATAAAAAATGCTTCCAGCAAAAGGATAATAGCCATTGTCCTTATTGTCATGTGGGGTGTAAATAGCAGTCTGGTGGGGCTAGAACTTTGGAGAGTAGTTTCCTCAATTCTTCCTTTGGTGCCAGGAAGTTGGTATATGTCTGTGCATGTGTGTCCATCTTTTTATTTTCAGTAATATTAATTTAGTGTTCATTTTAATGTGATAACATATTTAACAGCATTTTAATAGCTGGATCAATTTTTAAAATGTATGTCATGGACTGGCTCAGGTCCTGAAGAGAAGAAAGGAGGATACAAATTAACTAATAGAATAAATAAAAGATTATAAATCCACTAGACCAGTAGTGCCCACCCTTTTTTGTGGGTCAGTCCCGCCCCGATACACAGCTGCAGGGGCCAGAGGTGGGCTGCTCCCACTGCTGACAGTTTTGACGTCAGCGGCAGCGGCAATCATACTTTGTCTGAGCTACTCCGAACAGCTTCTTGCTTGGTCCCATCCCCTCTGCAACCTTTGCCAAAGCTGATCGCCACATCGGGGAAATTTTCGGAGCCTCCTGTGTTTCAAAATTTGCGGTGCTGGAAGGGTAAACCTGGCATGTTACGGTGATATCATCCCGAGCACGCCAGGGGGTTCTCCTAGCACCAAGAATTTTGAAACACAGGAGGCTCCGAAAAGTTCCCTGATGCAGCAGTCGGCTTTGGCAAAGGCTGCAGAGGGGATGGGACTGAGCAAGAGGCTGCTCAGAGCAGCCCAGACAAAGCGTGATTGCTGCTGCCACTACCACTGCTGACATCAGACAGTAGGGGTGGGTGGGTAGATGGGGTGGTGGCCTACAGTGAGCCCTGGTGCTCACTGTGGGCTGCATTAATGATATGCAGGGGCCTAATTGGGCCCATGGGCCATAGTTTGGGTGCCCCTGCACTAGTACAGTAAAACCTTGTATAATGAAAATAATTTGTTCTACGAGTCTGGTCACTATGTGATTTTTTTCATTATACGATTCCCCCCTCCCCCATATAATGAAAATTCCAATGGAAAAAAAAATCGTATAACAACTGAAATTTTCATTATATGATTTGTCCCAATAGGGACTCCATATCGCATAGCAAAAAAAATCATTATACAATTTTTTTGCATAGGTTCCGCTATTTCCATATAGTGAACATTTTTGTTATGCGAGGCACCATTTTTTCTAAAACCTTTTCATTGTGAGATCTTTTCGCTATAGGGGGACATTTGTTATACGATGTTCCAGTTCCACTGTACTGTTTTTTTTTCTGTATTTAGTATTTGGTGTTTAGATCCATTCTGATGAATAAATGTGACTTGATGCTCATAAAGCGATGATAAAGTGTTGATCAAGTCAACACTGCTGACAGACCCTTTATACATTTCCCACCAGATGTTTTCTTTCTCATAAGAATTAAATTCTTACATCTAAACTTTAAAAAAAATAGAGATAAAGATATGGAAATATGAGAAGAGCCAATCTACTTTCCTTTTGAAAAAAAAATTCTAGATTCCTTTTTGTGTGTGAAGGGCGCTGCAGAAAAACTGGATTTCTTAAGACTGGCTGGCTGGATGCACAATATTCTACCATTGCAGTTCATTTATTAACTAACGATCAAGCTTGAATTTCAATGGGCTGCTTTTAGAGATACTTGATACTTCCCTGGCTATTGACATTCAGGTGTTGTTTAGAGTGGACGAGTAAGCTGAATGGAAGCATTAGGTTACAGCTCCCCATGTTTCAGTACAATGTTTGTTTCTTGAGTTGGACTACTTGATGCTGTGGATTTTGAGCATGCAGAAGGGGAAACCAGAAAGGGAATTTTTGAAGTGGTAACTGTGTTAGTCTGTGCAAACATACCGGAGAGTAAACCAAACCAAACAGAAAAAAAGACAGAAAACTTTGTGGCACCTTAAAGACTAACTCCTATATTTTAGTGTTGGCTTTCGTGGATCGAGTCCACTTTGTCAGTCATGAGAATGAGACTTCATGACATTATTTTATACATATCAAGTACAGAGTTACACAAAGATTGGCTGGTGTAAGAGATAAGTTTGCAAATCAGTGTAACTATTTATAACCAGTGATAACAGAAGATCCCTGGTTAGGATTCAGATTTATTGCTGTGAAGTTTGGTTCTGTTGTGTTGTGACTGGTTAGTAGATGGATACAAAATAAATATTGTGCCATTACACATCTGCTAATGAATTAATTGAAGATGGTGTAAGTGACCTAGCTAGAGGTCAATTATTCACTCTGTTCTGTGAAGTGACTTGGGAATTGTCTCACATTAGTGATGACTGCAAGGATTTTGATCCCAGGTGGTAATAATCTGAAGGTAAAATCATTCCATGAGGCAGGTATACTCTGAGTCAAACTAAACATTGAGCAGACTGCACATCTCCCTGTAGTAGCACATTTGAGCAATCCAGTTTTCAAATTAAATATGTACTGTATTTACAAAACAATTAAAAAACCAAGGACTCTGTAATGCAGCATATAGAGGTGAGAACACTCGTATAGTAGAACAGTTGGCTGTCTTTCACTGATTGAGGAAGTTTGTTGTTGTTGTTGTTCAGTCGCACAGTCGATTCCGACCCTCTACGACCCCATGGACCACCGTCCGCCAGGCACTCCTGTCCTCCACCATCCCCCTCAACTTGCTCAGCTCTGTGCCCATTGCTTCTACAATACCATCTAGCCATCTCATCTTGGGCCCGTCCCCTTCTTCTTTTGTCCTCGACCCTTCCAAGCATCAAGGCTTTCTCAAGTGAATCCTCTCTTCTCATTTGATGTCCAAAGTACTTTAACTTCATCTTTATTATTTGACCTTCTAAGGAGCAGTCAGGGTTGATTTCTTCTAAGATTGACCTATTTGTTCTCCTCGCTGTCCAGGGGACTCTCAAAACTCTCCTCCAACACCACATCTCAAAGGCGTCTATTCTTCTGCGCTCAGCTTTCCTAATGGTCCAGCTCTCACAACCATACATTGCCACAGGGAATACCATTGCTTTGAGGAAGTACTGCTTCCAAATACAAGCTAAACATATCATCTAATGTTAACATGTAGTGGATTGCTTAATAGGAAGTATACCAAAGTTTCAGGATTGTGGTCGAAATCCTGTTGTGCAGTTATGCAAAAGGCATAACATTTGGAAGTGAATTGTTTCAAGTTAAGAAATCTCTGTGACACTAGCTGTTGCATAATGAGTTATGTCATATATGTATCTGCGCAATAGGATTTCAGCCAGTAACTCATTCAAAAACCTTTTAGGAGGTTTTTGGGTTATGCATGATTAACTTCCTCCTTTCCTGCCAATCTGAGGCTCAGTCCTTTGTACTGGATGGAATTCATTGGCTACATTTTCTTCCTGGATATTTCAGTAGACTGAAGACTGGAGACCTATAAATAGTTTGTTTCCTGGTGCATAATAGCCTAGCACATGCTCTCATTGTTGCATGCCAAAATCTTAACAGTGAAGACTGGTAGAGGGAGAGGGCTGGGTGAGGAAGCGGTGCTGCCATTGGCACTGGTGGTACAGTGCAGGGCATGTCCACGAATGGTTTTCATGCCCACAGATAGAGCTGTGTGTGCCACCTCTGGCACACTTGCCATAGGTTCACCTATACTGGACTAGGGAATTTAGGAAACTTGTGAACAGAGCTTTAGAACCGCAGCAACAGGTTTTCATTATTTCATTAGTTGTGTAGAAATTTTTAAAAGTTATATAACTAGGTAGGTCATTTAGCAGTTGAGGGCTCACAATGAAATCAAAATAGAGATTCAAAACCCATGTCAGAATAGCTGGTGGTGGCATCCAACAAAAGTCTTAAATATTGATGCCAAGATCATTTAGTGTCGAAACATTTCTGTGATGTGTGTAGTGCAAACAGTTTGATTTTTTCAATTCTTGTGTAAGGAAGCTATTAAGAATGGAAATTTCTGCTTGCATAAAGGCAAGAATAGGAATCTAGTCATCCCCCCCCCCCCAATGGGAGCTACTTTTTATTTCATCTTTATCCCACCTTTTTTCCCTAGAGGGGACACAAGATGGCATATAAAAATTAAAATCACCATTAAATCAATTTAAATTGAAAACTATGATATATACATATTTAAAACATTATTTTAAACCAGGGGTTCCCAACCTTCTCAATCCGGGGGCCAGTCACATTCTCTCAGTCAGCTTTGAGGGCCGGAAGATTCTTTCCATTCTCACAACACAGCCTGTTAAGGGCATGCCTCAACTGCAGGCTCTCCTTTTGTTTAGTCCAAGGTCTCCCTGATACCTTCTTTTTGTGCTTCCATTTTACAGGGAACATTGAATACAGCTGCCCGGCTACCAATGAGTGTGAAATCACAAAACGGCGGCGTAAGTCCTGCCAGGCGTGTCGCTTCATGAAATGCCTCAAAGTGGGGATGCTGAAAGAAGGTAAGGAGAGATAGTGAGATGCCTTCCCTCCTGTTTGCAGGATCTGAAAAATATGTGAGTGGGAATGGGGGAGGAGATACCCATCTCTCTCCACACATCTGGATTACACTGAACAACAATGATTTTGCTACTGGGAAATAACACATGTGGTTTACATGATATCGAGTGTGCTGATTCCAAATCTGAACTCAGAATTTGCCTATCACGTACAGATTTTAAATCATAGGTGTGCTATAGCTGTTCAAATAGTCAGTAACTTGGTAAAATATTTTTACATGGGAACATTATAACAGTTGCAGCTACCACTATGCCTGCTGCCACCTCAGCTAAATCACACCCTTTGGTGGCATGCATGTTCCAGCAGCAGCCAGGCATGTCTGGCCAAGTCAGTGAGCTGACATCAGAAATAGGTATATAAGCCAAGATGGACCAAGGGCTTGTCTCTAGTGTGAAACCATCTTATTGGATAGTACAGCTAGGCCACAGTGAGTTTGTTTTGCACTAAAGATGAGCAGGCATAGCTGTGTTAATAAACCAGACAATTTTTGCTATATTTGTGGCAAATACAGTATACCCCACGTGATCAATGCAAGAACCTAACCAAGAGGGTGAGATTCGCTAACTTACGTCCTAGGCAGAACTGACGTCCTAGGCAGAACTGGGCTTCAGATTTGGATTCACCGCACTTGATTTAGTATAGGACACATGGATTAGACCAAATAGCAGAAAATTATTTTTTTTTGCGATGCAGTGTTATAGCATAGATTCAAAATCACTTTTACAAAAGCCATTGGCAATATATGATTCATATTTCTGAAAATTCTTGAGCTCGGTGAAGACAATCTCAGGGATCATTTTGTGAAGTTTTTCTCTTTTTTTGTCTTCTTTTTTTTTTTGCAAAGTAGGATATATGGGACCTATATAAGAAGGCTCTGCTAAGATCCTATGATGTGGTGTGTACCCAGAGTGGTGTAGTGGATGCAGGTACAGACTAGGACTCAGGGGACAAAATCCCCACTCAGCCATGAAAACTCATGGGGGATAGTGGACTGTTAAAACCACTCCTTCAAAATCTCACTTACCTTGAAAACTTTCTTAGGGTCTCTATTAAGTTGGATGAGACTTGGCACCACATGACCCATACAAGGCACTGTTACGGTTGCAAGTGTGAACAGCTGAAATAAAGCATAATGGTTGCTTTGCATGTTACCTATGACATAGGGGAGGTTTGTGCACCAAATAAGGTGTACCACACCCTCCAAATTTGAGGAGACTGCCCAAGTCATAAACTGTTCATATCCAAATGTGTAAACACAGAGCTTTACCTTGAATGCTATGATGTTTACATAAGAATATTGGGTTGTGTTTGACTAGAGTCTAGACCCAAATAGAAAGAAAGTTTGACAATCCTCTGTTCATTGAGAGGGGATAAAAGTATTGGGCTGGAATGAGACCTTTGTCCTCCAGCGTTGATGGTCTCATTTGCCCCCCTGACGCTTAGCCTGTCATCTCACTCAGCCTATTGATCTGCTCAATGTTGTCAGAACAGTGTTTGGCTCATCTCCCTCTGCTCTGCACTCCTTCCCCTCGTCCATTCAAGGGATGCCACTGGGGATTCAGAGGCAATTAAACACATTCTTACAGCTTGGTTTCAAAGTTTTGTTTCCTCGGCTTCTCTCCAAACTGGAAGGATGGCAGGAGTGGGGAGGAAAGGGTGGCACTTGTGACTCTCTCTCTGCATCGATGTACTCGGGAAAGTGCAGCTGCCTTGGCCGCACTGCCTGAAAAACGCTCAGCTGTGGAGTGCTTCAACTCAGTGCATTTCAGCCAAATTAGGGCAGGTTGCCACTGTGGGAGCCAGAAAGGAATTGGAAGTGAAAGCGCTTTCCTCTGAGGTGTTGCCTTAAAAGCTAGTGCTGTTAGTAATGTAGATTTGAAGCCACCCTGTGTTCTCCTTTGACTGACAGGCCCTATCTGGGGTTAAATCTCTCTCTTGCTCATTCAGCCATTGCTCTCCTCACATTGGGGAGGTCAGTTCTGTGACCCCCACCACCCATGACCTTGCTTTTAAGATTAGGATGGTGATGGGTTCAGAAGAATACTACGAATCTTCTTTGAAGCCAGAAGAGTGGCCCACTGATGTCTTATCCTCTGGAAACCTGGCTTAGACATGAGATAGCAGGGACAAACCTCTTAAATTTCCCTTGTGTTGTTTCATATGTTCATAACACTCTAATTTTTCCTTTGCTCTTTCAACATAAAGCCTTTTTTAAAATTCCAGAATGTCTTAATTGAACCCACTCAGGATCTGATTCTTTGCTCCTTACGTCAGTGGCCATTTTGCAACTGGGTTTCATAATGTAGAGCAGGAGTGCCCAAAATCTTTGGGCCGTGGACTGGTCACGTGGTTCAGGGGGCTGATCACTATGGCCTGGGGGCCAGATCCAGCCCCCAACGCCAAGTCATCCAGCTCACGAAGCCCTCGTTGCTCCCAGAAGCAGAAGTAAAACATGCCTGTATTGCACGTTTTACTTCCACTTCTGGGAGCCCCAAGGGCATTCAGCCCCCAGGCCATAGTTTGGGCACCCCTGATGTAAAGTTATACTATTTCAAATACAGGTTGCTGTCATGGGCACCACACTTGTAACCATGACTGTTATGGCAGAAGAGAGTTGACTGGCTCAGTGACTCAGGGTGCACCTGTTCAGTGGCAAGCTGGCCCACAGGGATACAGGGACTCATCCTGGTGCTCCCCAGTGACTCGCGCCCCCAGAGGCAGGCAGAGGTAATGGGAATGTATGGGATTTCTCCCCACCACCACCACCACAATAGGTGTCCTCATTACTTCTAGTCCACCGCCCTCCCAAGGTGCCCAGCACACCCCTGCACCTGTTGCCAAGATTTCTGGTGGCGCTTGTTTGAGTAGTTATTGAATATCATCTCATCACTCCATGATGTCTCCTCTTTGTATCCAAGTCTGTAATAAAGACCCTGAATTGATTGGTGAGACTGGGCAGGCCCTCATCTTTTTCTGCAAAATGCTTCCAGTAATATCTAACAACACAAAATGTGCATTTAGAGAGAAGAAATATATCAGTTTGACTTTCATGTGGATTTAAAGTTTTTAAAATGCTTTCTATTCCTTCATTCCTACAGATTTATGCAAAATCTGATAATTTCTTCAAAAATAAGCTGAAACAGCATTCTCCTTTTTAAAAATTGCACTAGGCCAGGAGTGGCCAACCTTTTTCCATGGTGGGCCGGATCACATCCCCGGACAACTGAGCAGAGTGGACCACGCCCTCCCCCAGAAGCAGAAATGGGCATATTTATGGTTGTTGTAAATGCACCCACTTCCGCATTTACAACAGCTGTGGGTGCATTTGTGCTTGCATGGGCATGTTTTACAGTTGGCGTAAACACACCTGCTTTCACTTCCGGGTGTTGGTGGAGGTGATGATGGGCTGGATGGAATGGCATTGGGGGTCGGGGCTGGCCCATGGGCCATAGGTTGGGAACCCCTGCACTAGGCTAATTTGATAAGTATACATATTCCCAGCATAAGGAGGACCATATTGTATCTGCCTACCATATAGCTACTAAAGTAAAACAAAGAAAGTGGCCATCCTAAATCAGCACAGATATGGCTGAATGCATAATTTAAGAGTTTGGCACTGAAATCTCTGAGCCTAAATGGCTGGATCTATTCGTTTCCATTAGTCCCATATTAGATTTGTTCTTAAAATCTCAGGTTCTTTCTATCTTGAATATGAATAAATTTGGCAGTTTTGGTGAACTGCTTGTCCCAAAACACTCAGTGTCATAGACAATGGAAAAGTTACTTTGGGCTACAATGCCCAATATTCCCTGTCCAACATGCCCAAATGGCAGTGCTCATTAGGAATTGTAGCTTAAAAAAGGGGGGGGGGCTCTTCCAAGTTCTGGTCACAAACCTGGAAAATTATCTGCTGAATCTTTTGTTTTCTCTGTTACAACTCACACACTAAGATGCATTTTTGGCTTCCTTAAAAGGAAAAAATGTAGTGGAATGCTAACAAACAAGGAGATGTCCTTGATAGATTGGGAGAATTGGAGGTAGTGCTTCAGGTGAAGGGGGAAAAGTTTGCCTCTAAAGGCTCTCTTTACTGCTGTGAAAGATTATCCCAGTGATGTACACAGCACTGGGGATTTGTTGTGGCAGCAGTGCAGAAAAGTGAATGAGAAACAGAGGCAGGAAGAGAGCAATGTGAACAATCAATAGGTTTCTCAGATATCCTGGCCACTTTGTTTAAGAGAGCCCTAATCAATGCAGTGCAACTAAGGGGAAGAATGTGCCCTGGGCCGTCTCCATTTCTTCCATCATGACACTGCAGAGTAGGAGACTTGCCAGAATAACTTCAGCAGATGGATAAAACCCAGGGTGTAAAACTATCCTGGTAGAACCGGAAATGTAAGGCCAAGAGCACACACAGTCAGTGGGCTGGCTTTCTTGCCTGCAGTGAATTATTGTGTTTCTCAACGAGCATTCATCAGTCATATCCATCCATCCAGGACCCAAAAGACTGATGTTCCAGGAGAAAGGCCTAGGAGTGAGCAGACTTAGTGCTCAAAATGCATATGCATCTAACTATACCAGGCATCTTAAGTTGCAACATTTTAATTCTGTAGAATTATCCCCATATTATAATATTATACAGTCTTGCCCCTGAAAATAAAAGTTAAGACTTTCAGGTTAGTCTTTATGGCTTGAAGATGTCTTTTGTACAGAAGGGAATTGGTCTAAAATATTTGAAGGGTGATATTTGGGCTTAAATCCAATTTCTAGTCCCAGCCAAAGTTGTCCTATTGAATCATAAATATTGATTGTCATTCAGTAATCAATTCAGCGGGTCTACTCTAGTTGAGACTTTGCAACTGGATTTATGCTGGATTTATGCTGGAGGCAAAAGATTTTATTGAAATTTCTGCATATAGGCTGTCTAACCCATATTAGTTATTTTGCTTTTAGGAATGAAGAATAATAAAAATAAAACCAGGGGCTTGTCAGATCTGCTTAATTTCTCCCCAAAATGCACCAACCAAAGCCAAGTGCAAGAGGAATTTTAAAGTTCCAAACAGTAATAAAGGACAAGCTTCCCATAAACTGAGTCAGTGAATTAATTTTTCCACCCAAAAGAAAACAGTTCTGTGATTACAGTCCAGCAACTGGTAGCAAGCAACAATAAAAGATAAAAACAAGATGCAAAGTTGTGCAAATAAAACAAACAGATAAGCTGGAGACATTGAGCAACCTCTCCCCTCTTTAAAAACCCCAATTCTTTATAGAAAATGGCCCAGCATTAACTTCAGGATCCATTGACTCCGGAATGGATGTAAAAAAAAAAAGCTTGGCTTAAAAAACGTTGCAAGAACTGTATAAAAGGAGTTCTATAAAATAAAATTTCAAACTACATAACAAGAAATAAAAAAGCATAGGAGCAGCAAGGAAGAAACATTGCTTCCTTACCATACCAGAACTGCAAGCCCCATTCAAGAGGCTTATATATAAAACTAAATAATATAGAAGGGACTGTGATGGGTTAGTGGTTAAGATGCTGAACTTCATGAACGGAAGGTTGGCAGGTTAAAACCCGAGTACTGCACAAAGGCTTCTTTGTCACAGCACCTGCTAACCTAGCAGTTCGAAAGCAAGAAATTGCAAGTAGATAAATAGATACTACTTTGATGGGAAGGTAAGCAGCATTCTGTACACTCCAGTGTTTAGTCGTGCCATCCACATATCAATTGAAATGTCTGCAAATGCAGACAGCTCTGGCTCTTTGGCTGTAAACAGAGATGAACACTGAACCCTAGAGTCAGATGTGACTGGATTTCGAGCAAGGGCGACCTTTATCTTTTCCTAAAGAATATAGAACTGCTGACTTCATTCACAGCCCAAGATTTTGTTTTCTCCCATCACAAAAGTTTATCCATACTGACCCCAGCTTTCTTCATTATATTTTATTTATTTATTTATTTATTTATTTATTTATTTATTGGATTTCTATACCACCCTACTTGGTAGCTCTCTAAAAAGTGGTGGGTAGCAAAAAAAAAATTGCTACCACATCATGAGTGGAGCCTGCATCATGGGCGGAGCCTGTATCATGGGTGGAGCCTACGTCATGCCTGTCATATGGCCATGTATACATCTGCAAACACAGGCAGCACTGGCTCTTTGGCTGTAAATGGAGATGAGCACTGCAGTCCTAGACTGGCTTTTGAGCAAGGGCGACCTTTAACTTTACAAATCACTTACAACTAACCACGGTCCAAACCTTAAAGGTAAATGTTGCCCTTGCTTGAAAGCCAGTCGTATCTAACTCTAGAGTTCAGTGATCATCTCTGATTACAGTCAAAGAGCCACATGCTCTCTCTCTCACACACACATACACACAGTCACTTACCCTAGGGAGCAGGTGGCAGGCGCAGGGCACTGGGCAGCTGCTCTCTCTCTCTCTCTCTCTCTCTCTCACACACACACACACACAGAGAGAGAGAGAGAGAGAGAGAGAGAGAGAGAGAGAGAGAGAGAGAGAGAGAGAGAGAGAGAGAGAGAGTCACTTACCCTGGGGAGCAGGTGGCAGGTGCAGGGTGCTGGGCGGCTGCTTTTTCTCCTCCTCCTCCACACTCAGGTTGATGCGAAGGAGAGTGCCCAGGCCACAGTGGTGGCGGCATGGCCATGCTGATGGGCTCAGCTGGGCTTTCTCCTCCTCCTCCCAGCATGGCAGTGTGTGCAGCATGGTGCACAGGGGGAGTGGGAGGGACTCCAGTCTCCAGGGGAAGTGGCCACACCAATGCCAGGCCACCCCACCCCGGGCCATAGACTGTCACTCCACTTCGCAAGGCCGCCCGGACTTGGAAGTGGAGGAGAGGAGGTGGGCAGGGTGGGGCAGGGAGGTGGGTGGGGTAGGGCAAGGAGGTGGACATGGCCACCCAATTCTACCACCCCTCCGACTGAAAGGCCACCCAATTCTGCCATCCCCTGCCCGATGGCCACACAATTCCACCACTACCCCAGCCAGGTGGTGTGGATTGGTCATTACCCACCACTGTCTCTAACTGAGGTGGGAGAAACCATTTAGCTGATACCAGTGTTAAACAAACTGGCAGTTGGAAATATTTGCTGATTTACTAAAAATAGACTATCAATAAATCCCAGTCTATCTCCCCCTCTGCAATATCATGTAGTAGACGATTATTTCAGATGGTCATGATTTTTAAAAAGTCCCATGAGAAACCAAACTAGTTTTTTACAAGAAATGTTTTCTTTGAAAAGAAGGATGGTTTGTTCCCAGGAGGTGTTAGAATTTCTGCCCAAAGTGGCATAATCAAGAAAGAATGTTGTGATTTTATTTTGCGAAAGATTTAATTTTTGCTCTCAAAATCCTAAAATGCTCTATTTATCCAGGAGAAGAGAAAATACAGGTTGCTTGTTTGAGGGGGGGGGGTGACCTTCAAAACTGTCTGGAATACAACAAAGTTGTTCTGTTTTCAATCTCCACTAATCATTTTATCAATTGAAAAAATCCAAAGAGAGATTAATTCAGAAGCAATTTCTGCAGTGGAATCACATTTCAAAAACAAATTCTACAGATAACGTTCATAGTCTGCATACCAGTATTTCTGACCATGTGTTGAGACCAATCTCCTGTGATGATGACCTTATAGAGCACTGGTGCAAAAAAATGCGGTTTGCACTCATCAGTAATAAGGGAGGTTAGTGCAAAGCTTTTGTAGCAGCTAAATATGTGAGCTGGCATGAGAAGAATGAGAGCATATAGTGTGTAACACCAGCAGTTTATGTTTAACATGTGCCATGTAGTAACATCCTGCCTGTTAGTATCCCCCAGGGAAAGTGTTTCTTTGAGAAGCAGTGGAGGGGAACCAGTCCACAAAGGCCTCAGGGAAATGTACTGAAAAAGAAGCTAAGGCAGTAGAGGCAGAAGCAGTATGCCAGCAATGTGATGTTGGTGACAGAAAGAAATGGTTACACGATCTTTTCTTGCCCCTTCTTTTGGCTAAGCTTGTTGATAGTCTTATAAGTAAAGCAGCTTTAGTGATACAGATTTGTTTCTGATTGTGCTGACATATGCATTATAGGTTAATGCTTCTCAACTTTTTGGCCCTCCAGATGTTTTGAAATCAGCTTCCAGACTATCCATCCAGCATAGCCAATGATCAAGTGTTTTGGGGAACTGAAGTCCAAAATATATGAAAGGCCAAACATTGAGAATCATAGCCACATACCAGGTTTTTTTCGTGTGATGCCTCCACATTTTTTGCGCTACAATTCCCATGGGAGTTATATTTCAACACATTTCCATGGCACGGACACAGGGAAGGATTCTGTAAGCATTGTGATTCTACATTCTTAGGCATGGGTTTCCAACCTTTTTATGCCATGGGTCTGACCACACCTCCCGGACAGCTGAGTGGAAGCGGAAGACATATCACTTTCTAATTTGTTTTGATTATGATATTTAGGCTTCTCTTTGTCTTAGATCTTTTGTATAAGATGAACTGTCCAACTCAGCTGTTTTAACAGGGAGATGCAGCAGTAATAGTAGATGATGCATGAATCACAGTGGTGATTCTTCATCTTAGTTCTTCTGTACAGTTTGATGGCATGATAAGATGAACACAGGTGAAGTTGTCAAGGCTGCATCATAATCAGAGACCAATAATCCACCTAGTTTAGTACCATTTACACCAGGGGTGCCCAAATTGCTGTAAATGGCCTGCAGCTGTCATAAATGCATTTACAACAGCCACGGGTTATTTACAGCGGCATTATGTACATGCTTGGGCACGTTATGCACACACACATTTTACTTTCACTTCCAGGAGTGGTGAAGGTGGCATGGGCTCGATGATTTGGCTCCATAGGCTAGATCTGGCCCATGGGCCAGAGTTTGGGCATCCCTGATTTACACTAACTTAAGGGATGGTGGTCTCTAGAGCTTCAGTTAGTGAAGTTTTGTAGCCATATCTGGAAACATGAATTGTACCTGGTATATTCTGAATGCAAATCTATATCATGGAGCTACATACTGACTGTAAATTATACCAGTTCTAGTCCAATAGGTATGGAGGATGTTTTGTATAAGATGTTGTTAACAGTGAGATGCAGCAGTAATAGTAGATGATGTATGAATTACAGCAGCGAGTCTGCTTTCGGAAGACTCCTTTAGATCAGCGTTTCCCAAACTATGTTCTGCGGAACACTGGTGGACTTCAATTCCCAGAAGTCTAAGTCAGTACACTAGCTGATCAGTGTTTTGGGGAATTGAACTCCAAAAATCAAAGATTGGGAAACACTGCTCTAGATGAGGTACAATGTCTATGTTGTCTCGCCAGAATTTAATTCAAATTCATCCCTGCTCAGTGCTGCATAAATTGGCCAATGTAGTCAACCACCTCAGTGCTGCAACCTCTGTTTTCCCCCAGAGACACTCTCAGGCTTTAGAACAGATACAATGCAAGTAAGATTTTTCCACCCCATCTTTAAGATGAAAAGAAATTGTAAAATTCCAAAGGAGGAGAAAGCAAAACAAAGAGATTTCCGCATCCCTCGTGCTATTAGTGCCACCACCAATTGTCCCCACCCATCCATACTTAAAAGGGACTGTGGTGGCTTAGTGGTAAAGATGTTGGACTTGATAGTTGGCAGGTCAGCAGTTTGAGAGCCAAGTGCTGCATGATGGAGTGAACTCCCATCTCTGTCCCAGTTCCTGCCAACCTAGCAGTTCGAAAACAAGACATTTCAAGTAGAAAAATAAGTACCACTTTGGTGGGAAGGTAACAACATTCCATGATCTCTGGTGTCTAGTCATCCCTGGCACATGATCACGGAAATGTCTGCATACACAGACAGCACTGGCTCTTTGGCTATAAATAGAGATGAGCACCAAACCCTAGAGTTGGATACAATTGGCTTTTGAACAAGGGTGACCTTTATCTTTACCTAATATCCAGCTTGCGGACTTCTCTGATTTGAGTGCACAATAGGCTGAATTTCCGTTAGCTATACCCCCCCCCCCCCAATTGGCTACACTTCCATGCCAGGAAACTCTTCAGCTGCTGCATCTCTGCAAGTCATGCAGTTGGCAAGAAACAGAGAGAAGAACAGGGCCAGATAAAAGGATACCAGTTCTTTCTCTTATGCAGCAACTGAACAGGAGGCCTGCCGAACCTAAACTCTGTTCTGTTACAGCAGGGGTGCCCAAATTACAGCCTGGGGCCTGGATCTGTCCCCTGACTCCAATTCATCCGACCCATGAAGCCCTTGTCGCTCCTGGAAGTGAAAGTAAAACGCCTATGGGTGAGTTTCACTTTCGCTTCCAGGAGCAACTAGGGCTTCGTGGGCTGGATGAATTGGTGTCAGGGGCTGGATCTGGCCCCTGGGCCATAGTGACTGGCCCCCTGAACCACATGACCGGCCCGTGGCTGGAAAAGTTTGGGCACCCCTGTATTACAGTCATTGCCATTATCCCAACATCCAGTAAGAGACCCACTTTAATAGTTAAAATTATCCTCCAATTCCCCCTTAATGTTATTTTTCGGGGGGGGGGCATTATCTTTCTTCCTGAATCTCAATGGATCCCCTGCCCCCACCTCCAACTTCAATTCAGTGTGTTTTCTGAAAGAGATTTGATTTCAGTGAAAGCTCTGCTGACATCCATGCAATATGCTTGTGCTTTTTCTTTGGGAAGGATGAGGACTCCTCCGGGGATTCTGGGTAATTGGGTTAGTGGCCGGCTCATGTCAGGAAATTAAAAGGCAGCCCTGATCAGGTTGCTGCTGCATCGGGTTTAATGGCTTTGTGTATTTATAGAGTATCCCACTTCCAGTCTGTGTCAGAAATGCTCCTTTTCTACACATTTCAAATGGACAAAGAAAAGGGAGGAAAGTTTTCTCAGTAATATGCACATTAAAAAAAAAAATCATGTGTGTATGTGTGTGTGTGTACATACATGTGCATGCATTGTAATAATACCACCATGTAACCATGGTATGCATTCAATATCAATGACTTGGCTAATTAAGATAAGATTGGCTTCACTGCAGCCTCTCCAAAATAACATCTCTCTTTTAAGGCATTTCTATACAACTGAAGGTTGAAATGGTGAGATTCTCTTGGCCTAATTGATATTCTGTATGCATGTCCTGTCTTTATGTTATTACAATAAAGTGGTGCTCCTGAAGGAAATTTGTCCTGCTGCTTTGCATAATAGTCTGTATTTTATTAATGGGGGTAATCAAAACACTGGGGGTGTTAGCAGGACTGGCCAGGCTAAGGGATGGGGTAGAAATACAGGTCATCTAATCTGAATGTTCATATGAATCCACATTGTTAAAGCAATGGTCTTCCCAATAGTAATGTATGGCTGTGAGAGCTGGACCATAAGGAAGGCTGAGCACAGAAGAATAGACACCTTTGAACTGTGGTGCTGGAGGAGACTCTTGAGAGTCCCCTGGACTACGAGGAGATCAAATCCGTCCATCCTGAAGGAAATCAACCCTGACAGCTCATTGGAAGGACAAATACTGAAGCTGAAGATCAGGTACTTTGGCCACCAAATGAGAAGAGAGGACTCACTTGAGAAGGCTTTGATGCTGGGAAAGATAGAAGGCAAAAGGAGAAGGGGGCGGCAGAGGATGAGGTGGATGGATGGAATTGTTGATGCAATGGGATCTGGTCGGGCTGCAGAGGATGGCAGAGGACAGACGAGCCTGGTGTGCAGTGGTCCATGAGGTCACAAAGGCTCGAACTTGACTGTGCAACTGAACAACAACAAACCTAATTCGCACTCCCAAACCAACAAGTGAACTGAAGTGCACTGGAATACTGAGGTGTGCACCTTCTGGTTATTTGCTCTGCAGTTGGAAGCATTCAAGAGAGAAATGGACAACCATCTGTCAGATATACAGTCAACCCTTGCATAAAGAGTGCCTCGCTTAGAGAGTAACTCGCTTGAAGAGCAGAATTTTCTCTGAATGTTTGCTTTGCTTAACAACTGTAATGCACTCTACATGGGGCTGCCCTTGACGACCATTCGGAGGCTTCAATTGGTCCAGATTACGGCTGCCCAGGTTGTGATGGGGTGTGGACAGTATGCACATGCCTCACCGCTGCTTCGGGAGTTGCACTAGTTGCCAATATGTCTCCAGGTGCAATTCAAGGTGCTGGTTATTACCTTTAAAGCCCTACATGGTAGTGGGCCAGGATACTTAAGAGACTGCCTCACCCCAAGAACATCTGTCCGTCCCACCAGAGTGGACCGGAGAGGCTCTCTAGTTGTTCCATCGGCCAGAGAGGCACATCTCTCTGGCACTAGAAGGAGGGCCTTCTCTGTGTCTGCTCCAGCCCTATGGAACCTCCTGCCAATGGAGCTACATCTCCAGACAGAACTGCTGCCTTTTAGGAAGAATCTAAAAACATGGCTGGCAGGACAGGTATGGGGTGCGGGAGGTATAATGACCCCAGCACCCTGGATGAACTGAGCCCCTCTCTTTCTCTACTTTTTTTTTAGTAGTTGTAGCATTTGGTGTGTTTTTAATCTTTTTTAGATTTTAATTTTAAATTTTAACAGTTTTAAGATTTTTAGATGGAAGCTTCCACTTCCTAATTCTGGGTTCTACCTGCCCAGAGAATGATAATAGTAACATCCTCTGGCCGGGAGGAAGAATGGACTTCAGCTGTTTGTGCTGTGTTGTTTTTTTTTCTTCTTATTGTAAGCCATCCTGAGTCGCCATGGCAAGTGGGCGGCGATATAAATCTAAATAAATAAATAACCAATAACTCACTGAACAAATAAATCAGGGTTCGCAATCCCCCCCCCCGCCAGAAGTCACAATGGGTCACTTACAATGGTGTTTTGCTTAAAGAGCAAACTCGCTTAAAGAGCAATCCCATGGAACGCATTATGCTCTTTAAGCGATGTACAACTGTACTTTGATTTGGATTCCTGCATTGAGCAGGGGGTTGGACTGGATTACCTTAAAGGCCCCATCCAAACAAGTAATAACAAGCCTGAATTAAGGAAAAGAGCACACACACAAAATGTAACAATAGAAAACCACATTGAATGAATGGAATTGCTTGCAGAACATGGGCATAAATGAAGATTTGTGCACTAATATGTACACTAAAAATGAACATGACAATGTACAGGTACTTGGATGACAATGCAATATCTGTACAGAATGAGTCTGAAAAAGATTAAGAACTGAGAAAAAAAAAACCAGAACCAAAGCAGACAGAACAGAGTGAAGCAGCAGATTATAGGGCAGCAAATTTCCAGTTAGATTTGATTCCTGTGTCTCTGTGCAGGTGTGTAGTAGTGTACACAGATGTCCATTGGACAAAAAAAAAATCAAAGATGAAAAAACAAAGCAGGAATTTTCCCAGTAATTAGCATTTCCAAGCAAAAGAACTCGACTTCAATTTCCTATGTACAAGCTTCTTGAGGTGTCTTCATAATCAAAGCAAAGCAATCACACTTATTTACTGACCCATAGCGCTTAGTGCATACTCTGGGCAGTTCACAAGTTATTCAGCATTTTGCTTCCAACGTGCTGGGTACTCATTTTACTGCCCTCAGGAGGAAAGACAACTGAGTCAACCTTGATCTAGTTGGGACTGAACTCAGATTGCAAGCAGAGTTTTGGCTGCAGAACTGCAACAACTGCTGCACCATGAAGGCGCTGATGGATATAGTTGGCCTGTGAACCAGGGCCTACATCCTATTTCCTGGTGGCCAACCTTGGCACTCCAGCTGTTCTTGGACTTTACCAGAACACCAAGTCAGCACATCTGCTGATCAGGGCTTCTGGGCATTGAAGTCCAAGAACAGCTGGAGTGCAAAGGTTCACTATCACTGTTTATCTTGTGTGCTCTGCTGTAGTTCTGAATTTGGTGCTCTAGCATATCAGACAGCACCAAAACACTTTCCCTCTGACCTTGATTTCTGGTCAGGATAGAACTCACAACCTTTTAATTGCAATACAACAGTTTAACCACTGCACCACCAGCATTTTTTTTTAAATCACAAAGATGTGAATGAGTGATGCAAGATACGGTGTGGCCCATTTTACCATTGTATTCTTGGAAAGATTTTAGTAGCTAAGATGGTCAGGGATCTAAGAGGGAGAGAGTAGCTTTACAATATGCAAGTGCCTTGTTCTACATCAGGGATTCCCAATGTTTTCAAGCTGGGGGCCGAGTTATACTCTCTCGGTCAGCTTCGATGGCCGGATGGCCATTTTGCCCTGCCTGAACGATAGGTGGCTATTTTGTCTGAACAGCTTCAAAGGGGTAGTCATTTTGTTTCTTGAATGCCCTTGGAGGGGTGGGGGCCCACATGAAATGGCACTGTGGGCCAGATCTAGCCCACAGGCCTTAGGTTGGGAACCTGTGTGCTAGAGGGACTTCAGCATGGATGGCTGTGCAGCCTCTAAATTCAGTATGACGGCTAATACTGGGCTTTGGCCCAGTGTTGTAGGCTTTATCTCTCAGAGCTTTTAGAGGTATTTTTAGTCTCCAGGAGAGGAGAAAAAGAAACCAAACCTGATTGCTTCTGCTACATCCTCTGCACAGTCGGCTATTTTTACTTCCGACAGACCGGGCTTCTATCCAGCACTTAGAAAGGGAGAAAATGGTGGAATTATTGGACTTCCATTAAGGGGGGGGGAAACACCCTCAGCCCAAGCTTGATGTGTTATCAAGTCAATGAGGGACATCTGATCTCAGACTTGTTGAACAGATGTCTCTTGGCAGGGCCACACTGGAGAAATGCAGAACACTCATACAGCTCTGCAGAATGACTTGCTTACTGCAGAGGACTGGTACAGGCACAGATCTGTTTGAAGGACTTCTGGAACGTGAGTGGCACCAACAGGATGCTGAGAAAACTGACAGTCTAAGGAAATTAACAGGCAGCAGGTAATGTCATGTCTAGGACAAACATGGCTTTCCCTACATTGCTGGGATCTGAGTCATGATGCTTTTCTCCTCTAGAAAGAACAATAAACAGAAAGAAAATGGAAACTGAAGCAAGTTACAAAGTGAATGGAATTGCTTGGTGGATCTTTCTCCCTCCCTGTGATAGAGTCTTCAAACAAATCGCATAGCTTTCCTTTACGGTTGTTTGCAGCTTACTCATTTACAAGCAAAAGCTAGAATCCTGCTACACTGCTTGCAAAGTACAGTATAATACTCCTTCCCTCAGTATTCTGCTTTGTCCTTGCACAAGGTGGATATTAGGTAAAGGTCGCCCTTGCTTGAAAGCCAGTTGCATCTGACTCTAGGGTTCAGTGCTCATCTCCGTTTATAGCCAAAGAGCCAGTGTTGTCTACGTCTGCAGACATTTCCGTGTTCATGTGGCAGGCATGGCTAGACCCTGGAGTGCATAGAATGCCATTACCTTTCCCGCTAAAGTGGTACCTATTTATCTACTTGCAATTTCTTGCTTCCAAACTGCTAGGTTGGCAGGATCTGGGACAGAATCTGGTGCTCAAAACATCATGCAGTACCCAGGTCTCGAACTGCCGACCTTCCAGTCATCAAGTTCAGCATCTTAACCACTAAGTTACCACAGTCCTTCATCAACTGGACATTACTCCTATACTTTTCAATGAGGTTTACGCTTGTGAAAGGACATACTATACCTCTTTTTGCACAAGTCCCCCCTCCAAAAAAAAAAGTTGTACCATTTGCCCATTGGGACAAAACAGGATTCTGATCTATTCATTTTTAAATTGCTCTTATTAGAAACATAGTATTAAAACAAGATTGTATTACATTTGCATCAAATATTCCTATGACATTTTTAGCTTTAAAAAATTATTACATCATGAAGGATCATGTTTTAATAAATGTATTTGCATTTTAGGGGTTGTGGGATTGCTTTTTGGTGAGTGCCAGGGAAAAGAAATGGCACTAGAGATGATTTTCTCTTCCTCCTCCCGTTTTCTTTGTTGCTCGAGCTTGAATATCATTCTGATTATATTGACTTTTGATATATTGATGCTAAGCCAGGGTGGGCAAAAAAATTATTATTTTTTAAATCAATATATCACATTTTTTAAATTTACATTGATTTTTAAAAATAAAATCATATTGGGAGGAAAATCTATCCATTCTCAAAGCCAAGTTTAACTATTTGTTGCATGTTGCATTCAACATCTTAAGGCAGCTGCTATGTGCTTTTTGTTTCATAGTGGCCAAGGTGTGGTCACTATGCTCTACCTTTCCATACGAGACTTCATACTGCTTGAGTTGCTTACTTTTTACTGATTACCATGAACTCTGGTTTTTCTTCAGATAGTATAAATCTTTCTGCCTTTCATAAAGCATTACCAAGGACCTACGTTTCTTAGTTGTGTTTATTATTTACTTCATTGATTTTATGGAGTAAGCTTTGCAGAGTATCTAAACAAGGGGTGGCCAACCTTTTTATGCTGCAGGCCCGACCATGCCCCTGGACAGCTGAGCAAGCTGGACCATACCCCCAGAAGCAGGTACATTTACGGCTGTCATAAGTGCACCCACTTCTGCATTTACGACAGCTGAGGGCACGTTTGCGCATTCACAGATGCATTTTACGGCTGACATAAACATGCCCACTTTCATTTTCGGGTGCAGCAGAGGTGGGGATGGGTCGGATGGAATGGCATCACAGGCGGAGGTTGGCCCATGGGCTGTAGGTTGGGAACCCCTGATCTAAACTCTCAGCTCATAGTGCTATACTGTCTGCCTATTGGATGTTGCTGATAGCCTCTCTGTTTTTAGTGATACCATCATTTGAATCAAGAAATGCTTCTCTTAATATCTTCTTGTAGGACAAACTGAAAAGAAATGGTGAAAGCACCCATCTTTGTCATGATTTCCTTTGCAAGTCCATGTTCCTCTGATCATATGATCTTCAATTTTCATTGCAGCTTTTTGTTGTGAATATAAGCTAATAATACAAGGCATCTATTGTTATAGTGTATAATTCTTTGGGAGAGTTTAAAGAAACTTCTGATAACTTCCAAAGAATAAGAACTTGCTCCTAATTTGATTCTGTTCACCTCACTGAGGTCTGGGAATTCCTGATTGCTGTCACTTCTCAAAGATGTAAGAAAGACCGTGCCAACTCTTGGTCACTGCCCCTTTACATAGTGCTACTGTCCCATTTGTGGGATTATCAGAAACATTCAGTTGGCTGCTATGGCAATAGTACTAAACTAGATCCAACACAGCCCTTCTTATGATCTTATGCAATAGCCCAGGGGTAGCCAACTTTGGTGTTCCAGCTGTTCTTAGACTTCAGTTCCCAGAAGCCCTGATCAGCAGGTATGCTGACTTGGGCTTCTGGTAATTGAAGTCCAACAACAGATGGAGCACCAAGATTGGCCATCCTTGCCATAGCCCAACCAGCTGATCTTGTGCTAATTTGGAATGCCTTTTGGTACAGTTTTTCCCTAAATTAGGGTGGGTACTCCATTGCTACATACCTTATCTTTTTTCCCAAGATGTATCAGCAGAGTAGGTAGGTGCATTATTCTAAGGAGCAAGATATTCTAGTTGAAAGTCTCTGCTCAACTACTTGATTTTGTTTCCATTAAATTGTGCAAGATTGTGGGTTGTCTGGGCTAGAGGTCAAGTTTTGATATGTCTTTTGAACTGATTTGCTCCAAATAAAGAACAGTGAAATCACTCAATTACTGCTGCAGCAGCTTGTGATGCCTCTGCACAGTGACTGAACAGCAGGTTGAGACGTCCATCATCATGTGGGCTAGTGTTTATGCATGCTGTCTCTTTAATGCTGGCAAGGGACACTGACTGTGTTGGGATGAAACAACAACTGTGACCTTACTTAAAGTACTTGCCTCAAGGAGTGTCAAACAGGAGGCAGAGACAGGAGGGGAAGAGAGCTGTTCTTGGAAATTAACGAGCTAAAGTCCTTGGATGAATAGACATATGCACTCAGCAAGGAAAAGAGGGATGGAGAGTAAATCTCCTTCTGCATCTCTCTCCCTCTCCCTCTTTCCCTCTTATCTCTTTTAATGTACTTAAGTCTTTTTGTGCCTCTCTAATCTGATTCAGGGTGCCTAATACCTCTTCAACCTATGCAGCCACCTTCCCAGCAAATACTGGGAACAGCAAGCTTCTATGCTCATGAGTCTCCCTGGCAAAAAAGGGAAAAAACTACTGCAATTGCCTTGACTGTGGTTTCTTATCGCTTTGCTATATCAAAACTCCCTGCAACTATATTCTTGGGATCTGCAACAGGATTTGCCTCACTTTGTTTGCTAGCCAGTGCCTTATAACAGGAGTTCTCAACCTTTTAAAGCTGGGGGCCGGGTCACACTCCCTCAGACAGTTTTGTGGTCCAGATGGCCATTTTGCTTTCCCTCCACCACATGACACTTCCTGGTGTGGTGGAGGGGTGTGTGTGTCATGACATCATGGGCTGCCTCTGGCCCACTGGCCTCAGGTTGAGAATCCCTGCCTTATAAAGTGTGTGATGTTGAACAGTCCCAAAAAGGGGCTAGAGCCCTATGCAGATATCCCCACTCTACACACCATACTATCATATGCAGTGAACATGGGTTATAAAGTAGGATTTTGACTTGTTATATACCCAACATTAGAATACCTTCAGATCATGCCTCCAAAACTAAATTGTGTTCTGGGCAGATCCTCAGCATAAGATCACCTTCTGTCTACAACTTCAGCAGGTGTGCATTAGGCCCATTCTACACTAATGCTACACATGTGGCTTCTGTTAGCCAATGGCTAACAGAAACTGTCAAGTCTCCCTTCATATTAGTATATGCATGGGAGCTGGGAGAAGATCTGCTTACTCTTGTGAACTTCACCAGTGTGGTTATAAAAGCCCTATGTATTCTACACAGTGAGTACAGTCAAACCTTGCATAATGAATGCCTTGCTTAAAGAGCAGAATTTTCTCTGAATGTTCGCTTCGCTGAATAAGTAAAACCAACCAAAAACTCACTTAACAAATAAATCAGGGTTCGCAATTCCCCCCCACCAGAAGTCACAATAGGTAACTTACAATTATGTTTTGCTTAAAGAGCAAACTCGCTTAAAGAGCAATCCTGTGGGATGCATTATGCTCTTTAAGTGAGGTCCAACTGTACTTCATTTGCCAAGCTGGGCAAACTATGGATCATTGATGTGGATGTACACTTCCCCATAAAAATGAGTACACTTTGACCATGTAACCTTTTTAAATCTTGGATGAGATCTTAGCAGAGAAATGTGGCAACAGAATTTGTTTTAAACAGTGAGCTGTACTTATTTCCATGAATTTGTGCATAGATTTTGATATATTTTTGCTCGACCTGGTTCAGGCTGACACTGCTCTATTTCTATGCTATCTATATATATTTGTCTGTAGGTATTCCTCTTTGCTAAACAGTTCTTATGTGGATTAATTATAATGGTGCATTTTTATCATACATTTCATTCAGACAAATGCCAGAACAGGTGTCAAAGGGGTCGTTTGCATAACTGATGGAAAGAGAGAATTTTTTTAAAAAAACCACTAGTATCTCTATAATGAATATTAAAAAAATTCACTGTAACAAAAAAAAAGCAGTCAACATTTGGAGCATTGGCTGAACCAAACATATAAACTCAGACTAGCAAGTTGTAGTTGGACAAGTATCATTAACATGATGACATTACTCCATTACTCTGTCTCATGAGTTTAGGATTTGTCTGGTGAAATATCCATAGAAGAGTACTATGAGAGTACTTGCAAGCAACACAAAAGTGGCTGTTAAGACTAACAATTTCCTTTTCACGTGGCCACAATTGTGGTGGACAGTTTCATGCCTAAGGTTGCTGTCCTTTTTTAGTCCCATTTAACTCACCCAGGCTTACTATACTTTTGAGTAGATGTGTATAAGGATGTTGCATCATGCCTCTGTTGGACTGTAACAAGGATGATAATTTTTTCATCCCAGGGCCAAATTCTAGTTTGAAAGGGTTTGGGGAGATTATTCCAAGAGTAGGCAGGACCAAACAAAAGGAGGCTTGTGTACTGGTTGCTGGCTGGATAGCTCGGATGAGCTGAGCTGGAGCATCTGGCTCCTGGTTTTGAGAGTTCAGTTCCCCACTGTGCCTTGAAGGAGGAATGTTACTTGGTGTGATCTTGGGCATGTATGTGGTCAGTGCACACCCAGAACAAGAGAATGGTAAACTGCTTCTGAATAGTTTACCTAAAAGACCCCTTGAAAGGGTTCCTATAAGTCAGAATTGAAATATGTAATTATTTTTTATCATTTTTATTTTATATTTCTTATTAAAGTGAACATTTTCCTTCAAAAGCACTAATCAGTTTTATACATGTCTACTCAGGCATGTGGTAGCTGAAGCCTTCTGTTTATCCTGTAAAAACAAACTTGCAAAACCTGGGATAATTTTTCATATTTCTTTTGAGAGGGGCTGGTTTTGGGCTATAACAATAAATTACTGTCCTTGCAGTGTCCTCTAATTCAGTACTACAGTGTAGTTGCTCTTGTGGTTCATTGCCAGATGAACAAATGTTACTGCCTATGATAATGGACAAGGTGTTAAACCCTTTTTCTTTCTGTGTTTAGAAGCTGATCAGAATGGTAGTTGTATCTTTAGTATTAGCAATTTGGCTGGTTCCCCTCCACATACTACAGAAAGCAGAGTAGTTTACAGTGAACAAAGCAAGTCTATGTGCTACAAATGATCCTGTCCACTCCCTACTTCGAGTATATGCCACCTGGGCTGGTTGTGACATTCTACCTGATGGTAGGGCTGTCCTTGGTTTTCTTTGTCCTTCATTTATTAAAGAACTGGTACAATGATGTAATTACATTACAGTATTAGGTTTAGATCAGCGATTCCCAAACTTTTTTTGGCCATGCCCCACCTAAGCATCCCTAAAATCCTGATACCAACCCCATGTGAAATATAATTCTTATTATTCAAAAAGTGAACAATTCATGTGGAGGAAACATAAAAGGCCATTAACTTGGTCTAAACATTCTTGAATTGTTCCCCCCCCCCCAATCAAATTGCCCCCTTGTGGTATGTGTGCCCCAGATTGGGAACCATGAATATAGATGCCAAAGGGAGAGTAAAAGAGGGAAACACTAATATTTCACATGGCATTTTTTATTTCTTTTCCTCTTATAATTAGGTTGTAGTGTACATGTATGCACATATACACAGTCACCCAATGAAAGACACACTCGATGTGCTCAACAAAGCACCATATTTCTCGATCATAGTAAGGATATCAGTCTTGCAGTCTCTTGGTCTTGTTTAGATATCAGGGGGGGGGGTAGGTGGAATCCTTCTTTTCTCCTTACAGGGCATCCCCCCCCCCTGAGAAATCTCATGGGAAATCTGGCAAGACATCTTTGCTGCTTTATGATTACAGTATTATCTTTTTCTGGAGGGATTTTTATAATCTTACACAAAATGGCATTTTCCCTGTGCAAGACTCCTTGGAAAGCTGCGAAAGAATTGGCAGGCTCTTCAGCAAGAGGGGGAAAGGAAAAAAGAAGATGAAGGGGAAATGGAGAAAAGAGACAGGTATCTCATTTTCCAGAGAATCAACAAGTCTTGCTGGTGCAGAAAAAGCCTTAGTGAAGAGTTTGTCTATGGCACAGCCTGGAAAAATCACTGAAAATTACAATTTTTTAAAGTACTCTCCATGACCCTAAATGAGAAAAACACAAGCTCGTTTGTAAGATACAGGAGATGAGAAAAGACAATGCTAATATAAACATCTATTAAAAGTTAATGGAGTTCTGTTCCTAAATGTCAAGCAGCTTGTCCCATTCAGTATGACCCTTAATTTTTGCCATTAAGTCAATTCAGACTTAAGATGACACTTTTCAGAGCTTTCTTCTTCTTCTTCTTCTTCTTCTTCTTCTTCTTCTTCTTCTTCTTCTTCTTCTTCTTCTTCTTCTTCTTCTTCTTCTTCTTCTTCTTCTTCTTCTTCTTCTTCTTCTTCTTCTTCTTCTTCTTCTATATCTAAATCCGAATATAGGTGATCATCATGGTGATCAGCCATGAAGACTGTCCTGAGAATACAGTGCAGTGGCCCTTCATCTGCCTTCCTCATCGCAGCATACCACTGATCCAGATCTGCACGTCACTTTCTGGTTCTGAGCCCTTTTGGCATGCAAAGTCCTCACCAGCAGGGTTTTCTGGGTAGATAATACTCAGAATTGATTTTATCATTTCCTTCTTCTGGGGACATCCTGGAACTGTGCAGCTTGCCCAAGGTCACACAGGCTTACTCTCTTCCCAGGAGGAACAAAGGGGAATCCAACTCCAAACATCTGGCAGCTAGAGCTGTCTAGCCAGCTAGTATGTTCCTTCATTAATTAATTTTATTCAGGCTTTGTTATAATTGACTGTAAACCTAAGTATATCTATTCAAAAATAAAAACTGATTAAGAAAATTTAGGCTTATCTCTTGGTAAATTTACTTAGGGTTGCAACTCAAATATACCCAAATACTGTATGTATATGAATAAAAATAGTATTATTGAAAGAATTTAGTGATGCTATTTAGTGATGCACATACATGATAGGTCAGCTATTATCTCTGACTAAACATGCTGTCATGTGCGAGAACAAGGGAAATTCCTCTTTTAAGATGGAGATTGTCTCTCTCTCTTTTTTTAATAGAATTTTTTCGTTCAAAGCAATCAACAATTTAAGTAGATTATTTACTACCCAATAATAAATGGGAGGTAGGAGTATTAGTTGAGCAGAAGGATTTCAATGAGTTAATCTAGAGATGGGAAGTAGGTAGCTCTCCAGATGTTCTGCATTCCCATCTTTATTCACCTCTGGCTTTGCTAGCTGAGATTCTTGAGAGCTATGGTCCACTTGTTCCCAACTATTCTACTGATTGCATGTGCATGGAAACTTTTTTGGCATACCAAGATAACAAAGAGAAAGGTCTATATAAATTCAGAATGTTTTGAACATATTTTGAACAGCAGTACTAGTCTGTTTCCTCTTTTCTTGTATAATAATCAATGTCTCCACTTATCCTTCTCATGATAAATAATAATTCCAACTTGTGGTGACTCTGCGGTTTTGTATGTAGAGTACTTAGGAATAGCTTACTGTTTGCTTCATCTGGGAGTATTCTAAGACTGTGCAGCTCACCCAAGACTACACAGGTTGGCTGTTTTCCCAGGAGATGCTGTGGGTAATCAAACTCCCAACCTCTGGCTCCATGGCCAGATGCCTAACCCATTGAACTACCAAGCCAGCATATTCTTCTTGTATTTGTTAAGAAATAAATGAGAAGGTTTGTGTTTTTCCCCACTTCAGGATCTGGTACAAGATTCTCAGGGCTTTTTTCCTCTTTTGCCTACAGGAGTTCGCCTTGACCGAGTGCGTGGAGGCCGCCAAAAGTACAAAAGAAGACTGGACTCAGAAAGCAGCGCTTACCTGAGCTTACAAATCCCGCCACCAGCCAAAAAGCCATGTAGGTAGTGCCTTCCTCCTCCTCCTCTGCTACATGAGGATGAGCCAAGTTCTCAGTTTCCGTTACTCAATATAACACTGTAAGATTGCTGTCCTGAATATTTCCGAGCAGGAACAGACTTGAAACTTACTCAGGTAGTAGTTACACAGCATGATATAAACTGTGTCGTCTAAGACTGTAACCTTACTGTCAAGATTTTCTGAAAGACAAAACAATCAAATATTAGAGAAGCCATGCTTTTCCACAGCTACTTTAGCTTCATTGTGAAGATCCACATCCTCAAAGATATGGTGGACTAGGTGCATCTTCCTCTTTAGAGGCATGTCACATGTATTAGACTGGTGGTGTGAAAAATGTGGCCCTCCAGACACTGTCAGACTGCAACTCCCATCAACCCTTGCCAGTACAGCCAATTGAATGCTGGGAGTTGCAGCCCAGCAATATCTAAAGGGCAATACTTTGGCTTTCCATGCATTAGGAAGAGCAATCCCAAGTTTGCTAGGTGAGTGTGAACTCAACAGTGAACTCAAACCAGTCAAGTCTCTGGGACTCTTTTGGTAAACATACTTGTCATTTTAATGCATCTTAGGTGAAATACTCATAGATGGCTGAAGAGATTTTTCTGCTTGAGGCAGGTAAAAACAAATTTGCATCCCTCTTTGTCTCATATACAGTAAATGACTAGTTTAGCAACTAAACCTTATTTCAATAGGAGGAAGAGATTAGGGCTGTGATGGCGAACCTTGGCACTCCATGTGTTCTTGGACTTCAATCCCCAGAAGCCCAAGTCAGTACTCCTCCTGATCAGGGCTTCTGGGAATTGAAGTTCCAGAACAGCTGGAGTGCCAAGGTTCACCATCACTGGGTTAGGATCTTCCAGCATGTCAGAAAGAACCAGACCGGTTTAGGGAATACCAGACATCTGTGTGGAAGTGAATAGTACCTTTGTCCAGGAGAGGGCTAGGCTGGGGGCTCAGAGGAACAGTTGTGGCTGCCACTGTTGCTTAGACATCTGCCTCTAAGATAATTGGTTTACTCTGCCTAAAGGTAGAGCAAGACCTTTGTACAGCCAAAAGGAAGTAATGATCTTCTTTTGCCTGTACGCTAGAGCACCTTGTTACGTTGCTTGGACTCTAATGTCAGCATGTTCATTACCAGCAGTCCCTGTTCTAAGGTAGCAGAGAAGGGAAGGTGCCTCACCTTTGTTTGGACAATGATCTGTTTCAATTGAGAGCAGAATATAACCTCTAGAAAAAACATTCCTCTTGCAAAGTCAGATGACAAACTATGTAGAATCCAAAGTACAGTAATACCTCATATAACATTAGTATCGAATAACACGAAAATCGCATAACATCAAGGAATCTGGGGGGAAGAATTGCATCAGATAACATTAAGATCCTATGGGATGCTTCAGATAACAACCGCGAAAGCCTGTGTGGTTACAATGTATCTCTATGGATCCCATAGAGGATCAGATAACACTAAAAATCATATAACACGAAGACTTGTGGAACCAGGTTTTAGTGTTATATAAGGTTTTACTGTATGTGCTTCTCCTACTGCTTCAGTGATACCTGAATGCTCAAACAAAATTGGTAGGGAAATCTTTGAAGCAAAAATGGATGCTGGCTGAAGCCATTTTTTTTCTGCCCTGGCCCCCTCCCTTCCATAAGAATCTCCAATTATTTTATCTAGAAAATATTCTGATGTAAGCTTTTTATCAATATTAATTAGCCTCTAAACATGTTAGAATAATTATTAGTTGCAATATGCAGAATTTTCAGATAGGACACCTATCTTGGCACAGGAGACCTAAGTACCTGAGTAATTAACATGTGTAAAATATCTCTGATAGGATCAAGGAAGGATCATGGCTCAGCAGTAGGGAACATGCTTAGTGTGCGGAAGGTTGCAGGTTCAATCCCAGGTGACCGAATTTAAAAAGGATTGAACATTATAGGAAAGATGTTTCTGGAGAGCTGCTGACAAGAGTAAATAATCTTGAGCTAATAGAACATACAGTTTGACTTTATTATAAAGAAGCATCTAGTGTTCCTAGGACTTCCAAGCAAATGGAAGAATAAAAAAACCCAACTGTTACTTCAAAATTGGCATTCCAAGTCTCCTTTGATGATGATGATGATGATGATGCATATGTTTATTGCTGTTCTGGAATTTTTAGTGACAAAGATAGTCTCCCACTTGCTGGTGGCAGAGCCAGAGAAGATTTATGCCATGCCTGACCCTACCATGCCAGAGAGTGACATCAAAGCATTGACCACACTCTGCGACTTGGCAGACAGAGAGCTGGTGGTAATCATTGGCTGGGCAAAGCACATCCCAGGTAAGAAGTGGGAACCCATAAAGCTGGATGGTAAGAAAGTAGCTGAAGCCATTTTGTATGAAGGCTCATCCTTAATCTCAGATTCTGCCACTTCACAGCCTCTCATTCTGCAAGTAGAATAAAAATGCAACAAGGTTCTTTGTCCTGTAGCATCCCTATATATCATGTCCAGAAGATAGTCCTCTGTTTAAACCATTGCCTGGGAAAGGGGTTTCTACTGCAAAGCATTGGCTCTTTGATGAGCTGCCCAGCCCAGGTCTGGTTTAAGGGCAAAGAAACCTAAGAAGGGAGAGCAGGGCACTTGGAACAGCACCTGGAGAGCACTCAGATCAGGCACGCAAATCACCCCATCACAGTATTCCATGGTGTGATGAGATATTCTTTACTTCCTTTTAGTTTATATTAGCCTAGACAAATTCAGGAGTGTATCTTTGATTCTGGACTGACTATAGTATGAAGCAAGGAAATGCTGTTCAATCTGAAAGTGAGGACTGTGGCAGCTCAGTGGTTAAGAAGCTAATCTTGTTAGCTGGAAGGCTGGCAAGTCAGCAGTTCGAGACCCCGGTACTGCATGATGGATTGAGCACCTGTCTCTGTCCCAACTCTTGGGGACATGAAAGGAGCCTCATTTAGGCATTCCCTGAGCATAGTTTCTTCCGCAAAAATCCTTTCAACCCAGAATAATTTCTGACATGAAATTATTATTAACTGAAAGTGGGACAACAGCAAAACTAATACCTTATATTCCATTTGGCATTTGTAGGGTTAAAAAGATGGTCAGTCATTTGAACAGAGGAAAGTTGATATTCAAAGTAATGCAGTAGACTGAGCTTCTGGTGGCACAGGAGAAGGCAAGGGATAGTTGAACCCCCCCAAAAGCTAAAACTTTCCCTGGATACTCCAACCCTTGAAGTGAATGGGGCACTGAGACCAAGGTCATCCTTACAGCCACTCTGTCAGCCATTTTGTGGAGTTGCAGATCAAAAAGAAATATTCAAATCATTGTTTAGATAGCCTTTTTGTGTTGTGGAGCAGTCTTTCTATTCTTTTCCTGTCACTCATGTTAGTTTGCTAGATTTCACTGAAATATTATTACACTATTAGGCTTCAATCTGTTTGTAACTATGTTAGAGCAGGGATTTCCAACCTCCAGCCTGTGAGCCACATCCGGCCTGTGCTGCCATTTCATGTGGCCCACGCTCCCATCCCCCTGCTGGGACCAACCCGAGCATCCACCACTTCCCCACATACTGCTTCCCTGCTTACCAGCCCCCTCCATGCTCTTTGCCTTCCCCCACCCACTCAGGGAGGCGCTGTCGCCTTCCTCTCACCTGCCTCATTGCACTACCTGGTACCCGCTTCTCCTTTGCCCTTTGACCTACCAGAAGTGATTGCCTTGCTGAGTGGCTGAGGTGGTGCCGGCAGCAGAGGGTCCTATGCACACCCAGGCAGAGCAGGGTCCATTGGTGGGAGGACGCATCAGAGTGTCAGAGTACAAGATGCACTCTGGTTTTTTGGTGTATTTTAAGGGGGTGAAAGTGTGTGTTATACGCCGGCAAATACGGTAACCCCTTTGGCTTTACATGCTCATATTTACTGTACTGTGCAAAAGTCTTAGGCTACCATCAGCTGGTTTGGCCATAACTCAGACACCTAACTCTAAATATGTCACCAAATTTGGAGAGTGTTGAAAGAGGACTCCGAAGAAGACTCTCTCCAACGTTGGTGTGTCTTGGTGGCTGAGTCATATCTCCTCCCCCGCCCACCAAAAACAAAACAAAACACCAGTCATTGAATTTTCACCAGACCAGCTGGTAGTGGCCTAAGACTTTTGCACAGTACTTTTCTCTGTGTGTTTGTGTATGTTGTGTTATGTTGCTCCTTTCACTTTACAGAGAAGCCTCAAAGAAAACCTGTGTTTGAGAAAAAGTAGAGGTTACAAGAGGACTTCTGCTCATTCACAGCAACTCCTTGCATTCAGTCAGAATTCCAATGCAGCTATTGATTTATTTGTGTAAATTAATGTATCCTTGGATGTCTTTAATTAAGTTGTAGCTTTAGCTTGACCTGTAAAACTGAAACAGAGAGGTAGGCAAGGAAGGAGGTCATCTTCTGGATATGGCTTCTCAGCACATCTTAATCCTTACATTGCCCTTCAGGAAAGCCGCCTGTCACAAGGGGGATTACCCCGTTCCCCAGCTGCACAACCAGCCAGGCTCTGAATCAGCACAAAGAGTGTTATGTTGCCCATCAAAGGAACTCCGTCTGGATTGCTCCACTAACCCAACTGAGGGAAAGAATTAACAGGAAGGATAATGCTGAGCTGCAGCTGGCAAAGGCTTTGTTAGTGCTTGGACTGCTGTCTCCATAAAGTCCTTTTCATGTTTTCCGAACAATTGATATGGCCAGTGTGCACTTGTTTCTCATTTGCAGAGTACAGTCCAGACTATCGGTCAGGGAGAGAGAGAGAGATCATATTTTTTAAAGCATCTGGGAATATTTGCTGCATCCAGGGAGACATAAAAACATTTCATTGTATTTGTGGTGATGGTGTGGCTACATTTTCATGCAGAGCATTTGGCTACATTTTGTACTGTTAGCTGTTTAAAATAATATAATATTTTTCCAGTGCTTGGAAACATTTGGTAAACAAGTGCTTGAGTAACTAGAGACACCCCAATGGAGTCCGCTTGGTATCATTTGGACATACTGTGTAACACAGTTCAGTATTCTCTACTGTATTTAGGGTTTAGGCCTGCAAAAGCAAGAAATTGCAAGTAGATAAATAGGTATTCTTTTGGCAGGAAAGGTAACAGCATTCTGTACACTCTGGCATCTAGCCATGTCTGCCACATGACCATGAAAATGTCTGCAGATGCAGACAGCATTGACTCTCTGGATGTTAATGGAGAAAACCGACCAGGGTCATACACAATTGGCTTTTGAGAAAGGGAGACCTTTACTTTTAACTTACGTGTAATTTATTTTCTACAATCCTGTTATAATAACAGGGCAAAATAATACAAGCCACTTTTTGGTCTTCAGCACATAGATACATAAGATTAATGGAATGGGTAAAATTAATTTGGAAATGCTTGGGTGGTTATGTAGATGAGCCTTACTGTGCCACTGATGGATTTGGCTGGAAACTAGGCCCATAAGCAGTAGATTCAACCCCTATGTCTTGATACTCACCATTGTTGTCATATTCAACTATAGCCTCATCATGAATCCAATCCTTTCTAGCATTTTCTACCATTCTTTTTTGTAGGATTATGTCAGGAAAATAAAGAATATTATACAGTGTAGCTACCCATCTGAACACTAACTTGGTTCTTTCAGTGCAGAAATTTGGATGAACAGTATATCCCAGGATGAGATCAAACACTGTTTTGACCATATAATGCAAAGAACAAAAAAAATGTGTTAATAGGGAAGAATAGAAAGGAAAGATGGGTCTACAAGCAGAAATCTGTTTAGATCTTGAAGAAATAATGGGTTGAATTTCTTCCATGTGTAAAATATTCAAATGCAGGAATGATTGAACTCTTCTGGAGCTTGTATACGGAGATGTTTACAGTTCTCCTTGATGTGTTGAATGGGATGCTCTCCAATTGCACAGTGACAAGCCGGAGACCATACCGGAGCTCCGTGGGCAGAACATTGCTCTTGACAGAATGAATTTGAGAGAGGTTCATTGCTTCGATACATTGAGATTGCCTGATTTGTTTGCCTAGATACCAACTTCTAATCACAAAAATACAGTTGAGATATTGGGCGTATGTGTGTCTGCATATGCATGTGAACATGTACGTGCAGATCCATAAAAACCACAACTTTCACGTTTGAGTTCCAAAACTGTCCTCCACCCGCAAATGCATCTGCAAATTTTTAATTCTGTTACTCGGTTGTTTCTGCAAATGAGACCCATTAAGCTTAGAGTCACTCTCCTGCAATTTAAGATATGTAAATATGTTTTCATAATATTCAACAAATATTACTACCCAATATCCTCCCTGGCAAGTTTGCAGTGCTTTCCCACTGCACAGGACTCCCATTCCTTCATGCTTTGCACCCACCCCCTGCATTAATCACGTGTATGGCTTCCACTTTCGTAGCCCATCTCTGTGACAGAAGAGGAGACTTCTGTTGAGGGGTGGTGACAGGGCCTCTCCCAAGGTGGCTGTTTTGCTGCTCTTCATGCTTGGAAGACAAAAGCTCCAGCAGTACAGGATGAAATATGGCTACCAGAGTGACAGCAGCTGTGTGTAGAGTGGCCTTAGATCCTATAATTACATCTCTCTTTATTACAGCTGCTAATGGCCCTCCAGGATGTCAGAAATGATAATAAATTAACAGATTATGAACTCCACTTGCCACAAATTATGTGTTTTCATTCTCTCTCTCTCTCTCTCTCTCAAACTCTGGAAGCTTCCACAGTAGGGGAGCATGACATCCTTGGGAAAGGATGCCTCAAGATACTTTGCCACCTGAGACACTGCACCCATCTACATCTGTTGTCCAGAGCCAAGGTGTAGGCATACCAAAACCAGCCAAATGATGCTAGTACATGAGTCAGAAAATCACTTGAACCATTGATAATTAAAAATGTATGATAATAGCATAGTATATAACAGTATCTTTTGCTGCCCGTAACATGACATCCTAAAGATGCTGCCAGAGGCACCTGCCTCACTTCACCCAATGCCAGGACAGGCCTTGTTCCTGGAGACAATAACCAGAAGCTTCAGATGGAAGATTTGAGGCTCAGCTGAAGGTGCTGCCACACAGAAGCTTAGGTGCACTTCCACAGAGCAGGAGGATGAATGTCCTGCACTCTAGGAGTTATGTAAGGCAGATAGTTATTCTGATAGGACATTAGTGAAAGTCAGGCCATAATTTCATTGATTTCTAGTGAATCACAGTGGCCGTGCCTTGTTTGTTGCTTCCAAAGGGAAGAAAGTTTCAGAGCCGAGGAGAAACCACTGAGATAATATTTTCTCCTACCACAGCTCATCACTAGAAGAAAGAAGGAAGAGAGGAGCAGAAACAGGCATGCAGAGTCTGAACAAAGTTCATTCTAGAGCAACATTGTATTAGCTTCTCGCAGCAGAACTGGCTGAAGACCTTTTGTTGCCTGAAGCAAAAGATGATTGGCAGTTGGTTTAAGTATACAGTAAAACCTCGCATAAAGAGCACCTCGCTTAGAGAGTAACTCGCTTAAAGAGCATAATTTTCTCTGAATGGTCGCTTCACTTAACAAGTAAAACCAACCAAAAACTCGCTTAACAAATAAATCGGGGCTCACAATCCCCCCGCCAGAAGTCACAATTGATCACTTATAATGGTGTTTCGATTAAAGAGCAAACTTGCTGAAAGAGCAATCCTGTGGAACACATTATGCTCTTTAAGCGAGGTACAACTGTATTTCAAGACTGACTGTAGGAGAGCACCCATACCCACCCACCTATGGGTAGCAGGCTAGATAAAAGGGGCTGGAAAGTAATTTTTTTATATAAAAAAAGTCATTCTCATTGCAATGTTTGTAAAACAACTCAGGAGCAAGTAGACAGGTATTTGACCCACTGTTGGCAGAATGAATACTGAAATGAGCAGTGAGAAACACAATATGATATTTACATTAATCACATATTGATTTAATTTTTTGGCTTGAGTATATGGTACATTTTGTTCTTCTGGCAGGGCTTGGATTTGGGTTTGTTTGGGTGGGGGTAGTTTTTTATTCTCATTTTGTCATGGTTTTAGCTTGCATAACCACCTATGTTGTTCCTTTAGAGCAGTTGTTGGACATATCTAGATGATATTGTTGATTCTGAAGGATGAGGCATGGTGTGTAGTTGTACCCCCTACAACATTTGTCTGCATTTTGCTCACTGTAAGAGCTACAGTACAATGCAATTTGTGCTGTAATTTGAATCTCCTGCTTCAGTGCTGTAGCTCTAAACTGATACAGCACTAATTCAGATCATGGTATCATAGAATAATGGAGTTTGAAGGAGAAGGAAACCAAGTCAAAGTATAGCTGGCAGATCATTGCCTAACTATCATTTGAATGACATCAATGTTGGAGCACTCACTACCTTTTGAGGTAACTGTCCTTTTCTAACACTTAGGGAACATTTCTGGATATTCAAACAAAATCTGGTTTTCTGTAACTTTAGCCCAGTATGTCCTGTATTCTTAGACTATAGTGGCTTAGTGGTTAAGATGCTGAACTTGATGACTGGAAGGTAGGCAGGTCACCAGTTTGAGACACAAGTGCTACATGACAGAGTGAGTTTCTGTCTCTAACCCAGCTCCTTCTAACCTAGTAGCTCGAAAGCAAGAAATTGCAAGTAGATAAATAGGTACCACTTCAGTGGGAAGGTAACAGCGTTCCGTGCACACTGGTGTTTAGTCATGCCTGCCACATGTCCATGGAAATGTCTGCAGACAGAGACGGTGCTGGCTTTTTGGCTATAAACAAAGATGAGCACTGAACTCTAGAGTTGGATATTACTGGCTTTCAAGCAAGGGCAACCTTTGTCTTTACCTTACTCTTGAATAGTTGAGAATAGATCCTGCTTCTCTGTATGACAACCTTTCAAGTTTTGAAGACTGTTATCCTTATCTCTGAACATGGTTCTATATAGCAGTGATGGTGAACCTTTTAGAGACCGAGTGCCCAAACTGCAACCCAAAAAACACTTATTTATCGCAAAGTGCCAACACAGCAACAGGGGAGGAAGTAAACGCTCCCACTGGGCCACTGGGCAGAGGGACAGGGAGAACTCTGTGCTGTATGGGAGGGAGGAAGCACTCCCATTGGGCTGCTGGGCAGAGGGGCGGGGTGAACTCTGTGCTGGGGTGACTGCATGGGTGTCCACAGAGAGTGCCACCTCTGGAACGCATGCCTTAGGTTCACCACCACTGCTTTATAGCCAATGGTGTATCCACCTGATAGTTGTTTTGTCCAATCCATGCCTAGTTAGCTTGCTAATCACAATATCAAAAGGCACTGTGTTAAAAGTTTTTGTCTACACATTTTGATTGTATTTAATTTTCTGAAAAAGTCACCAAAGTAGTGGCTATTACCATGTGTATGAAATAGCATCTTTTTTTTAGGTCCTGAACCTAAGACTGATCAGTTTCATTGGCTGGCCTGGCATATGCATCCTATGCCACTGCTTTCTAACAGAATATGAGGCAGCCAAGCAAGCAGATACAGTGAAGCAGTGGTGAACAAAGTGGAATGTGCTCCCACATTGCCAAGGTCCTTGCCTTTTACATCAATCTATAGCATGGGTTCCCAACCTTTTCAAGCCAGGGGCTGTGTCACGCGCTCTCAGTCAGCTTCGATCGCCAAATGGCCATTTTGCCCTCCTGCATGATGGGGTGGCCATTTTGTCCCAACAGCTTCAAAGGGGTGACCAGTTTGTTTCTTGAATGCCCTTGTAGGGGTGGGGTTCACATGAAATTGTGTTGCAGGCCAGATTTGGCCTGTGGCCATTAGGGTGGAAACCCCTGTTCTATAGTGTCTGGCTTCTTTTTTGTGTGTGTGTGTTTTTGTACAGTGTATAGTGGAAGAGTGAGAGAGTAAAGTTTGCAGAAGGCAGGAACAGGCAACTTTAGTATGGGTATGGTGGATATTTGACTCTTAAGATCTACTCAGCTCTTAAGTGGGCAAGCTTCACAACCCCAGAGTACGCCTCTACCTAGAAAACCATGCAAAAGGTAACCAGAAATCAGATTCAAATTGTAAGCACACTGTTATTATTGGCTATTTTATATGTTATTTTCAAGCATGCACCTTTCAAATCCATTTTGCTTTGTTGGGGGGGGGGGGGCAAAAAATCAGAAATGTAAAGATTTTTTATAGCAAGTTGCCTTTCTGTATATATTAAAGTCCAGCAGATGAAAACTGGGTAATGGCCCAATAAAATATGTGATCCTAAGAGTTTTTAAATTATAACTATTTTACACACATAGCTGTATGCTTAAAAAGAAGTGTTTTAAGAAGCCCTAAATTATTAGATAAGTACTGATCAGGATGCTTTCTGAATGGTTGGAATATATCATTTTGCATACTGGATTTGCAGCTCTAAACTGTGGGTTTTTACATGACTTAAAATTTATTTATTTATTTATTAGATTTACATGCTGCTCTCCTTACCGAATAGACTCAGAGCGGCTAACAATGTTACAGTCTGAAATATAAATACGGCATAATATAAAGAATACAATCAGGAAAATGCAATATAAAATTCAAGTAGCAAAACCCAGTCACTTCCCTCCGAACAGACACTGGGCAGGAGACCCTTCCCCATTAAGTCCGTGGTTTTTTCACCCTGGCCTGGGGAGGGTGGGGGCCGAGGTCAGCTGGGTGGCAGGTGTTCAGCCACCCAGCGAAGTCCGCGGTTCTTCACCCTGTCCCCAGGAATGGGTTGAAACATTTCTGTATAAACTACACTTATTGTTCCTGTGCCTTGATCATTCTTACTGTGATCCAAATAAAATACTTTGCTTTGTTAAAATAGAGTCAAGTATTAACAAACTGGTCTCAAGAAGCCAACATAGCACTCAAGTGAGCTTACAAAAGCTAACTTTGAGAACTGTAACATGAGACTCCCATGGTCATGCTGGCTGGAGAACTCTGGGAATTATGATACAGTACCAGCAAGAGACTTTTCCAGGCTCTGGTACACAGTGAGAGATTGCCAAATAATCAAAACTTTGTAAATATAAAGTTGTAGCTAGGTAAGTGCAAAGTACGAGGCCACTGTGGCTTATTGGATAAGACGCTGAGCTTGATGACTGGAAAGTCAGCAGGTTAGCAATTCGAAACCAGAGTGCTGGATGATGGTGTGACCACCCATCTCTGTCCCAGCTCTTGCCAACCTAGCAGTTCAAAAGCAATACATTTCAAGTAGATAAATAGGTACCACTTTGTTGGGAAAGATAACAGCTGCCACATGAACATGGAAACATCTGCAGACACAGACAGCGCTGGCTCTTTGGTTATAAATGGAGACATGACTGGCTTCTGAGCAAGGGAGACCTCTACCTTTACCTAAGGATGAATCAGTGATTGAAGATAACAATTGTCTTGATAGAGCGGCTGATGGCTGTGGCGGTTTGACATTCCAGCCAAACCATGCCTCACCAAGAAATCATCCTGCAGCCTCATTGTATTTAGTGCAGCTCCTTTCCATCTGAAGACTTCACCTGAAAAGGGTCAAATGTGTTGTTCCTCTCCCTGGTGTCCCAGACAGACTCTTCTTCATCTGTCCTCTTCTTTCTTCTGGCACTCCTCCCTTGTGCTTTATCGATCCTTCCCTCTTACCCATCAGACCTCACGCATGCACACACAACACGTGATGGCTGATTGGTATCTGTTAATTAATGTGGCCTGCGGCCTCTTTTCTATTCAGTGGCCTGATAAGGGAAATTGGATGTCCGAGGACTGCCATGCCATTATCACCCCTTCCATCCTCTGGCAACACAAACACAAAACATGGTGTAGTGATAAATAAATGCCACTAACCCATTCCTCTGCCCTCACTTTCTTGGGCTGAGATAGCCGGTGATAGAAAAACAGAACTCCCCTGACTAGTCAATACAGCAATCACCAGCTCTTTTGTTAATTGCTGGGTTGATAACAAGAGAAATCAAAAGGTCCTCACTGTGACTGGCTTTCTTGGCCCAGATGCGGGGATGCAACTGCCCTAATGGTATGGGTGTGTGTGTGTGAGAGAGAGTGTGTGTGTCCCTGGGAATAAAGGCACCCAACTGAACATAAATCACTGCTAGTGAGTCTGAAGCATCAGGGAGTCAGAGGGCAGTAAGCTGAGGGAGATGGTGAGGTAACAGTGAAGCATTTCTTCTTCTTCTTGAACCAGAAGAAGAGAAGGAGGGAGGAGCGAGATGAGAACAGCCCCTTTCCACACATGGCAATTGCCTCCCTCCCAAGTCAGAACTTGAGAAAGTGCCTTTCTTGGACTACATCTCTCGGCATCTCAGAGCCAGCATGATCAACAGATAGAGCTTCTGGGAGCTGTAGTCCTAAAAGTAGCTTTTTCAGGCTCGGATACCAGTACTGTATACCCACTTTCTTGAGTAAAATGGTAAATTAGGATAGATTTATGCTGTGTTGACTGTGATGGAAATACTTTTGTGCCAACTCTTTCTGGTGCCATGGTTATATCTGTCACTAGTAGACCCTTGTGTGAATCCTTCGCCCAGTCTGATATTTGAATAAAAACTGGAATATGAGATGTGGCCTTTTCTAATTCTTCTTTGTGTTTCACAATGGAACATAAGCAATAATATCTCCCTCTTTAGCTGTCACATCTGCTCCTATTTTTCCAATCTGGATTGTATATTACTCCTCTACAAATTTCCTGTTCATGTCTTTTAGAATTTGCAAATGAAGAGCATGGGTCTAATTTACAAATGCAATAGTTCTTTGTTCAACTTGTTGTTAGCGTCAATTTCAATTTGCATGGTTTGAGTATTTGATCTGGGCCACAAATAAGTGCTGATGTCAGGGTGTGGTACCATGGTTCAGCTGGCACCTAGGTTAGTGAAAGTGATCTAAAAAGCTAGTGAGTTCCACTGTCATCTGAGTTTTGATTTATTGAAATTAAGGATTGCATGTCTCATTAAGAGTACTTTCAAAACATTATGAAGGGCACAAGACAAAGGCCCAGATCCTTCTGGGAGCATACCTGTCTTCCTTTGGAAAGGAGTCTCTCCTTTCAGACAGCTAAATGTTTGGATCTAGATTTTTATTAATACAAATGTAGTTGCTGTGAAATACAGTATGTGTAAAGCAGTATTATTCATAGCTAACCACATGACTATCTTTAATAGATGGGGTGATTTTCATAGCCCTGCACAATGATTTTTTTCAACTATACATGGTTTATTAGGTAATTGATCTACTTGCATTTTGTAGATAAGTCTTTTAAATCTAACACTCTATTCTTTTATTCAGTCTGTCGGCTATATGTGTATATGCAGTCAAACATTGGTGGATGGGAGGCAACATTTTGCATAATAAAATCTTTGCACAAATGAGCATAGGATTGGGTAATCTTAAATACTAAAATAAAATAAGTTCATCCAATATATAGTGTAGAAGGAAAGGTTTAAGGATACTTTGGACCACCAGAAAAACAAGTAAGTAGATGCTAGGTAAAATCAAACCTGAATTCTCTCTAGAAGGAAAAATGATGAAACTGAGGCTGTCATACTTTGTGCACTTCATGAGAAAACAAGATTCACTGGAAAAAGCAATGATGATAAGAAAAGTTGAAGGTGGCAGGAAAACAGAAAGTCCAAGTATTGCTGTCCTTCTTTAATAGATGGGGTGATTTTCATAGCCCTGTACAATGATTTTTTTCAACTATACATGGTTTATTAGGTAATTGATCTACTTGCATTTTGTAGATAAGTCTTTTAAATCTGAGTCGGTTGCACCGAGTAGGGCAGCATATAAATTGAATAAATAAATAAATAAATACATTGTATAAGAGCATCATGCATTTCAATGGCCTTATATGAAATATAGGTAAAATTAAACAAATTAAAATATTTATATGATTAGAATGTTTGTGAACAGAAGTAGGATAATTCAATAGCATTATCTTGGCTATTTACTAGATCTTCTTTTGTAATAGAGCAAAAATTGCATGCACATAAACACTGTATTGATTGTGTTTCTCTAAATTCACAAAAATTTGTCCTATATAGCCTCATATTATTTGATTATTCTTTTATCTTCCTACTTCACTTTGACCTCTATTAAGTGACTTCTGGATGTTGTAGGCCAGTGATTTGCAACGTGGGGTACACGCCCCACAGGGGGACTTCAATTCCCAGAAACCTAAGTTCATCCATTGGCTGATCAGTGCTTTAGAGAATTGACTTAGGCTTCTGGAAATTGAAGTCCAAAAATCAAAGGTTGGAAACACTAGTCTAGGTAGAATCTGGTCCTGCTGGGAGACACTCTTCGGCATTTATCATTCAGTAGGTGTGCTATTTTTGCTTTTCATAGATTTAGCATAGCCTCTCCTGATTTACGTAATATTTAGAGCCTGAGAAGTGTGCAGAAAGCTTTTTCTTTATTTTAGCTGTTGTCTAGTGGAATGGTGTCCATGAAGTGAATAGGTTTGGTGCTAGAATTCCTTATTTTGTCCATTATTTGCTAGTACATCTCAATGTACTTTTGGAAGAGCAATGCCAGCTTTTTCAGTGGGGTAGGTTTCAAGCAGCCAGTAATAATCCTGTATGATTAATAAGAGCTGAATTCACTTATTTGGCACGTATTCTGAATATACAGTACCATATATGCTGGCATATAAGACGACTGGGCGTATAAAACGACCCCCCAACATTTCCACTCAAAATATAGAGTTTGTTATATACTCGCCGTATAAGACAACCCCCTCTTCCACACACCTTACACACACCAAATAAAACATAAAAGAATATAAGATTTGATTTCAACATCTCCCTGTGGCCGGCACTAGTGCGCAAGTGCGCATCTGCGAGCTCTGCGTAGACAAGGGGCAGAGCGGAGCACCACTGCTTCCCGCCGAGCAGAACGGGCTGGTCACACCGAAAAGGCTAGCACCCCTGTCTCGCTGCTGATGCTCGCCACAGCCATGCTGGATACCGCATGATACTGGATGGTATGTAGACTGAGGTGGGTGGGCATCGGAAGGCCACTATGGGCACCGGGCGAGCATCGGGAGGCCACTACGGGCTGCTATGTCTATCCCAACTGAAGTGCACCCGGCGTGTAAGACGAAACACCACCATCCCACTTGGAGGCATGTTTTTCAGTGGGGGAAAGTAGTCTTATACGCCAGCATATACAGTATATGGTTCTAGCATTTTCTGCTGTGGAGTAGCAGAGGGACAGAGCTGTTCTTATTGTTTGTGGATGTGCACCCCAGTCTGAATCAGCCAGTTTCCTAACTTTTAATTTGGCGTTTAACCAGGTTTTTGTATGTCGAGGTTTGATCCAGAATGATGGCCAAATACTTTGGAATAAGGTGATGTTACAAAATCTTGCCTTCCCAGCTAACTTGGAGCTTCTCTGTTTTTAAAGTAGAAGACACAAACCTGTATTTTTAGAGAGTTTAATTTCAGCTGGTTCTTTTTATAAAGAATGATATTCTAAGACAGAGGTTAGCTGGTGTGTGGTTAAATCAAAGGTTTTCCCATGGACTCTCAAGGTAAGATCAACAGCATAGATGAAACTCCTGGCATGTGGAGACATTTGTTGTTCCTTTGTATAAATGTTAAAAGGAATGATGCCAGGATGCTACACTGTCAGAAACTGTTTCTTTGAGTTCTTCAGCAACTATGCCTCCAATGAAATTCAAGAAAGAATCTTTGGTTTTGAAATAAAACAAAGATAATCTCTATTATTCGATGATCTTTAATAAGGACATAGACCATTTTGAGCAACAATTTATAGTGAAGAGTGTCTTATGCTACTGTAAGGTCAACAAATGCTGCTCCAATTCTATGTGTTTCAAAACCATTTTCGGTGTGCCTTGTTAGATTTGAGGTTTAAGCTATACAGTTCTTGCCAAGTTTAGTGTCTGCCAGTTCTGGAATTAGAAGTTCAGTTTTAGGGACTAAAATGATTTAATATCATTCCTCAAATATTTTGTATAAGTTGCATAGTAGGGAGATTGGTCTGTAGCTTTTTGAGATCTTATGGTTCTTAGCCTTGCTCCACTATAATACAGTAATACCCCAGGTAACGCGAGTACCGTATAGCATGAAAACCGCATAACGTGACAAGATTTTTGGAAAAATCTTTTATCGAATAACGCGATTTTCACGTTATTCGGAACAAGCGTATGCGTGGGGGGGGGAGTTGGATTGGGTACAACATCTACCCAATCCAACCCCCCCCAGCGCCCGCCCCCATGATGTTTGGAAAGGGTACGGGGATCCTTACCCTTTCGAAACTTCGGGCGAGTGGCACGCATCGGTGGGGGGTTAGCGCAGGATACGGGGGGACCTCTGTGTCCTGAGCTAACCCCCACCAACACGCTCCTGCCTGCAAGCCACCCGAAGTTCCGAAAAGATAAGGATCTTTACCCTTTCAGTACTTCGAGAGAGGAGAACATCGTCTCCCCGGCTTGGGAAAGAGGCAGCTTGGCCGAAATTCCCTCCCCCTGCACGGGGGTGAGGATTTTGACCAAGCCGCCTCTTTCCCGGGCACGCTATAGCAACGCGGATCGCACATCAAGGCAATTGCCTTGATGTGGGATCCCCATTTCGCTCGCCTAAACAAGGGTCGGCTTTTTAAAAAGCCCCCGTGTCGGCATCTCCCACGGGCGCGGGCGCGCCTGTCAGATGGAGGCTGCAGAGGCTACGGGGAAGAGCTCTGTAGCCTCTGCAGCCCCGTCTCACACGTGCACACACCCGTGCAAGAAGCCGACACGGGGGCTTTTTAAAAAGAGACCCAGTTGCCGGAACACATCACCCTTCCTCCCCCCTCCCGCCACCAGGTATCCGGCCATCTGGCCAGTGCTGCTTTGGCGGCGAGACTTTTTGCTGCCCTGCGGTCAGGGGGCGGAGTTCGAAAGCCCCCATGTCGGCTTCTCACATGGGCGGGACCTCTTCCCCATAGCCTCTGCAGCCCCATCTGACGCGCGCGCCCGTGCGAGAAGCTGACATGGGGGCTTTCAAACTCCGCCCCCCCACCGCAGGGCAGCAAAAAGTCTCGCAAAGCGCCTAAAAGGGCATCGCACATCAAGGCAAGGTATCAAAGCAGGGGGGGTGCCACCCCCCACTTTGATCCCTTACCTTAACGTGGGATCCCCGTTTCACTCGCCTAAACAAGGGTCGGAATTTGGAAAAGCCGAGCCTTACCCAGGTGCGCGAAACAGGGATCCCACGTTAAGGTAAGGGATCAAAGTGGGGGGTGGCACCCCCACCCCCCGCTTTGATACCTTGCCTTGACGTGCGATGCCCGTTGCTATACCCGTTTGGTAGAAGAGGCTCCTGCTGGCGCACCTTTTCGCGCGTGTGTGAGCACCTCTTCTCAGTTTTTTTTTAGCGTTGTTGGATCAATGTATCGAACAACGTTAAAAACCAGACAACGTCATGACTTGTGGAACCATGTCATAACGTTGTCCGGGGTTCTAGTGTATAGCAATTACTTCTGTCTTCTGCCATTTTTTTGGCAGTCGTTATTAAGTTGTTGAAGGAGACACTCCTTTTTGTTTTGTCCAAAATGTTTCATTTGCTCAATCTGGATATCATGGAGTCCTGCCATTTTCCCATTCCTACATATTTTTATGGTTTCCTCTTTCCCAAATATGAAGGCAGTAGAAAGTTCATTGAATTCATGTTGAATATTCCTTGGATGCTTTATTTTTTATTATACGTTGCTTGGTCTTTCGTGCCAAAAAACAATTGGCCTTTACATATGATTTGGTCTGGCCTTATATTTTGATACAGTGCCCTTTAGCTTGGATCATTTATCAGTCACTCAGTAGCCTTCAAACTATCTTCTTCTCTTGTCAAGTTCTGTTATAGTGTCTATCAACAAAATTCATTTTATTTTGAAGGAATTAAGATTAAATTTATCTAAGTTTTTTTATATATTCACTAAAAATATTTTCTTCAAAGTGTGAAGTATAATCTAAGTATTGGGTGCATGTTTCCAAAATGAGACTTGAGATGTAGTTTGCTCAACATGTTCTTGGGATGGACTCATGAGAAGATGCCAAAATCGAAGTTACATAATAGTCATAGCTCTGTTTTAGGGGCAATCTGAAACTATAACTTATGTCTAGTATTGGTGTGAACTTTTCCCAGTTGGCTTTCTTGACATTATGCTCCTACTGAATGGAATGTATTAAGGTTGGATGAATGAGTAGAATTACATACAATGGTTCTGTGTTGAGTGATTGGGATTGGGTCGTCTATGTCTTCATCGAGTCTTCATCGAGTCTGCCGTGGGCCTCCAATATTTGGCATGATCCTTGTCAATGCATTACATACTGCTCTGGCCTTTGCACTCACAATTTGCAAATGCTCATCGAAGCGTAGCCTGGCGTCTATCTGGACACCCAGATATTGTAGTGACGGTTGTGAGACAATACTGCAGCCTCCAACAGTAAGGGTGATGGTCTCCCTAGCTTTCCTACTGGTCATGAGAACTGCCTCAGTCTTATGATCTGCTAAATGCAAACCAGCTAATGAGAGCCACTGACAAATTTTGGCAACACTCTCGTTTGCAGTTTGGACATCTTCTTCCAGATGTTTGGTGACAACTACTACCACCACATCATTTGCAAACCCAACTGTCCTTGTCCCTACTGGCATAGGCAACTGAAGCACCCTGTCATACATAATATTCCAAATAAGGGACTGAGCACCAAAACTTGTGAAACACCTCCTGTGATGTTATAGGTTCGAAGTCCAGCATCGGTGTTATACATCAAGGTTCGATCTGTGAAATAACTCATGATTATGCGTCTGATGTACTCTGGAACCTCCATCAATCTAAGCACATCCAGGATACGATCCCAGTTCACTCAATTGAACGTGTTCCTCACATCCAAGGTGACGATAGCGCAGTACTTCTTGGCACCTCTCTTCCAGTGTTTGCCTTCTATGGCCTTGCAGGCAATATCTACGACTACATTGATGGCATCCATGGTAGATCTTCCTCTCTCTCTCTCTCTCTCTCTCTCTCTCTCTCTCTCTCTCTCTCTGTGTGTGTGTGTGTGTGTGTGTGTGTATTTACCTTGGTCCTGCGGTTAACATTTGATACTAAAGAAGTCCACTTGGTAAGATGGTTGCTTCTATAGTTGGGTAAACTAACAAAGCCTTTGCCAGATTTCTAAGCTTCAGAAGGACAACTGCCCATGTATATAAGTTGACCTGCTGTTGTCTTGTCCTACCAGGGTTCTCCAATCTTTCCTTGGGGGACCAGATGAGCCTCCTGCAGAGTGCCTGGATGGAGATCTTGATACTGGGTATTGTATACCGCTCATTACCCTATGAGGATAAGCTGGTCTATGCTGAAGATTACATCATGGATGAGGAACATTCTCGCTTGACAGGGCTGTTGGAGCTCTACCTGGCTATCCTGCAGCTGGTGCGGAGGTACAAGAAGCTGAAGGTAGAGAAGGAAGAATTTGTCACCCTCAAAGCCCTTGCGCTTGCCAATTCAGGTAAGGTTATGTTCTGCTACAAACAGAATAGGGTTGCTCACCATGTAATATAAATGAGAAGATAATTAGAATACAGGGCTTGGCATTGGATTGATGAACTTTACATATAGGCCAAAAAAATTTAAAAATCTAGGCCTTAAAGCAGGGATGCCCAAACTATGGCCCGGGGGCCAGATCCAGCCCCTGACACCAATTCATCTGGCCCACACTGTCCTTGTCACTCCTGGAAGCAGAAGTAAAATGTACCCATGGGGCTTTTCCGCTTCCAGGAGTGAAGAGGATGATGTGGGCCAGATGAATTGGCGTTGGGGGCTGGATCTCTCCCACAGGCCATAGGGACCAGCCCCCTGAACCATTTGACTGGCCAGTGGCCCAAAAGCTTTGGGCACTCCTGCCTTAAAGTTTTGAAAGCAGGAAGACTTTCATTTTCAAGTCTTTTTGTCACGCTTTATAATGCACCAAGGCATCCTTTGCACATTTTTCATTTGCCATGCTTGGGCATTGTTAGGAATCCAGTTAACTTCTATCTCCCAAAGAACCACCTTAGAGTGCAACCAGGCAACCAAATGTAGATTGTGCTAGATTGTGCTAAATGGGGTTGTTTTGAGGTAGAATATGTCATTTCCAATTATCTTTGCATCCACATCCAAAGTTTGAATGGTTTCAGGACAGAGGAAACCACATGACACCTCAAGTAAACATATTTGGGCCTTGCTTACTTTAAAGTGAAAGAAAATAATAACAACTACAACCCAAACCCCTCCCCTTCCTTGTTCTCTCCTATCTCCTTTGTGGAAGAGCAGGAGGAAGCTTTGTCTTTTAGAAAAAAATATTTCTGTCATAACGCTTAATTGACTTGCCAAGCAAGGGCCTTTATTGTTTTTTTAAAGAACAAACCTTTGCATCCCTGGTCCCTTCTACAGTGAAGTGGGAGGAACTGCTCAATTACCCAATATCATGAAGTAGCTTAAGCAAAGTGTCAACTTAAGCCATCCATTTTGGTTTCATCCCTGTCATCATACACCAAAAGAAAACTCAGTAGCCCCTGACAGGGAATATAAAAAAAGGTGGGTAAGTATTATCACATACAGTTTGATTTGTGATTGCCTATATGTCATGTGGGACTGCTGTGGCTCATGTGGTCAAAACAAGGAACTTGATGACTGGCAGGTTGGCAGGTCAGCAGTTCAAGACCGGAGTACTGCACAACGGAATGAGCTCCCATCTCTGTTCTAGCTCCTGCTCACCGAGTACTTTGAAAACAAGAAATTGCAAGTAGATAAATAGGTACCACTTTGGTGGGAAGGTAAATAGCTTTCTGTGTACTCCGGTGTTGAGGCATGCCTGCCATATGTCCACGGAAACGTCTGCAGATACAGAGTGGCTGTAAACAGAGATGAGCACTGAACATTAGAGTCGGATACGACTGGCTTTCAAGCAAGGGTGACTTTTACCTTTACATTCCATAGGATCACTGGGAAAAGGAGCAAACCAGCCTCTTGCCAAACTGGACAAGACCATGGACAAATCCTCATCTGATCATACCCTTATACCAAGTTGTTATGACAGCTTAGCTGCCTTTCATTTCATTTTCAAGAGTTCTAATATCATCTCCAATCTAGGAAAGTTGTATATAAGTGGTTATGAGCAGTGGTGGGCAGCCAAAAATTTTACTACCATTTTGCGGAGTCAACATTGTGAGCGGAGCCAACGTCATGACGTCTTGGGCGGAGCCAACATCATGACATCATGGGCGGAGCCAATGATGTGGGCGGAGCCAACGTAAAAAACCCATAAAAATAAGTACACATAAAAATACAAATTAAATAGACATAAAATACATAAAAATACACATAAAACACATAAAATACACATTAAAATAAATACACATTACATAGACATTAAATACACATTACATAGACATAAAAACACATAAAAATACACATTAAAAACAAATACACATTAAATACACATTAAAATACACCCACCCACCGGACACCCAAAGGTGAGTCACTTACTCTGGGGAGCAGTCTATAGGGAGCTTCAGGCTAGCAGCTTCTCTTCCTCCTCCCTGCTTGGGAGGACAGCAAGGAGGCCACACATGCGCGCCAAGCGCTGTAGGCATGCGTGCACACCAAGCACATGGCATGCATGCACAGTGGGGGAACTGGTGAAAAGGTAAGCCCCTGAGGTGGTTCCCCCCAAAAGCTGCTACCGGTTCTCCCAGACTCCAGGAAAAGAGACTACCGGTTCTAGCGAACTGGTGTGAACCTGTTGCTGCCCATCACTGGTTATGAGGCAGATCAATTATCTTATTTTGACATGAGACAATCTGTCAGTTAAGCCCTGTTTGGGATCAAAGGGACTGCTTTGAGATTTTGAACTTGACGACTGGAAGTTTGGAGTTTGATTCCTGAGTACTGCACAACAGAGTGAGCTCCCGTTTCTGTCCCAGGTCCTGCCAACCTAGCAGTTAGAAAGCAATAAATTGCAAGTAGATAAATAGGGACCACTTCAGGGGAAAGGTAAATAGCATTCTGTGCACTATGGTGTCGAGGCATGCCTGCCACATGTCCACAGAAACATCTGCAAATGCAGACAGCGCTGGCTCTTTGGCTATAAGCAGAGGTGAGCAATGAACCCTAGAGTCATATAAGACTGGCTTTTGAGAAAGGGCGACCTTGGGATCAAGACATTTTTGGATCTAGATGTGTGAGAACAGCAAGCAAGTTATCCCTGTCCCTCATTGCTCCTTTTGTTGTTCTCTACATGTGGAGAGAAACATTCTGAAGAGAAAAGCCACCTCTGTGTGGCAGATGGTCTCTGCCCCTTTTAGGACACAGGCATTCTGACTTACATGGAGAGCCTTCCATGCATAGAGGAGACTGGCCTCTTCAGACTATTGTCTTCCTGACGAGAATAACAATGGCAAAACATGAGGAGAGGCACTGCTAGTGCTCTCCTTTCATTACAGGTTGAGTTTTACCTGGATTCATAATGCCTGGATAGAACTTGGGAGTTGCGTCAGAATAATTGTCCATGATGTTATTTATATTAATTTGATTTAAAAAAACCAAAGGGGAAGAAAAATAGCATTCAGTATTTGTAATTTTATTAGGCCGTTACACTTATGTGCTTCCAGCTCATTAATGATCTCCAAACAGATCTGTTGCTCTCAGCCCTGTTTAGAGCTAGGTTCAAACAGCCTAGCTTCCTTTATTGAGTTAGTCCATCTCTTGTCAAAGCCTCCACTTTTCCTAGTGCTATTATCTTCCAATGAGATGTTTCTTCTCACTTAATGCATATAGAGAACAATCCCCTCAGTGAAGTCAAGTTAGCTTCTAGTGAGAGAGCAGGCTTATTTCTAAGATAGTCCATGTCATAGCTTTATTCCAACATTCATTTTGAATTGATTTTTTTCTATATTTGCCACCTTTATTCATTGTCAAGTGGGGGCAGCTGAGGATGTCTCTGCCTCCCCCCCCCGGACTTTTTCCACCTGCCCAGGGGGGGGGGTGTTAAAAGGGCCTCCTACCCAAACTTTCGAACTTTCACTAGTTTTTCCTCTTGTTGCTTTCTTTTTTCTGTTACCATCTTGTGTATTGTACTAATTTTGTAAGCCGCCCTGAGTCACCACAATATGGAGAGTGGGTGGCTATATAAATTTGAACTATAAATAAATAAATATGTTTTCACATTTGCATGTCGTAATCAGGATCTTGGCCTCAGTCTGCAGCGACACACTATACACTTAAGCATCTTTTCTAGTTTCTTCATGTCTGCCTTTCTAGGTCTCAGTCTGCAGCTGCAGGACAATAAATAGACTCTGGTGACTGCACACTGATCTCACGTCAGAGTCTTCATGATTGACAGTCAAAGAACACTCAGGGACTTCACTGATGGTACAGCTGCCAATCTCTTTTTCCTCTAGTGCTTCCTTCTAGTACTGATGTTTTAACCCACCACAATGCTGGAGAGAACCTATGTTAGAGATGGTGAGCCTTGGCACTCCAGGTGTTCTTGGATGTCAGTTCCCAGAAGCCCAAGTCTCTGGGAATCCATATAAATGTGTGGATTCATAGAGACTTGAGCTTCTGGAAATTGAAGTCTAAGAACACCTAGAGTGCCAGCCAAGGTTCACCTTCATGGACCTATGTGATCTGTTGGAGTAGCCAGCCTGCTTTTGAGGCAATGAATATGTGTGTCAAGCTCCACCTTGTTATCAGGGGCGAAAAAGACAAATGCCCTTGGTTTAGTCTATTTTGCAACGTTTGAAAACAGTAACCACTCCTAATCGTTGTAATCAAGTTCTGTATGTGTCTCCCAATCATTCTCCTCATATTAAGACTCTGCTATAGGCTCCATTTCATGAGGGTGGTTGTGTGGACTGCGGTCTTGCTGAGTTTTAGGTGGTTGCACCCTGCTGTGCTATGTGTTTGATGGATTTTGATATTGTTCAGGCTTCTTGTTAAATAATTTTCTGTCAACTTGAAGGAATATTGAAATATCCTTGACTAATTGTTCAGTTTCCAGGGACACATATATTCTGAGAAGACACCCTTAATTTTGATTTCTTCCAATAAAAACACTGTTCTCTTTGTTGTTTCTATTCACTTGGTTTGGCTCATGATTCCAGGAGGCTGTTTAGAGCAGTAAGATCATGGCCTGGGAAAAAGACATAATGTCCATAACATCCAACATCCTTTTCAGTTGTAGAATTGGCCTCCTTACCTGGCATCAGAGATCTAGAAATATGAACTTAACTTTTCCTTTTCCTTATGTTTTTAGGATCCTGGATAACAAGAAAAAATAATTTGTTCTCTTTTGTATGGAAAATAAAGAGCCTGGTATATTTACTGAGAAAGAGAATCGCTTGAACCCCCTTTAGTTTGAACCTTCATTGGTCTTTGAATGTATAGCCTTTGTGCAGAACACAGTGCTTAGTAGGGGAAGAAATTGGCTTACTTCATAATACTCATATAGCCTCTGGGACCCATCTGGATTTAGCTAGGTAGCCTCACTCCTTCCTGACTCCACTCCTTGATGTTTGTGACAGCTGAAAGGAAACATAGTCATTGATTTTGTAATTAGCTGCTTATCAATGCTATTGATAACAGTTCACAAATGGATTGTCTGAAAATTATTTCCACGGTGTTGGTTTAATATTTTTTTACAAGCAGGTGGCCAAATTTACTCTTATTACTCCATTCTCCTGTGTGTGAGAGATTAAAGAGCAGGACTGCTGATGACAAGAGCATACCAGGAAGCTGTCGCTGGGAGTTCCTTTTGGTCTGGGCAGTTTCTTGTAACCATGGGACAGAAATTAGACAGGAAAAGCAAACACTGAATGCAACAGTAAATACTGAAGCTAAAGTAAAACGAAATGTTAGGGCATTCCACCATGCCAATTTTGTCTTTAAACAGCAAGCACCAACTTCACAGTACAGGTACATTGATTATTATTACAGAGGTGCTCCCCCAAGTGGTGAAAGGCATCAATTTGTCAGGGATATGATGTTGCTCATAAGTATATCTTGCATGCCCTATGCATAATTTTGTGAGCGTTCACTGGAAAGTAAGCGCAGGCTTAACTTACCATATATACTCGAGTGTAAACTGACCCAAATATAAGCCGAGGTACCTAATTTTGACCTGAAAACCCAGGAAAATAGATTGATCTGAGTATAAGCCAAGGGTGGGAAATGCAGAAACTGCTAGTGAGTTTCTATAATCAAAATACCATGGTACCTCATACAACAATTTTAATCAATTCCATGGGGCTCGTTGTTGTACAAAAAAATTGCTATACGATACATGCACCATATAGCAATTTTCCCTATGGGATGCATCGTACAACGATTTTTTTCTAAGTGGTTTTTCCCATTGAAAAATTGTTGTACGATTTTTTTCCATAGGGAAAATTGTTATGCGGGACACCATTTTTTCTCAAAAACCTAATTGTTATGCAATTTCATTGCTATATGGGGTGATTGTTGTATGAGGTTCCACTGTACATGAAAATATGGTAGTATTAATTAAACTGTTGGCACATCTTAATCTGGCACAGTTCTGGGACTCTCATGGTCATTGACCCGAGTATAAGCCGAGTCACCTTTTTTGGGGCTCATTTTTTAGGCTAAAAAACGTATGCTTATATACGGTACATGTCTTGCTGGTGAGGCATACATCTTAAGGAATCCTATCATCTATGGGGAAATCAGGCTACTCAGGGTATATAGGTGTCTCTTGCTCAAAAGCCTGTTGTATCCAACTCTAGGGTACAGTGCTTATCTCTGTTTATAGCCAAAGAGCCAGCACTGTCTGCATGTGCAGATGTTTCTGTGATCATGTGGCAGGCATGACTAGATGCCAGAGTACATGGAATGTTGTTACCTTTCCCGCCAAATTAGTACCTGTTTAGCTATTTGCAGTTTCTTACTTTCTAACTGCTCGGTTGGCAGGAGCTGGGACAGACAATGGGAGCTCACTCTATCATGCAGCACTCGTGTCTCAAACTGCTGATCTTCCTGTCATCAAGTACAGCATCTTAACCACTAAGCCATGGCAGTCCTCAGGCTAATATGCTTGGCCTTTAATGTCCAATGTGATGATTAGTTCTGCAGCCAAAGCAAACGTAGCCTTTTGTCGAGCGTTTGGTTAGTCCTACTTCTTAGTGCTTCTCGTTGTCACTTTGCAGATTCCATGCACATAGAGGACATGGAGGCAGTGCAGAAGCTCCAAGATCTTCTCCACGAAGCTCTTCAAGACTACGAGCTGAGCCAACGTCACGAGGAGCCACGGCGTGCGGGGAAGCTGCTGCTCACCCTACCCCTCCTGCGGCAAACAGCTGCCAAGGCTGTGCAGCACTTCTACAGCATTAAACTTCAGGGCAAGGTCCCCATGCACAAACTCTTCCTAGAAATGCTGGAGGCCAAAGTCTGACAGGTCCCTGCCTCACCTGCGGTGCCTAGGAAGCAACGCTGGAAACAGGGATGGGGCTGTGGAACAAACCAGACCCAAGGTGGCAGCCCGGCTTTCCTCTCCAACCATTTACTCTGGGGAAGAATTATTTAATTTCCACCTGGCAGCCTGCCAGCCTGAACCTCCACCTGAAGATCATTGTGTACAGAGAGGAAAACTCTTTTAAATCAACATCATCTCCCTTTTCTTTTTTCTTTGCAGGAAATTGTAGAACAAGCTCTTGCACTTGCTGAGGGAAAGGGGGAAATGTAGAGCCATCCCATCTCCGTTGAGCAGCTCTTTGAACTATCAGGAGGCAGCTCATTCCACTCTCTTTCTACCTTCCAGAGAAGGAATGTGGAGGCTTGAAGCAGAGAATGGTGAAAACTAAGAGTTAAGAACATTCATAGGATGGTGGCATGAGAAGAGAAAGGGGAAAGGTTGTTATTTTTTTGCTTTGTTTCGAAGCACAGGTCGAAGTTGTTTGTTTGGAAAGAAACAACACAGGAACCTCTTAAGTCCCCAAAGTGGTTGTCTCCTATGTTCAAGCTACACGTAAAATATGTACATACCAGCTCTACTTCTCCTTACTGGGAAAGACAGGCCTAATTATGTAAGATATTTTGTAACCCTGCAATAGTGTCTTTCCCCCATTCATGTGCAATCATAACATTCCTAATGGGGGGTTGCTATACAAGCTAGGAGACATGGGAGAAGGCCAAGACCTGAGGGAAATCTCATGGTTCAGAGAGTACAGAGAGAAGCAGCCTGGTCACTTTTTTTGTCTCAAGGCTCTGTTTCAATGCTTCCCCAATTTGGTGCTTTCCAGAGGTGTTGAACTGCAATTCCCATAATCTACCAGCTAGTCAGACTAATTGGGAATTATGGGAGCTATCTTCCAAAATATCCTGCAGGCATCAGACTGGGAAAGACTGTTGTGTTGACTTGATCATCCCTTTTTCCTTTTGTATGTGGTGCTATTTAAAAAAAAAACCCTCTTCCTCCTTTCTTTCTCTCCCAGGTCAGGGCTACAGGAATCCACCCAAAGGGAGCAGGCCAATATGAAAACATATATATGTTCCCTAAATAGGGTATTTCCCACCTGTCTCTTTCAACGAATATCTATTGGTCTTTGTGTGCTAATAACTGGATATGTCCCTTGAGGGGTGAAAATTAACCTCAGAAGGCTGATGGGCTTGTGCCATATTAGGAGAAATAAACCAAAACCTTTGAGGGAGGATAGTTAATCCTTGCTTTCTTAATCCCTCCTCTTTCTTTTTTGTCTGGTAACTCTGTGTTCTGGACCCTTAGCTTGAATCCAGCCCATGTCTATTGTTTAAGAAGGGGGAAAGAACCGCCTTTCTGCTGGGGGCCAAATTCTTTCAGAGGTCCATGAGATCTGAGACAGGAGCAGGGAGGTACTCTATTTCTCTTTCTTTTTGACCCGTGACTTCTCCTTCTATCTTCCTGCCCAGATAGGAAGTGCCAGAAGAGGGGCAGATGGCTTTTGCCACAGATTTGAATGGAAAACTTAAGAAGGGCTTATAAAAGGGCCTCATATTTCCATCCCTAGTTTAGGAGAAGACATGACCAGCCTTGACATTTGAACCAGAGTCTATTCAGAAAATGGTATTTGAAACAAGAGAAGGAAGAAGAGAACACAACTGAAGAGGAGAAGTTTATCTCCTTAATGATTGGAGGAGGGAGTTGGTCCTCAAGGGAGTTGGGCTTCAAGTTGGAAGTTGGGCATTCAACTTGTTTTGGGCCCTGATGATCCTTTCTACAGATATGAATCATTTTGCTTCAAATCACTTCCATGGAGTCACATATTCACTAGCCCCTGGCTGGCTGATATTTAACATTTCAGTTGGGTATGTGTGTGTGTGTGTGTGTAAGCTTTTGTGTGTTTCCATGGTTTCTTTGGATTTTGACAGTGAGTTAAATCCATTGAAGCATAGCTAACAAGGCATCTCCCCATATTTTAAAAGCAAGACATCTCAGCGCAGTCCATGAGTCACCTTTGCACCAAAACAGAGGCAGTGTTATGCCACAATAACCAAATCAATTAATTGTACATAGAAAAAGAAGACAACACATTAAGACAGAACCAATTAAACCAAACAAAAAGTCATGGGTGGCAAAAATGCAGTTCCAAAGTAGGTCCTGTTGTAACTCCTTCCATCTTGTCCCCAAGGGCAGTGAGGGCAGAAGATTTTTCCTGTTTGTTCTGAGAGGATTTCCTGTGTTTTTGTCTAGGTTGTGGCCAACTTTACTTAATAAGGAGGAAAGAAAAAGAGCAGATTCACTGCAGTGTCTAAAATGGTTCTCAGTAGCTCTGAAAAAGGGATTCAAATCATTCTCATAGTTTTGTGTGGCCATTTCTGTTGTTGATTTCTGTTTGGGAGGCCAGGATACTCTTATAAAACAAATATAGGAAACAGTTTCCTTTTGTGACAAACAATGGAGCAAGGCTACTTAATTTGTTTTGAACCTGTGGCAGAAAAGGTGTTTAAGCCTTTTTAAATCCAGACTTCTGCTCAAAGATTTCCCCTCCCCCATGCAGTTCCATGCAGCAGAAGCATGGTTCTCCTTCCTCATCATTTAATAGATTCAGGTTTTTTCAGAGTAGACTTTTTATAAGAACTCTGCCCTTTATTCTACCAATGGTGATTCTCCTTGTTCTCTAAGACAACAATCACACAAGGAAAAAAGGGATGACTAAAGGTCAGAGGCAGATCCAGAGCTTGGGAAAGCTATTTTAGGGATGACAAGTCCCAGTATTCCCCAGCTGGCAAAGGTGCCAACCCTAACTGGACATTGTAGGTGTGTTTGAATGCACAGAGACAGAACACCACATGTTTCAGTGCTAAGAACTCAAAGCCCTTTGCTTGGATAGGTGAATATTTTTATTTCTTCCACATTAAACTATTCTTAATACCAAGCTCCTTTTTCTGTTTTAAAAAAGTATTAGATTTTTGCTCAGTTTTTATCGATCTTTCCACCAACTGGACAAAATAATTGACCATGCCTAGTATCACTGGCAGAACATGGTCCAGTGGGAGATGGCTTAACCTATGATGGGGATGGGAGATGTCCTATTTAGGCCATAGGTTCTTGATGCCCTGCAAAGGTACTGATGCTTTCTAAAGTACAAAGGCAATTTGGATCTTGCTTCTCCATTTTTCACTAAGTCCTTTTGGGTGATTGAATACCACAGTTGATTTACTCCAAGCTAAAAAAATATTTATAGACAACCTACCTTCAGTGAATTTGAACATCATGATAAAAAATGCGTCATGATGTTGTTGTTTTTTTTAAGGTAAACTTTATAATCTGTCCCTTAGAGTTTGGGGCTGCAACTGAGCATTTTAACTTAACCTGTAGTATGTGCACCTAAGGAGGGCTATAATAATAATAAGCCACAGCAGTAACTTGGCAATACATTTCAGTTCTTATAGGGAGATAGGAAGTCACAGACCAGAGATAGATTTCTAGCAAGGGGCTCATCACTCTTGTTCCATACATTTTGTAACTAAAAAGGGTGTTTGTGTATATGTGCAAAGACATGTTTTTGTTCTTATGGCAGTTGACACAGTCTTGGACTTGTGATGGATAAAAACCTTGTGGGAAAGGAATAGTTAAGAATTCTGACATCAAATCTTTGTTATAACTGTTGCTTCCTTGATATAGGCAATATTGAAGTCAACTCCCTAAGTGCCGACCCCAGGATTAGTTTAGGATAAGGCACGCAGGTAAGTGCCTTTCTTAGAAGCTAAACATAAAGCTAGTGAACCCAGACGTATCATCCCTCTTCTGCGCCTACCTCCTATAACCTGCACTGTACTCTCCCTCCAAAAGCTTTGCATATACATAGACACATAAATGTCTTCCACTTTGAAACGCAAACCTTCCCATGAGCCTTGGAGGCAACAAATGCTGCTTGTATAATTACATTCCTCTCTGGGAGTGGAGTTCTCTGCACCTCCACCCAAGTTGATGGGACTCAACTCAGATCAATGGTGAGATATACCCACTCCACTTTTATCTCTGAAAAATGTGGGCATTACTTTGACATGAAAATGTGAAGAAACTGCAAAACCATAATAAGCAGTACTGCCCATGACAAACAAAGGGTGTTGTTTTACTTTTCATAACCAGGCTGATCTAAATATTCGGAACTGTTGAATACATATTCTAAAATCGTGCTAAAAATAACTGTCCAAAAAGGGAGTGGGGAGGAGAAAGAGAGACCGAAGAATGTAAGTAGATAAGCTTTCTGCCAGTTAGAAGTTCAGAGTTTCTACCTTATAGTCACAGGCTGTTATGACCAATCATGTGGTCAAAATACAGCCCTGTTCATGTGGCTCAAGGATTAAGAAAAGCCAAAAAAAGAATGACGGAAAGCTTGTGAAAACCATGCTGGCCATCATTGTCCAAGAATGAAAAAAAAAACCAGTATCTACTCAACTATTATCTGCTCCTTTTAAAAAAGCTGTTAAATAACTAATTAAATACATCGTATTCTTGTGGTACAGGTCATTTTGAACAAACTGAAATAAAACAAATGTACAAACAAACCCTGGTGAGATAGTATTCATTGGCTATTCTGAAGCATGATTTCATACATTGCATGGACATGTTTGTTTCATACTAACTCAATTAGTCAATTGTTTTTTATAACAATTTGGTTGCATCTAAATTCCGCCTTCTGGCAAAAGAAGACAGAACCCTGAGTTACTGGAATCCCTGCGTCTAGGAACTAAGGTGTAAAATCAGAAAAAGTGGCATACAAACAAACATAGGAGGGAAATACTGAGATTATATTAATCACTGTCAACTATAAAACATGGATTTGTTGTTGAATGTCATTGAGACACTTTGGATTTATGGTGACATCCCCTCCCCCCACAAATATGGTTTGGAAGGTATGTGAAGTATTCAGGAAATGGTTCACCATTGACATCCCCTACCCTCTTCTGTGAATTTCCATGGCTGAGCAGGGATTTAAACTGATGTCTTCTAAATCCCTTCCCTTCATTCTATTAACTACTGTATATCACAGTGACTGTCATGACATGGATACCAGTTATGCATAATGAAATGTTCTTTAATTCAAAGTAGCCCATTATCGTAGTCCCAATTCATATATTTTTGAGAGTACAGTCAAACCTCGCTTAACAAGCAACTCGCTTAGCGAAAAACTCGCTTAATGAGTGGGCATTTCAAAAAGCGAGCTGACTCGCATAACAAATATTTTCACTATGCAAGTCCGACTTCCCCTATGAAAACACTCGCATAGCAAGCATTTCTATGGGGGGAAACTTCCATAATGGAAAAAAATTCGCTGTGCAAGTCGGACTTTTCCCATAGAAAACTCGCATAACAAGTGTTTCTATGGGGAAAACTCGCATAACGAAAAAAATTTGCTATGTGAGTTTTTCCCCTAAAAAAGCTCATAATGCGGGTTTTCCCATAAGAATTTTCACTATGTGAGTCTGACTCGCATAGCAAAAAACTTGCATAGCGAGCAGCCTTGCAGAGCAAATTAAATTCGTTATGCAAGGTATTACTGTACATATATTATTGTCTGTAGTCTAAACTCGATCTAAGGATTTAATTTAGACTAGGCTCATATTCTAGAGTGCAAAATAAAGAGGCAAATGTCTCTTGGGCATATGCAGAAGAATGTCTTTTCACTTCTGATTAAACATAATGTTCCTTTCACGTGGGAGTGTGTGTACAGTGTTTTCAAAGTAACTCATTAGGCTTACATCGTGGCAACTCTATTTGAACGTCCGTGTAGATCCAACAAATGTTTGGGAAATTGCCAAAGTAACACATTTCAACAGACCATTGGGATAAATAAAAAGCAGAATGAGAAATACCCTCACTAAGATATCATGCTACTAGACGATGTTATCCTGGGCTAGATTAAGCTAAACAGGGTTCCTGGAAACTGCAATCTGAAAATTCAAACAATCCTTGTATCTGCATGCATAGATTGGGTGCAGGAAACCACCCAGCAATTCAAAGTGACCCTATTTAGCGCAGAATGAGCATGAAGAAGCTTAGATTAGTACCCAGATGCAAGAAAAGAAAGACCGTAGGGGACAAAAAGAGTGGGAAAGAAAATAAGAGAAAGAGCAAATATTAAGAGAAAGAGGCTGTGGTGAGCCAGGTTCAATGTGGGTGCTGGTACTTTTAAAATGCTTTACTTTCCCTCTACCAGACTGAGTAAACCACAACATATTTTGGAATACCCTCACCCTTTAATATTCACCATGCTGTCCAAGTGCCTCTGAATTATAATCTAAATCTTTATGGAGGTCCAAATCTATCCCACCTCTTCTTAAAGTGAAACAGTTTTAATTCTCTTTTCCAATGAAAAATCGGTATGTCACAATATTTTTTTGGTAATGACAATTATGATATATAATCAGTTTTACAGTCAGGAACCCCACTGCATTTACAGTCTGAGAATATCTTAAAATAAATTATACCTTGGGTATGTGCAAGCTTTTCCTTTGCTTAATAAGAAATTATTATTATTATTATTATTATTATTATTATTATTATTATTATTATTATTATTATTATTATTATTATTATTATTATTATTATTATTATTATTATTATTATTATGTGCTGTCAAGTCAATTCTAATTCATGGCAACCCTTTTCAGGGTTTTCTAGGGAGACAATACTCAGAAGTAGTTCTCTGTTCCTTTCTTCTGAGGGCACTCTGGGACTGTGCAGCTTGCCCATGACTGGTCTTTCTCCTTGGAAGCATAGCATTCACCTATTTATTTATTTATTTATTTATTTATTTATTTATTTATTAGTCAAACTTATTCATCACCCTCGTCACCGAAGTGACGCAGGGCAATTTACAACAGAAACATCAATAACAGTTAAAACCAATTTAAAATTATTAAGTAAAAAAATAAAACTAGCTAAAACAGATTAAAAGATTAAAAAGTCAACTCAATTACAGCTAAGAAATTGAGGACAAGGGGGGCTCAGATTAGCCAATGGGCTGGGATCGTTATAATACCCATCCCCCAAACCCATCCCGCCAGCCAGGTTTTCACTCCTTTTCTAGAGGACAGCAGCTCTGTCTACATACGTAACCCAACTGGTAGGAGGTTCCATAGGGCTGGGGCAGACACAGAGAAGGCCCTCTTCCTGGTGCCAGAGAGGTGCACCTCTCTGGCCAATGGCACAACCAAAGAGCCTCTCTGGTCCACTCTGGTGGGACAGACAGATGTCCTCGGGGCGATGCGGTCTCTTAAGTATCCTGGTCCACTACCATGTAGGGCTTTAAAGGTGATAACCAGCACCTTGAATTGCACCCGGAGGCAAACTGGGAGCCAGTGCAGCTCTTTGAGCAGTGTTGAGGTGCAAGCATAATGCCCGCATCCTATCACCACCTGAGCAGCCGCATTCTGGACCAGCTGAAGCCTCCGGATGGTCACCAAGGGCAGCTCCATGTAGAGTGCATTACAATAATCCAGTCTGGAGGTGACCAAAGTGTGTGTGACTATGAGCAAGGAGTCCCTATCCAGGAGCGGGTGTAACTTGTAAATGACATGAAGTTGTGCAAAGGCCCTCCTAGCCACGACTGCCACCTGCTCATCGAGCAGGAGTCATGAGTCCAGGAGGACCCCCAGGTTACGCACCAGGTCTGTTTGGGGCAAAACCGCTCCATCCAGAACCAAAGATGGTAGCTCCCGAGCTAACATAGAACCTCAACCCACAGCCACTCAGTCTTGCCAGGATTCTGTTGTAGCCCGTTGTCCCCCATCCAGACCCTAACAGCCTCCAGGGACCTGGACAGGACTTCCACTGCATCGCTAGGGTTCCCACGGGCCAAGATATACCGCTGGGTAACATCAGCATATTGATGATACCTCACCCCGTGGGAACGGATGATCTCACCCAGCGGTTTCATGTATATGTTAAATAGGAGAGGTGAGAACCCTGAGGCACCCCATATTGGAGCAGCCTAGGGCTGGATTTCTCACTCTCCAACCACACCGACTGGGTCTGGCCCTTCAGAAATTAGGAAAACCAGGACCACACAGTGCCTTGGATCCCCAGTCCTTGGAGCCTTTCCAGAAGGATACCGTGATTGATGGTATCAAAAGCAGCTGAGAGGTCAAGAAGAGCCAGGACGGACGGGTGTCTGCCATCCCGCTCTCTCCAGAGATCATCCACCAGCGCGACCAATGCAGTTTCCGTACCATATCTGGGCCTGAATCCTGACTGGGAGGGGTCCAGATAATCCATTTCATCCAGGATCTCCTGTAACCGCCACGCCACTGCCTTCTCCAACACCTTTTCCAAAAAAGGGTAGGTTGGACACAGGGCGATAATTAGCCATTATTGTTGGGTTGAGGGATGACTTCTTCAGGAGGGGGCACACCAGTGCATGTTCTAAGGGTGCAGGAAAGACCTGCCTCCCACAGCGAAGATTTAATAATTGCCTCGACCCAGCCGCCTGTTACCATCCTGGCCAATTTGACAAACCAGGTGGGGCAAGAGTCTAATGTGCAGGCAGTAGCATGGACAGTTCCTAGGAGCCTGTCCACTTCCTCAGGGACAACTGGATCAAACCAATCCCAGATAACACGGCAAGACTGTACTTCGGTCAACCCCAGCTCTACATTCTCCATGCCAGGGTTCAACTTCGAGTGAATCTGAGTGATTTTCTCTGCCAGATAATCAGCAAAGACCTTAGCCGACCCCTACCAACCAAGGCCCGACCCCCCTTTACCAAGGAGGGATCTGGTCACCCGGAACAGTGTGGCTGGGCGGTTATCTGCAGAAGCAATGAGGATGGTGAAATATTGACATTTCACCTTCCCCATCGCCACTAAGTAGACTTTAACCATAGCTCTAACCAGTATTCGGTCAGACTCACTCCGGGTCTTCACCCAGCGGCACTCTTGGCGTCTCTTTGCCTGTTTGAGCACCCTAAGCTCCTCCATGAACCACGGGGATGAATGGTGCCCATGGGCGCTGAGAGGCCGTAGTGGAGCAATTATGTCCATGGTCACCACTGACCTCTCGTTCCAGAGGTCGACAAGTGCCTCAGGTGGATCGCTACGCTTGTCCAGAGGGATGTCCCCCAGTTCCCTTTGGAATCCATCAGAATCCATCAATCACCGGGGGCAGGCCAATTTAATGGGCCCTGCCTCCCTGGGGTGAAGCCTCAGCCCCAGAAAGTTCAGAGTCACCAGAAAGTGATCTGACCATGGCACAGGTGTAATGTCTAATTTCTGTAATTTCAGATCACTCTGCCACCGCTCTGACAAAAAAACTAGGTCGGCTCTGGATTACTTGAGTCAGGCCCACAGCTGCCATGGAAGCCATGAACTCTCGTGCTACCTCAGATCCAGCCCCCAGTGATGGCAAATTGAAATCCCACAGGACCATGAGTCCGGGGAGCTCCAATGCCAGCATGGTGATGGCCTCAAGGAGCTCAGGTAGGGAAGCTGCTACACTGCAGGGAGGCAGGTACAGGAGCAAGATTCCCAGCTGACTCTTAGGGTAGGGCGGCCAACCGTCCCGCGTTCTACGGGGCAATTCCATTTAGGGTGGGGGTAGTTCGACTTACCCTCCGTTCGAAAATCCTCCCGACCTCTCCCGTTGCGTCACAGACGCACCTGTTTCCCCTCTGCCCGGCAGGCAGTTAAAGGGAAACAGAGCCGAAAAGGCTCCAATGAACCGCGCCTGCGCAGAGACCCAATCTGGCGCCAGATTGGGTCTCTGCGCAGACGCAGTTCATTGGAGCCTTTTCGGCTCCGTTTCCCTTTAACTGCCTGCAGGGCAGAGGGGAAACAGGTGCGTCCGTGACGCAACGGGAGAGGTCGGGAGGATTTTCAAACGGAGGGTAAGTCGAACTACCCCCTCCCTAAATGGAATTGCCCCGCAGAATGCGGGACGGTTGGCCGCCCTATCTTAGGGCCCACATGCAGGAGCAGGGCCTCACAACCTGGAACTTGCGGAGCAGTGGGAATGAAACTCCCAAACTGTGACTCTACAGCAACATACCTAAACTGCTGAGCTATCTAGCTAGGTGGCATCTTTGATTTATTTTTAGTGAACACTTTTATAGATTATAGCTGGCTGGATAGTTCAGTGGTGTAGGTATCCGACTGTAGAGCCACATTTTCAGAGTTTGATTCCCCCAAGAAAAGCTAGCCTGTGTAGTCATTGGCACTGTCCCAGGGAGGCCTTAGGAAAAGGGAGTGGTAAACCAATTCTAAGTACTCTCTACCCAAAAAATCCTGGAAAGGGTTGCCATAAATCAGGGGTTCTCAAGCTACAGCCCAGGGGCGAATGCGGCCCATGACACCATTTCATGTGGGCCCCCACCGCCTTTGCCACAGCCGGAAATGCCATGTTTGCCAGGCAGGACAAAATGGCCATCCAGCCCCTGAAGCTGTCTGAGGGTGCACGACCCAGTCCTTGACTTGAAAAGGTTGAGAAGCCTTGCTATAAATCATGACTGATTTAATAGATTTGCTTTGTGGATTATAAATTCTTCTGAAGCATATGGTTTCTTGTATAGGTTTTACAGCCAGCCACCCCACACATGCATAGTGTGTTCTAAAATATGTATTACATACACATTTTAATACCTTGGTATTTGGTTTATATGAATTTTAATATATGCAGCTGACGACTGTATCACAAAATCTGAAGCTTCTGGTTAAGAATCAGAAGATCACTCTGTTGCAATCTGTGTATGAGTCCAAGAACTTTAAAACTGCTTGATTCACATAAGAATGAAAACTTAACAACATTCTTCAGCATCTTTACTGAACATTTGAAATCTTTGCTCAGATGCCCGCAAGCACCTTGCTAACATCTAAGTCAGCTTCTCCTGTTGGAACTCTATGTAAAGCCAGTTCTCTGCCTTTGCTCCTGCTTGCTCCTGCCAATTGCCATCTGGATGGCCATAGTGATTTCATATGAAGAAATCTGATTAGATAAGCTGTAAACTGTGGCGGATCAAACTGTACTTTCCTCATTGGGTAGCTATACTCTTCCTTCCTTACAGAATATTTTAATACTATTTTTAATTTATTTATTTTTTGGGAGGGAGAGGAATCTCAGAGGAGATTTCGATAAAAATACAATAAGACTCAATTGCTGAAACAATTAAGCAACGATAAAACAATAAAAATCAGAAAGAAAAAATAATTAATTATAAACAAGAAACTGATAATACCAGCAGTCAGTAAAATAATCAGGAAGTGCCTGGAAATGAACAACTTAGTTATTCTTACTTTCTGAAACTTTTTTTTTAATTTCAAGAGCAAACTACACACACAAACATTTTGATCTACTCACTCCTTATCAAGGAAGGAAAAAAATCTGTACAAAACTTTTGTGTCAAAGACATGGATCCATTCACTGTACCTTTTTGGTGAATAATAATTGCACTTTAAACAGCTTTAACACTCAAATATTTCTGCAAATGGATTAATAAAGGCAGACATTGATTGAATAAGAAGATAGTTAGAGGGAACCCTCTTCAGCTAAACTGGCTGGAGATGATATCAACTGACACCTGTATTTAATAGCTAAGTTGAAAACCAAATCACATAAATGTTGTTTTCATCAGGAGATGAGGGGGTAATTTACTTAGCCTATCAATTAAGTCAAGTGCTACGCACAGGTTATGAATAATCTTACTGGGGTGGAGAATGCTATTTTTGGACAGAAAGTGATCTAAAGCCTGATTATATCATCTCAAACAATTCCATTTCAGAGCAGTAAATTCATCTCATTTTTAATATTGAAGTAAGTCACTCATGCATATAATGCTTATTATCATTTACATTATTAAAACCACACACATTAACCCAAATATAACAATGTACATGGAAGTACTGTATGTTGAGGTGGGCACTAGCCTAGATAGACAGACAGGCAGATAGACACAGACACGCAGACACACATGCACGCACGCACGGACACATGCACACACGTATGCACATTGTGGAATACATGCACAAAACTTTACTTTTTAATATTTTTAGTACCAATCTTTATAGCAAACCATTTATGAAGTAGCCAGAATCAAATACTGTATACAAATTCTTTAAAGTGTAGCAAAGGCTGCTGGAACCAATGAGTTTCCAAGCATCCTTGGGTTGGTTTCCAGCTGACTTGGTTAGCATTCCTGGCAAAACTCAAGTTGTTAGTTGGTATATGGGGGTGGGTGGGGGTGGATGACATGATCACTCCTGAACACCCTCTCCACTGCAGAACTCCGCCATCCCTGTGGTTCATGGAGGAACTTCTAATGATGAAGCAATAGAGAAGGCTAGAGAGTAGATGGAGGCAAATTCCTTTGCATGAGAACTTGACGTTGGTAAAACAAGCAAACTCTACTTATTTGTGGAATGTAAGAGGACAAGGAAGACCTGTAATGCCCAACAAATTGAGGAAGCATCTAATCAACAAGCGGAACTCTATAAGATAGTCCACTGCCTCACCGCAGGTCAACCTAGTGTCCCTCACTAAAGTCAACTGAGTTGTGAAGAGTTCGCAAAACACTTCAGAACAATGGATTGTTTATGTAATCCAGGGGTTCCCAACCTACAGCCAATGAGCTGGCCCTGGCCCATGGCACCATTGGATGTGGCCCACCACCACTGCACCTGGAAGGGGAAGTGGGTGCATTTCCAACAGCTGTAAAACATGCCCATGCATGTGTAAACACAATTACATCAGCCATAAATGCGCCCATGGCTGTCATAAACATGGAAGCAGGTGCATTTATTTCTGCCTCAAGGGAGTGGTTTGGCCCACTCAGCTGTCTGGGGGGCATGGTCAGGCCCATAGCATAAAATGGTTGGGAACCCTGATGTAATCCATAAGATTCCATAGTATAAATTCCTCTTAACATCCATGTTATGGAGCAGATGAGACATTATAATATTTTTTTACCTTTGTCCCTACTACTTCATGCCCATAAGGCAGCTAGGTGATTCTAAACTTTAAACATAGGGATCTTCAAAACATCTTTTTTTTTAGATAGCAAAGCATCACTTAAGTGGGATCCTCATTTCTATCCTAATGTGCAGCCATGATAATACTACTGTGCATCCCAGCAATTCACAGATGTTCTATCTTGGTTTGTAAGTCCTGAATGATGGGGTGCCTTGAATTATCTCCTCTCCTCAGAAAAAACAATAACAAGAAAGACATCTGGTACAAGGCATGGCAATTCCGTCCATCTTTTCCTGAGCAGTGGACGTTGGGAAATATGATTACGGTAAGTGTCAGAGCACACTGTTCACCATCTCATCCCCTTGTCCCTCTTTGTCTCAAAAATTAAAAAGATTATTTTGTTTTCTCTGTCCCCAATATTACTCAACTGTAGAGGAAAGTTCCTTCTGTTTTTCTTTCTGTTTGGGATATAGTTGTCATATTTGTTGTTGTTTTTTGTATTTGTATTTCGACACAGCGACTCTGGGCAGCTTAGAGAAGAAACAGTTACAATTACATAGCATATTCCATAGCATAAAAACAATTACAGATATCACATAATAAATTACAGATATCACATATATAGTATATATATATCTCCAATAACAATTGCAATTACAAAACATCAAGACATCCTAAGAAATAAAGCAAAGATACTATAATGTAAATCATTACAGAATATGAACATGATAGGGCCTCAGTAGTGATTGTAAGGAGAATAGGTGCAAATCTTTGTTTGGTTTAGAAATCAAGCTAAGAAAAGTCATTTATACTATAGTAAAGTAAAGGTAAAGGTCTCCCTTGCTCAAAAGCCAGCCATATCCGACTCTAGGGTTCAGTGTTCATCTCCATTTCATAGCCAAAGAGCCAGTGCTGTCTGCATTTTGCAGACGTTTCTGTGGTCATGTGTCAGGCATGACTAGACACCGAAGCACACAGAATGCTGTTTACTTTACCACTGAAGTGATCCCTATTTATCTACTTGCAATTTCTTTCTTTCAAACTGCTAGGTTGGAAGAAGCTGGGACAGAGATGGGAGCTCACTCTGTCCTGCAGCATTCAGGTATTGAACTGCTAACCTGTCACCTTCCAGTGAGCAACTTAACCACTTGAGCCACTGCAGTCCCTCATTTATACTATAGGAGTCTACAAATATGTATCGACTTTAAGAACAAAAGACCAAAGCCCTCTTGGGATTGATAGATTGTTTATTGCAATGGGAGTTTTGGGTGTTTCAACCATGTACATCTCATTCACTTTTCATCCAGATGACTTGCTTAGTCTATACTTATTCTATGCTGACCTATGCCTAGACATTACTGCCAGGACATGGGTTCACTAACATCTGGCAAGCTTAGGAAAACCCCCAGCATTTCATTAAGTGATTACAAAGAACATAGCTCATCTCAGATGCTTCTAAAGAAAGATGGAGAGTTGATTGCTACGATGTCAGGAGATGGAATTGCTCTGTGTAATGTATGCTGTCAGAGCAGTCACAGTGGCAGGGAAAATGTATGAGCACAGTGAAAAATGTGCTCTGCTTTATATATGACTGCTCATATTTTGATCATTTCCCCTGAAGTCTTTGCTTCAAAGCAGGAACAGACCACCTACTGGGGAGAGTAGTGTGCAAGGAAAAAACTTCAGAGAGCACATTCAGACACATTGAGAAAAAGGGAGACAGGTGCTACTCTTGAATGTTTATAAACTGGCAGTGACCCTTGAGTTCTGGAAAGAGAATTGCCTAGTAATTGAATACTGTTTTAAGGGTTTATCCTCTGCTATATGACACATAAGTGAATGATTTGAAACGAGTCATAGTCCTCTACATGAACATGATAAAGGCGTCCCTAAGAAAGGAAAGAAACACATATATGCATTAATTCATGGGATAAGTAGTAGATGGAGAAATCAATAGCTTCTGTCTGCATATTCTCAATATAAACATATCCTTTTAGTAATTCTGTGAGTGATCAGGGGAGTATGAAAAGCAGCTCTTCCCACTATGATGATGAGAACACTACAAGGTTTCATGATGAAGGGCACCTTGGTAAGGCAAAGAGAATAGGAGGCGCATGTCTCAGCACTGCTATCCTTCTTCTTCTTCTTCTTCTTCTTCTTCTTCTTCTTCTTCGTCGCCGCCGCCGCCGCCGCCGCCGCCGCCGCCGTCATCGTCGTCGTCTTCTTCTTCTTCTTCTTCTTCTTCTTCTTCTTCTTCTTCTTCTTCTTCTTCTTCTTCTTCTTCTTCTTCTTCTTCTTCCATGTCTAGACCAGATGTGAAACTGCCAAAATGAAGCCACCTTTTGGCAAATTCAATCTTTGAGGAGGATCATTCTTTGTGCCCCAGGAAGGCAGCCAACTCAGGGCCAAAAGAGGCAAGATGCTGCCTTCACAAGTTAGACGTAACAAGTTATATATGACAACCATCTGTCATATCTGCTTTGATTCAGATTCCTGCACTGATGGCCTAAAAGGCCCCTTCCAACTCAGTTATTCTATGATTATATTATTCTTTTTCCCTACTCAAGGAAATCCCTACACATTCCTCCAAAGCTGACATGAAAATGAAATCTGTGTTTCCTCTCCCCAATCCATAACCATATTTGATCTTAGCCAAAAGGTCGAGAAGCGATACCTGAAATGGTAGGAACCCGACTGCACTGGAGGTATTCTTTGTAAATTGTACTTGTTGGTGGACTATGTTCTTCTCTTGGTTTGTTCTTCTCCCTTTACCAGTTGTCCATGTCAACAGTGTAGCAATATTTGTATACCTGTAGCAGACTTCCCTGACTGGGACCCACTACATTTGGAAGTTCCTAGGTATGGCAGATGTTGATGGACTTTCAGTTCCCAGAAGACACAGCAAGCATACCCAGTAGTCATGGGTGTGAATGGGAGTGCAAGTCACAACATCCAAAGGACCAAATATAGAGTGTGAAATTGACTGCTCCAACTTGCAGATCTGAGGAAACACTAGAGTACACGGATGTCCTTTATTTCTTATGTGAACTTGGTTCTAATGACACACTAACTATATCACCTGTTTTGATCAGGCTGCTTATTTGCAGTAGCATGAAAGCACCACAAATGGTGCCTCTATTTGTGCTGCCAGAGACAGGGAGGAATGATGCCAGAGTTGTTGACCTCATGAGCCAACATAACTTGACTGGCCTTGGGTACTCTACCTTTTGAGTGGGGGTGTGGGGAGAAGGAACCCCATTGGCCATTCTGTTCCAGGAAGCAAAAATATTGTGAATTCTCCCTCTGATCTTTTGGAGACATGGCTCACCACACAAAGAAGTTATTCTTCTAGGGGAGAGATACTACTTGTTTAGATTACACCTCTTAGAATTCTTTCTGGGATATTCTGGGAGTAACCTTTCCTATCTCCAGGGAAAAGAAATGTCTAAAGCAAAAGTAAATGGACACAATGGCTGCATGATGATGCTCCACCCCTTGACATTGAAGGCTTGACAAATTTGGCTGCTACTTTTCATCTGTCTGAGGTGGCACAGCTTCACCTCCACAAAAAAGCTAGACAACATGCTACCTTAAATATGTATTGCGCCTGTTTTTTTCTTACTCCAAGCTAAATATGTGTGGCTCTCACTTGGATTGCAACCACTGTGGCATGGATGTTGTTGTCAATGTCATTGTTGTGTGCCACCAAGCTGCTGCCAAAGAACAGTGACCCAAACATCCATGTCTTCAATCTTTCAGAGCATTATTGCCTTTTCTATTGTATTTTGCCTTCTCATGATGTGCAGAAATATGATAGCCTCGATTTAATCATGTATGCTTCTTGGGGACAGTTCAGGTTTGATCTAGCACCTATCTAGTTGTCTTTTTAGTAAAGGTAAAGGTTTCCCTTGCTCGAAAGCCAGTCGTATCCGACTCTAGGGGCCAGTGCTCATCTCTGTTTCTAAGCCAAAGAGCCAGCGCTATCTGCTTCTGCAGACGTTTCAACGGTCATGACTAGACACCGGAGCACATAGAATGCTGTTACCTTCCCACTGAAGTGATCCCTATTTATCTACTTGCAATATCTTGCTTTCGAACTGCTAGGTTGGCAGGAGCTGGGTCAGAGACGGGAGCTCATTCCATCCTGCAGTACTTGGGAATTGAACTGCTGACCCGCCTCCCAGTCAGCATCTTAGTGACTTGAGCCACTGCAGTCCCAGTTTACTGTTTACTTATTTTTCTTCTACTGCTGCATAAACAGTGGTTAAACCTTCCCTTGGGAGCCATCTTTCCTTCTCAAAACCCTCCCCCACAACTTAGAGCTAAAAAGGAGATCTGTCGACCCTGATCAGGTTGACTAGCCCTGTGTCGGGAGGGGGTTTAAAGGGGAAGTAGACAGGGGGGAGTTTGCCCTATGCAAACATAAATGGGAGTAAAAAGAGGTGAAGGCTAAATTGCTTGCATGCTGCGTATGTAGTGGTGGGCATCAGCAGGTTCACACCAGTTCGCCAGAACCAGTAACAGAAATTCTAGTCCTAATTTGGATGCAACATAGGGCTTTCCCCCTGGCCACGCCCACAGTGTGGTAGTAAAAAATTTTTGGAGCCCACCACTGTGTGTATGTAATATAGTCTGTCACTTAGCCTTGCACTATGTGGTGAGCACGACAAATCCCAGCTCAGAGCCAAAATCTTGAACAAAAAAGCTCTTTGCTCTGCATTAGGAAAGCAGGGTACTTGCATCTTTAAACAATATTCAATAGAAGCCAGTATGCATCTTAAACCTTGTCTTTCTACATGGCGAAATTTGTGTTGCTCTTTGGATTTCATTTAATGGCAAGTTAAACAAATTAGTATTAATAGGTAAAGGTTGCCCTTCCTCAAAAGCCAGTTGTATCCGACTCTAGGATTTGGTGCTCATCTCTGGTTATAGCCAAAGAGCCAGAGCTGTCTACATCTGCAGACATTTCCATGAACATGTGGCAGGTATGTCTATGCATGGAACACTGTTTACTTTCCCACTGAAGTGGTACCTATTTATCTACTTGCAATTTCTTGCTTTTGAACTGCTAGGTTGGCAGGAGCTGGGACAGAGACAGAAGCTCACTCTGTTATGTAGCACTTGAGTCTTGAACTGCTGACCTGCTGACCTCCCAGTTGTCAAGTTCAGCTTCTTAACCACTAAACTGTGGGTTAAAACTGAGCCTTTGGAAATCTTTTAATAGCAGTTGGATCACTCCGGGGTTTCTGAGTTTCACAAGCTTTTGCTAAAGTTGCTGGCCTGTATGATGAATAAAACCAAGCGTGCAAGTATTATGAATCCCAAAGCACCCAAAGTTTGTCTCCTCACCCAGCCCTTCTGGCCATTAGTCAAGGGGCTTCTTCATTGCTGCAACCATGGTGTCCTTGGTAGTAAAAGATTATCTGGCAGATTTAGAATACTTTTTCCAAAGGTGACAAGGAAGTGGGAGAGAAACAGCCCCACCTATTTGTACGGATCAAAGAGATTCTGATAAGATACAACCAGACTGGACCTGAGTTAGGAAACAGTTAAGCAGGATAAGCAGTCTTGTCTGGTTGCCCTTCAGAAAGGAGTTTAGCTTACCTCCCAGAGATGATCAAGGAACGAGATAGTTTCTCACCTTCAGCAGATTACAAGCAACAAAAGCCCAAACAAAAGCAAAGAGGGAGGGAAAATGTGTACAAATAAATAAGTGGGCAATTTTGGTAGACCGAAAGGCCTATTTTCTTCCTTGGGACCCTCAAGGAGTGACACAGGCACCAAACAAAATCCAGAATCGTAAAAAGCAAAACTGCAAGTCACTAAAAATTCTTTCCAGGTTTGATAAATGGGCATTTTGAGATGTTAAAATGGTATGAGAGTTGCTAAGATTCTTCAAAATGTGAATTATTAAATCAGAAAATGAGAAGGATGAAGAGTTTCAAAAACAGCCTTAGGGACCAAGTGTGATTCCAAGACAACACTTCGTCATCCCTGTTATACACCAAGACTTCAGAGTACTCGGCAGAGCCTGAGAAGTTTAATTCTTTTGACCACGACCATCAGAATTTCTCACAGCCAGCATGAAAGGCAACCATTGTGATGTAATGGGTGCAGTGTACCAATATCCATAGTATTAGTTGTAGTAGCAGCAGCAGCAGCAGCAGCAATAACAACACTCTCAAGTTGTGATGTGGAAGCAGCCTGCAAAAGTTTCTTCAATTTTTCAGGATTAAGTCGCATCCTATGTTGCTCAGTTTTGTATTCTTAAAACAATAATAAGAGATTACCCATAAAATCACCACACATTTTTATCCCTGGAACAGTTATTTATTACATAAATTTACATCCTACTTTTCCTCCACAAGGAACTACACTCCCAGCTTCATCTTTGCAACAATTTTGGTGAAGTGTATCAGGCTGAGAGAGTGAATGGCCCAGGGACAGTGAGTATGAGTCAATTGCATTCCAATAGGTAGGGGCAAACAGTTTAGTCCAGGGGTGCCCAAAACTGGAGGCATCAAGGGAAAATTGGGCAACCATCCGTCAGATCTGCTTTGATTTGGATTCCTGCACTAAGCAGGGGTTTGGACTTGATTAACATAAGTTGTGGCTGTTTGCTCCTGGGATTTATGTGGTTTCACTTATCGATTCAGTCCCCCGTGAGGGGAAAGGTGGCCTATAAAACAAACAAACAAATAAAATTATACATGCATCGATCACCAATAGGACTCTAGACGCCATATTGATTTCCAAATCCATAAAACTGCTCTTGATTGTTACACTTTTGTAATTCTTAGTGAAACTCTGTTGATAGAATAAAAACTCTAATTATTAAAGCAGACTGCCTTCCACATAAAGGATACCTTCAAACAGAGATGTGTTACTTATTATTTATTTAGTCAAATTTCTACTGCCGCCCAACTCAACAATGACTCTGGGCAGCTAACAGCATTATTTGTTTGTTTGTTTGTTTGTTTGTTTGTTTTTCACTGGGGAACAAAAAATTTTTTTTTCTTGGTGCCTAAATTTTTTCAACTGATTTCGGGCATTTTGGGGTGGCTGATTCCGAAAATGCCATCCATTTTGTTCTAGCAGCTCTAGTTCATGAGATATCGATGATGTCATTATACATTGCTCTTATGACTACACTTGTATTTGCCTCACTATTCGTAAATTGATTGTTTTAATAATACTTATTGATGTTGTTCAAGCTCTATTCCTGTTGTTGTTGCAAGTGTAATTTAACTAATCTGACCTTTTTTGTCATTCTCTGTGCTCTCCTTTACTGTTGAGACTGGATGCTGTGCATCCCAAAACTAGTCCAACTCCGCAGCTGCTCCATGGACTCATCCAGGGAGGCTTGCATTCTAGTTTATTTCTCCTTATCTTAAGTATGATTTTGACATTTATTTCTTTTTTTACAGGCACCAATATGGCTTTATCAAGAAGAACATGTATAAATAATCCTGATGGTTTTTGTTTCACCTGTGGTGAATACACATTCAGCAAAGAAAACCCATAACTGACTTTATAAAAGGAGCTTATTTGGCCTATTTTAAAGTAAAACTGGGAGACCAAGATAAGGTTTGGGCACCTCATATTGTATGTAAAACGTGCACAGAGCATCTGCGTCAGTGGTCAAATGGGAAATGGAAGAGCTTGAAATTTGGGGTACCAATGATGTGGCGAGAACAAAGAAACCACAGCGATGACTGTTACTTTTGTTCAGTGAATGTAAAGGGCATCAATTGTAATAACCGAAAACGTTGGATATATCACGATCTATCCTCCGCACAACGCTCTGTTCCACATTCAGAGGAGATACCTGTACCTATTTTTGCCAGTCTTCCAGAGTCATCAGAAGAAGAGGACGAATCAGCTGACAGCGTTTCTGAGCAAGAAGACAGAGAATTTGCAGGACGTTCGTCAGTTGTACCCGGCTTTAGTCAGGCAGAATTGAACGACCCCATTCGAGATCTAAGTCTTCCAAAAAAGTCATCGGAATTATTAGCTTCAAGATTGGCAGAGAAACACTGTCTGTTGCCGGAAACAAAAGTCACATTCTATCGCAAAAGGGAAACAGATTTCCTGCCATTCTTCGCAACAGAAAACCAGCTTGTTTTTTGCACCAATGTTGAAGGACTCTTAATGAAACTGGGTGTAAGAAAATACATACCAAGTGAATGGTGGTTATTTATAGATAGCTCCAAACATAGCCTAAAATGTGTTCTTTTGCACAATGGCAACAGATACAGGTCAATCCCAATTGGTCACTCAGTTGCTATGTGAGAAAATCAAGCTACAATAGCCAAAGTCCTGGAGAAGATCTCATACCATATTCATCAATGGTTAATCTGTGTCGATCTCAAGATGGTGAATTTTCTTCTAGGACAAGAAGGGGGTTACACCAAATACCCATGCTTTATATGTCTATGGGACTCTAGAGCGAAAGATCAACACTGGGTGAGAAGACAGTGGCCCCTTAGAGAAAGCATGACCGTTGGAGAAAAAAAACATCATCACAGAACCTTTGGTTGAAAGAAACAATATTATATTGCCACCACTCCATATAAAACTTGGATTAATGAAACAGTTAATCAAGGCTTTGAATAGACATGGAGCATGTTTTGGCTATATATGTAACAAATTTCCTGCATTGAGTCTGAAAAAAAAAGCAGGTATATTTGATGGACCACAAATCCGCCAACTGGTGGGCGCGATGAGACCGGTATTGGGACAGGAGGAGGAGGGAGCAGTGGGAGGAGTGGACATTTCAGGAGCTAGTGCGGAATTAATATAATGAATATATTTAAAACAAATAAATATTGGCAGAGGGAGGGGACAATTGGAAGAACAGCATGCCATTTTTCTCCGGTCCCCCCCTCCCCTCTTTGAAGAAAAGAGGTGACATCACTGGGAAGGATGTGGGGAGGGTCATAGAGGACGGAAGATTAGGTAAGTTTTGTTTTTTTTCCTTTCTATTCAACATTTTCGGTGTGTTTAACTATATTTTCTTTCTAACATTTTTTATGCAAAGAAATCTATTCTTTGTTTTACTAATTTTTTTCATACTAATTTTTCTATTAAATCTGGGCTTAATTAATTTTTTAATTAGCGGGAAATGGTGGGGGGTTTTAGGGAGCACGTCCGGGGATGAAAGTGGAGAATGGGAGGTGGTCTTAGATACAGATGGTTAAGTCACTAAAACTAATAACGTGGAATGTGAAGGGAACAGGGAACGCCTTGAAGAGAAAGCGCTTGCAAATTGTGCTCAATAAAGCCAGGGCTGATGTTATTTTTTTGCAAGAGACCCATCAAAAATCAGCGGACGCAAATAATTTGGCGGTGAGGGGAATGGAAATATATGAAAAGGCATATGGGACATCTAAAGCCAGGGGAGTTGCAACTCTGATCTCGGAGAGATTGGGCTTTACTGTGAGTAAAACCATTGCTGACCCAGAAGGAAGATATCTGATAATTAAAGGGAAAATTGAGGAAGAAGAAATAACGCTGGCTAACATTTATGCTCCAAATGACAAACAGGAAGATTTCTTAGATAAAATGGGAAAAATCTTGAACAAGGAGGGAGCTAAGAGCATGGTCATAGGTGGAGACTTTAATATGCTGAGTTCAGACATTGATAGTACAAGTGTAAAAAAGAGAAGTAGAAAATACATATTAGATGAGTGGAGGAAAACACTGGGGATAAAGGATGTTTGGAGAGAGCTTAAGGCTCAGGAGAGAGAATATACCTATTATTCCCATGTGCATGATATGTACTCAAGAATAGAATCTTTGTCACAGAAGAGCTGGTTAAAACAATAGAAGATATAAAGATTGGGACATTCAGGGAATCTGACCATGCAAAGATAACAGTAGATATAAACCTTAAAGAGGTGGAAAGAGGAGGGTACATTTGGAGATATAATGTAAAGCTATATAAGGAGGAAGCTATGAGAAAACAAATTATGGAGAAATGGGAAGAAAGTTGGAAACTGAACAAGAATAATGAGGTCAGCCGGGGAGGAGTTTGGGATACAATGAAGGCAATCTTTAGGGGCGAATCAATAAAATTGAATAGTATTAGAAATAGACAAATTAGAAATAGAAATCAGGAATTGGAAAAGCAGTTGAAACATCTTCACCTTGAGTATGCTAAAAAGAAAGAACAGAAAATTTTTCAAGAGATACAAAAAATTAAGAAAGAGTTGGATGGTAAAGATTTGGAAAAAGTAAAGAAAGACTTGATCTTTCTTAAAAGGGAATACTTTGAATATGGTAATAAAAATTCTAAATTATTGGCAAAAGCCGCAAGGGATAAAAAAAATAAAGGACAGGTAGGTATATTGATAGATAAAAATGGGAAAAGATGCAATAAAAGAAAAGAAAAAGCATTGTTAATCGAAAACTTTTATAAAAGCCTGTACTCGAAAAAGGAGGTAAATTTGAGTAAAATGCGAGAGTATTTTGAAAAGCAACAAATTAAAATGATAACAGAGGAACATAGGAATAAAATGGAGGAGGAAATATCTATCAAGGAAATTGAGGAAGTAATAAAAAAAATTAAAAAAAGAGAAAGCACCAGGTGAGGATGGGTTACCAGCGGAATTTTATAAAGATTTTACGCCCTGGATTGCCCCGAGGTTATATAAATTATATAATGGGATATTGGAGGGAGATGCAACTCCAGATTCCTGGAATAGATCGGTGATTGCCTTGATTCCCAAACCGGGTAAAAATTTAGAAAAAATTGAATCCTATAGGCCAATATCCCTGATCAATCAAGATGCAAAAATCTTTACAACGATTTTAGCAAATAGATTAAATTGTTTCATAGCCAATTATATCAAAGAAGACCAAGCTGGGTTTGTGAAAGATAGACATATGTCAGATCTTATAAGAAGAGTTGTGGACATATTGGACTTAGCCGAAAAAAGGAAGGAAAAAGTAGGTTTTTTAGCATTAGACATCTTTAAAGCTTTTGACTCCTTGCAATGGAGGACGATTCATGAGATGATCAAATTGTATGGATTTGGAGAAAAATTTCAAGGCGTCATTAAAAAGTTGTATAAACAAGGATCGGCAAGAGTTAAATTTAATGAGAGTTACACAAGTGATATAAAATTAGAAGCGGGTACGAGACAGGGCTGTCCGTTGTCGCCTTCGTTGTTCATCATGGCTATGGAATTTTTGGCAAATACAATTCGTCAAGACGAAGAAATAATAGGAATTGCAGGGACTAAAGTAAGTCTGATGACACGTTAATAATGGTGAAGCATCCAACAAAAATTATTTCTAAGGTTAATAAGCATTTGAAAGACTTTGAGGAAGTTACGGGGTTAAAAGTTAATTGGGATAAAACAGAAATGATTTTAATTAATGGAAATAAAGGGGATGAAGAATTAATAAAACGGACCTATAATGTACAGATTACACAGAAAATGAGATATTTAGGGGTAATGTTATCAGATAAAACTGGGGAACTTAAAGGTTTGAACTATGGCGGACAAAAGAAAGAGATGGAAAAGAAAATATCACAGTACAATAAATTAAGTCTGTCATGGTTCGGTAGAATAGCTTTGTGTAAGATGATGTTGCTACCCAAATTGAATTTTTTGTTCGATGTTTTGCCGTTAAAACACACAGATAGGGAGTTGAATGAGTATCAAAATATGATCAATAGATTCTGCAATGGAAATCGAGGAGCTAGAATAACTAAATCGTTGTGGTATGTGGCACAAAAAGAGGGAGGATTGGGGATTCCAAACATTACTAAATACTATAGAGCCTTCCAAATAAGAAATATTATAAAAATATTAATTAGAGAAGAAACAGTGTGGGGAAAAATTGAAAGGAAAGACTTTTCGAAGTTTGGTAAGGCACAGTTTTTATGGGAAGGGAAGGAAAAAGGAAAAAAGAAGGCTCAGGGATTGATGCTAAACTCGACAATACAGACATGGAGCAGAGTGAGAAAAGAACTTACTTTAGGAATTTCACCGATTTTAGAGGTGGAGGATTTTCAGAACTTTCCAATTAAAATTGATAAAAAGATCAGGGATATATTGGTAGAAAAGAAAGTAATATTATTGAAAGACTGGGTCAATACTTGCAGAGACCAGGAGAAAAGGCGCGAGCTGTATTTGCAATTGCAACTGGATTGGTTCAAGATTCTTCAGATTAATAATTGGAATAAGATATTTTTATGGGAAGATGGTTTAAATAGAGACTGCACGGAATTTGAGATACTTTTGACTAGAGTTAGAAATGGGGAAATGGGAATTAAAGGAATAGTAAGCAAAATTTATAAAATTTTGAATAAGAGTCAAGAAATACAAGAGGTGTTGAGACAAAGCTGGGAACAAGAATTAGATACAAGGATAACAGAAACAAAATGGCAGAGGATTTGGAAAAGAAGGATAATGAGAACAATGTCGGTTAGAGTTAAAGAGCACAATCATAAATTAATATGGAGATGGTATAGGACCCCAGTCGTCTTGCATCGAATGTATAATAACCTAAGTGATATATGCTGGAGGTGTAACAAAACAAAGGGAACATACGAACATATGTGGTGTAGTTGTGATGCATTAAAAGCTTATTGGGAAAGAATTGAAAAAGAATTGGAGAATATACTAAATGTGCAAGTTAGGCTGGGGTCAGATACAATTTTGCTAACCGACGTTGATGATTTTGACATGAATAAGGACAATAAAGAACTGCTGGCCATAATGTTGACTGTTGCGAGACAATGTATAGCTAAAAGTTGGAAAAGTAAAGAAAAAATAAGTATACAAGATTGGTATAAGCAAATGTGGGACTTGGCATTAAATGAAAAACTTACTTGGGAGTTAAATTGTAGGAGAGGAAAAGTGCAAAGTAATAATTTCTGGAGGATCTGGGAACCTTTTATAAGTTATACTCTGGGGGGGGGGAAAAGGGCATACCCCCTGTACAAGATCAGAATGACTTTTGGAAACTGTGAAAATACAGAATTCCCCGGACATTGTAAATAACACAAGGGTGATGTCAATGTTGTGAATGATAACAACGTGAAGAAGATTATGTTCAAAGAAATGTGGCAAATGCAACATTGAATTGTTTGGAGAAAAATGTTACATGATCTTCATGGTTATATATATCTTTATAATTGTCTTGTTTTGTATTTTTGTATTTCTTTTTAAATGCCTAATAAAAAATTTTTAAAAAAACAAAAACAAAAAAAAACAAATCCGCCAACTCATTAATGACCAGAAATTTCAAGACTCAATGAATGATACTGAGGTCGCTGTGTGGTTGTCATTCAGTATGGTAGTGCAAAATTTCCTTGGAAACTACAAGGCTCCTAATTATGAAGAATTAGTGGAGAATATGCTCACTAATTTTTGTGCACTTGGCTGCAACATGAGCATAAAAGTACACTACCTGCACAGTCATTTGGACCGATTTCCAGATTGTCTTGGTGATGTTAGTGAAGAACAGGGAGAGCGTTTTCACCAGGAAATAAGTTCAATGGAAGAACGGTATCGTGGACGATGGGATGTACATATGATGGCGGACTATTGTTGGAGCATCCAGCGTGAATGTCCAAGATCAATGCATCGGAGGAAATCACAGAAACGAGGATTCAGTGACCTAGTGGAAAAACTTTAATGAGCTTAATGTGACTTATGTAAAATAACTTGTGTATTTTATTGTATGTGAGTGATGTACAGTAGTTATATACAGGGGCGTAGGAAGGGGTTGGGGGGGCAAATGCCCCAGGTGGCGTGCTTCAGGGGGGTGGCATTTTGAAGCCCCCCCCCCAAAAAAAAATTCCCCCATTTTTTTCAAACAATTTTTTTGCCTCTAGGCGCACATTGAAGGCTCCCGGAGGTGGGAGGGGTGGTGGAAAAATCTTTTGGGGGTGGGAAAATATTTAGGTGGGCAAAAAAAAGTTTGGGTGGTGGGAAATTTTTGGGGGGAGGAGGTGGCAAAATTTCACTCCACCCCGGGTGGCTTACACCCTTGCTACACCTCTGGCTATATATGCAACCAGTATGGTTAGATTGGCCTAATGTGAATAAGCCATATCTAAAAAACTAGAGCTGATGGGGCAAAACTGAAAGCATTTTTGGAATCAGTGACCCAAATATTGCCAGAAATAGGTGAAAATTGTGAGGCACCAAAATCACTGTTCCCCAGTGTTATATTTATACCCAGCCCTTTTCTGAGGACTTACAGGGCAGCTTACAATCTAAAAGAGTTAAAACACATCATTTACAATTCAAGATTTAAAATCAAGTATTAAAAGACTAAAAAGTTAAAAAAAATAGTTAAAAACCACAACAGGGAGAGAGAGGTGGGGTTATTTACAAGAGCCAGCCAACCAAACTCACCGCCTGGCCCACACCCCACAGATGTCCCGCCAGCCAGGTCTCCACCCTGTTTCTGAAGGGCAGCAGCTCTGCTGGGAGACACAATTCATTTGGCAGGAGGTTCCAAAGGGCCGGAGCAGACACAGAGAAGGCCCTCCTTCTCTTGCTAGAAAGATGAGCCTCTCAAGCTGATGGTACGACCAAAGAGCCTCTTGGGTCCACTCTGGTTGGATGGACAGATGTTCTTGGAGACGTTAAAAACAAGCATTACAATCTTAACTAAAACCCTTTAAAAAGCCATTAAAAGTACTTACAAAATTGCGCACCACATCCCCATCAGTTAAAAGAGACAGGAAGTGATCTTGTTATATGAGCCAGCCGGCAAGGGGTCACCATCCCCCTGGGGCCCAACACCTGCTTTACCAGCCCTGTTTGCTAACTGACAACTCTCAAAACAGAGGATTGCATTTTGTAAAGAAGGCCACATGGCCATTCTGAGCTGAGCACTATTCCATTGGTAGTACAGTAACCTTATACAGATTGAAACTGAGAAGTAGTGGGCCAAAGAGCAGAAGGCATATGCCTCTTAGACCCTTTCAGAGGCCTGTACCCAGCCATAGGCCTCCGTGAATTTCTCCTGAGGAAAATTAAACTCCAGTTTCATTGCAAAGAATCATGAATGAGGAGAATGCCCATCAGGGACCAATGATGGATGTCACTTGCCATGACACATTCTTTATGGGAGCTTTGTCATTGGGCTGCTTTGTGGATAATGCCATACAAATTACTATTATCATTTCTTAGCGCTGTCAGCTCTCGCCATTTTTTAAGAGACTGAGGACTTCTACAGACCTCATTTCTGTCCCGGGTAATATGCCAAAACAACGTAGAAATGCCTTGTGAGATTTTTTGGCTACTGTTTATTTGCAGCCAGCATTGCATCTAGTCTTATTTCCTTCATCTTTGTTTTATTTTTTAAAGGAAGCTTCTGAACATTTTAAAACAAGGTAACATTTTAAAACAAAATTAATTTCCTTATGATCAGAAGTAGGGAACTCTTGACCTCCAAGCAGAGAGAGAGAGAGAGAGAGAGAGAGAGAGAGAGAGGAAGACAGAGGAAGGCTGAGGCGAAAAGGAAAGAGAGGATGGGAGAGAGAAAGAGAGAGAGAACAGAGTACAAGATATGTATATCGGAAGAACTGCAGAGTGATAAAAAGGGAGAAAAAGAATTGGCAAACACATAGCAATAGCCATTACACTTGTATACCACCCCATAGCACTTAGAGCAGGGGGCCAACCTTTTCGCACTACAGGCCATACCACACGTGCTCGGACAGATGTACGGACTGAAGGTGTGGTTCCTCCCGCTGCTCCAGCAGTGTCAGTGGTGTCGGTGGCAGGCGCATTCATGGTGTGTTTTCTATTTTTCGCTGCTCCCACCACTTTCTGTGGCAGCAGGAGCGAGGGTGGCACATTTTCTATGCTTTTCCAGGGCTTTTTCTGCATGTTTTTGGTGGCTTCCTGGACATTATTCGTGCTTCTGACAAGTTTTTGGTGCATTTTTCACACTTCCAGTGCATTTCCAGGGCATTTTTCAAGCTTCCAGTGCATTTTGGGGATGTTTTTCATGCTTCTGGCATGTTTTCAGTGTGTTTTTTTGTGCTTCCAGTGGTGGTGTCCTCACCACAAGCTGGCTGGATCCAGCCGTGAGCTGTAGGTTGGGGACCCCTGACTAAGAGCAATCTCTGGGTGGTTCAAAATGTAAATAACATTTTTCTCCCAATATGTTGAGTACTCATTTTACTGACCTCAGAAGGATGGAAAGCTGGGTCAACCTTGAATCCATTGGGATTGAACTCACACTGTGTGCAGAGTTTTGGCAGCTTAACCCCTCTGCCATGGGGGGGGGGAGGGGCTCTAGATCAAGTTCCATCCTCAGGCATTGGACAATTCCTATGTTTTGTTGGTGATTAGTCCTTCATAACTTGCAAGACTGGTGTGTAAGCTAAAGCACACAAACTTGTATTTTAATTAAGTCTCTCTGGAATACTGAGGAGTCTTATGTCAGCAGGAGGAAATGCTGTTCATGTGGCCCAAGATTGGGCGGATGTCATCTAGTCCTTTTAATTCTGTTTTGTTTTAGATGTGTTAATTTTAGCTTTGTATGTTATTATATGCTGGTGGTGCATCTGACATGAATAAAGAAAAGAACTGAGGAATCTGTTGGCTCCAAAGAGTGGGAAAGGGGCCTGACAGGGAGATTTCCCCAGTCACAGCAGCTAAGCTTCCGGAAAGTCACCCATACCAGGAATGTTCTGGGAAGTGTAGCTTAGTGGCTTGTGTGGTCCTCTGTGTCAGAGGTGTCCAAACTTTTTAGGCTCTGGGCCAGTCATGTGGTTCAAGGAGCCCAAACTACAGTCCAGGGCCCGGACCTGGCCCCCAAATGCCAATTCATCCAGCCCGTGAAGCCCTTGTCGCTCCTGGAAGCGGAAGTAAAACGCGCCCGTATGGGAGCGATGAGGGCTTTGTGGGTTGGATGAATTGGCATCAGGGGCCGGGGCCATAGTTTGGGCACCCCGCTCTATGTCAAGGCTAGGTTTCTTAGAACACCAAGAATACAGTCTTCTGCAGCAAAACAGTCTTGGCCCTCAAGACTTGCTCTCATGACTACACAAATGCAATCTCCTACCAAACTCATCACTTCTATGGGATATTCATACACAGCTGAAAACTACTATGGACAAATTAATTTAATAAATGCTTTTAGGAGTTTGCATTTGAAACAAACTAGCCTCTGATCCCAAATGGAAGATTAAGGGCAATGACTTTTGTGGCTCTGCATAGCTGTCTCTGGAGAAAATTTCAAAGTGTAAAACATGATTCATTTTTATGTTTTTCTTTTTAGAGAGCTGCCTTGCAACATGATCCCTGGAGAGTCCATCAGAAGCCAGACCTCACATAGGTGTGAAATGGGCAGGTGCAAGGGACAAAGGAGTGAGAACTGGAGACATGAGGGGAAGCAAATGAGAAGATGGGGAGAGAAATGTTAGGAACCATGAAGCAGGAGAATCCTGAGCCTGATACTACAGAGTCAGAGGAAGATGGGGGGCCAGTGTCATGAAAGAACTAGATCCAATCCTCTATGCAAAGGAAGTGTTTGACTATGTGTATGTAGTTGTTAAGATGTTGAACTTGATGATTGAAAGGTCGGCAGGTCAACAGTTTGGGACCTGAGTGCTTTGCAACTGAGTGAGCTCCTGTCTCTGTCCCAGCTCCTGCCAACCTAGCAGTTCGAAAACAAGAAATTGCAAGTAGATAAATAGATATGACTTCAGCAGAATTGGAAACAGTGTTCTATGTGCTTCAGCATTTAGTAATCCCTGCCACATGACCACGGAAACATCTGCAGATGCAGACAATGCTGGCTCTTTGGCTGTAAACAGAGATGAGCACTGTACCGTAGAGTTGGATATGGTTGGCTTTCAAGCACAGGCATCCTTTACCTTTAGAAGATCCCTGGACAGGGGTCCTCATACAAATTCACCTGCCTCATGGAAGAGTCTGTGACAGGTTTCAAAATGACCTATGTTGACACATCATCAGGTAAAGCAGTGGCTGGCAGAACAGGTGGCCTCCAACCCAATCCAAAAGATGTGCTGGAGGCAAAGGGAGCATCATCTTCAAGAGGATTTGGAGAACCTTGCTTCACAATGGAGGGCAGCTTCTGGAAGCCATCCTTGCAAGGTGCCAGACAAGGACCCAAATGTCTCCAGCTTTGGAACGTAACTGGGAGGACTGAGAAGACTCTCAGTTTCTGTAATTCATACAGTCAAGCAGGCAGAGAAGCTGAAGGGCTGATGAACTTTTAATTCAGAAGAGTCAGCTATAGCTTGTACAGTGTCTTGTCAAAGTAGAAAAGTGTACAGAGAGAGAAAGAGGGAGGTAGCCTCAGCAGAGCAGAGCCATGACTGTTAATTATTTTAATAAGCTTTTGCTTGAGTTGGGCCCTGGGGCTCAGTGGCGTGGCCCACCCTGGGTGGCATTTTTTTGGGGCGGCAAAATTTTGCAATAAATAGGACTTCACCACCACCGCTAGACTTCCTAGAGTCTGGGGTGAAGAGGCTGCAGCGGAGATGGGTGCCTGGTTCACCCTGATTGACATGGAATAGTTCTACAGCAATAGCTTTGTTTAAAATGCAAAATGTAGATGGTGTTTAGAGGACTCACCTGCATCAATCACTGCATGCAAACGTTTACCATAGGGAAGAGGTTTCCTTCTAAGCTGCATCTCATTGCCCTAATAAACTGAATGCTCATGACTGAGGATGACTAACTGTGATGGGTTGCTAATCGCTCTGCCACAGGAATGATTAATACAAGGTGGGAGGAAGTCAGAGGGCAGACCTTAAGTAGGACAACTGCAGCTCTTTATACAGGTACACTAGTACCCCGGATAACGTTATGACATGGTTCCACAAGTCATGACGTTGTCCGGTTTTTAGCGTTGTCCGGGGTATACATCGAACAATGCTAAAATAAACCTGAGAAGAGACGCTCGCACGCGCTCGAAAAGGCACGCCAGCGGGAGCCTCTTCTACCAAACAGGTATAGCAACAGGGATTGCACGTCAAGGCAAGGGATCAAAGCGGGGGGTGCCACCCCCCACTTTGATCCCTTACCTTAACCTGTGATCCCCGTTTCGCGCACCTGGGCAAGGGTAGGCTTTTCCGAATTTTCCCCCTCCCCCGGGGAGGGGGGAATTCGGAAAAGCCGACCCTTGCCCAGGTGCGTGAAACGGGGATCGCATGTCAAGGCAATGGTTCAAAGCGGGGGGAGCCACCCCCCTCTTTGATCCATTGCCTTGACGTGCGATCCTCGTTGCTATAGCGAGCCAGGGAAAGTGGCCAAGAGCGGCAATTTCAGCCAAGCCGCCACTTTCCCTGGCTCACTATAGCAACGAGGATCGCATGTCAAGGCAATGGATCAAAGCGGGGTGTGGCTCCCCCCACTTTGATCCATTGCCTTGAAGTGCGATCCCTGTTTAGGCGCTTTGCGATGGGAGTTTGGGTGCCGGTTTAACCCAGTGCCCAAACTCCCATCGCAAAGTGCCTAAACAAGGGTCAGCATTTCCGAATTTCCCACTCCCTCGGGGGAGGGGGGAATTTGGAAAAGCCGAACCTTGTTTAGGTGGGCGAAACAGGGATCGCACGGCAAGGCAATTGCCTTGACGTGCGATCCTCGTTGCTATAGCGAGCCCGGGAAAGAGGCGGCTTGGTCGAAATCCTCACCCCTGCGCAGGGGAAGGGAATTTCGGCCAAGCCGCCTCTTTCCCAAGCCAGGGAGACCCTGCAGAGAGGCGCCTCTCCTCACCCGGATCTCCCCGGCCTCGCAGCGAGCCGCTACGAGGCCGGGGAGACCCCACGGAGAGGCGCCTCTCCTCTCCCGATGTTCCGAAAGGGTAAGGATCCTTGCAGGCGTGCGCATGTCAGGGGGGGTTAGGGCAGGATACAGAGGTCTCCCCCGTATCCTGCGCTAACCCCCACCGATGTGCGCCGCTCGTCCGAAGTTTTGAAAGGGTAAGGATCCTTACCCTTTCGGAACATCGGGTGGCTTGCAGGCACGCGCGCGTCAGTGGGGATTAGGGCAGGATACGGAGGTCTCCCCCATATCCTGCGCTAACCCCCACCAATGCGTGCTGCGCACCCGAAGTTTCAAAAGGGTAAGGATCCTTACCCTTTCGGAACATCGGGTGGCTTGCAGGCGCGCGCGCATCAATAGGGGTTAGGGCAGGATACAGAGGTCTCCCCCGTATCCTGCCCTAACCCCCACCGACGCACGCCGCTCGCCCGAAGTTTCAAAAGGGTAAGGATCCCCGTACCCTTTCCAAACATCGTGGGGGCGGGCGCTGGGGGGGTTGGATTGGGTAGATGCTCTACCCAATCCAACTCCCCCCCCCCCCCATGCATACACTTGTTCCGGATAACGTTAAAAATCACGTTATTCAATACAAGATTTTTCCGAAAATCTTGTAACGTTATGCGGTTTTTGCACTATACGGTACTCGCGTTATCCGGGGTATTACTGTATAAGTATGTGTATGTGTGCACATTATGTACATACATGCATAGGTTGTGTGTATGCCTTCAGTTCTCTAGCACTCAGTTTTCTGTTCATTCTGCAGAAAGAAAGAGCTACAGACTTCCAGAAAAAACATAGTCTATGTTTGATGATGAGTAACAAAAGTGGTTTCAGAAATAACTGAACAAAGTGGAACTATTCCTAATATGGATAGAGAAAAGTCCTTCTCCCTTGCTTGAGATTCAGGGCAGCTAAAAGCAGAGGCAGTTGATGACTGGGATAACAAGATACCTCCTGAAAACTGAACGGTAGGTGATACGTTGAAAATGCCACAAGCCACCTATGGGTTAAAGCAGGAGTTCTCAACCTTTTTAATCCAGGGGCTGGGTCATGCTCCCTCAGACAGCTTTGGGGGCCGGACGGCCATTTTGCCCTTCCTCCACCACATGGCACTTTCTGGGTGTTGTGGAGGCAGTGGGGGATCACATCAAATGGCGCCACAGGCCGCATCCAGCCTGTGGGCCACAGATTGAGTATCTCTGGGTTAAAGGAAATGTTCCTTTATTTGAGGCAGAAAAAAACTGGAGTTTATTTCCATGGGGCATAATAATAGTTAACACCTCCTTTTTGTCCTGAATTCACCTTTACTGAGAAATACAAATGCTCCAAGTACACCCAGGTATGTGAGATGTTATTGCAGATTTCTTTCTGTTTTCCCCTCCCTCTTCTTTTATCCAACTCTGAATTATTGTCGATCTTATCCCCCACTAGGTGAGAGCCTTGTTGGGTTTGAGTGGTCTAAATAGGCAGTGTTGCCCATCTCTTGTCAATGATGTTAGGCTGGGACTAAAACTCACCAAAGCATCATCTGTCAGATCCCTTGAGCAAGGCGAAAGTGGAGGGCACACATCATGGTCCACCCAGCCAGTGGGTGATGTGATATCCAAATGGCTAAAAAACTGCATGCAATTGACTTGATTTTTCAGGTCCATTTGCATGTGCGGAATGTCATCACAGAAATGTCTACTGATGCATAGACTCCTTGCTGAATAATGACTCCAAGGTATCCAAGGTAAGGTATTTATCTTGTATATCTGAGTAACACTGACATCTCCTATGAGAGCAGGAATCTTCTCTTTTATGTGATTGTAAAGAGCTCTGAATGTTAATGATGCCATACAAATAAACGTAATATGAATCTCATTCCCGCAACCCCAGAAGCAAAAAGAAGTTAACATCTGGTTCAGAAGATCAAAAAAGTATGTTCATAAAAGCCACTTCTTTTGTATGACTGCAGAGGCTCTAGTGATTAAAACGCTGACTGGAAGGTGGCAGGTCAGCAGTTCGATACCCGAGGACTGCACAACAGAATGAGCTCCCATCTCTGTCCCAGCTCCTGCCAACCTAGCAGTTTGAAAGCAAGAAATTTCAATTGAAAAAATAGGGACCACTTCGGTGGGAAGGTAAACAGTGTTATGTGAACTTCAGTGTCTAGGCATGCCTGCCACAAATCCACAGAAATGTCTGCAAACGCAGACAGCGCTGTCTTTTCAGCTATAAACAGAGATGAGCACTGAACCCTAGAGTCAGATACGACCGGTAAGAAGCAAGCTAGCTATCTTCCATCTTTCAGTATTCTTTGCTCTATGTCTGAAGAGGAGTTTCTCTGCTAATAGGGAAGGAATTCCATGCAAGCAAGCACCTTGATTTTGTCCACATTATTACAGATACTCACATCAACACCCTCCACGAGGAGGATAAGGTCTCCTTTTCAGAACAAACTGGGGGGTGAGGGGGTGAGGCTATCTTACCCCTTTCCATGCACTTTTAAAAACATACCTTGAACACACCCAGATTATTGGTTTAGTACAATGTTCAGTCATTTTAACACCAGCTGCAGGTGACATGTTGAAATATGAATGAACAGTCCCATTTCCATCCTTAATAATACTGGCTATCACTGACAGCAGACCTGACAGTTATCTTGTGCCAGAATGAAACATTGAAAAGGACTGAATGCCGGGATGTGTCATAAAGGATAATCTCATAGAAGTGAGAGCATATGACCTAGGCCTAATGATTACAGTTTAGTTTAAGCTTTAAATCCACAGATTCTTCATTGTTAAGTATCATCTAGTATCATCTTGTATTATGGAGGACATAAAGGGTTGTTCTAGGAGAATCTCATAAGAGGCAGGCTCCAGGTAATGCAGGTATGTAACATGGAATCGTGCAAACATTTTAGAGATACACAGAGCATAAAAACGCCAGCTTTCTATACTCATTCAGCACTGTGTCATGGGAAGAGAGCTGGACAGAGAGGCACTTTTAGCCTCACGGAAGCAACTTCTTTTGAAACGGACGGATCTTAGATCTCAGTAAATATTATTAAGATTGGTCTAGTACCACAGACAGTATCTTAGGTGATTGTGCTTACTTTGTTCTTAGGATTGGTGTCCCATCAGAGTCATGTGCTGATGATGCTTCTTCTTGATCTGTGGATTGAAGTCAACTGCTGGGAGAAAAAGCAAAAAAGAAGGATAAATGGGAATTTCATTCCAGTTCATTTTTGATAAGGATTTTTCAAAAGTTGATAATGCATATCATCAGAATGCAAATTGTCTGAGGGGATAAAAGAAGAAGGAGAGAAAGGAATGACTTCTTGGTTCTTTTCATCATGCTTCATAAGCAGTTCTTTTGGGGTTCTTTGAACTCAACAATCATGTAATCTTTTAAACTAAAGGGGGCCCTTCAGGCCTTCCAAACTTAGAATAGGTTTCATTGATTTTAACGTGACTTTTGAACGGAAGATACTTTATTTGCTTAGAATTGTTTTTGCTTCCTGAAACTTTGAATTGTAACCTGTTTTGGCTAAAATATATTTTTAAAAGGCATGAAGTGACTGGAATGTGTTTTTCCTTTCCGCTACCTTTCGAACTGCCTGACTCAGTCTACAAGAGCAACACATAATAATATAATATATAACAATACAATACAATATTGAACTACAGCAGCCTCTCCGCCCCAGCCGCAAACAAAGTCCAAGGATGGCAGCGGCAAAGTCCTGCCGCCCACCACCATAGTGGTGTTTTCAAGTCCTGGGCAGGAGCACGGCCCAGGGGCGCCAGCTATGGAAGGGCCTGGCACCCGCTGCTACCGTGGTCTCTCTGTCCCAGTTGGCTGGTGGAAAGGGCCACCAGGGTGCAGAGATGTGGTTAATTGCTTAGCTTCAGGGCGTCAATTCAGGTGTGTTCCCACTAACTTGTAGGGCAAGGTTTCTACTCATGAGTAATGGGAATATCACAAAACAAACCATGCATCCTTGGGAAGCGAACAGTAATAAGCAGATGTGTGAAAGGGAAAATATGCTTTTTGTTGGGAAATTATCACTTACAGTAAAGTGTGCATACAGTCAAGGGAGAAAGAAAAAAGTTGAGCCATGAAAAAGGATACCTTTTTCAAGAAGATTGTAGAAGTTTCAGTTATTCTTCCCTATAAGATCTATCATATAAAAATGAATGCTACTGAACAATCTTCAGTGTGGGTGTTGCAAGAACAAACTAGATGATACAGTTAGCATGATATTAGAAGCTGAACTTCCTTAAGAAGTAAAAGACATCTGTTTATTCTAGCCAAGATTTCTTCATTTCTGCCTATTGCAAAGTCTGTGATTAGTCATCAGAATATAAATGTAAACATCTTTTGTAAGACTTCACAGAGTTTTAAAGAAACAATGAACCTGGAGTGAAAATGTTTAATCACTTTCCAGCTGTCAATCTGGTATCTCACTTAACTAGCCTTATCTGATAGTCAGTGATGGGATCTAAGAGGTTCGCACCAGTTCGCCAGAAGCGGTAGTAACTTTTTCCAGTGTCCCGGATAACCGGTAGCAGTTTTTTGGGGGAACCACCTTCGGGGCTTACCTTTTCACTGGTGTGCATGCACACCTACAGTGCTTCTCGTGTATGCACGGCCTCCTTTTTGTCCTCCCAAGCAGGGAGGAGGAAGAGAAGCTGCTAGCCTGAAGCTCCCTATAGCCTGTTCCCCAGGGTAAATGACTCACCTTTGGATGTGGTGTGTCTGTGTGTATTTTAATGTGTGTTTAATACCTTTACCTATATTGACATACTACCACAGTTCCTAAAAAGGCCTGGTGGCCTGGCTTGGGGTTTTTAAGCAAAGTCTTGGAGTTACCTCATCAATAAGCCACATCTGTGCTGTTCCAATTGCTGTTTCAATTGGAGAACCCTTAAGGAGGTACAGCTGTTTTACATTTACATTAAGGCATAATATCCTATGTGCCAAAATGAAGCCATCTTGTGGTGAGTTCATTCTGTAGTTCCTTCCATCTGACCTAGTGTGAGAAAGACTATCCAGAATAAGCTTTAAGCTCTGGTTTAAAAGCTCTGGTTGATTTGTGTTTGGGGTGGGTGGGTGGGTGCATTTTATATTTTATTTTATTTATTTAATTTGTTTAATTTATTTACAGGTTTGTGTTGTGGGTGGGTGGGTTGAGGGGTAGGGGTGTGTGTGTGTGTGTTTATTTTTATTTTATTTTATTTCTTGTTAATTTTTTTTCCTTTGGCCCTGCCCGCCACGATGTCATGATGTCATGTCATTAGCTCCGCCCACACTGTGATGACATCATGGTGGGGTAGTAAAAAATTTGACATCCCACCACTGCTGATAGTCCAGAAAAGCACAATGAGTGGAGCATAAAGCAGAAATATTATTAAGGGAGTATTTGATGACAGTGCGTAGTGGAATTTAGTGAACTTAATAAGTGTAGGTAACCTAGTGTCATCCAGACATCCATAACTACAGCTCCCTTCACTGTTGTCCATGATGAAAGGAATAGACCTGGGGTGTGTGTCTTGGATTTGGAGTTCTCATTTTAATATAAATAGGATAAACAAAGCAAAACATACAATTTCTACATACCAAAACTGTGTATCCTATATCCATCCATAAGCTGTGCTTGGTCCTGGGTATCAAACATCTTGATAACAAAGTGAAAGGAGGAGAATATTAAACCAATGCCGAGCAAACAGCGGGTTTTGGCTTTCTAAGAGGGTGATGAATGACAATAGCAGCCAGAACAAAACTGAGCATCTTTCATGCTGTCAGGGCAATGAAGCTCACATGTAACACGATGTGCTTCCAGGGCCCTGCTGCTTTTCAGAAGAGCACAGAAATATCAAGTCACTGTTTTGCCAGTCAGAGTCAACACAATCCTTCATTCTTTACAAAACCCCTGTGGAATCTGTGACCAAAGACTGTTTACTACAAGACGGATAATTCTAGTGTTGACCAAGTAACCAACGGCAATATGTGCCTACACTCACAGGCATGCACACAGACACATGCATGCCTATGAGAGCATACTTTCTCCTAGGGAAGGGAAGAATGTCTGCTAAATTCCCCACTCTCATTGACTTAAGTTGTCTTGACAGGATAAGAGACTTCGACAGAGAATTTTAAAACTCTGAAAAATTCTTTGTTATCTCTCAAGAACCAGACAAACAACAATTCCCTGCTCCAAAGAGCTCTATGATTTGCACAAAATGTATCTGGTTTCTTTTCTCTTTGAAAAACAGAGTGCACACATGCAGAGACAGAACAAGGACATGACTGGCTGACTGAGAAGAACAATCCTAATACCCCACCTTGTGCTTCAAATTCTTTTTAAAAAGTGTTTTTGCTCAGGGACATTGTTTTTTTTAAGTGTTTTGAATGTGTAATCAGAATTGGAAAGGAAGCCCGTTTTTTGTCTCCTTATGGTCAGTCACAAAACAAAAAAGCAAACTGATTTGCAATGTGCACAGTGAGGTAGGTTCAGGCAAAGACAAAGAGATGACATCACCATCACCATCACCATCACCATCACCATCACCAACACCCCATGGTTTCCTAGGTAGGGAGTACCCAGAAGTGGTTTACTATTCCTTTCTTCCAGGGAAACTGTGTAGCATGCTCAAGGCAACACAAGTTAGCACTTCTGGGATTGATGGTGGGCAATTAAGCTCCCAACCTCTGGTTGGACAGTCAAGTGCCTAACTCACTGAGCTTCCCAGCCAGTATATTTTACCCTTTAGGCCGGAGAGTTCCATTCCTAATGCTGTGTTAACTGGACTTTGCCCCAGAATTTGCTGTTTATTTGTTTCTCCAGAAATTGTTTCTTCCAAAGCTGCCACTACTTCTGTCCCTGCCTCAATCCTTGTCCCCACTGCTTGGCTTGATGTGTCCTTAACGGTGCTTCGTAGTAGGAAGGATGTTGTAAGCCTTACAACATCCGCCATGCTATGGAGTGCTGTTAGGGACATGATAAGCTAAGTGGAGGGGACAAGGATTGAGGAAACGGCAGCAGTGGCACAAGTGGCGACTGGAACAAGGATTCAGGCTGGATGTTTTTTGTGCCACAGGCCAAATCCGGCCCATGGGTCATAGGCTGAGAATATCTGCTTTAAAGGATAGCTTTGCTTAGGAGTAAGATTAGCATGAACACATTCTGTGTGTGTGTGTGTGTGTGTGAGAGAGAGAGGTTGTCTGAAGAGTGAAATGATGCTAGCAATGGAGTTTTTCTGTACCAAAGGCACTCAAGATAACTGTCTGCTTCCTTCCCTGTTGCGAAGGGTTTTGTTAACACACAGGGAGACAAAGAGAGGATAGAATAACAAGGCTAAAAGCTTGTTCTTCTGCTCCCATGAAATGGGAAACCTTATGAATATTAGATGCAAATACACTTTAAGAGGCTGAAAAATCACTATGAGTAAATGGCTCCCCCACCCCCATAAATTAAGAGAAATGTATGGAAAGAAATGCAACTTTCTTCTAGCCATGAGCCTTTGGGTCTTTAACAGGTTTGAACTATAGTTCCAACTGCCACTTAAATTTGGACATCCTGTGCAGGGCTTATGGAAGTTGTGGACAAATTATCTCACAGTGCCAAATGTTCTTCATCTTCATCTTTCACCAGCTAGTGAAAACATTGAAGGCGCCCTCATGGGCCTGTAACCAATGGTATTGTTATTCTTGAGCTAGACTTGCTGCATAAGTGGCTGTATATTTTCAGAGTAAACACAAGGCTAGCAATCCAATACAGCTTCTTTTGTGTAACCAGCTGTTGAAGAGATTGTGCTACTGCTTGGAAATTGCTTACCAACAATACAATACAGCAGAACAGTGCTAGACAGGATTTTCATCTTCTGAACATTATACAGTGGTACCTCACATAACGAACGCATCATATAGTGAAAAATCCGCACAATGAAGCGTTCTTTATGCAATGGTGATACCCTGCATAACATTTTTTTTTGTTATGCAGGGGTTTTGTACCCGCTTAATGGGTACCCTGGTTAACGAACTTTTTTTTTTATGCGGGACATCTCTCATAGGGAACCACATAGTGAAAAAAACCGCATAGCAAAGAATTCCATGGAGTTATGTGGGGTTCTACTGTATTGTGTTTTCACCACACTGGCCACTAGGATTTCTAAAGATGAAACAGCAGCTGCAAGGAAGGGGGAAGATTTTCCATATTTCTGTAAACCAAACTTTGAACAAAGTACAAACTGAAGAAACAAATACCTGTAAACCAGTTGTGGGCTCCAAAAATTTTTACTACCATACTGTGGGGATGATATGATGGGCGTGGCTAGGGGGAAAGCTCTGTGTTGCACCCAAATTAGGACTACTTTATTTCAAAACTTGGATGTGCAGGGCCAGCCAGAATTTCTGCTACCGGTTCTGGTAAACTGGTGTGAACCTGCTGATGCCCACCACTGTTGTAAACTATTGTTTTGTATAGTGAATAAGTTTCAGAAGCACAGAAAAGCAGTATAGAAATTACAACTGGTCCAAAATGCAACAGCCAGACTGATTTCTTATTAGTAGATTTGAGCATATTTCTCCAATTCTAACATGCATTCATTGGTTCCTTGTTAGCTTCCATGCACAATTCAAGTGGTGGTTATTACCTATAAAGTTCTCAACAGTTGGGAACCTCAATACATTTCTCCTACAAAATGTCTATCTGTTCGACCTGTTCTTCTCAGTCCACATAACTAAGAACAGTGACTTGAAGAACGCCAAAAGAGCTTGCATGAGAAACTGTGATTTCTTGGTGGTGGTTCCATCTCTTTGGAAAAAACTTCCAATAGAAGGTCAACTGGTCCCTTTCCTCCAAGTTTTTAAGTAACAGGTAAAACCTGAACTTCTAAAAACTGCTTTTTATTACGCTGACCTGGGATTTTCAGTGTTGTTAACATAAAGGTGGGCTTGTATGTGGCATGGGATTAATTATTGTTACTAAATTATGTGCTTATTTGTATGGTTTCATTTGATTAATTTTTTCTGTTGTAAACTGCCCAGTGCATGCTATGTATTATGGGCAAGATGAATGAATGAATGAATGAATGAAATACCTGAAGGGGAACAGGATAATTCCAAATTAGTTTCCTCTTGTACAGCTCCTGTTAGTTTAAATTATGCTATGGACTATGTCCAGACCACAAGTATAATACTTGCAATATAGTAAAAAATATAATAATGCCTGCCTCAGCCTACAAGAACGCCACTTTTAATGCAAATTAAATAACTATGCATTTTGTTTCAGTTGGACATATAGAAGGAACACTTATAGTCTCATTATTCTTCATTAGCCATAATTAGAATTCTGAAAATGATTGCATTATTTCTACATTTCTAATAATGATTAAGAATAATGGGAATCTACATGGGGCTTGGTATTTTGCTCTCCCTCTTTACTGTCACTCCAGCTAAATCACTCTGCCATAGTCTGTAAGCTAGAGAGACAAACCATGTCTCTGGCATTACTGTATGGAGTGATGGGATGTTTGCAACATTCCTGTAGTAGACCAACATTTGTGATCCAGAGGGCTGAAAGTGTTAATGGAGGGTGATTTGCAGACCTCACAATCAGAGATGTGATGGCCCACAGGGGTACAGGGACTCATTCCAGTGCGCCCCAGTGACTGGCACTACCAGAGGCAGATAGAGGTAATGGGAATGTATGGGATTTTTCCTCCAACCCCCCAACCCCCAATAGGCGCCCCCATCACTTCCTGTCCACCGCCCTCCCAAGGTGCCCAGCATACCCCTGCTCACAATATCATTGTGCATGGCTGAAAATGACAGCAGGATTTTCCTGGGCTGACGGCAGTCATTACCAGGGCGAGGGAGCCCCTTGCCCCAATATACACACATTCTTGATCTATCTTTCTCCTTATTCTCCCTCCACCTTGACTCAGGCACTATGCCTGCAACTGTGTCTGGTCAAATGAATATGGGGAGGCCAGGGCACAGGAAAGCTCCAGTCTTTAGATCAGAGGTTCCCAATCTAAGGCCCACAGGCTGGATCCAGCCTATGGCACTATTTCATGTGTCCCCCTCCAAGGGTATTCTAGAAACACACACACACCCTTTGAAGGTGTTAGGTCAAAATGGCCACCTCCATCATGCAAACAAGGCAAAATATCCATCTGGCCCTCAAAGCTGACTGAGGTTGGGAACCCCTGCTCTCAGCAGTGGTGTAGCGTGGGTTTCAGCCACCTGGGGCATAGGCCAAATTTGCTGCCCCCTGGGCGGGGCCCAGGATGCTGGCAGGTGGGGAGGGTGCCTATTTATTGTGAAATTTTGCTACCCCAAAAAAGTCCTGCCAAGGGCGGGGGACCCTGCCCCCCACGCTACGCCTCTGGCTCTAGGTGACCCCTATTCCACCTAAAAGTCAGTAAGACCTTATGTTAAAGGTCTATATAAACAACCCTATAAATGCTTCTGTGATCCTGAAATCTTAGTAGGTAAGGGATTCCATCAGCAGGAAGCATAAATAGATTAGTGCTTCCATGATCAGAAAACTTTATCAGGGTTCCTGATGTTAGGAGAATTACAAGCGTATCAGAAGCCTCTCTGCAGATCTTTAGTACTGGATGTATGAAGGTCTTGCTGACTTCTAGGTGAGATGAAACCAGAAAGGGCAGTACTTAAACACACAGTGGGATTCCTACTACCCATTTAGCCCACACTAGATTTAGCCAAATAGTCCATCTGCACACACATAACTGTGAAATTATACTAACATTGGCCTTGAAGTTAGCACCTGGGAAACTGAGCGGGCACAAAGCTCATCTGTTTGTAGTCGTTTTCATTATGACAGGATGTGCCATGTTTCCTTTAAATTCTATACATTATTTCCTAAGATCCATCTATAGATGTATGTTGCAGAAGATAAATTAGCTGGAAATTAACAAATTACAACTGGGATTGTCAGGGCACACATGGCATGTGCTATAGAATCCCATCAGGAGCTTGTTAATTACCAGCTAGAAGGCAGTAACAGTTATATCACATGCTTTCTACATGTACAACAGGATTTCAGATAGCGATCACTCTTCATGTCCTAGAATACAGGACTGAGGAAGTTTCAACTTCCCTGTGCCTGTATGCACAGATCCCTTTGATTCCCGGTTGGTTGCCACCAAGAGCAGCAAGGTAACATACCATCTATCTCTGTTTCTTAACTTTCCCCAAACCATGAAGTGGACAAAGCCATAATCCACCTGAAGTTCAATCTGTACACCTCCTCTATTGTTTTCAAGGTGCTTGCAAAGTGACTGCTTTATAATCTACTCCAGAATTTTCCATGGATAATAGTGGTTTTGAGAGTTCTTCAGCCAGTTCCTTCAATACTGAGTGAATACAATGTTTTCACTGTTGTTATGCTGCCCAGAGTCACTCGTTCAATTTGGGCGGCAATATATAAATTCGAATAATAAATAAATAAATACTCTTGGGTGCAGTTTTCCAGGCCCTGCCGATTTGAACTCATCCAAAGTACAGGTAATGAGATATTCTTTGACTGGTTGTTTATCAATCTCAAGCTGCAGTCCTGCCCTCTCCACTTGTAGAGTACATTTGTCAGTGGTGGGGAGCCTGAGCTAAAATAGGAATCGAGCACTTCTACCTTTTCTTTGTTGTCCATTATCATTCCCCCATCCCTGTAAAGTAGCTGAGCCACTATTTCTTTTGTCTGTCTTTTGCTATACACAAACCTGAAGCATGGTTTTTTTGTTGAATCCCTTGCTCAACTCTGCTCATTCTCAGCTTTTGCCTTCCTAAGTCCATCCCTGAATATTTTTTTTTTGTTTCTTGTCTGTACTCTTTCTTTCTGGCTTGGATATAGATATATCTCTGAGATATTTGTGAAAGGTTTTCTGTTATGCTCTCCTGCCAAGGGACTTTACTTATCACTGTTCTGAGTTTATTAAAATTGGCTATCCTTAAATCCAGAATTTTTGTTTCATTTGCTTTTTGTTTCCTTTGAAACCAAGTAGAATAGATTCACTTTCCATAGATATATACAGTATACAGATCAATGCATTGTAGAAATTAATCTCCATGGCAAGTGATTCTTCAGACATGGAAGATGGCCATGGCTTCTGCAGTTCTCTGTTAGAACGAGTGACCAATTTGTAAGGACCCGACTGAAGAAACAACCATGGGAGTAGCTTCACACTCGTCCAGTTTTGCTTCATTCTGGATAGCAATGACAGATCCTTTCTCCCCACCTTCATCCCAACTCATGGACTTTCCTTCAAGAAAAGCACATACAGGGTTAAGTTCCTTGAATTTCTGTTCTGAGACAAATGGATTGTGTTTAGGTACTGCTGCTGAGAAAGGAAAGAGGGGGAAGGCCCCCTTTTTATTATTCCGAGGTGTATTTTAATTTGCACGAGCGACATTGTGCCTGTGATGGATTACGTGGAAGGAAACATTACAATCCAGCAAGCTTGGCAAGGGGTGGGGGATATAAGGGAGATATGGAGAGGATTAAAAACAGCCTTTTTGCAATGCTGAATTCTGATAAGGGGTCTGTGAGGTGTTTTCAGAGCTGGAGCAGGTAGAATTCAGAGTGAAAGAAATGAGAGGAATAGCACTTGGGCCAGAGAGGGAAGTTAATCCCATCCACCGCATCACCTTTCTTGGCATTTCTTTGCGCTGCCTGAACTAACTTTCTTTCTAGCAGCACTGCTGGATAATCTCTCATGAAGGATTTTGGAGGCTTGGAACAGAGTTCAGCAACTGTACTGCTAAAAAAAAGTCATTTACTCCTCCAATCACCATAGTAAAGGTAAAGGTCTTCCTTGATCGAAAGCCAGTCGTATCTGACTCTAGAGCCCAGTGATCATCTCTGTTTATTGCCAAAGAAGCAATGCGGTCTGCGTCTGAAGATGTTTCCATGGACATGTGGCAGGCATGACATGTGCACGGAACACTGTTTACCTTGCCACCCAAGTGGTACCTGTTTATCTACTTGCAATTTCTTGCTTTCAAACAGCTAGGTTGACAGGAGCTGGGGCAGACAATGGAAGTGGCAAAGCTACCATACCCTGATGAAGCATTTTTACTAATGTCCTACCTGGACTGGTTGGTTTGCATATTCAAACAGCCAGATGGTAACCCTTCCCATTCATGCTAGCCCAAAGCTAGGCAGAGAGTATCAGGGCCACACCAGAGGGGGCATGAGCCCACAGCACTGGATACAGACTGCTGGCTAAAGGGGAAGACGATGTGGTGTGTTAAGGAGCAGAAGGTTTAACCCTTCCAAGGAGGAGTGGGGTTAACCCTTACATCTGCCAACCTTCCAGCTGTGAAGTTCAACATCTTAACCACTAAGCCACCGCAGTCTCCCCCCCCCCCCCGGGCCACTCACCATAGAATGTAAGAAATATTCAGTTCATATTGCATGATCCAATTTTTGAATAGTGACTCATTGCATAGTAGTAACAGAAACAAAAAGGTAGTGAAAGAGCAGCAGCCCAAGATAGGTAAAGAGGTAGCACAGGAATGTCTATAAACCCCATGTCTATAAACTCTGGGAATTCTTGGACAGTATGTGAGCTCTCTATGAGGAATGGAGGAGGGAACTTGTTGTCTCATTGTCAAAGTGGGGGTGGGAGGAAGACCTGGGCAGTCACGGATGATCAGCTGGGCACCCATTCTAGGGAAGGTTTTAGAAGACATTGGCTGAAATCCAGTTGGTGCTGCTATGCCATATCACTGCCAATAATATTATTCTTTATGTTATTGTCATTTAATATGTCCTCTCCCTCCCCTCCTTTCATGTTCCAAGGGTTCTTTTTCCCCATCCAGAAGTATTTGGGAGCTTTGAGACAGGTGTGGGCGGAACCTTGAATGTAAAAAACTAAACTAAAACTGCTACTCTTGGTGGCAGGGCTTTCCAGATTTTAAAAGCCCATCATCCTGTCCAAGACACCCTACTGAGTAACCGGAGGATACTGGAGTTGCACTTGGGACCCCTATGCATGCAAGGCATGTTCACTCAGCTCCTGATCTGTAGCCTTGCCTGTGCAATAATAAAGAAATATGAGCAAGACCAGTGTATTGCAATGAGAGTAAATAGCAATCTTATGCTTCCCCACTGCAGGGATCTCAAACTCTACACTATTTGAAAGAATATAAATACTTACTAGTTATGACGGCTTCACCATTTTCATCTTCTTCTTCCTAGCCCCAAATGTTGCTATGAGTTTTTAGCTCTCCAACTAGGTGTGTTTTGGTTTCTCATACTGTATTACACAGCTTCTTAAAGTATAATGGTATCCTGGGTGTTAAATCCTGCATGTCTCATTTCATATGTGCTGCAGGAGATGGCTCTGTGATCACAGTGTGTAGGTCACTTCATGGCAAGCTGGGATCCTTAAACAAATTCACACCAATGGCATTTTTCCCTGCTTCGGTGAAAAATGCATTCTCTGATGCCGGTTGCATCTGACGACGGTACTGGGTGGCATATAAATTGTTTTTAATGTACACACAGCAGTTCAACTGTCAAGATTTCTAAGTTGTCCTCTTCAGTATAGTTCATTGTGGGGAGTATAATCTCTGGTTTTATTTTTTTTTAATGGTACTTCTGCATTGTTTGTAGGACCTCTTAACAACTAGACATAAAGTGAAGCTAAGAGTTCTTCTTTGAATGAAGAGATGCCCTCTATAGCAATACAAATTGTCATTTGTGGGTCATTTTGCTCATCAGCAAGTTTACAGCATAAGTGCTTCTGGAACAGAAGGATTGGCTAATTCTACACCATTGCCCAGGGGACACCTAAGAAGCCCTGGTGGCAAAGTGGTTAAACTGCTGTACTGCAGAATGTTGTGAAATCAATCCTGACCAGCGGGGATCAAGGTTGACTCAGCCTCCCATCCTTCCAAGGTCAGTAAAATGGGTACCCAGTATGTTGGGGGCAAAATGCTAATTAACTTGTGAACCACCCAGAGAGTGCACTAAGTGCTATGTGATTGCTTTGCTTTTTGCTTTCTGATCAGCCCCAATGTAAACAGAATCCTGGACTAGATAGGCTTGTGGTCTGATCCAGGACAGCTATTCCTGTACTATTAAATATAATAAAGTTCCTCAAGTTGTACTTTGGAGCACAAATTGACTTCCAGTTTGAATGTTTACTGTAACTTGAAACAAAGTTGATTATTATGTATTCTCTAAATGGCAAGTATAAATATAGGGCATAAATTAAATGGGTTATATTTGTTGATAAACTGCGCCAACAAACGATTTGTTTTGTGAAAAGCACAAAGTGCTAGAAATAAAGATTTATGTTTTCATTTATAGCTTGCATCTCATTATTCAAACTTACAAAATGTGTATGCAATTTGATTGGTTAAAAAACCTTTCAGAATATCTACTACCAATAATAAAAACACAAATAAAAAAGACAACCTTTCAATTTCTGAAAAACACATAGCACATATCATACGTAGGTCTTGTTTCTCCCAGATATACTGTATATAATCATCAATGGATAGGCCCAACCACAGTAGACCCATTTCTTCTTCTTCCATGTCTAGGTCAGGTGTGAAATTGCCAAAATGGCCACTTTTGGGAGAGCTCATTCTGTAGTTCCTTTCACTTGACCTAGTGTGAGAAAGATTAGCCGCAACACAAGGTGGACATTGCCCAGGATACACCTGATTGTGGCTAATAAATGCCACAATCTTTGAGGAAGATCTTTCTGTGTACCCCAGTAAACCTATTGAATGAACGGGACTCATTAAGTCACCAACAATGGAAATTGATTCAATGGACATAACCTGCTTGGAAACAGAACTGATTTAGCTCAATGTGAACTTTGGATAATCACAAATGCAGTCAAACCTCGCATAAAGAGTGTTTCGCTTAAAGAGTAACTCGCTTAAAGAGCAGAATTTTATCTGAATGTTCGCTTCGCTTAACAAATACAGTAAAACCTCGGATAACGTTAAAACCTGGTTCCACAAGTCTTGGTGTTATCCGATTTTTAGTGTTATCCGATGCATGTTAAAATCCTATGGGATCCATAGAGATACATTGTAACCACACAGGCTTTAGCGGTTGTTATCCGATGCATCCCATAGGATCTTAATGTTATCCGATGCAATTCTCCCCCCCAGATTGCTTAATGTTATGTGATTTTAGTGTTATTCGATACTAATGTTATATGAGGTATTACTGTACAATCAACCAAAAACTCACTTAACAAATAAATCGGGGTGCACAATAATCCCCCCCCCCCCACAATTGGCCACTTACAATGGTGTTTCGCTTAAAGAGCAAACTCACTTAAAGAGTAATCCTGTGGAACACATTATGCTCTTTAAGCGAGGTACAACTGCACTACCAGGATCAAGAGTGGTGATGGTCAGAATTGCTGGACTTCTGGTGCTGAATGTATAGATCCATGTTTAAATGCCTGCACATGTGGCTGACCCTGGAGTAACAGCAATCCCTTATCCTTGCCTGCTTTGTAGGGATGTTGCGATAAAAAATGGGGACAAGAGGGACAAAACCTGGAGAAGGTCTTTAAAACATCTTTGGACTATACTTCTGAGAGTCCCCCAGCCAGCATGGTGAGTCTGAAATTTTGGGTTCTTTTCTAGACTAAAGGACCATTAATGTCACTCTGAGCTCCTTAGAAGAAAGATGGCATTCTTCTAAGAATTTTTTTTTTTGTTTGCTCCAGGATACTTAAGAGACCGCCTCACCAAAGGAACATCTGCCTGTCCCACCAGAGCGGACCGGAGAGGCTCCTTAGTTGTTCCATCGGCCAGGGAGGCACATCTCTCTGGTACTTGAAGGAGGGCATTCTCTGTGTCTGCTCTGGCCCTATGGAACCTCCTGCCTACAGAGCTACGTCTCCAGACAGAGCTGCTGCCCTTTAGGAAAAATCTAAAAACATGGCTGGTGGGACAGATATAGGGTGCGGAAGGTATAATGACCCCAGCACATTGGATGATCTAAGCCCCTCTCTTTCTCTACTTTTTAAATTAGTAGTTGTAGCATCTGGTGTGTTTTTAATCTGTTTTTAATCTTTTTTAAATTTTATTTTTAAATTTTAACTGTTTTAAGGTTTTTAGATGGAAGCTCCCACTTCCTAATCCTGGGCTCTACCTGCACAGGGAAGGATAAGACTAACGTCCTCTGGCTGGGAGGAGGAATGGATTTTAGCTGTTTGTGCTGTGTGTGTGTGTTTTTTTTTCTGATTGTAAGCCGCCCTGAGTTGCCATGGCGAGTGGGCGGTGATATAAATCTAAATAAATAAATAAATAAATAAAAGTTAGTGGCTCACCATATCAATGATAGCCAACTGGCCAAGCTGGATGGCAGAGAGATCTTGGGAATCTAAAGAAAGGAGGTTTTTCCAGGCTTTGTGCATTGTGCAAAACAGCCCTTAATTCTGAACAGTATCCAGTGAGTGCGTAGTTCTCACCCCCTAAGGGGGCATAAACTTCAAACAGGACAGAGGCTGGCTTGAATTCTGAGCTGGACTTTATGTTATGAAAATGGAGGATTGAATTTTTTTTCCTTTGCTTCTTTTCTAGCTGACACAGTACTAGTTACTTACTGCTGCAACCTGATACCTCCACCAGCATCACCTGACGAGAACACCACACTGAATAGCAGCTATTTATTTTCCTTTTTCCACTACACTTGGGACTGGACGCTTTCTTTTCCTCAATCTCTTCCTTCTCCCTGTACGTTCTTTTGCAACACCTTGCTTGAATAAGGCATCTAGAGGCTCCGAAAGCCCTTAGGTGATTTTGTACTCATTTTCATGTATCTTAGTCAAGTAATAAAGTCATTACTGGAGGTGTCTGTAGTCTCTCCATCCAAATGTATTTATTCATTTTAAATGTACACAGGCAGTCAGACGTCTGCCTGGGCCCTTTTCTATCAGGCCTTTTTTGAACCCAGAACATGCAGTCCCAATGAAATATTTATACAGCCCAAAAATCGAAAGCTACAAAAATGTTAGATGTTCTTTTGAAGGAAGGCAGCTGGTTATAATGTGGAAACTAAAGCGAATCCTCTAGGCTTCAGTAGAATCCTGAACACTAATCAAAGGTAGCCATTTCTTTCTTCCTCTACCTGCTGCTTCATGCAGATTCCATGCTGCTAGGGTGGCAGGAGCTGGAACAGAGATGGAAGCCCACTCTGTCATGCAGCACTTGGGTTTTGAACTGCTACCTGCCGACCTTTATTTATTTTATTTATTTATTGTTTGTACTTATATGACATCCTCCTTGAGAATTTTAACCCTCTTAACCACTAAGCCACCATGGCCAGCATAATGCTGCATATTTATATACAGTATTATCTTTCTCCCAGAATTGGACCTAAAGGCAGTTTAAAACAATAGAAAATTTAAATACAATAACATTAGAAGCATTAGAATAGAATTAAACATAATATACTCATCAGAAAGTAATCACTATTTCCTTTGCCCTCATCCTCTATTGCCATTCTTTTAAATCAAAGTGCAGGTATTTAAATATTGCGTGAAACATAACATTTTTAAAAATCTTATCTGAAATGTGCAGTGCTTTGAGGTATCCTTTTCAATGGAATAATCATGACTAAAGAAGCCTCCCTCTCCCTAGTGGTCTCCAGATATACAGGATGGCAACTTCCATCATCTCTAGCTATCTGGCTGGGGATAATGGGAGCTGTTGTCCAGCACATCTGAAGAGTGCCAGGAGGGAGCCTGGATTGAGGCATATACTTAAGCCTCGCTACGAATTCATCAGGACTTGTGGAGGGGAGATGCTGCTTTGCTTTGGCTGGGACAATGCTCCCATTTTCAAGATCTAGTGCACTGAGTAGCACATTCCAAATATATTTACCATGGGTTTGCCTTCCATATTGCGCACACTGGCATCCCCTTGCAAGCAAACCAGAGGACCATTCATTTTCAAAGGACTTCTCAATAACTTTGCTTCTCCAGCCTGACAGCGGCTGGCTCTCTTCCCATCCAAACAAAGCTCAGGCAAGCAATAGCCACCACCTAATTGGTTTCCCCACTGTGATGGACGCACCAGGGGATTGGTTAAAGAGCCTGAGAGATAACCTTCCCTAGAGAGATTTGTTTTCCAGACACAGAACGAATGAGGCAGGTAACCTTAGCGCAGCCTCAAGATCTCTGGATATAGAAAGGGCTCTCCTCTCGCAGTGATGATGTAGCTAGCACTTCAGCAGGGGCCAAACCATTCCTCTTTTCCTTTAATCTCTTCTCTCATTAATTTGGACTGCAATGCTACAGCCATTTACTTGAGAGTGTAAATTTCATTAAACACAGTAGGACTTGTTACTGACTTGGATGTTACATAGCGTTACATGATCCTGTTATTCTTGTCATTAGCAGAGAATAAAGCTGGAGGACTAAAGAAGGATCCAAAGAATTATCTATGCGAGCAGAGAAGTGTAAAGAAAGTGCAACTCTTCTGATACCATTATCTTTGTGACAACAGCCCAGCAGGGACAGACACTACTTACTTACTTACTTACTTACTTACTTACTTACTTACTTACTTACTTACTTACTTACTTACTTACTTACTTACTTACTTACTTACTTACTTACTTACCACTCATCTGGTAAATATACCACTCTGAGCAGTTTATATGTTGTTCCAGATATTTCAGAATGCTTGTGCATAAAACACACAATTAGTTAGGAGCGTGTTACCTATGATTGCTGTATTATGCAGGCTAAAACTGGGTTGCAGCAGAAATCATTAGATGATAAATGATTTTCCCTTCTATATACCAGAAATATGCATTCCCCAACTCTACCTTGCTGCTATATATATTTTTACTACACTTCAGGGTCAACAATTCACCTTTCTGAATCTTCATAAGACTTAAACTCTAGATTTTGAAAGTAGCCTAGGTTGAGCATTGGAATGATTCAAAACAAATCACGTTTGCTTTTCAGCAATAGCAATGCAAGATTTCACTTTCCAGTGTGGGAATATAGATAGAATACATCATAGAAGGCATGGTATGCAATTACTTCATGTATCTAGTTCCCACTTTAATCTGGTTTTGCCTCTCCTTCATCAGTAAACATGCAAACTATCCTCAAATCAAGGGTTTATATGCTGCCACACGACATGTAATCATATATCCTTCATACCACCAGCATTAAGGTAAACAAATGTTCCAAAATACTTTTGCCATGATCCTGCACAACTAGACATGTGACTAATTGAGGACTCAATCTCATAACCAGTGCACAATCGTTGGCCCAGTTGGAGGAAGCCTGGTAGATAAAGCAATGAGTGAATGATTGCCCTCTGAATTTCCTCAAGAGGATTTGCCCCTTCTGTTTAAGGCCAAAATATTGAGAAACATCCTGTAATCTCTGCTCAATGCTCAGGATATTTTATTTGGTTGGATTTGTATGTGGCCCATTTTATTGTTAAACTGTTTATATGTTAACTTGTTTATCTTTATTATATATTTTAAGTGATTTTACTGTGCTTATATGTCCATTTAATCTATTTATGGCCACTGCCCGAGTGGCCAACTGATCAAAAGGATGGTGTATAAATACAATGAATGAATGAATGAATGAATGAATGAATGAATGAATGAATGAATGAATGAATGAATGAATGAATGAGAACGTAAAAGCTTTAGTGCAAGTTTGGGCAATAAGAAACCTCTAGATCAGGGGTCCCAACCTACAGCCCATAGGCTGGATGCGGCCCACAATGCCATTCCATCTGGCCCATCACTGCCTCAACTGAACCTGGAAGTGGAAGCGGGTGTGTTTATGTCAGCCGTAAAACGCGCCTGAGCAAGTACACCAGCAGTTGTTGTAAGCGCAGAAGTGGGCACATTTACAACAGCCATAAATGTGCCCGCTTCCGCTTCCAGGGGTGTGGTCCGGCCTGCTCAGATGTCCAGGGACATGGTCAGGTTGGCCACCCCTGCTCTAGATATTCTTGGACTGCAACTTCCATCAATGGCTCCAGACCTCATAACCAATAGTGAGAGTTTATGGAAGAGGAAATTCAGTGACATTTGAAGATACATTACTGCCCAACTCTGTTTTGGTAGTAGCTTTGCAATGAGACAGATTGATGAGAACCTGCAATAGAGGCTACTTGGTATCAGCACCAAGCTTGCCTGCTGGTACAAGCCTCATTCAAATACTGTACTTAAAGTGCTCTTGAGATGCAAGATACAGTAATACCTCGGATAACACTAAGACTTGGTTCCACAAGTCTTGGTGTTATCTGATTTTTAGTGTTATCCGATGCATGTTAAAATCCTATGGGATGGATCGGATAACGTTAAAGCTCCATAGAGATACATTGTAACCGCACAGGCTTTAGCGGTTGTTATCTGATCCATCCCATAGGACCTTAACGTTATTCGATCCAATTCTCCTCCCCAGATTACTTAACGTTATGCAATTTTAGCATTATCCGAGGTAAACGTTATCCGAGGTATTACTGTAATATGAGATATGCAGCTAAAGGAGAAATAAAAGCAGGCCCTTCAGCTAAATAAACTACTAGTGCTACTTCATAGGCTTAGTAATAGTTGTAACATTATTAATTTTCAATAGTAATTTTTGTTGTTGTTCAGTTGTACAGTCGATTCCGACCCTCTGCGACCCCATGGACCACCGTCCGCCAGGCACTCCTGTCCTCCACCATCCCCCTCAACTCACTCAGCTCTGTGCCCACTGCCTCCACAATACCATCTAGCCATCTCATCTTGGGCCATCCCCTTCTTCTTTTGCCCTCTACCCTTCCAAGCATCAAGGCTTTCTCAAGTGAATCATCTCTTCTCATTTGATGTCCAAAGTACTTTAGCTTCATCTTTATTATTTGACCTTCCAAGGAGCAGTCAGGGTTGATTTCTTCTAAGATTGACCTATTTGTTCTCCTCGCTGTCCAGGGGACTCTCAAAACTCTCCTCCAACACCACATCGCAAAGGCGTCTATTCTTCTGCGCTCAGCTTTCCTAATGGTCCAGCTCTCACAACCATACATTGCCACAAGGAATACCATTGCTTTGACTATGCGAATTTTTGTTTTCAATGTGATGTCTCTACTTTTCACTATGCTCCCCAGGTTTCTCATTGCTTGCCTCCCAAGAATCAGTCGCCTTTTTATTTCATGGCTGCAGTCACCATCTGCAGTGAGCTTTGATCCTAGGAAAGTAAAATCTGTCACTGCGTCTACCTCTTCCCCATCTATTTTCCAGGGACTGATAGGGCCTGTTGCCATTATCTTGGTTTTCTTGATATTGAGTCTCAAGCCAGCTTTTTCACTTTCTTCTTTCAACCTAATCAGGAGCTTCTTTAGGTCCTCCTCACTTTCTGCCATGAGGGTGGTATCATCTGCATATCTCAAATTGTTGATGTTTCTTCCAGCAATTTTGATCCCAAATTGTGATTCCTCCATCCCTGCATTGCGCATTATGTGCTCTGTGTATAAGTTGAATAAGCAGGGTGACAAAATGCAGCCTTGTCTTACTCCTTTTCCTATTCCAAACCACTCCGTCATTCCATTTTCTGTCCTAACTGTTGCCTCTTGATTCATGTACAGATTTCTCATGAGGCCTATAAGGTGTTCTGGTATTCCCATCTCTTTAATTACTTGCCACATTTTGTTGTGATCAACACAGTCAAAAGCCTTAGTCTAATCAATGAAACAGAAGAAGACTTGTTTCTGATATTCCTTTGTTTTTTCCATGATCCATCTTATGTTGGCGATGTGGTCTCTAGTCCCCCTGCCTATTCTGAAACCTGCCTGCACCTCTGGTAATTCTCTCTCCACATACTGTTGCAGTCTATCCTGTATTATCTTGAGCATCACCTTGCTAGCGTGAGGGATGAGCGCAATTGTTCGATAATTCGAACATTCTTTGGCATTACCCTTTTTGGGGAGTGGAACGTATACAGATCTTTTCCAATCCTGTGGCCATTGTTGTGTTTTCCAAATCTGCTGGCATAGAGAATGCAATAATTTGATTCCATCATCTTGCAGGGCTTTGAAAAGTTCAACTTGGATACCATCAACTCCACTGGCATTGTTGTTTGCAGTGTTTTTTAGGGCCTTTCTGACCTCACTCTCTAGAATTAACATTATTAATTTTAAATAGTAATTTTACTACTCCTTAACTCTGAGCAGAAACACTCCTTTTAAACTAGCCTTATTTTAACTTCTGTCACTTTACATATTTTCAGTACCATCCTGGTCTTGGACCATAATAAAGATTGATGGATTGACATGTTGCATAACTTCCATTGTCCTGAAACAGGTAAATATTTGTTAAGGTCTGGCAAAGAAGTAAAGGAATACCACAAAGATTTTGAGGAAGACCTACTCTTTTTTCCAAAATATGGTGGAAAGTGATCCAGGAAATTAGAGATCAGATAGTTTAATGTTTCTTCATAAATTGGTAGAAAATACTATTTAAGACAAAATTATCTAGCATAAAGGAGGACAAGTCTTGAGAAAGAATCAGTATAGCTTGTAGGTTCCATCTTTCTAACTTTTTGCAGTTCTTTGAGAATGTCAGCAAGTATGTGTCTGTGGTCTTGAAAAGGCTTTGACAAAGGTAGTTATTCATTTCATTTATTCGATTTATCAAAGGCCATTCTGAGAATACTGACTCCTTCAGAGCACTGCTTGAAAGGCACACCACAGAGCACTTGCTCCTGTGTTTGCTTCCAGTCTCTGGAATATCCTCTTTTGAGTTGTAATCAGTTCCCATATTGGCTGCTTTTATGAAAGGAAACTTTTTTATTATGCTTTCCCAGTTCAGCACTATATCAGAGAAGTACTACAGTTTCACAATAATGAATGTCAATTAAGTGTTATGTCACCTGCCAATCCTTCCTTGTGCAGGTTTCAGTGTTTTCCAACCTTTGGCTTTTGGACTTCAATTCCCAGAAGCCTAAGTCAATTCCCCAAAGCACTGATCAGCCATTGTACTGACTTGGGCTTCTGGGAATTGAAGTCTACCAGTGTTCCACAGAATATAGTTTGGGAAACACTGATCTAGTTTATGGAGGTATTTGATGGTATTTAGTTTTTATGGACAGATTCCAACTGCACCATGTTTTCCTTTAACTGTTGGGGGGCATGCGCACGTGTGCACACACACACAAGCAAGAGGAGAAGACTAAGAATGGAAAGTGAGAAGGGGACTGGAGGGGGGAGAGAGGAAAGCATTTGTAAAATTAAAAACCAGGACCCCATCAGATTGTGTTGGGCAGGGGAAAGCGTGTCGAAGCTGGGAGTAATTGGTAATCGGAGCAGAAGTGAAGAAGGGGATGATTTATGGGAGCATGGAGACAGGGGTGGAATAATTTTTGGAGCAGAACGGGGAACTCACTGAACGCCTGAAACTCAGCTACTTATCCACTCGTTCTTGTGATAAATTAGCTCTTGTTTAAAGTAGCCAGAGCTCCATTTTTCATTCTGATTACTACACTTGATATCTCTCTCTCCCCCTCTGTTTCTCTCTGACCACTGCCCCTTAGCAGGCTCCCAGAGATGAGGCAACAGCTTTATGGAAACTCCTCAACTTCTGTCTTACAGTCTTTCCCAATTCACTCATATAATAACAATAAGGTTAACTCGTTTTGAATTGGAACAAGCAACAAAGTATTGAGCATTGTTTAGGGTCTCTCTCCTTCTCTCAAACTGCTATTATCTACTCACCCCTCTAAATCAGGAATGGGGAGCAAGCAGTCTCCCCCCCCCCATGTGGTTGGTTGCAAATCCAACAACCAGCAACAAAGCCAAATTGTAGGATGATGGGAGATGCAATCCCAACACCAACTGGCGGTCAATAGGTTATTCCCCTCTGTTCCAGAGTATGGCCACCTATAAGACCTAACCATAGTTGAGTAGAATGGAACTAACCATTTAAGAGCTAACCATGGTTGAGTAGAGTGGAGGAATTATTCAAGGGCCAAACTGACAGATTAGATGTTTGACATCCTGTTCTGTCATTCTTTTATATCTTAACTGGTACTGTGGGTGCGTAATGAGAGTTATAACTACAGCTGAAAGGAAGATGAGGAGTTCATTTATTATTTTATTTTATTTACCATTCACTCTAGTGGAGGAGTTCTCAACCTGTTAAAGCTGGGGGCCGGGTCACACTTCCTCAGACAGCTTTGGGGGCCAGACAGCCATTTTGCCCTTACTCTACCACATGGCACTTCCTGGTGTGGTGGACGTGGTGGTGGGCCACATGAAATGGTGCTGTGGGCTGTATCCAGCCCACTGACTGCAGGTTAAGAATCCCTGCTCTACTGCTACTGCAGCCCTGAAACACACCCGGAACCTAAAGCTGCTTTTGGCACTAGGAAGGGAACATCCTTTGCTGCAAACTACACATGTAATGTGAATACATGATTTGATTCTGAACTATAAATTAATGCCTTAGATTAGTTTATAGAACGGTAGCCATGTCAGTATAGCTTGGAAGTAACTAGATAATAATAGTTACAAGGAATTAGCCAGAATTTACAGAATTACTTTTAACTATAACGATTAACATTGCTTAGCATATTAAGTCACACAAGAGTAGGCATGTTGAATCAATGGGGATTTAATGAATCAACTCCTCCATAAATTCCATTGATCTGCTATAGTTGTGACTTACTTTAGCATAGTAAATCACAATTAGAGAAGGCTCATTTGAATCATGGAACGTATAGAAGAGTTGACTCAGTAAATTGCCACTCTAGTATGACTTACAGTACTTTAATCAACAGGATTTCAGTCATTGTGTGACAAGTAATACTTAGGTTGCCTTAAAAGGTGGCAGGATGTGACTCAAGTCACTTGCTGGTCACATGGCTGATTGCACAATGAAGCTGTGTTGTAACACTTCATCAATTAGCTGTAATTAGCAATGGTAAGTTATGCAAATATAAATAGGATTCTGGTCTCTGTATACAATTCCCTCTCTTCATTCCTCCAACTCTACCTTCTGTTTTACCTTCTTGACAAAATCTCACTACCCTTCTAGCCATTCTTGACTTCATTCCATGTACATTCAACATCATGTAGCCAAATGTGTCAAACTCTAGGGTGCAGGGTTCATCTCCATTTACAGTCAAAAGGCCAGAGCTGTCTGTGTCTGCAGAAGTTTATGTGGTCATGTGGCAGGCATGACTTGACATAGGAGCACACAGAACACTGTTATCTTTCCCACCAAAGTGGTACCTGTTTATCTACTTGCAGTTTATTGCTTTCAAACTGCTAGGCTTGCAGGAGCTGGAAAAGAGATGGGAGCTCACTTAGTCATGCAGCACTCAGGTCTCAAACTGCTGACCTCTTGACCTTCCAGTTGTCAGGTTTGGTGTCTTAACCACTAAGCCACCATAGTGTCTACTAAGGTAAAGTACAATGCAGCTGAAGAAATGAGCAACAGTCCACAGTCCCAACTAAAACTTGTTATTCTTTGCAGTGCCATGAGGATGTTTGTTGTTTATGCAGCAACATGGCTGCTTGCCCTTGTACATTTCTGTTCATGGGAAGGCCAAAAGTGAGAGAAGGGCATGGGCATGCTCCAGGCTCCACCTACACAATTAAATCTATCTACTGTAATGTCTTCACCTCGATGAATGACAGTGCTGTCCATACTCTTCTTCTTCTTCTGCGGTTTCCAAGTCTGAATATAGGTGATCCTCATGGCAATCAGCCATGAAGACTGTCCTGAGAATATAATGCAGTGGCCTTTTATCTGTCTTTTGCATCATAGCGTGACTCCATACCACTGATCCAGTTCCATGAGTCACTTTCTGGTCCTGAGCCCTTTTTGCAAGCAAAGTCTTCATTGACCCCAGGCCAGTACTGATAAAGCTGCTTCCCTCAATCAAGATGGATTCATGGGATTTAATTCACATGGGGACCTTCACCCTTCCCTGTGAATTTAGGAACCCAAGGCCGTTAGTCCTCAGGGTTGTCAGGTTAGTTAACCACTGCCTAACATTCGGTGTTGAGTCACAGACAGTATCATCAACTCTATTGCCATAGGAGGATACCCTGGCCAGACTCTCTACCCACAGATATCTTATATATCCAGGGCCCAAGCGTTTATCATCACTGCCACAGCTGCCATCATCATCATAGAACTGTATTGCTGGAAGGGATCCTGTGGATCATCCAGTCCACCCCCATCAAGGAAGCACAGTGAAGAACCAAATTCCCAACCTCTTGCTCTACAACCAGATACCTAAAAGACTGTGCAATCTAGCAGTTCCTATCTCGTTAGTGTTAGTTAATGTATATCTTTCCTCCCCCCTATGGAAGTAATTTCATGACACATTGATTCCCCCATACATAAACTCACAACCCTATTTCTTTACAGTAAATTTGTATCTTTTTATTTGGAAGTCCTGCCTGGTGTATGTTTACACATAAAGTAGATATTCTTTATGTTTAACTTGTGGAATAATATTTCCTGGAAATCTTTCTAAGAGTTCTCATCTTCTTTGGGCACTGAGGGTCTTTTTACCCCCTACCTTGTGTTTGAGATGCATCTAAACATTTTCTATGAGAAATGTATGAGTCAATAATCACAACAACTGATTGCATTAGTTAGAAAAATTCTAATACATGATTTCTCTGGGACTCAGGGAATTCCTAAGAAGCACATGATAATGAAATACATGCAGGATTCATGCAATTTCCTACACTGAACTGATTTCCATGTAGGACAATTTATCTTGGATGAAGCATCTTTTTCTGTATTAGATCCATGCAAATTACCTATTGTCAGGAGATAGATTTTCCATCAAGTAACATAGTATCACTCCACCCACAAAGGAATTATTTACCTGATAAGGAACAAGTCATCTGTAACTAAATAGAGAAAAAAAATCAGCTTACTGTTTTGATCCATTAGAAAAAAGCGAAAAGCAACAGCAATATAAATACCTTGATTAGGAATAGATTCAACTAAAATGTCACAAAGAAGCAGATGATCAAAATTCACTCCCTGCATTGGATTGGTGAGAGTGAAGATTTAGTTTCAATTATATTAAATTAAAAATTACGAAAATAGTCAGATTTCTTCATATTTGCCATTTATAGAACTGGGGATTTTTTTAAAAAATTGTGGATATGCACCCCAGTCTGACCCAGCCAGTATGTTATTTCTGCCAACAACATTCTGTTTGGTCTTTAGACAATATATTTTGTATGTCAGTGTTTAATCCAGATTGACAACCAAATACTTCAGAGTAAGGCAATGTTTGAAATCTTGTCTTCCCAGCTCATTCATAGCTTCCTCTCTGCTTCTTTGTTTATTAAGTGAACACAGTAGGCACAGTTCTATGTTTTAAAAAAGTTTTCTTTTCAGCTGGTTTCTTCTATAATATAAGAAAAGATATTCTAATACATAAATTAGTTGGTGCTCAAAAGTTTCCCCTGGACTGTCAGGAGACAAAGAAATAGCCTCCCTGAAGAGAAAACAAAGCATTGAGAATACTAGCAATAGCAATTACACTTGTATACTACCCCATAGCACTTAGTGCACTCTCTGATGGTTCACAAGTTAATTATCTTTTTGCCCCCAACATATTGGGTACTCATTTTACCAAACTTGGAAGGATGGAAGGCTGACCAAACCTTGATCTCTGGTTGGGATAAAACTCACAACGTTGTGGCAGCAGTACAGCAGTTTAACCACTGCACCACCAATCCCGAACACTCACAGACATCCATACTATGTCATATCTACTCAGTCATCAAACTTCAATGTACACCATTCTGGAGGAGGTATAATTTCAAAACAGCAAAGTGGAAAAGGCTTACCACAAATGCTAAATGCAAAGGAGCTTCAGATTACCCTGTGGCAATGAATGGAATCTTTGCTTCTACATGAAGATCCTGGATAGCTCCTTGCACAAGCATGCTCACACAATAGAGCACTGAGCAAGCAGAGCAGATAAAGAGGATTCTACATTATAGAAGTTAATCAACAGCATTTTATCTGAAATTAGTTTGTTCCTTGAAAATATCTTTTGAATACTCTTAGGATACTTCCAGAATAACTGATTATCGACTGGATATTTACCAGACAATTGTGATAATGCTATTTAAACAGCCTTTGTTTAAATATTTAATATTTGGCAAACAGCAGTTATTAGCATTTCACAGTATTAAATGGGTATTGTATAATGATATTTGGTATTGGACTGTATATCACTATTAGTTCAAAAATTTGGAAGGGAGAAACAAAGTTTGAGTTTAATTCTTGTCATCTTTGGTATATACCCATGATGGCAAACCTTGGCATTCCAGGTTTTCTTGGACATCAATTCCCAGAAGCCTAAATCTCTATGAATCCACACAAATGGGTTTACTGCCCATACACAGTAAACCTATTTATGTGGATTCACAGAGACTTGGGCTTCTTGCAATTGATGTCCGAGCAAAACCTGGAATGCCAAGGTTCGCCATCATGGGTATACAGCATCTCATCTAGCCTTCAATGGTAAGGAAATGCTGCCTGAAGCCTTGGAGGAGACTGCTTCCAATCAAAGTAGACAATACTCTAGCACAGGGGTGCCCAAACATTCCAGGCCGAGGGCCGGTCACATGGTTCAGGGAGCCGGTCACTAAGGCCTGAGGGCCGGATGCAGCCCCTGATGCCAATTCATCCAGCCTGCAAAACCCTCATCGCTCCTGGAATGAGGGCTTTGCAGGCCAGGTGAATTGGCATCAAGGGCCGCATATGGCCCCCAGAGCATAGTTTGGGCACCCCTACTCTAGCATAACTAAATGGACAAACAACCCCAGGTAGTGTAAGCAGGACTAATGTTCCTATTGGGCAAGCAGAGATGTCAGCCTCCTGTGGCAAAACATAAGAGAGGGCAAATTTCTGGGCATGACAGTTGCCCCAAATGGGGCACTGAAGGGTTCAACAGAGTCATGCCAGCTGGTTTCTTCCCACAGCAATATCAGAGGAGCAGCACACTGCTCTCCAGAGTCCACCCACACCTCAAATGCCTTGTTGTGAATCTTCAGAGCAAGGGCATGCAGGGTAGAATGGTGTTACCCACCCAGCTTCCTCCATGACTGTCCTTTGTTGTTCAGTCGCACAGTCGATTCCGACGCTTTGCGACCCCATGAACCACTGTCTGACAGGCACTCCTGTCTTCCACCATCCCCCTCAACTCACACAGCTCTGTGTCCATTGTGTCAACAATACCATCTAGCCATCTCATCTTTGGCCACCCCCTTCTTCTTTTGCCCTCAATCTTTCCAAGCATCAAGGCTTTCTCAAGTGAATCCTCTCTTCTCATTTGATGTCCAAAGTACTTTAGTTTCATCTTTACTATCTGCCCCTCCAAGGAGCAGTCAGGGTTGGTTTCTTCTAAGATTGACCTATTTGTTCTCCTTGCTGTCCAGGGGACTCTCAAAACTCTCCTCCAACACCACGTCTCAAAGTCGTCTATTCTTCTGCGCTCAGCTTTCCTAATGGTCCAGCTCTCACAACCATACATTGCCACAGGGAATACCATTGCTTTGACTATGCGAATTTTTGTTTGCAATTTGATATCTCTGCTTTTCAATATGTTCCCCAGGTTTCTCATCGCTTGTCTCCCAAGAATCAGTCACCTTTTTATTTCATGGCTGCAATCTCCATCTGCAGTGAGCTTTGATCCTAAGAAAGTAAAATCTGTCACTGCTTCTATTTCTTCCCCATCTATTTTCCAGGGACTGATAGGGCCTGTTGCCATTCTCTTGGTTTTGTTGATATTGAGTCTCAAACCAGCTTTTGCACTTTCTTCTTTCAACCTAATCAGGATCTTCTTTAGGTCCTCCTCACTTTCTGAATGTCCTGGTAAGAACATATCAAGGTTCTGGTAAACAAACTTCCAACTTTTCTTAACAGGAGATCAGGAAAAGTGCAAGGCAGCATTCTCAAAGTATAATAACCTCGGTTTTGCCAGTGGCTAGTTCCTTCTCTGCTGTCATGGGGAGAGGTAACAGAAAGAGCCCCCTTGAAGACTGTGGTACATTTTACAATTCTGAACTATAATCAGGCATACCAGGAAAGTGACTTTATTTTGGCAATGTAAAGTCTGACCTAGACACACAAAAGAAAAAGAAGTCATGGGGAAAATAGCAGTCATTAAGTTTTATTTGATCCACCTAGTAGTACCAGTGCACATATCAGGACATTTGCTTTTTGAGAGACAGCAGCTCCATGAGACTTGCTCTGCTGGCCAGCATTTTGGTTCTGATAAACTCTTCCAAGCAGTCTGGCCAGGTTATCCTGCTAAAGTAATGGAGTAGACCATACTGTGAACAACTCAATGGCAAGTATCAGGTGGCGGTTAACTAACCTGACATCCCTGAGGACTAGTGGTCACAGGGGAGGGTGATGGTCCCCAACTGGATTAAATCCCACTTGAATCCATCTTGATAGAGCGCAGCAGCTTCATCAATATTGGCCTGGGGCTGATGAGGACTTTGGGTGCCAAAAGGGCTCAGGGCCAGAAAGTGACTTGTGGAACTGGATCAGTGGTACGGGAGTCATGCTGCGATGTGGAAGGTAGTTGAAAGGCCAATGCATTATATTCTCAGGAGAGTCTTCGTTGCTGATTGCCATGATGATTGTCCATATTCACATTTGGATATGGCACCTTCTGCTCTTGCCCTTCCCAATAAGAGGGCCTAAAAAGTACCTTGCCTGCTGCTCTGCCGCCTCTATAGGGAAGTTTTGAGCACCTTGAAAAACGTGAACATCAGTCAGATCTCTACCTTTTGCCAAATCTTTAGAAGGAGAAGGAAGAAAAGAGTGTACCTGTACACCAGGATTCACTCAGGACATTTTGATGAATGAAGGGGAAATGGTGGCCTGCTCCATGTATCAATCCAATATGTATCAAATTCAATTGGACTAACAGTTGGGTCTTTTTTTCAATGCTGATAGTGGGAAAGAATCCTCTACTACACCTGCAGGCAACAGGGAAGCTGAAAGGAAACGGGGCGGGCCAAGCAGCACTCAGTTATTTCCTCCAAAACTTTCCTGCCACCTCCCTGGATCTGTTTAAGGTGAACTCCCTTAAGCTACGGAATGGTATTGCTGCCTGTGCCACACAGAACCTGTGCAGTTAAGAACCTGTACATCTACTCTAATTTGAGGGCCCAGCTCCAAAGAGCACCACAAGAACTGAGGGGAGGGAGCCCCTCAAATGACAGGCACAAACACATGCATACATCTATACATATATGTATGTGTGTGTGTGTCTCAAAAGCATCATCTGTGTTTGTGCCATGCCCCCATCCTTGACAAAGGAGAGCTGCATATCTTTAGTTAATAATTAAGTTGTCATGAACTCCATCAATATCCCATCATCTGCCTGACACAAGGAAGGGAGGCACTGGGGGAGGGGATCGGCCCAGCGTGCCAGCTCTGCCCACAGCCGTAATCTCGCCTCGGCCATAATAAATAGCATGAAAGGCGCTCCTGATAAATGCCCATGTCATGGAGAGATTTTACCTTCACTCAGAAACAATGTAATATCTCAGCTATTACCCAAAATAATTTATCAATGTGTAATAGCTTTGTGCAGCACTCAGATAGGAGGGGAGAAGCGCCACTTGAGATGGATGGATCCTACCTTCTGCTTTTAATTTTTAATGTTCGTAGGCAGCTTCACATTAAAGGCCAGGTGTCATACATAGACTTAATATAAGAATGAAGTTCATGAATTCTAATCAGGGGAGAATCTCTCCACTTTAAGCTTTTTCTGGGGAAAAAATAGTTTTCTTCTCTTTCCACATTCCTTTCTTTTCTGCTGCCTCTCTTTCTGTTTTTCTTTCTTCATTGCATGTATTCATCAGTAACAGGGAACTGTGAAGAACTTTAATACAATAAGAATATGAATTGTGGGGAAGTGAACTAGTATGCCTGATCACTATCGCCCCACCTTTCGGGTTTCAAAAGCATCCAAGAAAGGGCACCCTAAAATTTGCACCAGGTTGAGCATGGATGAGTTTGCATTTAAACCCAGTCACTAAACAACATCAAAACCTAATTTGATAAACTGAGAATCACCATGGATCATACCTTACTTTCCACTGCGTAGTCACAGCCTTTGTCATGTACCATATATAACTGTGTTCTGTATTTCTATCATTCCAACTGAGGAAACTTACGTGTCCATCATCAAATACATTGATTGCATGACAGGTATTTTCTGCTGCAGTTAGTGTACTTTTTTAAAAAAAATGTTTGGGATCACACATATAGTCTTCCTCTGAAGGATTAATATCTAAGTAGCAGCAATTTTCAGATGAAAATGGGGAGGTGGAAATGTAACATTTCTGACATATTATACAGCTACTCCACTTAATGCAAATTTCTTTCACTAGAACCAATTTATTTAGGGAAAATTTTTCAGAATGCTCAGAAATCACCAGAACATTACATTTTACAAGGAACTTATTGAATTATGCAGTTCGGTCTTATCATCCTGATTGCCACTATAATTGTTATTGTACCAAACAGGAAATAACTTCTTTACATTGCACATTATTCGTGTATTTGTTGATAATACCAACAGGACAGAAAACTAGAGGGGAAAGCTACTTTCTGGTTCTTTTTAGTTTTTATATTACATCTTCAGCATTTGCAGAAAAATGCAAAGGTCAGAACCAGTTAATATTTCCGTTGCCATTTATGCTTAATAAGACAAACTCCTGTCAAATGCCTCTGGAAATGCTTTTAAATTGCCCTAGAAAGCAACTTTTGAAAGCAAATACACTTAAGTAACTTACACATGATTCATGTATAACTACTAAAAGTAACATAGTTATTATTAAGTACATTACATGTTGATCAAAAGCTACTGGAAAAGCTCTAGAAATCACCCTCTGATTGTGATTACGGTGGTACCTTTGGTTACAAATGACTCGAGTTACATCATTTTCGTGATATGAAAGGAAATCCAATGAAAATAACGTCTTATGATACGAATTTTTTTCGAGATAAGAAAAAGTTTCCCTATTAAATTATATGGTATACAGGGGTCTCTAGTGGCCACTTCTGGTAATGCATTGTGTTTCTCATTGTGTTTTGAGTTACGAAATTTTTGTAATACAAAGCGTCCCAGGGAATTAATTTTGTAACTTGAGGTACCACTGTATTTGAGATGGGGCAGAGCCGAATGCTCCAGGCAATAGAAAACCTGTCAGATAACTTGATTCTCTATTCTCAGTTATATATGTAATAGTTGGTTAGTTAGTTACTTAATTGCATTTATATCCTGCATTTCCTTCAGTGCGCTCAAGCCAGCATGTACAGCTTTCACTTACCCAGTTTATCTTCACAATAGCCTTGTGAAGTAGACTGGTCTAAGAAAGAATGACTATCTCAAGGTCACCTGTATATTCCATTAGGGAAGTTTTCTTGGGTCTGCTTAGGGCCTTTTTCTCAACAGTAACCTCATTCCTCACATCCTTAATATTTGAAATATTTAAGAGACAGCATGTTTTGAATCATGCACAAAATTCACACAAACCTTTCATTCCACACAGAACAATCCACTCTTAGCTTCCTCTCCCCATAACTCCCTTTATTTCAGCTTGTTCCTGATTCATTTTTAATTTTATTATTTCCTCCCTACCATATTTGGATGAAAGGTTCTAGATATTGCAACCAAAACAACCAAGCTGCCCCTTGAGGGAGAGCTTTCTGAGAACACCACAGGTTAAGTCCAGACCTTGATTTTCCACAGCCCTTATTCTCATGGGGAATCCCAGTGGACAGTAGGGAGCTCATCTCCTCCAAACTTGTCATCCTCCATGTGTGAGAAAGTGACAGAGATTATGCAGAAGAGGACAGGGTTAGAACATCTCCTTCAACTGGTGATAATTCCCAACTCCAAATACCTAAACAAGCCTTATGTACAATCCAAATAATGGTGAGGATGTGTTCTGGGATGTACTAGTGATGCCTGCTAGGGTGGCCTCATAATAAACAACAACAACGAGGATGATGACTACATGTCTTCAAGGGTTTCCAAGGTTTTTGAAATAGAGAGTACTTATAAGTGGCTTACTGTCCCAGCTCCTGCTAACCTAGCAGTTCGAAAGCAAGAAATTGCAAGTAGATAAATAGGGACCACTTTGGTGGGAAAAGATCTTTGGGACATGAAAGGAGCCTCATTCGGGTGTCCCAAGTGCAGTTCCTCCAGCAAAAATCCTTTCAACCCAGAAAGCACCTTTTTGTGCTTCTGACATGATTTTTAAAAAAATCCTTCTGGGGCTGCCTTGGGATTGTGTAGTTTACCCAAAGCCACATAGACTAGCTCTTCTCCCTGGAGACAAAGTGGGCAATTGAACTCCTAACTTCTGGCTCTGCAGCCAGATACCTGAGCTATACACTTAACCAGAAAAAGAAAGGAAAAGGTTACACATTTGCAGAAACCTTTTAAATGTTTTTAGATGTGCAGATTCAATTTGTGGATCAAGAAGGTTGCCATCCAAGAAGTACTACTGAAAGAATTAAGACCAGGAAATCGTAAAACTCATAAAATGGCAAAAGTCAAAATACTTATGTCACCACGGGGTTAAGGAGCTCATAAGGAGGAATAAAAAGTACACATTGTCATAGTGGATCATTGGAGGTAAAAATGGGCCAAGAAGTACAGGATGGAGAAGAATTTATTGGCTATAGATTCTTGGAAACTGTTTTTGACATGGTACAACTTAAACCATGATGATGTCCAAGATCTGGTAGGAGAAAGAACAACAACAAGAAAAGCATGAAAATATAAAATAGATTACTATAATTTAAACAGATGTACAAATATCTCGTTATTATTGGGAAGACTGGGATTAGTGTCTGTCTGCTCAGAATAATTTCTGACACAAAATTATTATTATTATTCCCTCCAAATTGTTTTACAAATCTAAAAGTGGGCTTCGGGCCATCCTGGTTTTCTTTTTGTGGGATGATGTGATTCATGTTGCAGACCATCGGTTCCTGTTGCTTGTACTCCCTTCAAATCAAAGAAACATCATAGAAAGTGATAGTCATTCATATACAGTAAAACACCGGATAACACTAAAACTTGGTTCCACAAGTCTTGGTGTTATCCGATTTTTAGTGTTATCCGATCCATGTTAAAATCCTATGGGATGGATCGGATAACGTTAAAGCTCCATAGAAATACATTGTAACCACACAGGCTTTAGCGGTTGTTATCCGATCCATCCCATAGGACCTTAACGTTATTCGATCCAATTCTCCTCCCCAGATTACTTAACGTTATGTTATTTTAGCGTTATCTGATCCAATTGTTATCCAGTGTTTTACTGTACTATATTATCATCAGCTAAGATTATTATATTCAATTTATATGCCGCTCTCCTTGCCAAAGCAACTCAGAGCGGCTCAGATCATCAGCTAAGATTAGAGTTGTCATATGTCCAGATTTCCTGGGAGAGGGAGGACAGTAAGTGAAGAGTTGTCCATTGCAAAATAAGTCCCTTCCTGTCTCCTGCTTTTCTCCTTTCAGAGGGAAACGGAGGCTCCATGGGCTGCATTTTCGTTCCAGGCCCCTCCTTAGAACTTTCTTTGAAGGGATCCTTGTGTGGGATTTGAGGGTGAGTCTATTTCAATGGGTGTGTGTGTGTGTGGAGGGGAGTTGTGACCTCAGGGGGAGGAAGGGTGGTTTAAAGAATGACCCAAGAAATTTTAAAAAGGTAAAGGTCACCCTTGCTCGAAAGCCAGACATATCCATCTCTAGGGTTCAGTGCTCATCTCTGCTTAATAGCTGAAGAGCCAGTGCTGTCTGAGTCTGCAGATGTTTCCATGGTCATGTGGCAGACATGACTAGATACTGGAGTGCACGGTTTGAAGAATGCAGTGATGTCACATTGCTGTCCCGGTTTGGTGGGAGAGAATTATGGCAACCCTAACTAAAATACCTGTTCATTTGGATAGTTGCTAACATGAGGAAATAGTTTTAGTAAGCATGGATAGTATCCTGATTCTTTTAGGTAGTGATTGTGTTTTTATTGTGATGTCTATTATTACTTGCAAACTGCCCCGAGTCACTTCAGTGAGAAGCGTGGTGGATAAATATGAACAAATAATAATAATAATTAATAATAATAAACCCAGAAAAGAAAGCAGAGTGTGGTAAGTGTCGCCTGTAACTCAGCCAAGCTTTGCATTGTGTGACCAATCTTGCAGTCAGTGAGAATACAGTAGCAGGGAGCTTCCCAGAGATGGGTGGTTGCTTATGTGATTCCCCTTCTGGGGAACGTTAAGACGTTGAACTCAAAGGTTGGAGTTTGATTCCCAAGTACTGCACGATGGAGTGAGCTCCCGTCTCTGTCCCAGCTCCTGCCAACCTAGCAGTTCAAAGCAAGAAATTGCAAGTAGATAAATAGGGACCACTTCAGTGGGAAGGTAAACTGCATTCTGGTGTTGAGGCATGCCTGCTATGTGTCTATGGAAATGTTTGCATTTACCAACATTTTAAAAAGAAAATTGACTGGGATTTTTAAATAACAGTTTCTCCAGTAATATATTAGTTAGTAGTATTAGGGAAGAGAAGATGTAGGGAGAGAAGCTGTTGAATAACTGAATATAGGCAAAAGCAATTGAACAACAAAAGAACAAAACAGCTGTAGACCGAGTTCAGTTCAATAGCCCCAGATCTTCTGGAAACTGCCAAGTTGGATCATGCAGGTTTAGCAGAGGTAAGCAATCTCAGCAACTGATATTTCTGCTTCCACTGCATTTTTAAAATTATAAAGGACTGTTGCTATTCAAATCAGACATTTGTTTATACTGTACATACAAAATTTGGACCAAAAAAAAGTTGTAGGCACTTAAAATCCATCTGAAGGAAAGATGCAAAGGAAAGGAATATCTTGAAAACATTGCTTAAAACAATGTCCTCAACTTTACAAGCTCCTTTTGGCTCCAAAAAAATATTCATTCAGCTGTATAAACACAAGAAAATATTGGTTTCCAAAAGAGAAGCAAACATCATCACAGGCGTAACCAAAAAAGAAGTTGTGACTTATTTCAGCAAATTTCTGTTGCATTTTTTAATCCTAGCCATATCAAAAATTTTAACAGAACCATACATTAAATTCAAAATCTTAATAAAAATTTATGATAATCATATATATAAGAATTTAAAGTAAAAAGTAATAGAATTAATCAGAAAAACCAATGAAGATTTTAGCTTTTAAAAAAAATATTAGCCACTTTAGCCATGCCACTGCTCATGCCTCTTTATGATTTCAGCCCTGAGGATGCTGGCATATTTTTTAAATGGCCATCAAGCCTTCCAGACAGGTCTCTCCCTGCCATGGGTGCTTTTTTTAAAACATTGGGTTTGATTCTGGAGTTACTCTATGAATACTAATGATGGAAGTATATTTGGTGTTGATCTGGAGCTTGGGAGATCCAAGGTTATGTCCCCACAGATCTCTGACATTTACCACCTGTTTACGTTGAACCTGTTCCGCTCTCTCAATCTTATCCAGCAAAAATTCTTTCAAACCAGACACAAAATTATTATTTTCATAACAGGGCAAACACAGATACTGTACATGTTTCCTGAGAAAAATCCCAAAACAAGGTTAGGCAATATACTTTTATTGGGATACCTTTAATGTTATTTTAAAATGGAAGCTATTAAGGACTCCCAGGATTCTTGGTGAGTATTCCAAAGTTTGGCATGGGGGAGGGCCAGTAACGTCACGTGAAATTCAGTCACCCAGAGCTGAAGCCAAATTTGCTGCCCACTGGTGGATGCTGGCTCCCACTCCCGCTAGGGCTTCTGGGAATTGTAGTCCAAGAACACACATAGACCAAGAAGCGCCACCCGGGGCCGGCCACCCCCCTAGCCCCCCCCCCAGCGATGCCACTGGGGAGGCCATGGAAACAGGAAAATCCATAAATTGTTCTGCAAGCATGCTGAAACTGCAGGGTCTGGTAAACCGTTGGTTTGTCCTTTGTCTATAATAATGGCTCTGTCTGGCCAGACATCCCGCTATGGTAATGGAGTAGACCATACAGCCAGCAACTCAACGCTGACTGTTGGGTGGCAGTAAATAACCTACCACCTTAAATGGCCCAATGGCTACAAGAGGATGAGCCACTTTAGGTGGGATGATGGTCCCCCTCAGTGGAGGAAATGCTACTGGAAACCATCATATTGGGCCCAACAGCAAAGTGAGCAGAGGAGGAACTCTGATTCCCAATGGTCATGGAGGCAGAAGAGGCTGTGAAGGTGCATCTTGATAATATCCTCAAGGCTGTGGAAGTCCATTGCAATCTTGGTGTTAAATCCTACATGTCTCATTTCATGTGTGCCACAGGAGATGGCTCCGTGATCACAGTGTGTGAGTCACTTCATGGCAAGCTGTGATCCACCTTAAATTCATGCCAATGGCATTTTTCCTGCTTGGGGGGGGATGCATTCTACAATATGAGTTGCAGCCTATGACAAAGACAATAATGGAGAAAGAGCTAATTGATTGAATACTCCCTGAGGTGAAATCTGATATCTTCACACCTCAAACTCAATTTTCAGAGTTTCTGGTCTCAAAAGAAATATTAGTTTAATTACAGTTCCTGCAGCTTCAACATTTAGATCAGGGGTCTTTTATATGTCTCATCCTATCTGAAGCTCTGAATTGCTTAGGTTGATGAAGAGTTCTAAAGAAAGGAAAGGAGGATTGTAAAGAAATGAGATTATGAGAGAGAAAGAGATGCTTTTGGGGTATGATGTGTGAGAAGCAAGTTTTTCAAAAAATGACAACAGCTGATTCTTTCTTATGAAAGTTCAGAACAAGAGCAAGTGGTAGGAAAGAAATAACATAATAAATTACACTCAGGTAAAAATTTGGCCTAGTAACAGAATATAAATGTAATCACTGTACAAAAATCCCATAAATTAATTAGATTGTTTAGTTTATTTACTTCCTGTATGTTATGTTTGTACTAATGCTTCCACCTCTGCTTATGGTAGAGGACTTCTTCTTCTGCTTTACATAGCAATTGCACTTACTGTATATACTTCCCTATAGTAGCCCTGGTGGTGCAGAGGTTAAACTGCTGTACTGCACGTGAAATGTTGTGAGTTTGATCATGACTGGAGAATCAAGGTTAACTCAGCCTTCCATCCTTCTGACGTCGGTTAAATGAGTACCCAAGCATGATGGGGGCAAAATGCCAATTACCTGTAAACCACCCAAAGAGTGCACTACATGCTATGGGGTGGTATATAAGTGCAATCGCTATTGCTATACTGCTTATCTTGCCAGTTCACAATGTAATTAGCATTTTGACTCCAACATGCTAGGTACTCTTTTTACCAATCTCAGAAGGATAGATGGCTGATTCAACCTTGAGCCCTGTTAGGATCAAACTCAATGTCACATGAGCAACAATTATAAGAATTTTTAAAAATTTTATTCATTCACATATCCCACCTTTTTGATGTGACCACCTTTCAAGTGCTCATCCTCCTCATCCTCATCTTCTTCATCATCCATTAAGTCCTGCTACTCCCAAAGTAGTGTGCTACAGATGTTTCTGCTTTTAACACAGTTTTTCCAACCTCTAGTAAAGCGGGTACTGTATGGAGAAATGAGATCTATGTTGAACCGAATAAATAAGAAAGAGGGCTCCTAACTGAAGAGTAAGCAAAAAAACTGGGTTAACCTTTCTGGACACACGTTACTACCACTTTTTGATTGGCTCCAAATCAGCCACAGTGAGGATTTCCTTGTATGAGCCAAATGTAAGTCCACTGCAGGCTGGAGAAAGGCCCCCTCTTTTAGGCAGAGTGAAATTCCTAGAACCAAGATGAGAGACCTAAATCTATTCTCACACACACACACACACACACACACGCACGCACGCACGCACGCACGCACGCACACACACACACACACCCCTCCAGATAAGACTCACTGGCATCATACAAGCTCAGCTTAATCAAAGCCTATGGCTGTCTCATTCTGATGCTAGCAATGTAGCTCTAACTGCCTTGTAGTACAAATTAATTCATTCCTTCAGACCTTGCTGTTTAGTAACTGGCTGTCACAGCAATCTCTTGAGGAACTAATTGAGAGTTGTGATCCGTGCAGTATTTCCATTAGTATTGTAATGACAGGCAGTCTCTCTTGTACGTGCACACTGGCACACTCATGCAGAAACACACACTCTCACCCACACACTGAGGGTACAGGTTCCTCCATTCTGACAAACAGAAGCACACACAGGCACCATCTGAAGCACTCAGCTTGCCAATTGAGGAAAAGCAGCTTCAGAGACTTAACAGGATTATCTAAATAATTCAATTCTTCAAGAAACCTCCAGTTTATAAATGTGGGCGATTGTGGCTTTGTATTCATAATTTGAAATGTCCTGATATTCTGCACAACTCTGACAGATCTGCTTTGATTTATGTTCCTGCATTGAGCATGAGGTTAAATTTGATGGCATCATTGGCCCATTCCTACCCAGTTATTTTGTAGTTCTATGATATTATGAATGTAGACAACACTAATGGCAGCAGTCAAGATGGTCTATATGACACCCTCTTATGCTCACTACCATTCATATACTGTATGTCAAAAACTGCTGTAACAATTGCTTTGTGTTTGGATGATATGGTTAACTGATGAATAAAAGCATCTGGGATTTCCCCTTGCTTGGTATCTCTATGTGAAAGGTACAATGTAAACTCCCTATGTGAATATTTTTCTCTCTAGACAAAAATATCTATGTGGACCTTTCACAGAGTATATACTGAGAAAAATACAGATGTCATGAAGTTAGTTTACAATTTAATTTACTGTGCTTGCATTTCGTATCATACAATTTGGATTTATATCCAAAGCTTAGCACACTCAGTATAAATAAATTGATTTGGACCACTGAGATGGAGAATAATTTTTAACTTTCATATTTAATGATTAATGTAATATTAGTTTTCAGCTATGTAAATTGTAATCTTTTCAAAGTGTTGTACATTCATTTGCTAATCAATTAATCAAAGAGCTAAATAATTATACTCTCTAATTAATCAATTTATCAAAAGGTGATGGACAGGATATTGATGGAAGTAACATGAATTGTAATCTTGATGTATGACACTAAGAATTCCAGAGGTGAAAGATCAGAGAGGTCAGTGCTATGAAATCAACATGCCAAAGCTATGAAAAGGCATAGGGCTGGTCAGCACTGTAATGCAAGTCAGAAGTAGACCCATCATGAACAGAAGGCAAACCAGAAGGCAAGCTCTAAGAAAAATCCAAGACGAAAGACCAAGACCAGAAACACAAAGTATATCTAGCTTGATTTTGTTGGCCATGCAAAGTTATGCTGAAGGAGGAGCCAGTGATTAACCTTAGACTATCCAGGGCTAATCCCCTATTGGTGTTTGGGAGACAACAATTTATTTATATCCCTTTGAATCAGTAAGTCTTTTCTAGTTTGGACTGAATTTGAGCAAGGAAATATCCAATAGCTCTTTGTTCAAACGTAAGCTCCCTAGTTTCTCAGGGGATGATCTAAGCTTGCATGCGTGTTTATTGGACTTGAGTGGTGTTAAGGCTTAGAAAGGTACTTTTAGAATATGCATGTAAATTATTTGAGATTCTATTTATTCACCACCATTCTATGCAGATATCTGTAAAGATGCACTTTCTCAATGGTAGAAAATAAAAAAGGTAAAGGTCTCCCTTGCTTGAAAGCCAGTTGTATCCAACTCTAGGGTGCAGTGCTCATCTCTATTTAGAGCGAAAGAGCCAGTGCTGTCTATATCTGCAGATGTTTCCATGGACATGTGGAAGACATAACAAGACAGCGGAGTGCACAGAACGTTGTTTACCTTCTGACTGAAGTGGTACCTATTTATATACAGTATTTGCAGTTTCTTGCTTTCAAACTGCTAGGTTGGCAGAAGCTGGAACAGACAGGAGTTCACTCTGTTGTGCAGTACTCAGGCATCAAACTCTGACCTTCCAGTCTTCAAGTTCAGCATCTTAACCACTTGAGCCACCGCAGTCCCAGGGACCAACCTAGCCTAACCTAAAAGGGACTTCCACAGCTTGGAAACAACCACTATAATTTATAATTTCATGTTAGAGATTATTCTGGGTTGAAAGGATTTTGCTGGAGGAACTCCCGAATGAGGCTCCTTCCATGTCCCCAATATCTTTTCCCTCCGAAGTGGTCTCTGTTTATCTACTTGCAATTTCTTGCTTTCAAACTGCTAGGTTGACTGGAGCTGGGACAGAGACAGGAGCTCACTCCACCATGCAGTACTCAAGTCTACAACTGCTGACCTGCCTACCTTCCAGTCATCAAGTTCAGCATCTTAACCACTAAGCCACCGCAGTCCCTTACTTTCTCAATGAAACATCATAAATTGCTGATTGCTGTGGGACTTGAGCCATTTTACTGCAGCTTAAAAGAGAAATGCTTTCCTGGATCAGCTTAGAACTTTACTTTTCACAGAGGCTTTGTACAGCCCCCAATTCAAATGTGAAAAATTAGAAATTGGCAAGCTCAGGTACGCAACCCTCATTTCAAACACTCCCAAATTCCTGACATCTCTATGGACACTCATCTGTGTCTCTCTATCAGGGATTCTCAACCTGCAGCCTGTGGGCCGGATGCAGCCCATGGCACCATTTCATGTGGAGGGCCCACTGCTTCCACCACATCAGTAAATACCATGTGGTGGAGGAAGGGCAAAATGGCTGTCTGGCCCCTGAAGCTGTCTGAGGGAGTTTGACCCGGCTCATTGCTTTAAAAGGTTGAGAACGCCAGCTCTGTATGCTCTTTTGAATATTTCTTTAAACTATGTAAGAAATTCACAAAGTGAAATTTCTATAGAGGTGCAAAGTACTTTAGAGGTACAGTTGTACCTCACTTAAAGAGCATAATGTGTTCCACAGGATTGTTCTTTAAGCAAGTGTGCTCTTTAAGCGAAACACCATTGTAAGTGACCAATTGTGACTTCTGGTGGGGGGGATTGCGAACCCCGATTTATTTGTTAAATGAGTTTTTGGTTGGTTTTATTTGTTAAGCAAAGCGACCATTCAGAGAAAATTCTGCTCTTTAAGCGAGTTACTCTTTAAACTAGGCGCTCTTTATGCAAGGTTTGACTATACTCATGTGCCAGAGGATGTCGGAGTGAGGCTAGGCTGCATGTTGTCACATTCCCCTTGCATTCAAATGTCATGTAAAATATGAGTGTCTGCATAGGGCTCCTATCTTAGAACCAAACCAGATATATAATGAGATTGCACTTCTGTTGGGGATTATATAACTTTCTGTTCAGATGGAATTTGGGGTGGATGTCAAGAAAAGTTTTATCTTTCAGAGTACAGGTGCTGTATTTTCTTAATTTGCGTATTTTAAATTTGCTTTTGTTTGAATTGTGTCCTGATATCATATCGATTGTTATTTCTGTCATAGAATTTCACAAGTTTGTGTTTTTATGTGCCCTTCTTTTTTCAATCTCATTATAATATGCCTTTGAGCCCGAGAAGTGGGAGGAAGGTGGAAAATCAAATCAATCAATCAACCCATCAACAATGTTTGAAGCTCCCTATGGAATCTTCTGGTCCACAAAGCAGATGGAGTAGAAGTGATGGGAAGACCCATTGGGGAATTAGTGTGAGCAGGGAGTAAGGTTAAATGTTGTGCCCCAATGCTAAATGATATCCCCTTTCTTCTGAAGTTGAAAATGAAATTAAAAGCCCCAATCATGGAATTCCCATTTCAGTCTAGTTTGGAAGGGAAGAGAAGGGAGAAGGAGGCATATTTGCCACCCATCATGATCAGTGTTTGGGGAAGATATATGACAACAAGGTTCCATGGCTACAGGGGGCTTCTGGGTTTGTAGGTTACATAGCTATTGGGGGATTCTGGGATCCACAGTCTGAAAGGTTACTTTTCCAAGCACTGATCATGATCACCCTCTTGATTTAGTCTAAATGCAAGATATTTGTTCAGATTCCACTTTGTTCTTACCAACCAGCTGTTAAGTTTTTATACACAGCAGTAGGCAGGTTCTCCAAGTAGTATGCTCCCTAGTCTAGCCCAGCAATTAAACTCTCCACACTTGTTTAGAAAGATAAGTAAATAGTTCTTTACTTTCAGTTACTTTGCTTGATAAAAAGAGTTCTTTACAATATGTTTCATCGTAGACAAACGTGCTTTATGTGTAAGGCAATAATAGGAGAGAGAGCAAAAACCATAGAATAACAAGAGAGTATAACTGGAACAAACACAATGAGTAACAAAAAACACAGAAGGTAACAGACCCAAGTAACAAGCAGCTTAATATACATCAGGTGACTCTTGTTGTTGAAGTCTTTTTTACTGACTAAAGACACAGTCCACATTAACAACCCATTGCATGGTGTGGTTGCTTTAATATACTCAACATCAGCATCCCTAGCTGAGTTAACATCAACCTACATTTGTTCACCTTTAACAGAAATCCTGGATGACTTTAAGCATGAATATATGGATGAGGCGCTTAGGTGATGATGAAATACACAATGTATTTCATTGAGATCTACTCTGCAAGAAGACTTGAGAGACAGAAAGTAAAGTAAACCTTTTATGCATTTTAAGCTTCCCTGAGAGGTTAATTAAGAGGCTGTGGAGAATAGACCACTTATTCTGTGACTAAGCTACAGCCCCTAAAGGGTATTTTAACTTTCTGACCTACATCCCAACCTTCGGATCATGAAGGACCAAAATGCCGCTCCTAGCAGGAAAAGTAATAGAGCAAACTACAGGCAACCTCATCTTTCCACACAGACAGGTAGATGAGGGAGCTGAGAGGTCATGCTATGCTATGTTGCATCTTCATCTAAAGCAGCAACTCTCACACTTCATGACCAGATGCTCCTGGAGTAAAATTCACAGGAACTCTGGACATTGGCTGTGCTGATGAGGGCTTCTGGGAGTTGAAGTCCAGGAATATCTGGGGCCTAAATGTTTGGAAGTCATGGTTCTGGAGCCTGTGTATCAGGTAATAATCCAGGCAAGCCTTTCCCAGTATGTGTAGGACAGCAAATCCTGTCACCAATGAATTCCACTTAACTCTGGCAGTGTGATTACTGCTGTTCCTGTGCATGAAATAAAAAGTCACAAAAACATGCAGACATTTCACTGGGAAGTTTTCATCTGTGCTTGGTAGCATCATGTGATCCAGGGACATAGGAAGGTTCAGATGAGACAATGGGCAAAATCCTATTGATTATTGTAGTAAATTGCACTGGAGTAGGCCCACTTCTTCATCCATGTCTAGGCCAGACATGAAACTGGCAAAATAAAGGCACCTTTTGGTGAGTTCATTCTGCAGTTCCTTTGGCCTGACCTAGTGTGAGAAAGATTAGCCATCAACACAAGGTTGCTGTTACCAGGGTATACCTGATGGTGGTTCAAAAAATACCACAATCTTTGAGGAGGCTCTTTCTGTGTATTCTGAATCAATGCAACTTACTTCAGGATAATAAATCAGTTTACATGGGCCCATTTGAATCAATGGAATTTAGGGAAGAGTTGAATCATCAAATCCCCGTTGAATCAATGGACCCGCTCTGGTGCAGTTGAACCCACTAAGCACAGGAGGTTAGCCTGTATATGCGTATATTTCCCATCATATCTTTAAAACATGTACTGTATTGATTATCTATTGATTTTTATTTATATCAATTCCCTCCAAACCGGGTCTCAAGCTGCTGACAACTAGTTTACAAAATACACCCCAAAAGTACAAAAATACAATGTTGACAGTCAGATTAAATAATTTTTAGTATTAAAATTGAATTAAATGCAGTTAAAAGCCTAGGGTAAAAGGACATCACCCACTCATCAACAATTTCTTCCTCAGCAACATGTTAATTGTCAAAAGTCTGCTGGAATAAAATCTTGTTTCACTGTCAGCTAAAGGACAATAGGGACCAACCTAGCCTAACCTAAAAGGGATTTCCATAGCTTGGAAACAACCACGGAGAAAGCCCTGTCCTCCTCACTAAATATCCCTCCAGAGTCCAAGGGATTCCTGTTGGTATAATTCATACTACTTTAGAGCAGGGGGCCAGGTCATGCTCCCTCAGACAGTCCCCCCCCCCCCGTTTACAGCTGTTGTAAACGCATTTATGACAGCCGTAAATGAATCTGCAGCCAATTCCATCGCTGGCTGGAGTGAAGGTGGGGGTTGGATTATTCAGTGCCTACCCCTGCTTTAGAGCCACCTACTCTTGTACCTGTTACTTTTCAAAAATTTAGACATCCCCTGCTACCTGTGCCTGGAAGTCCAAACTTCACTGATCTCCATTTGCAAGGCTTCTGATTTTCCCAAATGTGTCTTTCATCTTCTTTTTTTGGCACAGGAAATTTGCTAAGAGTCACACAAGGAATAGCAGCATAATGCTTCATACTGCAAGTAGAATGAGGCTTCTGCCTGGTTCTACCTCCACTTTTGTAACACTAAACTGGGAGTTCTCAACCTTTAAAACCAGGGGCCAGGACATGCTCCCTCAGACTCCTTCGGGGGCCAGACAGCCATTTTGTCCTTCCTCCACCAAATGGTACTTCCAAATGGTGGAGGCAGTGGGGGGGGCACATGAAATGGTGCTGTGGGCCGCAGACTGAGAATCCCTGCCCTAAACTCTACATTTTATGGGCTAGCCATCAACCACCAAGAGCTGCTGACTTTTTAAATTTCATTTTAGGTGCATAATGTCATGATCCAATGATTGATTGGAAATGGTGAGAAACCACTGGCCTCAGCCTATTGCTGCTGGCTTGACAGTCTCTCTCTGCTTCATATTAAATAATGATGAATGGTCATGGCTTGCATTTATATAGCACCTTTCATCCAGAAAGATCCCTAAGCGCTTTACAAATTGATTTTCCATGAAACTGGTGGGGTTTATTCTCCGCTCCATAAGCTTGGATAAATCCCTTTGAGTTATTGGCACTTCATTGCCTGTCTTGATACATGCCAAACAAAGCACGAGAGCTCTTTTATAATCATATACATATAAGGTAGCTGGGGAGCCATTATAAGATTGAGCCAATGTCCATAATCTCAGTCTTATGGCTCTTCCGAAGGGCCTAGCATCTTTAGTATCTCCCAGTTCCAAATCATCATTATCATAATAATGTGCTGTCAAGTCAATTTTGACTTATGACAATCCTTTCCCATGTTTTCTAGGTATAATCAGAAGTGGTTGACCATTTCACTTCTTTACAGAAGCATGTCCTAGGATCACATATTTTACCCAAGGCCATGCTAGCTAGTTTTTCTTCCACAAGGCACAGGAAGATCACACTCCCAGCATCTGGCCAACTACCCAACAAATGATCTTACTAGAATTATGCAATTATGACAGCAGTCTGTAACTGATGTTCTTTCATCTGAAGCCATGATCCCCAACATGGGGCACATGCCCCACAGAGGGACAATTTTTTTGGGGGGAGGGCAATTCAACAATGAATTACTAACAGTTGATGGACTTTTAAGTTTCTTTCTCGTGAATAGGAGTTCACTTTTAAAATAAAAATTATATGTCACAGGAGGATTGGGAGGAGAGAGCAGGATTTTAGAGATGCTTAGGTAGAGCATGGCCAAAAAAGGTTGGGAACCATTGATCTAAAGGCTCGTTCACTATTCATTGCATTGGTCACACTTGTGGATGATCTCTGGAGAGAGCAGGATGGGGGTTATCCGTCTGTCCTGGCTCTTCTCAACCTCTCAGTGGCTTTCGATACCGTCGACCACAGTATCCTTCTGGAAAGGCTCCGAGGATCGGGGATCCAGGGCACTGTGTGGTCCTGGTTTTCCTCATTTCTGAAGGGCTGGACCCAGTCGGTGTGGTTGGAGAGGGAGAATTCCAGCCCAAGGCCCCTACAATTTGGGGTACCTCAGGGCTCTTGCCTCTCCTATTTAATATCTACATGAAACCCCTGGGTGAGATCATTCGTTCCCACGGGGTGAGATATCATCAATATGCTGATGATACCCAGTTGTATACCTCTGCCCGGGGGGACCCAAGTGATGCAGTGGAAGTCCTTTCCAGGTGACTGGAGGCTGTGAGGGTCTGGTTGCGGGACAATGGGCTACAACTGAATCCTGGCAAGACTGAGTGGTTGTGGGTCAGGGTTCCTGCGTTATCTCGGGAGCTACCATCTTTGGTTCTGGATGGGGCAGTTTTGCCCCAAACAGACCCAGTGCAAAATCTGGGGGTCCTCCTGGACTCACGACTACTGCTTGAAGAGCAGGTGGCAGTTGTGGCCAGGAGGGCTTTTGCACAACTTTGTGTGATATGTCAGTTACACCTGTTCCTAGACCGAGAATCCTTGCTCATGATCACACACGCTCTGGTCACCTCCAGACTAGATTATTGTAATGTGCTCTATATGGGACTGCCCTTGGTGACCATTCAGAGGCTGCAACCAGTCCAGAATGCGGTTGCCCAGATCATGATGGGGTGCGGGCGTTATGCTCGCAATTCACCATTGCTCCGGGAGCTGCACTGGTTGCCAGTTTGCCTCTGAGAGCAATTCAAGGTGCTGGTTATGACCTTTAAAGCCCTACATGGTAGTGGGCCAGGATACTTAAGAGACTGCATCACCCCAAGAACATCTGTCCATCCCACCAGAGCAGATCTGAGAGGCTCCTTGGTTGTGCCATCAGCTAGAGAGGAGCACCTCTTCAGCACCAGAAGGAGGACCTTCTCTGTGTCCACTCCGGCTCTATGGAGCCTTCTGCCAACAGAGTTGCATCTCCAGACAGAGTTGCATCTCCAGACAGAGTTGTTGTCCTTTAGAAAGGGTGTGAAGACCTGGCTGGCGGGGCAGGAATGGGGTCTGGGCTAGTCAAGCCTGCTGGCTCATTTGACTCCCCCCATTCCCCCCCTCCCTGTCTGTGTTTTTAGTTATATCTTTTAATCTTCGCCACTTTTAATCTTTTAGTTTTGGAATTTTAACTTTTTACTATTTTTGTGATGAGTGGGTATTTTATTCTGGATTTGTATTATTGATTATGTTTTAACTTGTTGTCAGCTGCCCTGAGTCATTTGTGAGGAGGGTGGCATAGAAATTTGATTAAATAAATAAATTCAAACATTGCAAGTTTGGAGTGAGACATTCTGATTATAATTTGGCTCTGACTTTAGTACCAGCTAACTGCATATAGGCTTATGCCCAAGAAGGCAAAGCCTTTCATAAAGGATTAAGGAGACACATTCCCACCTCCCATGTTTGTCTTCTCTAACTTTTTAAAAAATATATATTTCTATAAATGACATGACACAATTTTAGATCCATTGGAGTATTTGTATTGTATCTGGTGCAGCACTGACTTGTTGAGAAGAACATTAACAACAGCAGCAGCAGCAGGAAAAGTTGCTATAGCCTCCAGGCAACAAAAGTAAGGGGGGGTTCAATAATTGAAAGGGGGAGAAAATGGTGCCATCTGAAGTGCTGTCTAGATTCTTTTCAAGAGAGAAGAAACATCTCCTGTGCAAATGGAAGGATTGCTCAAGTCAGAACCAAGGTATAGTGATGCTAATAGGGTCTCAATATCTCACTTGTCTGAAGACATCTAAGATATTTAAGAAGTAGTTCTACACCAATGAATTTTTCATGGTGGAGCGGGCATTTGAACCACCTCCATGCCTCAGTTCATTAGCAACAAGTCTAACGCATTATGACCAAGTCTGTGTTGTCATTTTTTAAGTAAATAGAAGAATGCTGAATGTCAACAACTAAAAGGAGAATGTTCTGAAGATGTGTCTGGTAGGAGTCTGCATGCTGAACAAATTCCTTTTTAGAGTACAATTCTAAGAATCCCCCAGCTGCGTTTGTCAGACCTAGTGATTGTGCTAGCTAAAGGGATACTTCTGGGGGACTTTGACATATATACAGAGAAAGATGTTGCAGGAGTGGCCTTTGAGTTCATGGACAAGATCACATCTTCGGGCCTGTCCCAGCATGTACTGGTTCTACACATGTGATGGGTCATACATTGAACCTGGTGCTCACATATGGGCAGAAAGAAGATTATATGAATGCAGTAAATCGTTTCTGCCTGGTCATAGTCAGTTATCACCTGCTGGAATCTGGATCTTGTACAATGGTGCCCATCCATGGGGAGAGTAAATCTGTTAGAATAGTCTGCCCTAGAAGACTGATGGATCCAACTGGTTTCTAAACTGTTCTTGGAGGCTTTCCAGTTGATATGGTTGGTTCTCTTGTCAAAGTTTAGACCACCCACTAGTACTCACAGGTGACCTGGATGGCAGACATGATTGTTTCTAAATGCCCTCTTCATTGTAGAACCTGATCCTCATCATAGTTTACAGATCATTTGAGGGTGATGAGGCAATTAAGAAGAGAGCTAGAGAGCAGATTGCAGGAAAGCTCCCTCAGAATGTAATCTGGTTGCTGTCAGGTAGATGTCCAGCAAATATTGTAATGTAATTAAGGCAGGAAAAAGAAGCTATAATACCAACTTGATTAATGAGGTCTCCAACCAACTGTCAGACTCTTCTGAATTGTCTGCAGCCTTACAAATGCCAGACAGATGCAAATATTACAACTGAACATAGAGAATTGCAACCAACTAGCAGATTTAAGATTGAAAGACTCTGGCAAGACCTGGGCAACTCATTAAGTCATGTAGATTGAGCTGAGAGATCCAATGGACTGTCTAGTCATGGTTGATTTAGTTAGTAAGGCCTGAGGTTGTAGAACAGGGGTTCTTTTGGGAAGACCATTGCTATAAGGATCAGGGGTTTTGCTCTTTATTGTTTCTGATCCTTCCTTGTAAATACAGAAAGCAAATACCTGTACAGAAAAATGTCTGGCACAACAATATCTTTTTTAGCCCAGGTGGTGGAATTGGGGGAAAGTTCCAGAGAATCTAAGAAGGAAATTAATAAATGGATTAAAAAAGAAATAGGTTATTAGACTGAAAGATTGGTTAATGACAATGATTAATAGAAATCAAATAAAGGTAACATTTAAAGGAGAAAGAATATTGTGGTACGATGTGATTCAGTTGGAGAGATGGGCTAAATAGTCAGACAAAGTTTGAAGAATTCAGAGGAAAAGTGATGAAGAAAATTAAAAAAGGATTAATAAGCAAAATTTATAATATCTTTGAAGAGAAAGATGATCAGCAGCACAGTCTTAGAATAATTTGGGAAACAGATTTAGGTATAGAAATATGTAATGAAGAGTGGAGAAGATTATGGAATAAAAGGGTCTTTTAAATCATGGGCCATTTTTCTAGGATATGTATTGTGTAATTTTTGTGCATACTGTATTATTATATATTGCATATTGTATTATTGTTGTTAAGAACTGTCTTTTTTCCTTTTCTTTCTGTTCTTTGGATGTGTATTGTATAATTTTTGTATATATTGTATTGCTGTATATTCTGTAAACTGCGTAGAGTCCCTTTCATGAATGAGGTGGCATAGAAATCTAAAAATTACATTAAATTAAAAAATTCAAATGTCTCTTTGAAACCAAATAAAAACAAAGTCCATGTTATCTTTATCAACTGAAGTAGGAGATACACAACTTAAAGGAATTGAGTCCACATACAGAGTCTCTAAAACCCTAAAATGAAATACAAAAACAACTACCGGTACATAAGATGGCTTATGTGGATTCATGCTTCCTGCACGGCCACATGGAAATTTTACTCCTAAACCAAAGCAGAAAGGGCCAAATCCTCTTGTGTAGTAACAGCAGTCCCTGCCCCTCCCAGTCTCCCATTCGTTCAAGCTCAAATCCTGAATCACAGCCCCTTCCTAGTATCTTCCCTCCCATTTGGCTCAACATACAAGTCTGTAGGGGTTAGACATTGTATGGATATGGGTCATTTTAAAAACAACGACTCACAATTACCTCTTTTCTGACCCTAACACAGGTCTCTAGCCCTTCCTGATTTTATACAACAAATGCTCTATAAACAACCAACAGTGATATAGAAATAACTCTTCACATGGAAAGGTGCAAGATTACTCAAGCTTCAGCTTCTTAAACATGTTGTGATTTTCAGTGGGTCCCATATAATGACAGAAGGATCCACTGTGCCTTTGAGTGACATTATCTGGGAGATTTTACAGGGCGATAGAGACCAAATTCGCCTACAAATGGATACAAGATATCATTGTCATTAGAGAGAGGCCATGAAATGAGTTGATTAAACTCCAGGGTCTCAGTCCAATGCCTTGTAGGACAGCTGTTCATTTGAAATAAACCACCAGAACATTAATTGTTCCCCATGGTAGCATTCTCACTTGAGAAGCTTCAGGCAGGGAGCCAAAGTAACAGAGGTGGCCATTTTGTCATTCTTTTGTCTCTTCTGTGCTTGTGTGCATACACACAGAAACACTCGCACATAGACACAGATTGAGAATGAACACATAAATTGTTACTTTAAAGAGAAACATATGAGTGAGGAGAGCTATCCTCTGAAGTCTTCCTTATTGGGCATCTCTCTCTCTCTCTCTGATCCTTCACTTTGCCTTAGTTTTTATGCATCCTTCTCTGGATCTGGTACTGGAAACGTAAAGGTAAAGGTCTCCCTTGCTCAAAAGCCAGTCATATCAGACTCTAAGGGATGGTGCTCATTTCCATTTACTAACTACTGTTTTAACCTACAGTTTTTGTTTATTTTTGTCATAGCTAATAGAATCGTTTTCTCTTTTTAATTTGTTGGACAATATCCTGTTACTTAATGTAGTAAATTGCACTAGCATAGGCCCATATATTCCATTGATTCAAATGGTTCTACTCTATTTGTGACTTATTTTAGCATTCTTCCTTTCCTCCTTGATAAATCCAGTTTCTACTTTCTGATAACCTAAATTACATGTATATGCTTACAATTGTTAATATAAGTCAGTGTGAGGAATCACAATTTGGGATCAAAATTGCTGGGAGAAACATCAACAATTTGAGATATGCAGATTATACCACCCTAATGGCAGAAAGTGAGGAGGACCTAAAGAAACTCCTGATTAGGTTGAAAGAAGAGAGTGAAAAAGCTGGCTTGAGACTCAATATAAAGAAAACCAAGAGAATGGCAACAGGCCCTATCAGTCCCTGGAAAATAGATGGGGAAGAAGTAGAAGCAGTGACAGACTTTACTTTCCTAGGATCAAAGCTCACTGCAGATGGTGATTGCAGCCATGAAATAAAAAGGCGACTGATTCTTGGGAGGCAAGCAATGAGAAACCTGGGGAACATAGTGAAAAGTAGAGACATTACCTTGCAAATAAAAATTCGTATAGTCAAAGCAATGGTATTCCCGGTGGCAATGTATGGTTGTGAGAGCTGGACCATTAGGAAAGCTGAGCACAGAAGAATAGATGCCTTTGAGATGTGGTGCTGGAGGAGAGTTTTGAGAGTCTCCTGGACAGCGAGGAGAACAAATAGGTCAATCTTAGAAGAAATCAACCCTGACTGCTCCCTTGAAGGTCAAATAGTAAAGATGAAGCTAAAGTACTTTGGACATCAAATGAGAAGAGAGGATTCACTTGAGAAAACCTTGATGCTGGGAAAGGTGGAGAGCAAAAGAAGAAGGGGGTGGCCAAAGATGAGATGGCTAGATGATATTGTGGACACAATGGGCACAGAGCTGAGCAAGTTGAGGGGGATGGTGGAGGACAGGAGTGCCTGGCGGACGGTGGTCCATGGGGTCGCAAAGGGTCGGAATCAACTGTGCAACTGAACAACAACAACAAAAATTAATTGGTACAAAGCAATCAGTGCATATATGATTGTGGATCCCAAATCTTTCTTGTATGCTTTGGGTCAAAAGGTATCATGTAGTTATTCCACCCCTCTCTCCTTAATAGATTTTTTAATGCTTAAGGAGATGGATGGAAAGATAGGGAAAATAGGATGTTGGCAAACACAACGTGACTATTCTCTTCTAAATGCATACCCTCAAGTAAATACAGTAAAACCCCTACTTACAAATGCCCCTACTTATGAATAATTCAAATTACGCATTGGTTCTCCACTGAAATCCATGCCTCGAGTTATGAACAGATTCGATTTACCAACAATGCCCTGGAACTGAGTTTATTTGTAACTCGAGGTTTTACTGTACCACATTACAACAATCCTCTCCAGGGCTTTTAAGGTATAGAGTTCTCAGGAGTGGATAACTGTTCCTTTCTACTGAGGTTGTTATCTGAAAAATTGTTACCTTTTAAATTTAGGAGACTGTCCCACAGGCAAGGTTGAATCAGGAACTAAAAGACCACATTAAATTGTGGGTTCAAATAGAAAGGAGTTTATTGAATTGAAGGTACCATCTCAATTCAAATAAAGTCCACCCACATAATGAGACCCTAACTAAGAAAGGAGCCACAGACAAGTTGTTTGATGCAAATTAGATAAGTTTACTTAGAAAGCAAATAAGAAAATAAGCAAAATTAAACATTGGATAGAGAAAGAAAAACAAGAACTGCGAGGCATAATATTAATCATCCCCATAACACATGGCCTAGCCCTATATGCTATGGGAAATTGCTACCATAGGGCAGAACAGACAGGAAGGGGGTTCTGCACCAGACAATGTTAGCTTATATGTGCATTCAAATGGAGCAGAAAGGGGCTTGCAGAAACACTATTGCTCCAAGGCATCCCACTGGAGGGGAATGGGTCTGCCCCCACATTTGATTTGCTCAGAAGTGTCCACGTGGAAGAGGAAAAGTCCACCCCCAAACTTGGTTGGTCCAGGATGTCATATGAAGAAGTGGGAGGAGTTTTGCCATGTGGCCAGCATAGAGGCTGCTATGTGGGAGAAGTTGAGGTCAGTTACAAAAGTCCAGATATGGTGTTTTCCCCCAAACAAACTCTTGATTGGAGGAAATCATCCAAAAGCCCAGCCCAAAGTTTCCTGGTTGTTTGTTATCTTCCTTGCAGACAGCTGATAGCAAATTTCTTTAACAAAGGGGTTTCCTCCATCCTGATGGAATTAGTCAATAACACTTATTGTTCTCACTCTGGCCTCTCCAACCAGCCAGTTCCTTTTCAATTTGACCTTCTAAAACATGAAGGAAATTTAAAATGTTAGTTATTATCTTCTTATATAGCAGTTTATAAGGAAGAACCAATGGATACCAAAATATTATTATTCTATACAGAGCAAGAGAAATATAAAAGAAACCTTATGTAAAGGTGGGGGATCTGGAACTCTCCATGTTATTCAATAGCCCCATTCAGGGTTGCAGGAAGGCAGGAGCTTCAGTGAAGATTCCCCATGGCATTTCCCACCCAGCACTGTGTACAAGTGTTAATTTCTAATCTATCTCTGAGCCCAAAGACAATAGAGAGAAAGAGACAAGCAAACGGAGAAAAGAATTAATCTCAAGGCTTCAGGGATGGCTGTAGCTTCCAGGAAGGGTGGATGTGAGTTCCTGGCTTTTGGGGCAGCAGATACAATGGAAAGGTTTCTTTTGATTGAGATAGGATTTTGGACTTGCCTGAAGATGCCCAGGGCAAATGCAAATATTCAGAGAGATTCCTGCAAGTGAATCATGGTACAGTGTGGTGTTTGTGGACATGTAAGCATAATGGGCATAGTTGGGGGGGAATGGAAAATAAAGTGTAAAAGCACTTTTATTGAAAATAAAAATATTAAAAAATAATGAGAGCGGTGATTTTCAAATTTGGGGTAACAAGGTGCTCTTGGACTGTGCAGCCTGCTCAAGGCTACCCAGCCTGTTTCTTCTTTTGGGAGGCACAGTGGAGAATGGAACTCCCAGCTTCTGACTCCACTGCCAGTTACCTATCTCACTGAGTTATCCAGCTAATCCCTATCCAATAAAATCAGTGATACATGATGATCTTATTATTATTCTCCTACTCCTTCTTTTATCCCAGGGATTCTCAACCTGCAGCCTGTGGACTGGATGTGGCCCACAGCATCATTTTATATGGCACCCACCACCTCCACCATACCAGGAAGTGCCATGTGGTGGAGGAAGGGCAAAATGGCTGTCTGGCCCCCAAAGCTGTCTGAGGGAACGTGACCCAGCCCCCATCTTAAAAAGATTGAGAACTCCTGTTTTACCCCTTTGGGTGTTGAGTTGAGGGAGATACAAGGTTTCGGTTCTGAGACTTCTAGCAACCTCCACCAGCCTTGTAATGTATCTTTGATGTTGTTTCTCAACCTTTCTCTGTCTCTGCCTTGTGGTCCTTGTCCTTCTCCTCTTTTCCATGTCTCGCGTGGTATGGACTTCCCAGACATTCTCTCCAGATGTGCAAACCATTTTATTTGTTGTCTCTGTATGTAGTTTAAGCTTGATTCTATTCTAATTCTTTCCCTTATAATAAAATGTGATCCTCATACATCTCATTTCCATGGTGACCAACTTTCATTTACATTTTGTTGTGAGTGTCCATGTTTGGCACTGGTAACATAAGGTGGGAATGAATATGCTTTGTATGAGGTGTTGCTTTGAGGTAGGTATGTAAGAGCAGAGCTAACTGTCCCAATATTTGGTTTGTCTGACTGAACCATATGTTGATCTCTTCATCCATTTTGCCATCGTCAGTAAATGTTGATCCTAGAAACCTCTCAAAGTCCAACCCAGTATACATGTTGTGAGAGGTGGTAAAAGGGCAAAGTAAGGGATTGCTAGGGTTGGGTGAGGTATAGCATGACCTTGTACCATAGGACTGCTACAGAGGTCATGAAGGCCATCCTGAGTCACCCTGAAATGACCCGGCCAAAGGGGCTCTGGTAAAGTTGCAACAGGCCCGGTAAACCAGCAACAGATAACAAATTTATTTATTTATTTATTTATTTACATTTATATACCGCCATCCTCACCGAGATGACCCAGGGCGGTTTACATCACATAAAACATACCCACATATCAATCGAAAAACATTCCTAAATCCTCAGATTTAAAATTATAAAAGGGTTTAAAATTCTTATAATTTCTTTAAAAATCAATGAATTACAATAAATCAAACAATTTAAAGCTAGCACTTAAAAAATGACAGAATTAAAAGATTGAGGGAGAAAGGGGCTCAGATCAACCAATGAGCTGGGGTCACGTACCACCAGGACCCCATCCCTGCCCCACCAGCCATGTTTTTATATTCTTCCTAAAGGGCAGCAACTCCGTCTGGAGATGTAGCTCAGTTGGCAGGAGGTTCCATAGGGCCGGAGCGGACACAGAAAAGGCCCTCCTTCTGGTGCCAGAGAGATGCGCCTCTCTGGCTGATGGAACAACTAGAGAGCCTCTCTGGTCCGCTCTGGTGGGACAGACAGATGTTCTTGGGGTGAGGCAATCTCTTAAGTATCCTGGCCCACTACCATGTAGGGCTTTAAAAGTAATTACCAGCACCTTGAATTGCACCCAGAGACAAACTGGCAACCAGTGCAGCTTCCGAAGCAGCGGTGAGGTGTGTGCATAACGCCCACACCCCATCACCGCCTGGGCAGCTGCATTCTGTACCAGTTGAAGCTTCTGAATGGTCATCAAGGGCAGCCCCATGTAGAGCGCATTATAATAATCTAGTCTGGAGGTGACCAGAGCGTGTGTGATCATGAGCAAGGAGTCCCAGTCTAGGAGCGGGCGCAACTGGCAAATAACATGGAGTTGTGCAGAAGCCCTCCTGGCCACGACTGCCATCTGCTCTTCGAGTAGGAGTCATGAGTCTAGGAGGACCCCCCAAGTTATGCACCGGGTCTGTTTGGGGCAAAACTGCCCCATCCAGTACCAAAGATGGTAGCTCCTGAGATAATGCAGGACCCTCAACCCACAGCCACTCAGTCTTGCCAGGATTCAGCTGAAGCCCATTGTCCCCGAGTTAAAGAAATCCACACAGATATGAACACAGTGATTATTGAGTAAAATCTGTATTGGGAAGCATCTCACAGGTGACACCACAAAAGCAGATCCTCTGACAACACCCTACTAGTGTGAATCTTCCCTTCATAAAATAGCAACAAAGAGGACAACCAAACTCAAGTTTTCACATTACCCGCTGTTCTTCTGCAGCTTATTTTAAGTCCATATAAGCCTGCCAAAGTAGATAAAATGCTGTCTGGAGAGTGTGCTTAACCCTTACCCTTTGATTGACCTCAACACTGAACTTACACCAAGTACCGTATATGCCGGTGTATAAGACGACTGGGCATATAAGACGACCCCCCAACATTTCCACTCAAAATATAGAGTTTGTTATATACTTACTGTATAAGACTACCCCCTCTTCCGCACACCTTCCACACACCAAATAAAACATAAAAGAACATCAGATTTGATTTCAAAATCTCCCTGTGGCCGGCACTAGTGAGCAAGTGTGCATTTGCAAGCTCTGCATAGACAAGGGGCGGGGCGGAGCTCCGCTGCTTCCCGCCAAGCCGAACAGGCCGATCATGCTGAAAAGGCTGGCACCCCTGTCTTGCTGCTGATACTTACCACAGCCACGCTGGATACTGCACAATACTGGATGGTATGTAGAATGAGGTGGGTGGGCATCGGGAGGCCACTATGGGCACCAGGCGGGCATCGGGAGGCCACTATGGGCACCGGGTGAGCATTCGGGAGGCCACTATGGGCAGCTATGTCTATTCCAACTGAAGTGCACCCGGCGTATAAGATGACCCCCACACACACACACTTGGAGGCATGGGTTTTTTTTTGGGGGGGGGGAGTAGTCTTATACACCAGTATATACAGTAGTTGTTTTCTTAATGTGGATTTCCTCTTTTGAGCAGCGACTTGGGGAAGATGATTTTGCATGGGAAAATGGAAGTTGTGGAAAAGCTTAATCAGGAGTATGAAAAATGGGGGTTGCACATGATTTATAAGCATTTGGGAAAGATATATGTGTACCAGTGAGTTTACAAAAAATATTTTCCCTAGTTTGACTTGGAGTATATTCTTTATTTTGACTGTGGTTTTTATAATATCCAGGCCAAAAACAACAACAAAATCATGATTGCACAGCAAACACTCGGTTTTTCCCCCAACATAAGCTTTCAAAAATACATCAACCTGTTCATACATATTAGAATGAAGCAAAACCACAGATTATATGGAGGCTAACCACAAGAAATAGATTAGCATGTTTTCACCATTGACATAAGGATACAAGTAATTAATAGTAAAAATGGTGATTTTGTATACATTCTGGTTTCAATGAATAATCCCAAACTTCCTGTGAGATACAAAATAACAAGTGCCTTAGGTCACAAGTCAATTTGAGGAAAGTTCATAACCCGGTACAACAGTGGCGTCGCGCAGTCTTCAGCCGCCGGGGGCGAAGAACAAACTTGCCGCCCCCCCCAGCTCGCCGCTACCGCCGCCCCCTCCCCCCGACCCAGGCAGAAGGTGCCCCCCAGGCAGAAGGCGATCGCTCGCGCGCGCGATCCGTCCGCTCGCGCACGCGACCACGCAACCCGTCCGCTCGCGTGCGCGACCGCGCAACCCGTCCTCTCGCTCGCTGGCAGCGGCTTTCAGGGGGCGTGGCAAACTGTCCCCTCCCCACCCTTTTGCTGGCGAGAGCCCGGCTTGCGCTTCGCCGCTTCCAGGCGAGGAGGAGAAAAAGGGTTTTTATTTTAAGCGGACAATTCAAGGAGGGGCCCGGCTGGCCGTCGGGGGCTGTCCTGGCGGCGGCCCGCGTGCGCGCGCACGCTGCCCACCTCCTCCTGCCCAGCCAGCCACCAGGGGCTCCTCGCCACGGCGCCACCCACCCCCGACGAGCGCCCCGTCTCACGGCAAGTTGGGTGGGTGAGTGGGTGGGCGGAGGCGAGCAGCGTGTGCGCGCACGCGGGCCGCCGCCAGGACAGCCCCCGATGGCCAGCCGGGCGGGCGGACGGGCTCCTCCTCCGCCTTTAAAAAAACCCTTTTTCTCCTCCTCGCCTGCAAGCGGCGAAGCGCACGTGGGGCGCTCACCAGCAAAAGGGTGGGGAGGGGACATTTTGCCGCCCCCTGAAAGCCGCTGCCCGGGGCATTTGCCCCCCCCCCCCGCCCCCCCACGCTACGCCACTGCGGTACAATAAGGCAGGGGTTGATCAGTTCCCACGGTCTCTGTCTGGTTCTGGGGAGGGAATTAATTGAAAGAAATAATTGGTCTTTAAGTAAATAAACAAAATAAATTTAAATTTAGTATGTGTTCTAAAATAGCACTTTTATCAAAAGATGGAATGTGTTTGGGTGACTAAAGAATTGATTCCCAGTTTGTTAACAGCAATGAGATTGACTGTAGCAAGAACTGGAAAATATTTTACAACTTTCATTGAAATTATTAACATATGGATGCTTGGGATATAGATACTCAAGATAAGTTAACATGTAAAATTAAAGTTAGAAGGGGGTGTTAAGAAGGATGAGTGCATAGGTGCTTGAGATATTAACTAAGCTATACTTTTCCCAATACTGTATGTGTAGTTTGGGGGACATTGTTATTGTGGGGTTTTTTGTCATTATTATTAATTTTATCTTGTTTGGTTTATTGTTTACATTTAATTTTACAGTACATTGTTGTTGAAAAATATTTTTTTTAATTTATTGTCTCCCACCCAGAGTGTGAGAATATCCTAGATGGGCAGGACATAAATAAATGAATAAATATTATTGGTTTTTAATTAATAAAGGAGAAGGGCAAGCCTCCTCACAAGCATCATTAAAATTTTGGAAGTGGGAATGGGGCTCCATGAATGTAAATGGAGCAACTCCAAATTGGTTTTGGTGAGGGAGAACTATGTTTAGGAGTTGTTTGTTATACTGTATGTTTATATAATGTTGTTTATGTTAAAATATTTTAATATAAACAAAACAAAATAAAAACACTGTAGCACTTTAAAGACTAACTGCTATATTTTTATTGTTAGCTTTCGTGGATCAAGTCCACTTCTTCAGACAAGGAGTGAAACTTACAGGCATGGTTTCTATACACCAAATTCAGGGGTCAAAGGGAGAAAGGTATGTTCAAGCAAAATGACAGATAAGCAGGCACAACAGTACAGCTTCCCACAGCCATCAGCAACAATAGATTATTCAGATTTATTTATTTTTTATTTATTTATATTTCACATTTGCTATCCTGCCCCAATCGGGTGTACCCGACTCTGGGCGGCTTACAAAACAAAAAAGCTCTAAATGTCTCCCTTTCAATCTCAAAGGGTCTGAGAAAGCCCATTCTGGTCTCCAATCAACCTTTGACCTGCAAACAAAAACACTGTACCTGGTTACTTCCTGTTTTGCTAAAGAGAATTGGCAGGAAGTTTGTAATATAATATATAAAATATTTAGCAGCAAATAGCAATCTGCGTATCAAATTTGATAATGTCCCAGAAACCTTTCGCTAATATTTAATCCCCTGCAATGGGTGTCTAACAGATGGATGTATTTGATTTCTGCTGTCTCCCTATCAATCCTAGTTTTGTAATTTCTCTGTTCTAGAATTGTAACTTTCAGGTCTTTGATAGAGTGTCCAGTTAGATTGAAGTGGTTTGAGACAGATTTCTCTGTGTTACCATTCCGGATGTCTGATTTGTGTCCATTAGTTCTTTTGTGTAAAGATTGTCCTGTTTGTCCTACATAAAGCACAGACGGACATTTTTGACAAGAGATGGCATAAATCACATTGGCAGAAACATAAGTAAAACTGCCTTTCATGTTGTGTGTGGTGCCGTTGGGTCCAATAATACTGTTTTCAGAGCGAATGTGGGGGCATAGTTGACATCTGGATTTACAGCAGAGTCTAGTCCCCATATCTGCTCCACTTCTGTGTAGTCTTTTGTGTGTCAATAGTTGTTTGTGATTGGAGGGTTGTCTATAAGTGAGTAGGGGTCTGTTACCAAGGGCTTTGGAAAGTGAAGCACTCTTGTCCAAGATCTCCAACTCATCTTTTTTGTTTTCTGCCTGAACCACAGACTAACACGGCTACTATTCCAAAAAATTTTAAAAGTTGAAGAAAGGAGAACAAAAGGTAGAGACTAACATTATGTAGGGTAAGTAGTAGTTGATCTCTCCATTGTTTCTTCCAATGTTGATCAGTGTAATATTATATTAGGAAAGGCTTCAACACCATAAATCCTTAGCAGCATGGCTCCTTTCTGTACCATTTTGGACAATCAGAAGTCTGTGGCCCTGTGAGAGAAATCCATGTCAGCAGCCTTCCCAATCCACCACTGCTTGTCTTTAAAAGTGATTCTGAATGGATATGAGACTCAAGTTTGCCGACTCAGGTCCAGGAAAAACTTTATGGCAAAAGCATAAGAGCAAGACCAAATTAAAAGATGGAGGAAGGAGCTCACTGGGCAAGAGACAACATTAAAGGAGAATGTAGCTGAAGATCTTAACCTCCCCTATGTCACCTGGAGGACCCTGAATAGGCTGAGAGTTGGAGTCCCTAAATGTAAGACTGACATGCTCAAGTGGGGGCTGCTGGCAGACAACAACACATGGTGTGAATGTGGAGAGATACAGAATCTGGCTCATTTACTGGTCTGCTGATTAATGCCAGAAACATGTACCATTGAGGACTTAAGTTTGGCCAACGACAAAGCCAAGAAAGTGGCTTCATTTTGCAGTCCAGGGTTTGATCCAGACATGAAAGAAGAAGAATTGAAGTGATTATGATATGACTAAGAAACATGGTAAGGATTCCTTCCACACAGTCAAGGACCAGCAGCAGTTAGTGCTGGTAGAATGAATTGTGCCACAGTGGTGGCCAAGGCACTAAAAACAACTTAAAGAAGTGTCAGCATTATCACATGGGAAATAGCTAGCAACCTATTTTACTGCTTCCACCACCAGTATCACCCAGAAACTACACTGTTAGACTTCTTCTTGCTATTCTAAGAAAAGAGAAAAGCTACATTTAAACTCTACAACCCTCAGAAAATCTCTATTCTTAATGCAGTAAACCCAGCAAGCAGTATTTCCGACCTCTGGGTATTCTAACATTGCTGAAGCCTAACGCAATGGAATTTAGCCACAACAATCAACTACTACTTTATTCATACAGCATTTTAAAAATGGTGTTACATCAAAATTTTCTTCGGATCCCCCCTGAACTATTCTTAATCAGGTTGTGGGGGGAATGGAAACTGTGATTTCTTTTTGCAAACCAACTTTCTTTTGTTTCTATTAGTTAGAGTGATCAAGGTTGGAGTGTCTTGTCTTATGTTGCTACAATGCATACAACCTGATGCAGCTGCCCTAGTTCCACACACATCAGTTAAAGCCCCATATGAGGTACTGCATTTGCTGGTGTATAAGATGCACTGGTGTATAAGATGTACCACGTTATTACCAAAATAGCCCACTAAAGGCTACTATATATAGTACAAGATGCACCCAATTTTCCAGTGTATTTTAAGGGGGGAGTGGGAGTCTTATACACCAGCAAATATGATAATTCCTACCTTGCAATTTTTAGAAACCAAGAAAAATAGAAGGGTAGGAAAACCACAGTAAAACAGTGACAAGTGTAAACCAGCCAACTCAGAATGACAGCAGAAGCTGGAAAGAAGGGAAAACATAGGAAGAATTCTTTAAAAAAACTGAGGATCAGAAGGAAACTGGAAGTCTGTTCTGCAGAAGAAGAAAACTTTCAGGAAGTCAGGCAAACAATTTTTTGGTTCTGCCATAGTTAAGAAACTCATAGCATCTTGCTTGAAGAATGTTTACAACACTTGAAAGCACTTGCTGCTGATCAAAATGGAGACTGTTGTTGTTCAATCACACAGTTGAGTCTGACCCTTTGTGACCCCATGGACCACAGCACACCAGCCTTCTATGTCATCTGCCATCCTCCAGAGTCTGCCCATATCCATGCCCATTGTGTCAATGATGCCAGCTAGCCATCTCATCCTCTGCTGTCCCCGTCTCCTTTTGCCTTTGATTTTTCTTTGCATCAGGGCCTTCTCCAGTGAGTCCTCTCTTCTCATTTTGTGGCAGAAGTATTTGAGCTTCAGCTTCAGTACCTGTCCTTCCAAAGAGCAGTCAAGGTTGATGTTCTTTAGGGTTGACTGATTTGATCTCCTTGCAGTCCAGGGGACTCTCAAAAGTCTTCTCCAGCATCATATTTCAAAGGCATCTATTCTTCTGCACTCAGCCTTCCTTATAGTCCAGCTTTCACAGCCATACATCATTACTGGGAAGACCATTGTTTTAACTATGTGGACTTTTGTTGGCAGGGTGATGCCTCTACTTTTTTATTATGTGGCCTAGGTTTACCATAGCTTGTCTCTTAAATGGAGACTGTATGAAGCAGCAATACCTAGATGAAAAGATGGAGAACAGTGCTGGTTAACAGAATTGAAGGGGCTGATGCTTTGATGTCTTATCTGTTAGTGAGTGGGATCCCTGTTTATATAGGATAACTAGAACCCCTTCCGGCCTCCTGGTGTACAGGAGCATGTTCAAGCTGTCTATCCCTGCACTCAACATGGCCTTTCTCCTTTGCCTGCCTGCCTGCTGTAGATATACAAGGCTAAGTTGATGAGCTGTTCAGCTTAGTGTGAAATGTGTTACATTTCCCCCCCAGCTGCTTCCTGATTGCAGTATTTACTTTTAATCTCCTCTGCCTCACTGCCCGATAAAAACTTTGTCACATTAGATGGTGACAGATGGGAAAAGAGAAAGGGGGGGGCTCACTGCAAGGGAACGTCGTGGCTTTCCAATAATTTTTCACAACGCCAATTATGTCCTTCAGTGCTTCCCAGCATGTGCACCCATGTCAGCAGAGGAGGAAATAGAAAGGCATAAATAAAGACAAAACCAGGCGCTGCGTGGCTTTAATCTGCAGAATAACATTTCTCATTTGGGTGAAATATCATTGGATTCTCTCCCTGGACTACACAGAGGGACGCGCACAGCCGGGCTGGTTTGCTCCTGGTTTGAAAAAGATCCAGTCAGACAAACAGCTTTTTGGCACCAAGAGGTTTAGGATGCGGAAGAAACTGGCACTGCAATCCTTACCACATCCCATTAGGGATTACTAGTTTTTTTGGAGAGGAACTCCAGACACTAACAGCTTTTCCCAAAGTCACAGGTTTGTTAGGGGTTTTTTTCATTCTCACAATGGAAGGAGCTTGAGCATTAAAACTCACAAAACATTTTATCAAATTTAGGAGAAACTAAGATGGAAAGACTTGACTCTGTAGGCTCAAGTGCACTGAGGACTTGATTTTGTAGGCCTGTTTATTCAGCTATGAGTTCATCAGAAAGAGCCTCCTTGAAGCCTGTGGTATTTTTTAGCCACAATCGGGCCTACCCTCGTAACAGCATGCTTGTGTTGCAGGCCAGTCTTTCTCACACTGAGCTAAAAGGTGGCTTCATTTTGGCAGTTTCACATCTGCCCTCTGGCCTACACATGAAGAAGAAGAAGAAGAAGAAGAAGAAGAAGAAGAAGAAGAAGAAGAAGAAGAAGAAGAAGAAGAAGAAGAAGAAGAAGAAGAAGAAGAAGAAGAAGAAGAAGAAGAAGATGAAGATGAAGATGAAGATGAAGATGAAGATGATCCACAATAAACATTTTTCAGTTTTCCTTGCGTCTACGATTGATACTGTACTGGTATTTTTCCTGCTTCTTTGATTCAGGACTGGAACTGGTATGAACACAGTCAAAACAGGATAAAAAAATATGCCTTATTTTCTAGGGAGTTTTACACCACTGCCAGGTGCCAGTTTCTTCTTCTTCTTGAATTTCTTAATTGAAAAATAAGTGGTCAGTGAATTCTTTCTGAGGCAGTTATTAAGATATTTAGTTAAATTGAAAATGGTTTCTACTAATTTTCCCATTTTTGAAGTAAAGCCAATGTATTTATTTGTTATATTTGTATCCTGTTTTTCCTACCCTATGCAAACTCTTTAATCCCCTCCTGAAGGAATGAATTACCTATCTTCTGTTTGGATCAGGTTATCAGGTTTGCATAGGGCTCATTTGGATGGAGCATTTGTCCCCTTTCATAAATCTGATTGTGCACTGATGTCCATATGACGGAAGGCTTGAACTAACAACAACAACAGTGACACTAAGGGTCTCACTGTTGTTTTTAAAAAGCCGTGTATTTAAATCATACCATCAAGACCTTAATTGTAGACTCTCTAAAGGGAAACTCAGGTGTAGTCTGATAGGGCTGGGATTTGAACCGGCCCCGTATTTCTTAATTAGCTGCTTTCTAGAGACCAATGCAATAGTTTCCCCACATTTACCTGATAATATTGCACACTACGACGTTTTACCCAATTTTGGGAGACAAGTGTATTATTTACAATATAATCATTATAACCATCTGTGGATGTATCACCACATTATTGAATATTATAATGGATTATGTATTAACTACTGTATAACCATTGTGTATATGTTAAATATATGTAAGAATTGGTGCCAGCGAAAATGATCCTACTGCTCAGTCATGGATTATTTATTTATTAACTCAAAACATTTCTACAAGCCACATAGAGCACAAATCTTCCCCCAATGTCAGAGGTGTCCAATTAGATTATGCATTTATCATTCTTTTGTCAAGGTGCTCTGCTAACATATGATCAATTTCTGCTTGTCACAGTGCATGATTTTCTTTCAGCTCCCTATTTTGCCCTTAGCATGCTTTTTTAAAAATTAGTCTTTGGAAGGTAAACATGAACCATTTTGCCAATCTGAATGCAACAGATCTGTGAGAAAATCAAAATTTTGAGAGATAATAAGGGTCAACTGCAGGGAAAACACATTCTCCTAGTTTGACCCTTGGGCATATGTCCAGTTTCAAAGGGAAGACTGGGTTTGGCAGCACCACTCCTAGCCACATCAAGTTCTGTGCAGGTTTCTGCAACGGCTCCTTTCATAACATCAGAATTCCTGACTATATAAGGATGGGGAAAAGGAATGTGCTACAATTTGGTGTTTGCTTGCTTGCTTATTTGCTTGCTTATTATTTATATACTGTCCATCTAGGATGTTTTTCCACAATTAAAAACCAACATAACAACAGATAACAACAAATAAATAACAACTAATCAAAAAATGGTGGGTGTTGTGCAAGGGAGACAATATAAAAAAATTTAAACCAAGTAACTAATTGGCAGCAGGGAGAAACAGAATTTATGTAAAGCTGCATAGTTCAGCTATTTCCCATTTAAAATGGGAGAGATTTTTTTTAATGTCCCCAAGTTGCCACAGCCAGTCAGCATTTGTGTTTTTCAGGCATTAAGGAGTTGTGGTGGTGGTGCAACTTCAAGTAGATTCTGACTTATGGTGACTCTAACCCATGTATCCTAGATATAAAGTAATCAGGTTCTACAGTTCCTTCTTCTAGTAGGACTGCATGGCTTGCCTAAGCCCCACATGCTGACAGAAATAATAGTGGAGAATTAAGACTCTGCATCTACCCACATATTCCAATGCACTGGGCTATCTAGCTACTTGTTGAACTACTAGTTGGGGACAGAGGTTGCCCACAGTCACAAATTGACAGAAAGAGGAGAGCTAGACCATAAGACATAAAGATACTGCTTTATTCCATATTTGCTTTAATAGGTGTGGAAAAAGAGGTATAACCATCTCTCCCCAAGCCATGATCACATACCCAACATGAAAGAACATTAATTCATTCATTCGTTGATTCATTTGTTCATTCGTTCAGCTTTTATACCATCTAACTAAGTCATTATCCTGGGCGATCAGCAAGAATACAAAATCATACATGCAACACACAGCTCCATAAGTAAACAATAAAATTAAAGCACCTATAAAAAATAAAAACAGCAAACCATTGTACAACCCATAAAACAACCCATTGATGGCAGCTATAAACAAAAAGTAATTCTAACAGCAGACAGAATCATTCTAGGGGCAGAATGTTATGGAATGCCTCTTTAAACAGATCCACTTTGAATACCTTCCAGAAAGCTCATAGTATTGTGGCATGATGTACATGAATAGTAAGCTATTCCACAGAGTCAAGGCCACCAATGAAAAGGACTGGGCCCCCATGGTGAACTTTCAGGCTTCATTCAGGGTGGGCACTCTCTGTACACTTGCCTGAAACGTGTTGTCCAAGCAATGATTTGTTAAGGAGAGACACTCCAGCAGGTATCAAGGTCCTAAACCAGGGGTGCCCAAACTACGGCCCACAGCACCAATTAATCCAGCCCACACCACCCTCACCACTCCTGGAAGCGGAAGTAAAATGTGCATGCGTGTGCGCATAATGTATCTGCGTATGTGCATAATGGTTCCATAAATGATCTGTGGTTGTTGTAAATGCATTTACGACAGCTGTGGGTCATTTACACATATTTTACTTCCACTTCCAGTGGGAGGAACCACATGACTAGCCCACATGACTGGCCCATGGCCCAAAAAGTTTGGGCACCCCTGTTCTAAACCATTTAGGGTTTTATATGTTAATACCAAGGCCTTGAATTGGGCACGGAAACCTACATGTGAACAATTGAAGAGGTTTAAAAAATAATAATGCCCTGTGGGTGGGAAAGCTCTGGGAGAAAAAACTTCTCACACAATTTCCACTCTGTTGGCAAGAGCTCAGATAGACATTTTATGGATTAGAAAGTCTGGTGATCCATAATCAGAGCACTCTGTCCTTCAGGCTCCTTCCCTGTACAATGCTCTCTGAAGTTACATTCAAAGCCTGGTAGACCTAACAGGGCAGTTCAGTTATGAGGTAAAATGATTGAATATTTTCAAAAGTAATGAGAGAGGGTCCCCTTCCTGAAACCCAATTCTATTTAAACGATAGAGGACTAGAGATTCCCACGATGGAGTTGTCAGAGAAGTAACTGCTAGTCTTTTTCAATGACAGCAAAAACAAAAGCAAAACAAATATTATATTGTGACACCTCTAAGCCAATTTCTTCCAGTTATGACTAACAGCTCACAGTGAAAATATAGCAGTTAGTCTTTAAAGTGCTACTGTGTTTTTTGTTTTTATTTTACTTTATTTTGTTTTGTTTTGTTTTGTTTTCTGAGATGTCTGAACCACAGACAAACCCGGCTACTATTCCAAAAAAGCTCACTTCCTCAGACATTGGGGTGGAGGTGGTGAATTTCATGATCCCAATGCCCAGTGAACAGTGTATCTGGTTTCATTCAAGAGAAGACCAGAGAGGAGGCCTCAGAGAGCTGAAGAGGCCATTTGCTGACAGTTCTGTGGGGACAGAACACAAATCCAAAAGCCAGTGGCCAAGGTGTAGAAATGAAATGCCACAGCTCTGCCTACTGGACTCCACTTCCAAGAAGAAACAGAGCCACTGTAACTCCATGCCTTCTTGTGGCATCCCTAAGATACTGTTCAGAGAGCTTTTAACATAAGGTATCTGGCTATGTAGCCAGAAGTCGTAAGTTTGATTATCCAGTGTGCCACCTGGGAGAAGAGCCAGTCTGTACAGACTTGTTCACACTGCACAGGCCAGCAGGGTATCTCCCAGGAGGGAATAGAAAACTACTTGTAGGCATTCTTTACTTAGAAAAGAGCAATAGCAATTACACTTTTATACAGCCCTGTAGTGCTTAGTGCACCCTCTGGGTAGTTCACAAGGCAATTAACATTTTGCCCTCAACATACTGGGTCCTCATTTTACTGACTTTGGAAGGATGGAAGGCTGAGCCAACCTTGATCCCAGTCAGGATTGTACTAACAATGTCAGCAGTTTTGGCTGCAGTTCAGCAGTTTTAACCAATGTGCCATCAGGACTGCTGGAGAATCCTGTGGAAGGTTGCCATAAAACAAAATTAACTCAACAGAATGGAATTATTATTATTATTATTATTATTAAAGCCTAAACACAGGCCCCTGGTTTTAGTGTTTTTAGTGGTGTATTACATGCCGGTTGTGCTCCGCCCTGAGTCGCCTGTGCGAGTAGGGCGGAATATAAATTGGATTAATAAATAAATAAATATAAACAACTGCAAATATTGAATTCTACTGTTCAGTGCTGACTTTTTCAGGAAAGCAATGGTAGCACTGCCTTGGTGGAAAAACCTGACCAAAACTGGTACCTGAATATAAGTCTATCTAAAAATGACAGTAATCAGCACGCCTAGCGGTGTGATGATCATATGAATGAGAAACACGACTTGCCTCTTTAGCTGAGGAAGAGGGCCGCCAATAAACATCCAGGACTAGAATGTCAGTTGTTTTTACTCTAAGCAGCTCTACTCTTGAGGCTTTCAACAGCACTCCATTGCTCTAAACCCCTGCCATGTCTCTTTATTATTAATTATTTGTTTTTAATTTGCATGCCGTCCATTTCCCAGAATTAGGATCTAAGGTGGTTTATAATATGATTAAGAACTGTTGGATATTAAAAGACAATAAAATCACAAACATTGAAAAAGAATTAAAGTCATCATGTCCTTAAAATACAGTTAAAAGAAAAACATTTTGAACTCATGATTAAAATACTAACATTTGTACAGTATTAGGCAATTGCTCACTTTGCCTAACACTAGGGCCATTTCTATGGGATGGTCCTATGGTGCTCATGTCCCCCCCCCCGGACTTTCCATAGGCCAACTGGCTGGACACTCTGGCAGCAGAAATCTACATTCATGAGACCTTTGGTCAAAACCAGTATAGCTTTTTTAAAATGATCTTGGCAAAATAAAACTGAGAGCAGCCTGTGATGTCATGAAGGTGTGTAAAGAACATTTTGCTTCATACTTCTCTGTTTGCCACAACCTGCCAGATCTCCAAGTGTTTCCCATGGCATGCTGGTAGTGCAAAAGGGCGGGGGGGGGGGTTGCTTGAATAGTGAAGAGAGAAGGGGAGGGGGTTCCAGAAAGATTATCTCACAGTTAGAACTCATTAATGAAAAAAATAAATTAGCCAAGCTCATTTTTCAGGGAATTCTTGTGTAAACTGGAAATTTTCCAGTCTATGAGTCTCATACCAGGCTAGTCCATAAATCACAGCAAGCAGGTTGTCTGTATGGCAAAAGCCGCCTTGTTCAGAGGCAAGGAGGGAAAGAAACCAGCATATGTTCAAGGATAAAAGAACCATGGAAGCAAAACGGAAGAGACAAATACCTCCCTGTCGGCTTCAAGGAAAGAGAAAAGACTGGCCTCAAGCATTTCGACATATGATGTTTCCAAACAATCCCTCCTCCCAAACCAGAGGAAAGCACCTGAAATGGGTCAGCTTTTAATTGAATACAATATTAATTACAGCATGCACTATTAACAGTTTGTGGGATTTGACTAATTAATGTAATAGTTTCTGAGTCACGCTCATTAAATATGAAAATTACCCTGGCGAAAGGTACGGGTTTTGTTATCAATCTTGTATGGACAGGAAGGGGGAGAGGTAGAAAAAGCTGAGGGGAGAGGTACCCCCGCCTTGACATGCTGCACAATTAGCTTCTTCCTTTGAGGGGCTCAACTACATAAGAAAGTGGCAAAGCTAAAATCAAAAGGGAAGTAATGATTCAGGAAGGATGGTGGAAGAGGAAACAAAAAGTTGAGTTAAGTGTGGCCTAGTAAGTAATGCTGTGGATTCTGTGGGTGTTCTCACCAGAAATGGGAGAAAGGGGCCATAGATTTGGAATAAAAATTCCTTGGACTTGCTCCCAATTTGGAAAATGATTCACACATTCAAGCATATCACTTTGACTGAAGTCATATATCCAGTTACCTGGGAGCACACCCTTATGGACTTGGTGTGGACCAAAACCCAGCACAGACCTAATGGACCAAAACCCAGCACAGACTCACCACCTAACTGACATCAGAGCCGAAAGCTTCCACTGACGTTCCCCTAGAAGGTTATCATAGGAGTTAGTATGGGTACACAAAAAGAGCCTCCTTGAAGACTGTGTATTTTTTACCACAATCAGCCATACCTTGGTAACGGTAACCTTGTGTTGCCGGTTAATCTTTCTCACACTAGGTCAGGTCAAAGGAACTGCAGAATGGACTCATCAAAAGGTGGCTTCATTTTGGCAGCTTTACATCTGGCCTAGACATGGAAGAAAAAGAAAATAGGAGCTAGTGAGTTGGCACTTGTCATTCTTCACTTAACTCTTCAGTGTATCAAAATGCAGTTTGAATGCTCTCTATAGATCAATGCATTTAGCCTTGAAATGAAAGCTAGTAAGGTTTAATAGTTAGAACTGGAGTTCTCAACCTTTTTAAGCTGGGGGCCGGGTCACACTCCCTCAGATAGCTTTGGGGGCCAGATGGCCATTTTGCCCTTCATCCACCATATGGCACTCCCAGGTGTGGTGGAGGTGGTGATGGGCCACATGAAATGGTATTGTGGGCCATAACCGGCCCACAGGCTGCGAGTTGAGAATCTCTGAGTTCGAATCTCAGTGGAGTCTTTGGCAGCGCAATGGTTAAATTCCTCTACGGCAGCCAAAACAGCTGATGTTCTGAGTTCAGTCCTGACCAGGGCTCAAGGTTGACTCAGCCTTCCATCCTTCCAAGGTCAGTAAAATGAGTATACAGCATGTTGGAGGCAAAACGCTAATTACCTTATGAACCTCCCAGAAAGTGTACTAAATGCTATGGGGTGGTATATAAGTGTAATTGTAAACTGTAAACCACAGAGATCAGCAGATTATCTTAGACCGCATCCAGCCTGCAGCACCATTTCATGTGGTCCCACCCCACCCCTCCAAGAGCATTTGAGAAACAAAATGGCCACCCCTTTGAAGCAGTTGGAACAAAATGACCACCCCATCATGCAGGCAGGGCAAATTGGCTGTCCAACCCTCAAAGCTGACTGAGAGAGTATGACCTGGCCCCTGGCTTGAAAAGGTTGGGAATACCTGTCTTAGACAGTCACTGACTGTCAGCCTATGTCACTTAGCTGTTTGGAGACGAAGAAGCAGGAAAACCAAAGGGTGCAAATATCAGGTACAAATAAGCAAATAGGCCTGCACTGGTGGAACTGCTGGTGGAACTGCTCAATTTGGGACCACATACTACCAGCCAAGAGAATGAGGGAAGAAAATGAGTGGGATTCCAGGGTTTCCCCTTTTCCTTTGAAAGAAAAGAATAACAAAGAGAATGCCTTGGGTAAGGGTTGCTTGCAGAAGTTTAAGAGTGAAACTCACGACAGAAGGACGCAAATTGCTCACAAGTGAGATAAAAGCCTAACATAACACAGAGGGACCCTTTCCCAAGCACTGCAGTGGGACTGAGAGGCCCCATCCCTGTTAACGACAATGAATAAATGGTGCATAGGGAGCCTTGGCAAAGCAGGAGGACGAGCCAGTGCCAGCTCTATTATTTTTATTGCCACCCTTTGGCTGATTCCTGAGGCACTTGGCATGTTCTTTCGGGAGGAGAGTGGCTTTATGCAAATGCGGCAGGCAGGCTTCAGCACTGACATCATTGGTGCTCTGCAGCAAAAGTATCGCAGTGAATGCACAGAGAAAAGCGGGGAATGGAAACTATTTTTCCCATTGCACTACAACTTCCATGATGCGACAGCCAGTCTAAACTGTAATGTTTTAATGCTCTGGAGGGGAACAAAAGTAGTCAAAGAGGCAGATGGTGGGCAGAGCAGGGAAGTTTAGAGGACATGATCAGCTTTTCAAGGAGAAATGGTATACTATTAACTTAATATTCCCAAAGACTAAGGGGGGAAATGAAGTACAGTATACGAAAATCTAGTAAAGAAGACTAGAATGCGGTGGCTTAGTGGTTAAGATGCTGAACTTAGTGACTGGAAGGTCAGCAGTTCGAGACCTCCTGCCAACCCAGCTCCTGCCAACCTAGCAGTTCGAAAGCAAATAAACTGCAAATAGATAAATAGGTACCACTTCGGTAGGAAGGTAACAATATTCCATGCACTCCGGTGTCTAGTCATGCCTCCCACATGTTCATGGAAACGTCTGCATCTGCTGACAGCGCTGGCTCTTTGGCTATAAATGGAGATGAGCACCAAACCCTAGAGTCGGATACACCTGGCTTTCAAGCAAGGGTGACCTTTACCTTTACATAGTAAGGAAGGAATGAGAAGAATATGCAGAAAGCAGATACTGCAGTGGACTATAATCAGTTTATGGATGTAAGGACACTTTTTAGGGGCATATGTATTTGTAGATTGATATGAAGTTCAGACAGAGAGCTGCCTTGGGCTGCTAAATTGGCTCTCTGATGCTGACATTTTGTTTCTGGCTGTCTTCAGTTTTGATTGTTAGGAAACCAGAGGTAGATAATTGTTAAGAGATAAACCAGTGTCACATCACCCTTGTTTTGGAAGTGGTACCCAACAGGAACTCTGCTTTTGCTGGCAAGAGGGGAGGATCCACTGTGGTTTTATTCCAAACTTTAAAGGAGATCTCCAAGATACTGAACTTATTTCAGGAACAGGGTTCAGCCCTTTAGATCTGTGATGGCGAGCCTTGGCACTCCAGGTGTCTTGGGCTTTAATTACCAGAAGCCCAAGTCAGCACTCAGGAGCTACCATCTTTGGTTCTGGATGGGGCAGTATTGCCCCAAACATACCTGGTGCGTAATCTGGGGTTCCTCTTAGACTCACGACTACTGCTCAAAGAGCAGGTGGCAGTCGTGGCCAGGAGGGCTTTTGCACAACTTCGTCCAATACGCCAGTTACCCCCGCTCCTAGACCAGGACTTCTTGTTCATGATCACACACACTTTGGTCACCTCCAGACTTGATTATTGTAATGCGCCCTTCATGGGGGTGCCCTTGGTGACCCTTTGGAGGCTGCAACTGGTCCAAAATGGAGTTGCCCAGGTCGTGATGGGGTGCAGGCATTATGCTCGTGCCTCACCATTGCTGCAGGAGCTGCACTGGCTGCCAGTTTGCCTCTGGGTGCAATTCAAGGTGCTGGTTATTACCTTTAAAGCCCTATATGCAGTGATGGGATGTCCCCGGTTCCAGACGGATCTCTGGAACCGGTAAGACTAATCCCGGAGAGTTCTCCGGGAGGGGAGTCCACTTTTGAGGCGTCCGGTTCCGGACGCCTCACCAAAAGAATTTTTTTTTAAAAAAAATCTGAGCTAAAATGGCTCCAATTGACTGCGCATGCGCAGAAACTCAATTTGACGCATTGCGCATGCGTCAAATTGAGTTTCTGGACATGCGCACTAAATTGGAGCCAAATGGCTCCAATTTTAAAAAAAAAAATCTTCTGAAGCTGGATGGGAGGTTCCCCGTCCATTCATTTATCTCCCCCCTCCCAGCCTCCAGCTCCACCCTAAGAGAAGGGCACCTCCCCTAGCCGGCTACCTGGCTCCCACAGGCACGTTGGTGCCTGGCCGCGCTGTCCGCCCACGCCGCGCCGCGCCGCGCCGTCCGCCCGCGCCGCGCCGTCCTAGGGTCTTGGGCCCAACAAACCCCCATGCCCTGGGTAAACCCGGCGGGGCTCGCCACCGCCGCATCCTCTTCTGTCGGGCGCCTGGAGCTTCCTCGGGCCGTTGCCTTTTCGGCCCGGCTCTGGCTGCAGCCACGGAAGGTAAGTGAGGCTTTTATATTTTGGGTGGGTGGGTGGGTGATTTAATTGTGTTTTGGGTGGGTGGTTGTACTTTTATTTAATTTTTATTTTATTTATTTCTTTATTTTATTTCTTTAAGTTAATTACGGGTCTGTGTGCCGTGTTTATTATTTTTTTTTATTTTTATTTTTGCCTTGCCCACAACGTCATGATGTCATGACGTTGGCTCCGCCCATGACGTCATGACGTCATGACATTGGCCACGCCCATGACGTCCGTGACGTCATGGCGTGGTAGTAGAATTTTTGACATCCCATCACTGCCTATATGGTAGTGGGCCAGGATACATAAGAGACCACATCACCCTAAGGACATCTGTCTGTCCCACCAGTGCAGACTGGATAGGCTTTCTGGTTGTACCGTCGGCTAGAGAGGTGCACCTCTTTAGCACTAGAACAGTGGTGCCCAAACTAAGAGCTGGGGGCCAGGTGTGGCCCCTGATGCCAATTTATCTGGCCCGTGAAGCCCTCATTGCACTTCCAGGAGCAATGAGGGCTTTGCAGGCACTAGAAGGAGGGCCTTCTCCATGTCTGCTCTGGCCCTATGGAACCTCCTGCCAAGTGACCTGCGTCTCCTGATGGAGCTGCTGCCTTTTAGGAAGGGGGTTAAGACCTGGCTGCAGCGATGGAATGTAACAGGTTCTCACCAGTTCGCCAAAACCAGTAGTAACTTTTCCCAGTGTCCTGGAGAACCGGTAGTAGCTTGGGGGGGGGGGGAATGACCTTTGAGGCTTACCTTTTCTCTGGTTCCCCCACTGCGCATACACGCCAAGCACTTGGTGTGCATGCACACTTACAGTGCTTGGCGCGTATGCACGGCCTCCTTGCTGTCCTCCCAAGCGGGGAGGAGGAAGAGAAGCTGCTAGCCTGAAGCTCCCTATAGCCTGCTCCCCAGGGTAAGTGACTCCCCTTTGGATGTGGTGTGTCTGTGTGTATTTTAATGTGTATTTAATACCTTTACCTATATTGATGTACTACCACAGTTCTTAAAAAGGCCTGGTGGCTGGCAGGCCTAGCGGCCTGGCTTGGGGTTTTTAAGCAAAGTCTTGGAGTTACCTCATCAATAAGCTACACCTGTGCTGTTCCAATTGCTGTTCCAGTTGGAGAACCCTTAAGGAGGTACAGCTGTTTTACATTAGCATTAAGGCATATTATCCTGGAGAACTGGTTACACAAAGACTTAGTACAGTACCTAACTTCTTTAACTGTTGAAAAGCTGAAAAGTGCCAAAATGAAGCCATCTTGTGGTGAGTTCATTCTGTAGTTCCTTCTATCTGACCTAGTGTGAGAAAGATTAGTCAGAATAAGCTTTAAACTCTGGTTTAAAAACTCTGGTTGATTTGTGTTTGGGGTGGGTGGGTGTATGTTAATGTATTTTTTATTTAATTTATTTATTTAATTTATTTACGGGTTTGTGTTGTGGGTGGGTTGAGGGGCGTGTGTGTCCATGCTTATTTTTATTTTATTTATTATTATTATTATTATTTTGCCCCACCCACAACGTCATGACATTGGCCCCACCCACAATGTCATGATGTTAGCTCCGCCCACACTCTTATGACATCACGGTGGGGTAGTAAAAATTTTGACATCCCACCACTGCCTGGCTGGCGGAGCATGTATGGGGTATGGGCCGGATGGTTGTCCCAGTCTGTTGATTCATCTGACCTCCTCCTTCTCCCTCTCTCTCTCTCTGTTTTACTTAATCTTTTTAATCTTTTAATCTTGATTTTCATATTGTGTTTTTATTCTGTTTTAAGTGTTTTGGAGAGTTTGTTGGCCACCCTGGTTCTTTTTGAGAAGGGTGGCATAAAATGTGATTAAATAAATAAGTTCAAGAACAGCTGGAGTGCCAAGCTGTTCTTAACTACTTGACAGCTGGAGTGCCAAGGAGTTCACTGGACAAGGAACAACATTAAAGGAAAATATAGCTGAGGAACTCAAACTCCCCTACATCACTTGGAGAACATTGAATTGGCTGAGGGTTGATCCCTAAATACAAGACCTATGTGCTTAAGTGGGGGCCATCACTGTGTTAGATGCTTCCTGCAAACTCTGGATTAACACTCTGCAAACACTCTGGATTAACACTCTGGATTAACACTTCTGCAAACTCTGGATTAACACTCATTAACACTCAGAACAGATTCACCATGATGAACAACATCATCAGGAACCTCACAAACTATAAATGGGGAACTCAGCCATCCACACTAAGTACATCAGCTTTGGCCCTGAGCATCTCCGCAGCAGAGTATGTTGCTCCAGTATGGAGTGCATTCACACATGCAAAACAAGTTGACATCATCCGCCCAGAGTTGGGTTTTTTACCCGATTGGGCGGGATAATAAGTCGAAGGAAATAAATAAATAAATAAATGAAACAATGTGTATTGTGATAGGATCCCTCAAACCTACACCACTTGAAAGAATATATCCTCTTGTTGGTATCACTCCACATAAGATAAGGAAAGAAGTAGCAATAGACACTGAGAGAACTAAGCAAGAGAATGACCCTTGACATCACCTGAATGGGTATGAGCCTCAAGTTCAACGGTTCAGTTCCATGAAGAGTTTTATGGCAAGAACAAACTTTCTTGATGGTTCACAAGAGCAAAACCAAATTAGAAGATGGAGGAAGGAGTTCACTGGACAAGGAACAACATTAAAGGAAAATATAGCTGAGGAACTCAACCTCCCCTACATCACTTGGAGAACATTGAATTGGCTGAGGGTTGATCCCTAAATGCAAGACCTATGTGCTTAAGTGGGGGCTAATGGCGGGCAACAATGTGCTGTGTGATTGTGGAGAGATACAGAATCTGACTCATTTACTGGTTTGCTGCTTACTGCCAGAAGCATGCACTGATGAGGTTTTAAGTTTTACCAACACCAAAGACAAGAAAGTGACTTCATTTGGTAGTCTAGGGTTTTATGGGACATGAAAGAAGTAGACTATAACTCTACTGTTCCAAAATAACTCTTCAGTTTTTATGTTCCTGCTCCACAGCCCAGGTGAATAAAACTAGTAAGGGTGAGTCCTTGGAAATTCATATAGTTTAGAATGACTGCAGCTATAGAAGTTGAGAACTCAATCAAGAAAAGGAGACATTTTGAAACGGCAGCCATGTTAGTCTGTGCAAGCATATCAGAGAGTAAATAAAAGAAAACAAAAATACAAAAAACATTGTGGCATATTAAAGACTAATTGCTGCATTTTAATGTTAGCTTTTGTGAATGAAATCCACTTCATCAGGAAAAGACAAAGAGAGAAGGAAAGTGTAATCGAGCACCAAACATGACTGAGTACAGAGGGATTCAATCCAACACTATTAGCAACAAAGCACTCAAAGCCCTGTTACTGGATGAATTTATTAGCTTCACTTTCACCCACATTCAAAATTCTTAAAGCTCAAGTTATTTTAGTTTCATTGATAAATCAAATGTTGGTAAGAAAAAAAATGAAATAAAACCCTTACTTAACTTTATTGGTTCCTATTGTACACATTTTGCTTTTGCTTCCAGGAGCGACAAGTTTTGGCACCCCTGTTATATATAAACAAGGTTTGCTAGGGATTATCAACTGCATATTGCTAGATGAAAGTGTATATTTCTAGATGTACACACACACACACACACACACACACACACACACAAGCACATACAAACTTTCATCTAACAATATACACTTGATAATCCCTAGCAAACCTCATGCTTCTATAATCTAATTCACATATTAGTCACTGACTGCATTAATGGGCTCTTTATAAGAGGTCTGCATTGCACGAAAGCCAACAAACAGCCAATTTGCCTATTAAACAATAATAATACAGACTGTTCTTCCTGTGCTTTTTGGCATTTTCTCTGGCAGTTGTGCTGCTCATTCAGCAGCTCCACTGTAGCACCACAGCATTAAGCAGATTGGTATCACTTTCAAGGGTTTTCCTCAATCATTGATATTGAAAGTGTAAGATGTTCAGTTCATTGAGAAAATCTTTGCCACTACATCAATGCCTCAAGGAAAACTAAAATGGGACAAGAATGGATGGCGATGAAACCTTTTGCCACACATTGCATTGAACTACCGCTCAAGATTTATTACAGAGTTCCTCCCTAAATGCTGAAAGGTGATGAACAACAGAAAAATGAGCTCAATTCATTCTGAGTCTACTGCCTTCTACACAGCCTGCAGTCGTGGTGGTTACTTCCTGTAGAGTCCCCAAAGTTGGAGGAATGCTTCCCATGCTGATCAGCTGAGTTGTAAAAGGAAAATTTGGTCTCTTGCTTCTCAACACTAACAGCAGCTGGGGAACATCAGACTTCACAAAGGTCACTTAGGGGTAGAAGAGGTATTCATCTGTATTCCTTCCTATGACCTCCAGATCCCAGTGGAGTAGAAGTAACATTTCAAGCACTCCATCCTTGTATGTTGAGAGGTGTGTGTAGGTGTGATTACACATACACATGTGCATGCATGTATGGTCCTAAACCTCACATCTGACATCAGAGGAAACTCTTAGTGGTGAAAACATGGTGCATCTTGACCTAAACAGCCAGCAAATGTTTGTAGACCCCTGTCCCTGTATTATGCTTAGGAGACCCAGTGTGGTGTAGTGGATAGAGTGATGGACTAGGACTCAGAAGGCCATGATCTGTATCCCTGCTCATCCATGGAAGCTTTTTGGGTATATGGAACATGTAAGGCTGCTCCTTAAAATATCTCACTTACCTTGAAAGGCCTATTAAGGTCCCTATAAGTAGGATCTGACCTGACAGCACAGAAAAATAACAATAATTTGCACAGCCATTACATGAAGAGTTAATTGTGTAATTAGCAGTCAGCAAAAATACACTTGGAAGTAACAAATTACAAGAAACATATAACTTGTTACTTCTTTGGGTAAGTAGTTACAATAAAGTCACATTTCAGAACTAGCATAACAAAAAAAATCAAACTAATTATACCAATAAACCTAGTAAAATTTACTTTTTTAAAGCACTTCAAGGATTTTTAGAGAGATTTTAACAGAATTTTTTAAAGTTTTGTACCATTCTGCTATCAGTCAAAATGGGGTGTGTGTTTTTCTCTGAGTAATGGAAATCATAGAAAAGCTGTTCCTATCTTTTTCCAGGTCTTTCTGGGCTATTCAGTGATGTACAATTAATTCATTGGCAGGCAAATCTCAATGCAGAGCACTGTTTAAAATGGTGTAAATCTTCTGTACTGAAAGATCTATGTCCTCTATGTTTGGCAAAAGATACATAAATATTTGGCAAGTTTCTCTGATAAAAGTAACCACTCCTCTTGATAAGGACTCAAAAATGAACTTACTTTGAGGAAAAAAATATTAAAAAATCTTCAAAATAATGATGATTGAGAATTTTCTGTTTATTTTGATAAGAATTTACTAGCATCCTCAACTTTCTTCATATTCAAGCTGGAAAGGTCTTGAGACTTTTCCCCCTCCAAAAATCCCCAACTGGTTGAGAAACTGAAGCAAATTGATTTTTCTATAGGGAAACTGGATTCATCATTTAACATTTAATAACCTGGATTTGAATCTCTATGGATCCAGCTTTGTTTCCATAGCTAATTTAGGATTACCATCCCTATTTTCTGACTAGTTAATCATCTTTACTAGATAAACAGTAGGAACCACATTGTGGCCATCTGCATGATGGGAAGAGCTGTACATATTGAATTTGGCCATCACATGTGGGGGAGAATTTTATTGTAATTTATTTGGGGTAATTTGGGATGTTTTTATACATGAGTGTTTTTTATGGTTGATTGTAAGCCACCCGGAGTGGCGATAGAAATCAAATAAATAAATAAATAAAATTTGCATAAGTTTGCAAATGTCTACCTATTTTGGCTAAAGTGATCACATTTTTAAGAAAAAATGCAGGGGGAAATACTGACAAATTTTCCATTTCTATTTGTGTGTGTGTTTTTTTAAAAATCTTGTTGTTTAGTCACACAGTCGATTCTGACCCTTTGCGACCCTATGGACAATTGCCCGCCAGGCACCTCTGTCCTCTACCCTTCTCCTCAACCCACACAGCTCTGTGCCCATTGCATCTAGAATACCATCTAGCCATCTCATTTTGACTGCCCCCTTCTTCTTTTGCCCTCCACCTTTCCCAGCATCAAGGCTTTCTCACAGGGCCATAGACCAGATTCTAGATTGGGGGGGGGGGGAGGGGGTGTTTGAAAAAATTTCAGGAGGGACAAAAAAAATTTCAGGAGGGGCAACAATGTCACACTCACATATATATCATTGGCACCACAGGGTGGGTTGGGTGGGGGCTGTTAGCTCAGGAGGGTTTTTACACACACACACACACACACACACACACACACCAACCCCCTGGCTACAGCCCTGCTTTCTCAAGTGAATCCTCTCTTCTCATTTGATGTCCAAAGTCCTTTAACTTCATCTTTACTATTTGACCTTCTAAGGAGCAGTTGGGGTTGATTTCTTCTAAAATTGGCCTATTTGTTCTGCTCGCTGTCCAGGGTGCTCTCAATATTTTAATCTAGACTACACTAATCTCCCATGTCTGATGAAGTGGACTTGATCCACGAAAGCTAACATTAAAATATAACAGTCTTCAAAGTGCTACAACATTTTTTTTGTTTATTCTATGACATGCTTGAAACACAAACTAACAGGGCTACTTTTCAAAAAAAATAATTAATTTTTTTTATAACTTTTCAAAGACATAAGAGATTAGAGCAGTGAAATTGTGATATCATAGAGGGAAAAGGTGCTGAATTTATATATGGCTAGTACTTACAACAAGACAAAAGCCATACATCTATATTAAAGCCACTGCAAAATTCACCTCATTCCTAAATACACCAACAGTACAGATTCCATGTTAAATTCATTACAGTTTTTACACAGCAGTTTATATTCTCTCAGTCTCACTAGCTTCAGGAAATTATAAACCTGTAATTATATGGGAAAGCAAAGTTATGTACATGAAGGTTGCTATACCCTGACTGATATAGCCCATTTAAAAGGAGGCCCTTGGAAAAGGAAATGTCTATGGCAATACGTGATTGGGTCTGTTTGTACTATCAGAGATGATGACAGTGTTTATGCATATAAAATGTATTCCCAAAATTCTGAAGGACAAATCCCACAAACTTTGTTTAGCATAATCAAGGCTTAATAGAAACACATTAGAAATAATGACATTATCTGTAACAAATTACTCTATGGTTCAATGAAGGGACAACTGTATGTTTTTCAAAGTAATATAACAAGTAGTATATATATAAAATCATAATCACAAACATCACAGTATCAGAATATATACAGTTTTTATGTGATTATGATAATGTGGAATTTGTGACTGTAATGCTGTTACCTTTTATAATCTGTAATCTGCCTAGAGTCATGTTCACCTGAGTAGGGTGGGATATAAATTTGAAATAATAACGATAACGATGACGATGACGATGACGATGACGATGACGATGAAGAAGAAGAAGAAGAAGAAGAAGAAGAAGAAGAAGAAGAAGAAGAAGAAGAAGAAGAAGAAGAAGAAGAAGAAGAAGAAGAAGAAGAAGAAGAAGAAGAAGAAGAAGAAGAAGAAGAAGAAGAAGAAGAAGAAGAAGAAGAAGAAGAAGAAGAAGAAGAAGAAGAAGAAGAAGAAGAAGAAGAAGAAGAAGAAGAAGAAGAAGAAGAAGAAGAAGAAGAAGAAGTGGCTGAGCTAGATGACCAGAAGGTTGGCAGGTCAACAATTCAAGATCTGAGTGCTGTGTGACAGAGTGAGCGCTCATTATCTGTCCCAGGTCCTGCCAACCTAGCAGTTAGAAAATAAGAAACTGCAAGTAGATAAATAGATATTGCTTAAGTAGGAAAGGTAACAGCATTCTGTGTGATGCAGCATCTAGCCATGCCGGCCACATGACTAGACGTAGATAGCGCTTTGAGGAAGGGAAACCTTTACCTTTATTATTTTTGTTTGACTTGCAGTATTTGTACAACAGTCGATTCTGGATTTTGCAGTATGCAAACCCAATGGAAAATTTGGCTTCCTAGTATCTTAGTCATATTAACTTTTCTTCAGCTTGCAATTTTTGAAAAAGTGGCAGAGTGTGCTTCTTAAAGGAGCCCAAACACTCCAAGACCTGCTGTTAAAATTAGATTGTCGTGACACCTGGACTCCTTACATGGGTGACAGGTGGTGGTGGGGAGGTATGGGAGAGAGGTTCAGCCAGTTTCACCTACGTACTTGAATCCTGGCATCTTAACCGAAGACCTCCCCATTTGTCAATTTTAAGTGATAATTTCTATTCAATCAGATACATACTATAAGAATATAAACAAATGCCTGCTGCTGTATCACTCCTGTGATCGCTTTCCTTTATAGCCATCATTTGTTACATGTGGACAGAAGGCCGTTCTGTGGAATTCCAAAGAGGCTATCACCTGGACAATCACCATGAAGCATACATTTACTTTCTAACCAATGAGACAGGAGGATGAAGCCTATTATTTCTGTCAAAACCTCAACATCCTTCAATAATTTTCCTGCTCCAGTCTTCTGTACCATCCATTAGCTCATCAGTGCCATTGCAGGACCACAAACTGAAGGCATTTTACAGCAATTTATATGCCACCAAGAATAAAAACGTTGTAGATTTCCTATTCAGCTTGTGCATGTGTTTTCCTTACAACTTCTTTCATAATTCTTGGGCATTTGCTTCATAGCTGTAGCAGAAGAACTTGGAATGTTACTGGGGGAAACTGATTCAAGTAGTTAAGTATGATTATATTGCAATTTTTTTAAAATATAAAAACCAACACATTCCTTTCTTATTTTTATATCCAATTAAATTAAACTTGTAATTGCTTCTCGCACACCCTTCACCTCCAAAAAACAACTCCAAATCAGAACTCAAACATGACTGGTGCATGACAAACCACAAACTCCCTGTAACTACAAAACTAACTGTCTTCTTCACAGGTTGCAAACGACTGGCTTTCAAGCAAGGGTGACTTATTCTCTTTGCTAATTTGGGATGGGGGGGGGGGGGCCGGCGGCGGCGGAATGTAGTTGATCCAAACAAGGGAATCCTCATATTTCCCACAGACATCCTGGGCATGAATCAATCAACTTCTCAATAGGTTATTGCTATTTTCGTATCTGATGCACAGAAAGGTGCTTTCTGGGTTGAAATGATTTTTGCTGGAGGAACTCCATTCAGGGGACACCCGAATGAGGCTCCTTGCATGTCCCCAAGATCTTTTCCCACTCAAGTGGTTCCTATTTATCTACTTACAATTTCTTGTTTTCAAACTGTTAGGTTGGCAGGAGCTGGCTATTATTGTTAGTAATGCTTTTTCCACTAGTAACCAGAGATTAGCATCAGATGGGGAAAGATGCGTGTCTGGGAAAGTGAATTCTTATCCATGAAACCTCACACTGAAACAAATCATTAGTTTTAAGGTGTTCCAATAGTTTGTCTTTTTCTTTAAAAAACAACAACACAATTTACTTCCTTAATTTTGCAAATATGTGAACTTAATGGTGAGCCCTATTTTTTTCCTGTCCCCAGGGCTTTTAAAAAACTAATCCCTCGACTGTAGTTCATTCATGAGCTTGGTTCATTTGTAAGCAGAAATGAAAAGAGAGCAAAAATATTAATGAGCTGATCATGTTGGCTAAGCTTGCAATGCCATGTTCCCTTTTCTTGGAAGCAGGTCTCATTAAACACAAATAGATTTACTTTTGAGTAGCTGCCACATGATTGCATGGTAAGTAGTCTTTCTCTTTTTTAAGGAAGAAAAAGAAAATTGACAATTTAACTTTTATCTCTGAGTTAGTTAATTTCCACACTTAGCTGCTGAACTAGCTAAATTCTTTTCTTTTCTTAAAGACCTTTATAGATTTCATCATTAATAAAATCAGACATTCAATTAGCAGAGAATTTCTGATTGCTTACTTTGGTTTCCCCCCATTCTTTACACTTGGTTCATTCTTCCCTTTTTATCCATCCTGGTACTGGTCTCTCTGCTCCCGCACCCTATGCCCAAAAAATCAGGGGAAAGTGAAAATTGATCCCATTAACCTCTGTCATTACCTAAATCCATCTCTTAATTAGTACAAGTTAATATGATTAATCAAAATAATGAGACAAACCTATTAAATTAGGGTGTTTAAATTACAAATGGAAGTGGTTAAGGCAAAGGGGTTGATAACAAATAGCTGCAAGTGGAGAAGGTGGTGATTTTTCAGGCGGTGCATGACAATCAGCCCAACTTTATCCTAAGAAGGGCGAGTCCAGCATATACAGAATAATTCCATCAACCCTCCTCTGCTGAATGAGGATGATATTGTACTCTTTGCACTGGTGCAATGACAATAAAGCATCTACTATTCCTGTGGTACATTTAAAGTGTTGAGAGCTCTTTTTGCAACCTTATTCAACTTTTTTCAGAAGTGATTGTGTAGCACTTGCTGGTTTTATGAGACTATATATATTTTTATATGAGTATTGTCAACCCAAACTTTACAAACACATGATTCTTTTAAATAGCATCACAGTGATAGAAACTGGGTGCTGCAATTTATAGACCTGAGTCCTTTTCACAAACACAAGGAATAAGGAAGAATACAATGTCTCTTTGAAGTCAAGTGGGAAAAAACTCCCAGATATATTTATCGATCAAGATAGGATACCTACAACCCAAAGGAACACATCCAAGTATACAGTCTTTATACAAATACAAAAGATCAATACATGGACTCATCATCCCAGTGTCCCTCCTGCATGCCTATGTTGAAATGTATAATCATATCTTTACCAAGCCATGACACTATGACACCCAGGGTGAGGCAAAACCTCTCATGGCCTCACTGAATTTAACACATTTGGAAGAGTTGCACGCAAAAGTGGCAAAATATTTATCCCATGTTTAGAGTTCTTCATGATTGGTTATTGGAGGATAAACCCAGCCTTTTTTTTTTCAAGTCTGAGAGAAAAATGTCTTAATGACAGGAACAGTTATTCTCCTTCACACCTAGTCAGGCCTTTAGTCTTACCTTCTTTGTCGGAACAAGATGGAATATGCAGCCCTGAGAACTTTATAGCAGTGATACCTAAATTTGGGTCTCCAGATATTGGTAGACCACAGTTCTTATAATATCTCACTAGCATGACCTGTAGTGAGAAATGCTTGTAGAACAGCACGAGAACAGTGGAATCTCGCCCTGGGAATTAACACCTTAAAAAGGAGCCAGATACAAGTGTGACAAATAAGTTTAAAACCATTAGAGTTGAAAATTTGACTAAAATGAAAACTCTTCTGAATCTCTTACTTCAATCTCTAACATTGATAGTTCCTCTGGGGAATATCTCTTGTCACTTTCTATTTTGATTTTAAATTGACTTACTGCTGGATGCAAAGTGGTAGAATTTAATTCATGGTAACCCAACAATCTTAAAATGTGACACGATCCTTCATTATAAGAGGAAGGGTTGAATATCCCAAATCTGACCTTTGCACTTATCATTGGAGGTCAACCAAAGGTTAGGTGTTATTGGATTTCAATCATTCAAATGTCTTTTTGAGCTAGGGTTGTGAAAGTCGGTTCTTTCATTTGCTATGGGCCACTGATTAAAAGGAAAATTGGAAAACAAAATTGACATTTCTGACATTGGTCACTAGAAGGCTCTGAGTTTAACATTTAACAAAAACTATGTTAATTTGTTTCATGGAATAGTTCTGCTGGAAATGAGGCATACAGTTCTGAGGCAAAAAGGTATCACTTAGAGATATTTACTTTCTTTCAATGAAAAATAAAACCATGGTGAGTACAGAGGAAATAAAAACAACTTAAGACATGTGCACCCTATATACATACTGTATAGCCACTTCTTTTGTGTCCAGATCAAACTTTGAACTGCCAAAATGAAGCTACTTTCTTGGCTTTGTCATTGGCCAAAATTAAGTCCTCATCGATACATGTTTCCAGTAGTAATTGTCAGACCAGCAAATGAACCAGATTATGTATCTCTCCACATTCAGACAGTGTGATGTCTGCCAGCAGCCCCCACTTGAGCATATTGGTCTTATATTTAGGCACTCTGACCCTCAGTCTATTCAGGGTCCTCCAAGTGATATAGGGAAGATTGAGTTCCTAGCTATAGCCTCCTTTAATGTTATTCTTTGGAGGAGCTCTTTCCTCCATCTTCTTATTTGGTTTTGCTCTTGTATAGCCTCAAGAGCGTTTGTTCTTGCAATAAAAATCTTCCTGGACTGGAGGTCCAGATCCATTCAGAGGATGTCGAGGGTCATTCTCTTACTTAGTTTGCTGATACAGTAAAACCTTGGATAATGCTAAAACTTGGTTCCACAAGTCTTAGTGTTATCTGATTTTAATGTTATCCGATGTATGCATTGGATAGCATTAAAATCCTATGGGATGCATCGGATAACGTTAAAACTCCATAGAGATACATTGTAACCGGCACAGGCTTTAGCGAACATTATCCGATGCATCCCATAGGATTTTAACATTATGCAATGCAAACCCAACCCCCCCCCCCCCCGATTGCTTAATGTTATGCAGTTTTAGCGTTATCTGATGCAAACATTATCTGAGGTATTACTGTACTTCTCTCCTTATCTTAGGTCAGTGATGGAGAACCTTTTAGAGACTAAGTGCCCAAGAAGAAGGAGGAGGCATGCGGGCAGGCACTGAGTGTACCCAGACGCTCATGTGATGTCGCTGGCGCACCTCTGGGGAAGTCATGTAGGTGCCCCCCCCATGGATACACCTGACCCCCTCAACACCTAGGAGGGGGTGGGCACCCAACACTTAGGAGGGGGTGGGTGGGGGTATCTGGTTGCCTCACCTTGCTCCGCCACCGCCTCCCAGGTGGGATTTCAGTCTTCCTTCTTGTCTCGCTATTGCTGAGAGGGGTGGTGGGGAAGCAGCACTGCCATTGGCACTGCCCAGGCTGGGCGGGGCTTTCCCTTGATTGAGCATGTGCCAACAAAGAGGCCTCTGCTTGCCACCTCTGGCATGCATGCCATAGGTTTGCCATCACTGTCTTAGGTGGAGCGATGCCAACAAGAGGATATATTTTCTCAACTGGTTTAGGTTTGTGGTATCCTGTCACAATATGCATTGTTTCATTAAGACCAATGTCAACGTGTTTTACATTTGTGGATGTTCTCCATACTGGAGCAGCATACTCTGCTACAGAGATGCTCAAGGCCAAAGCTGATGTATGCAGTCTGGATGATTGAGTTGTCCTTGTATTGTTTGTCAGTTTCCTGATGATATTGTTCCTCATACTAACTTTAGCATCAGTATTCAGGTGATGTGGCTTAAAAGAGGATGTCCTGTCAAGTTTCACGCTGAGGTATTTTGAGGCTGAACAATGCTGTAATCAATTCCCTAGCCATGTAACATCCAGCTCAAACCCCTGCTTCTCGGTTTCAAAGGTTGAAAGCACACATTTGAGTCTTGCTTGGATTAGGTTTCAAATGGCCACTGCAGAAGGCCAAATCTAATAAAGTAGCTCAATGCTGTCTGATTGACCACAAAAGTAGGTGGGGTTGTAGTCAGTGGTGGGTTGTCAAAAATTTTACTACCCCACCATGACATCATCACAGTGTGGGCGGAGCTAACATCATGACATCATGACATCGTGGGTGGGACCAAAAAATTAATAAAATAATAAAATAAAAATAAGCACACACACACACCCCTCAACCCACCCACAACACAAACCTGTAAATAAAATTAATTAATTAATTAATACAATAAAGGTTACATTAAAATACACCCATCCACCCAAATACCTACTCACCGACCCCAAACACAAGTCAACCCACCCGTCACTTACTTGTTAGTATAAGTGCCTGGGCAGTATCATGTTGCAAGATGGATATGGTCATCATACCAGTTCTCTAGGATTATATGCTTTAATGTAAATGTAAAACAGCTGTACCTCCTTAAGGGTTCTCCAATTGGAACAGCAATTGGAACAGCACAGGTGTAGCTTAATGATGAGGTAACTCCAAGACTTTGCTTAAGAACCCCAAGCCAGGCCACTAGGCCTTTTTAGGAACTGTGGTAGTACGTCAATATAGGTAAAGGTATTAAATACACATTAAAATACACACAGACACACCACATCCAAAGGTGAGTCACTTACCCTGGGGAACAGGCTATAGGAAGCTTCAGGCTAGCAGCTTCTCTTCCTCCTCCCCTCTTGGGAGGATAGCAAGGAGGCCGTGCATATCCACCAAGCACTGTAGGCGTGCATGTATACCAAGTACTTGGCACACAGGCGCAGTGGGTGAACCAGTGAAAATGTAAGCCCCGAAGGTGGTTCCCCCCGAAAGCTGCTACCGGTTCTCTGGGACACTGGGAAAAGTTACTACTGGTTCTGGCGAACTGGTGTGAACCTGTTGCATCCCATCACTGGTTGTAGTGTCATTCACAAATTTGAAGCACTAATGAGAGACAGGACTTGGTGTTTAGGAAGTAAGAAACCCTGTAACTTTTACAAACAAGTGGATACATGAGTATCAATATCACCTCAAGATTATCACTGAACTATACTCTTTTTTTGACATATTAATCCTATAATAATTCATCATGCTTCTGTTTGTAATAAAAATACATTTCTTTTCTTTTATACTTAAGAACATTTAATAGAACAAAACACGCATTGGGATGATGGGATAGATAGATTTGCCTAAAACATGTGGAGGAATATCTGATTTTGGGATCTTCAGTCTAAAACACGTGGAGGAATATCTGATCTTGGATCCTCTTGTCCTTGCCCTCCACAAATCTTTCTATGGTCCATCCACATAGTCTATAATAAAATCTCCTGTGAGATTTGAGCTATTCTTATTTAATTTCCTAGAAAAGAAATTCTCTATGAAAAGAATTTCAAAAGAGAAGACTTGTCACAGATATTCTCAGAGGGGGAGATTCAGAATTCTCGTGCTTACATGATTGTGAGGTGGCTAAGGAATATGTGTTTTATGTTCCAGCTTTCATTGTACAAGCATGTCTGTGACAGGCAACAGCCCCGCCCATCCTTCTGCTTTTCATACTTCAATTAAAACCCATTAAAGAAGGCATAAAGTATCACCTTCCACAGAGATTTTTTTTCAGATCAAGAAGTGTGGGCAACTGGGGAATAATGAACTACAGAGTAATGAAGAAAAGTATAACAGGAAAAATTATTGCATCTGGAAAATTCATGTTAAGCTCAAAAACATAATAAGAAAATCTAAAGGGTTCTAAGAACAAGGATTAAAAATGTGAAATAGAAAGTGAGGCAATTGGAGGACAAATTGTGATACAATTTTCTTCTGTCAGGTTTCTTAAAAGCACCCTGGACTTTGTAGTAGTTTTTAAGATGGAGTCTCTTCAGCTGAAGAGCTCAAGTGTGTATCTGTGCAGTGCACAGCGTTTCCAAACACTGTTTACCACCAGAGATAAAGCTGCAAGGACTTTATCTTTTGCAGGTCCTGGTACAGACAGGCCTCGGTGGGGGGAAGCTACTTCCTTCCAGTCCAGGGATTTGCAAATGTGTCAACAAGTGAGGCTGAGAACACAGTGTAGGAAAGAGCAATTGTTTAAGTTCAGTAGCCATGTTTCTATATAGAAGAACATGGGTTAGTTAGTTGAGTGTGTGAGTCCAAGGATACATCTCGGAGCTCACCGGAGCTCACTGTGGATTATAGCCATCATGATTAGCATACCGTATATACTCAACTATAAGTCATCCCAAATATTAGTCGAGGTACCTAATTCAGACCTCTAAAACTAGGAAAATAGAGTGGCCCGAGTATAAGTCACAGGTGGAAAATGCAGCAGCTGCTAGTGAGCTTCAATAATTAAAATACATGAAAATACGGTAAAATTAATTAATTTAGATATTTGTGTGGGTATGTTTTTGAGTTTTTATGGTAGTGTTAGTGATTTTTTACTGTATGTTTGAATTTACACCACTGCGGTTTTGGGACCCTCAGGGTAGTTGACCTGAGTATCAGTCGAGTCCCCTTTTTGGACCTCATTTTGAGGGCTAAAAAACTAGACATACTCGAGTATATACAGTAGGCTATGTTGCTTTCCTGAAATCAGGACCAATTGCCTTTTGTTTTTCCTTGAATCTAATTTTTGATTAGTCTTGTAGTCTGTTTTTCTGAAAACTGAATAACTTGCTTTCTGATCAATAAAGCTACATCAATTCAACATGAAGTGTGGTTATTTTTAACAGAGTCTGAATAGGAGCTTGAGCCAGCACACTACCTCTTCCTCCCCCTCCCCCTCCTCCTTCTTCTTCCATATCCAAATCTGAATATTGGTAATCATCATGGCAATCAGCTGAGAATATAATGCAGTGGCCTTTCATCTGCTTTCCATATCACAGCATGAGACTTGTACCACTGATCCCGTTCCATGAGTCACTTTCTGGTCCTGAGCGCTTTTGGCATGCAAAATCATCAGCAGCCCTAGCATCTCCCTTTTCTTCTGTCCAGAATTACACTGCCCTCTCTCATACCTTCTGCAGTATTTATGGGGATAGGTGACTTTGGCGCTCCAGGTGATAGTGGACTGCCAATCACAGCATCCATCTCTATTGTGTACACAGGTCCCTTCCTACTTAAAAAATAATAATCTTCAGGGCCACAGTTGCCCAATCTGGGTTTATAGGGAAGGAGCTGTCACAGAGATAATCAGAGAAGAAAAACACTTGTTTCTCTGAGATATCCTCCTTGGGGTTCTTACTATAGCCTAGATCTACCAGTTCAACCAAGTTCATCCAGATGGAGCATTTGTCTTCTGTAATATATACCTGAAAAAAGCACTGATGTTATCAATATTTTTCCTGACATCCTCATGGCATTTGCCTCGTCTCATGTTTGTCATGACATAATCCATGACTTTAAATGTTTTCTTATGTCTCCTAAATAACTAGTTTGGTGAAGGATTGAGTGCTATGGTATTTTTCATTGAGGTTCATGCCCGGGGGAGACCTCTAGTCAAAAGCTTTCAACTAACACACGAAAGCACTTAAAACAATGAAACAAAACAACACAGCTCCAGCAGAGAAGCTTCAGCAGCCAAGTAGAAAACTGATTTCTTAATTTAAAAAAAAAAAAGATGTTTGAAAGAGAAGCATTTTTCTTATCTTTTTCTTTAAAAGAATTAGAGTCTGTTTGAACATGAATTTCCCTTCTTCTTGTTAAGTTTTTATTCAACAGTAAACCAGGGCAAACTTACAATTAACTTTAGTTTGAATTGCAAGTTTTCCAAGCCTTTGACTGCCCACTCTAGTCCACCAATTGAACATGATGTTTAGCAACATAACAAAAGTATTCTTTACTTACAGTTGTTTCAGAGATAAACTTGTGCTTTGTTTTGCAAAAGTTATGTTAATATGAGTTGCCATGTAAGAACACAAAATGGTGTTCTTAAACATACCTGTATAGTATATGCTTTTGCTTGTAATGCAAAAATAGCAAGAATGAGGAGGAGAGTAGAAAGAGACCTGAACAACAAGGCTTAAAACATAAAAACCATGTCAGGTGACCCTAGAGGCAGGAAAAACAAAAGAGTTGCTTCTTGGTTGGTTAGAGATAGAATTAACAGTCGTCATAACTCATTGCATGCTGGGGTTGCACTAAAATACTCAACACTTCTGACACAAAGTGACAAAACAAGTGGTGAAGTAAATAATTCCTGGACATTTTTAGGTATGGGGGTATATATTGTGATGTTTTTAGGCAACATAAAAGCTAGCAAGGGTTATTTGGCATAAACTTTCATGCATGTGAAGAAGTGGGAGGTGGTCTAAGAAAACATCTTAGACCAAATAACACTTTTCAGCACAAGCTGTTTGCCATTGCAGGAATCTATGATGATAGCATCCCTGGCCGTCTTTAAGGTGCTGCAAGACTTTTTGTTGTAAAAGCCAGTATCAGCTCTCTGGTATGTGCATCTATTCTATTCCCTTATGGGGGTGGGGCTAGCCTAGGAACAGGGGCTAGCTGTAATGGAGGTTTATTGAAGTTTATTGGAGGTTTATTAAAGTTAGTCTCTCATCCATAATGTGTAGAGGGCTGCTCATACAGGATGTGTTACAACGTATATAACTGCATGTTTGCCTCAGAATGGCATCAGTGTTGAGTAACTTTTGATGATTCACATGATATACGTCTTATGTGAAAGGTGAAGGTCTCCCTTGCTCAAACCAGTTGTGTCCAACTCTAGGCGCAGTGCTCATCTCTGTTTACAACTAAAGAGCCAGTGCTGTCTCCACCTACAAACATTTCCATGGTCATATGGCCGGTATGACTGGACACCAGAGTATACGAATACTGTTACCGTTCAGTGCTCATCTCTGTTTGTAGCCAAAGAGCCAGCACTATCTGCATATACAGACGTTTTCGTGGACTTGTGGTAGGGATGACTAGACACAGGAGTGCAGGGAACACTGTTTACCTTCTCATCAAATTGGTACCTATTTATCTACAGTACTTAAAATTTCTTGCTTTCAAACTGCTAGGTTGGCAGGAGCTGGGACAGAGACAGGAACTCACTCTGTCATGCAGCACTCAGGTCTCAAACTGCTGACCTGCCAACCTTCCAGTCATCAAGTTCAGCATCTTAACCATAAGTTACTGTCCTTTGGAGTACCCTCCATCTAATCAAGAACTTTGATTTAACATGCTTTTGCTAAAGTTTTATTTCATTCATTCATTCATTCATTCATTTAAAGCCATTCATTCCAAGTCTGATTTAATTTTAATACATAAAATAATCAAGTACATCTGAGAAACATCCAAGTACATCTACAACTAGGAAGGTGTTAAAACAGTAGCTGTAAACTGATATTTGGTTACTGTGTTTTTATACAAAATTCATTAAACTTAAGTAGTCATCAGCATAAATGACACCATACAGACCTTTAAGGGCAATTTGTCTGAAGACTCCAAACACTAAAATATTCTATATTAAAGGGGACTGTTTTTCAAATAAATATATCAGATGAATTTGCTGTATCTTTGGCTTCCAGAATTGAGTTCATTTTTTATCTTTTCCAAAAGTCCCATGTAGTTTTTAAAGCCATAAATATTTTTTGAATCCTATTTTATGTTTAAATTATTCATTTGAGCAAATCAATGTGGGAATATAAATACGTATACCAATCTGGCAAAACATATGCACTGATTTCATTTTCTTGCTGCTAAATTATTGAGATTTAAATGCAACAGTCCTATAACAGGCATACATGTATTTGCTATATTTTTAGTCCATCTCCCTTCCGGAAGCTCAAGACAATATGCATGGTTATACATGTGGCATCTTGGTGAATCTTAGTTCTCCACCATAATTAAGTAACAATGGCATGTTGACTCCACACATATACAACAAATATATTTCGAACAAACCAATTGTGTGATAGGCACAAGTCAATTCCTAGCTAGACAGCATAACCTGGCACTCAATCTGATAACCATATGCACAAGAAGAATTTATTTTAATTTTATGTTAGCTTGCTTGCTTGTGTTATATAAATGTAATAGTGGGTGGTAAACAGTGGTGAGATTCAATTTTTTTACTACCTACTCTGTGGGCATGGTATGGTGCGTGTGGCCAGGGGGAAAGCCCTGCATTTCACCTGAATTAGGACTACTTTATTTCAAAACTTGGATGGATGGGGCCAGCCAGAATTTCTGCTACTAGATCTAGCAAACTGGTGCGAACATGCTGAATCCCACCACTGGTGATAAATAAATGGGGAAATGAATCAATGAATGAATGAATGTTACTTTTCCATACCACCCTTTTGGGCCAAGAGCATTTTAAAGGTAGGCACCCTTGTGTTATCTATTGGTAACCAGTTCTATTTGTTTTAGTCTACCTCTGGAAAAGTATTTGGCAAAACTAACGGTCTTATTTGTCAATTCAAAATCAAGGTGCTCCAAAATGTAGTGCATTACCAATGAAGATAGCTCCAAACCAAACTACATGTTATTGTGGAAAATCTTTTCCCATCCCCACTCTCACTGTGACAACTGTAGCTTAATTCAAAGGGAACAGAAGAACCCAGAAAGCTTGGCAAATGATGCCTTTACTTGTTTTCTGGTTGCCTATTTGAAACAATTATTTAAAACTTTTCTATCCACCCATATAATCTACCCATTGCCATATAAAAATACTTAAAACACATATAGAAATCTCCTGGTTTTAAACATCAAATACCATATGGAACAGTTCTATCTCTGCTGCCTACCAGAGGCTTAAGTACCGGTATGTATTTTGTTTTCACCCAATGGCTAAAATCCTGTTGCTTGGGGAAACAAATTAGAGCAGACCCATTGAATCCATGGGGATTTGGTAAGCCAACTCTTCCATGAGTTCCATTGATTCAAATTGAAGTATTGTAATGGTGCTGTACCTTAGCACAGGATTTCAGCTGATATCTGCACCAAGAATTGCATCACAAAATTTGGAAAAGTTCAGAATATGGAGGAAAACGCTGTACCCCTTTTGATGTTGGTTGAATGTGTCATCCTTTTAAAATCCAGAAGAAATAACATTCTCCAACACTTTCTCCCTGCATGGTTCTTCTCTCCGGTGGCTCTGCTGATATTTATTTGGAGGGGGACGTTGTAAAAAATGACCTTTCATCAATGTTTTGTTTAATGTGGTCAGCATTTCCTCTCAACTTTATGCTCACATCTAACCCATTAACAGCTTTATGAAGACCTTTTTTCATCTTCCTCTTCTCAGAGGTTGAACATTATCACAGCTATTTCAGTTTTGGATATGGCAGCTCTAAGCATAATGATTTTATGTTTCATTCATACTTTGCTGTTGGTAACCCTCCTGATCTATGAATGTGTTAGTATCTAATGACAAATCCACAATTCAAATGTTTCAGTTTTTTATACTTGCTCTTGTGCTGCAGTTCACAATTCCATGTCATTCAGTATAACTGAGAATGCACCACCATACATAAACCAATGCTGAGTGTTTTCCTCTTCCCATATTATACTGCTCTTCTCAAGGAAACTGCTATGGTCCATGTATCTTCTGATTTGTATTGCATGGCTGTGATGAAAAGCAAATTCTAAGGGAGTCTGGTCAGGTTATCCTGCTATGGTAATAGAGTAGACCATATTGCCAGCAACTCAATGTTGTGTGTCAGGGGGCGGTTAACCAACCTGACAACCCTGAGGTCAATGGCCTTGGGTGCCAAAGTCCATAGGGAAGGATGATGGTCCTCAAGTAGATTAAATCCCACTTGAATCCATCTTGATGGAGGGCAACAGCTTCATCAATACTGACCTGGGGCTGATGGGGACCTTGTGTACCAAAATTGCTCAGGACCAGAAAGTGACTCGTGGAACTGGATCAGGTTCATGCTGCAATGTGGAAGGCAGATGAAAGGTCACTGCATTATATTCCCAGGACAGTCTTCATGGCTGATCACCATGATGATTGCCAATATTTGGATTATGATATGGAAGAAGAAGAAGAAGAAGAAGAAGAAGAAGAAGAAGAAGAAGAAGAAGAAGAAGAAGAAGAAGAAGAAGAAGAAGAAGAAGAAGAAGGGCATCAATATTTGCTACCATTCTTCTAATTTTCATTTTAGATCTTTACTTGCATTTCTTGGCCTTCTTGCTTTTTACTGGTTATTTTTTGGAATAGTAGCCGTGTTAGTCTGTGTTTTAGGCATATCAGGGGGTGGGGGACACTGCACTACAGTCAAACCTCATATAAAGAGTAACTCGCTTAAAGAGCAGAAATTTCTCTGAATCTTTGCTTCGCTTAACAAATAAAACCAACCAAAAACTCGCTTAACAAATAAATCGGTGTTAGCAATACACACACACACACACACACACACACACACACACACACAATTGGTCATTTACAATGGTGTTTAGCTTAAAGAGCAAACTCGCTTAAAGAGCAATCCTGTGGAACGCATTATGCTCTTTAAGTGAGGCACCACTGTACTTTAAAGACTGACTGCTATATTTTTAATGTGAGCTTTCATTGAAAAGCTCACATTAAAAATATAGCAATTAGTCTTTAAAGTGCTGCAGTGTTTTGTTCTGGTTTTTTCCTGATTTACTGATTATATGATCAACATTCCATGAGATCAAAAAGGTAGCATTGAACCAGCAAATGTGTTGCTTGTTGCTGTAGAAGCAAACTGCAACTGCATTTGGTTTCCAAAACCAAAAACCTTACTGCCCTGATATATCCATCATAGTGTTCAACCCTCCCAGGGATCAAGGTTGATTCAGTCTTCCATCCTTCCAAGGTTGGTAAATAGAGTATCTAGCATGATGGGGGTAAAATGCTGATTATCTTGAGAACTGCCCAGAGGGCCCTCTAGTCTAAGTGATAAGGGGCAGTATATATGTGTAATTGCTATTACTATAGTCACTAAACTCTTCTGCTAAGCATTTTTAGGGTATTTGGCTACCCACTGCTAGAAACAGCACACTGGAGTAGATTCATTTGAAGAAAAGGGCTGCAAAACAGTGTAGACTGCAGAGTGATTATTTAAAACAGAGCCAAATTGTTATTAAAAGAACTATTCAGAAGTTATCTCTGCCTTCCATATACCTAGTGTGTCACTAATTTAGAAGCCTAGTATCAATATTTCTTCCAATATCTGTTGGGGAAAAGAAAAATTACTAGAGACTTCTTTTACTTAAAAACATAGCAACCAACTAATTCTATTAAAAACATGTAATCTAATGATCCCATAACATGTTGAATGTGGGCCTCTCTGGGAACCACTGATTTGTCCTTCAGCCACTTTGAGGCTGCATATTCAGGATTTTTTGATAAAAGTTGTTTAATATCTGGCAGCAATTAACCATCCATTTGTACACACAATCAGGCTGAGGAAATAACAGATGCTTCTACACTTTTATGGCATGGTTATGGGTGAAGTAGAGGACCTAACCTGTATTACTAATGAGGGTGAGCATGGAACAAAGGAATGGCAATAATTCAGGTTTAAGTAGTGTTGACTAACTAAACTGAAAATTGATCGAGCCTGGCTAGAACTGAAAATGTAAGTATTTGGTGCCCCCATGTGGCCAATGGGTCATAGAGGAATTCTTTTTGGTGTCCAGATGCAAATCTGTTGAGCTTTAACTTTAACTGGCACAGTAACTGGTCAACAAGAGTTTGAAGCTATAGATTGTGTTAACTAATGTTCCAAGATATAACTCCAGAGTTTGCCACTGAAGCAGTTTTAAATGTTGCTACAAAAAGCAATTGAAAACATTCACATGAGAAAGATTGTTAGATTCATCTGTCCAGGCTCTGAGAGCTTAACTCTTAAAATTCTGATTTGAGATTCCTGTATATTCGACCTTGCTAATGATAAATGAAGGTTGCCACCTCTTGTGTGTGTGTGTGTGTGTGCGTGTGTGTGTGTGTATGAGAGAGAGAGAGAGATTGAGAGAGAGAGAGAGAGAGAGAGTGAGGTATGGCCCTTCTCCATGCTGAAAATTGTTATATGATGGCAGAAAGGTGAACATTTTGTTTTAGATTGCTTTTGAAGAATCTGGCAATTTTTTGCTAATGTACACCTTCAGGACTGAAAGAACCTGAGACTTTTAAGAAAATCAAACACGGCAGAAAACAAATTTGACAATTCCCCTATCATTAATTTGACATCAATGCTACATCAAACTGAGTTTTATGTTTTTGATGGCATAATGTTTTTCGTATATTGCCAGGAACATGACACTCTGAATCTATGTTTTAATGTGTATTGGGAAGTCTCAGTTTGTAAAACCTATGGACGTCTGCTGTGGTGGAGTGTGTGTCTGGAGGTACCCTGCAGCTTTAAAATGAAACCTTTCACAATGTCTAGAGGCCTTGATGTCTTGCAAATGAAGGAAGATGCTGCTCTCAAATTCTTTGCTACAAGATCTCATTTGGGAGTCAACAATCTAGATTTTTGACTGCAATATCTTCTTCAGTGTCTACTCTTCCTCTTTATAGTTCTTCTTCTTCTTCTTGACTTAAGCAAGTAAGAGGTAACATTTGCTGGTCTGTTTCTGGCAGCAAAATATTTTGAGTCCACCCTGATTGCAAGTGACCATTCTGTGATTGACAAATCTGAGTGGCACCCATGAAGAAATATGTAGCCTTTTATAAAGAAGGTAACTCTTTTGACAAACAAGTCAAACATGAAATCTTTTTCTGAACATTCTTCTTTAGGCTAGGAATAGCTTTCTGTGTGATCATAGCTTAAGGCCTTCCACATCTGAGCATTTAACTACCTACGTGGACTACATTATAAATCCATTTTAAATGATGTATTTGCCACTGGGTTGTAACCTCTGATCTCACTGGCAGCCACATTAATCCTTTATGCCAATTGAAAAGCTGGGTTTCCAGTCTTTCATGTGATTAAAAAAAATATTTCTCTCAGTTTGATTACTGATCACTTGGCATCGTGTCATAAATCATATATGAATAAAATAACACCAATCAAAACAATTTTTTTTAAGTCAAGATATGCTATTTTGCAAAACTATCTCACTAAGACAAATTTCAGATAATAACAGATAAAGTCAGTCACTTGTAAAAATATCAAGGGAGCTTCAAGCAGATTTCAGGAGGATCCAGGGCCATAGTCAGGATTCTAGATTTGGGGAGGAGGGATGAAATTTTTTTCAGGAGGGGCAACAATGTCACACTCACATATATAACAGTGGCACCACAGTGTGTATGTGGGGTAGGGGGGCGTTAGCTCAGGAAGGTTTTTGCCCCTCCTGGCCACGGCCCTGGGAGGATCGCTTTTAGAGAATACATATTTTGGGGATCTAAGACAGTTTGTCTGGCTGGATAGCTCAGTGGTTTAAGTATCTGGAGGTTAGGGGTTGAATTTCCCACTCGCCCCATGGGAGTATAGCCAACCTTTGTAGTCACGGGCAAGTTTGCAGTCTCAGATATCCACAGAAGAAGGGGACAGTAAACCATTTCTGAGTATTGTATTCTGTACCTAGAAAACTCTATAAGTCACAATAAGTCAGAATCAACTTCACAGCACACGATTACTATGCTGGCTGAATAGCTCAATGGTTTATGTTTTTACCTAAAGAGCCAGCAACTGGAGTTTTGATTCCCCATTGTGCCTTCCAGGAGAAGAGCCTATGTGATGTAGGCAAGCTACATAGTCCTAGGGGTCCCCCAGAAGAAGGGAAAAGTAAGCCCCAATTGAATACTCTATAACTAGAAAACCTTTTTAAATGGTCACCACAAGTGAGAATTGACTGGACAGCTTACAAATGTTATTATTTGGGCAGTTTCCATTAGATGGATAAAGCAAACTGCAGGATACATATTGTGTGGTTTTGCCTCTACTTGTTTGTGTGAATCATCCTCTGACCCTAACCACATCTAGAGAAACAGTTGATAGTCTATAAGAGCAAGGGCCAGTAATCAGATTCAGATGGAGAACCTGATCCATGTGCCCTTTTTGTGTTATAATAAGAATGCTTCTTCCCTGTCTCTGGAATGTTGGATATAAATCAATTAAAGAAAGAAATGAGACCCCACTTTGTTTTTTACGATTGATTGACTGGTAATTGTAAAATTACAGAATCATAGAACTGTGCATGTGGGAGATACTTCAAATGTTATCTAGTCCAGTCTGTTACTCATCAGGGCTGTAGCCAGGATTCTAGATGTGGGTGGGTGAATATTTTTTTTTGGATGGGCAACAGTGTCATATATATACAGTATTTCATATATATAAGCAGCTGGGAGTTTGAGGGTGGGCAAACTGCAAACTCCGGGTCCCTGGCCACCCCCTAGCTATGACTCTGTTACTCATGGAAAACAAAGCTAACACATCTGTACCAGATGTCCATCCAATGTTTAAAAGCCACAGATGAAGGAGAGCTGACTATCCTCTGAGATAGTCCATTTCATATAGACTATTCCAAGCCTCTAAATCTGTTTAAAGAGAGAAAGAGTTATTCTGACATGATGTAGAAAATCCTGTGATGGCTCTTAAACACTTTAAAAGTTGTAGTAATAATTTTGTGTCAGAAATTATTCTGAGTTGAAAGGATTTTTGCTGAAGAAACTCTGCCCAGGGGATGTCTGAATGAGGCTCCTTTCAGGTCCCCAAGAACTGGGACAGAGATGGGCACTCAAACTGGCATGCAGTACCCAGGTCTCAAACTGCTGACTTGCTGGCCTTCCAGCTAACAAGGTGAGCTTCTTAACCACTGAGCCACTGCAGCCCCTAGAGTAAGTTGTAAAACAAATATACTGACAGGACAAATATGTTATGGTATTGAATGTGTACTCCAATATTGACAGCTACTCCTTTAATAAGGCTTTCACAGCTGCAACTACTGAGTACAGTGACTCAGCAATCTTGCTGTATAAATCAAGGGGCTCTGAAAGCCCACACCTCAAGGAGAGTCAACAAGGAAAGCTTATGAGGAGAGTTTACGTGAGGAGAGTCAATCAGGAGAGTTTGCCAGGACTGTCTGTGTGACATTTTGGCTGATGCTGCTGGTGAGTGCTGATTCACCAAGAAGCAAGTCGTGTGTCCTGGCCTGAAGGGGTTTGCTGGTTGTCTGTTGCCAGCAGCACTCTGTGCAAGCTCTCAACCCCAAGGACTGCCAGCAACTGTTGTCTACTGTAAGTAGACTGTGTTGTGCTGTCTTGTGCTGTGTTGTGTGTTGCTCCAGAGAAGACTTTGTTGTGTATAAACTACTATCCAGTGGTCCTAGCAGTTATTCGAGCACATCTTTTCTGCTGCTGCGCTCTGCACGATAACCAAAGCGGTCTATCATATACAGTATGTTTCCTATTCTTAAACCTGTTAATCCCAATGTTGAATCACCTTTGTTGTGTATATCTCTACAAACAGACCTGCAAAAGGGATGCTACTGTTTCCGTTTATCTGAACAGTTACACTCTGCTTTTGTGTGGTTTTAGAATTTGATGTCTTTCACCACTTAAGAAAGCATTGCTTCAAGATTCACCATCAGCAGTTCCTCTAAGTGTGTATGGAGTCACACTCCTGTGTTTTTCAACATTATATACCCAATTTCATGTCATTACTGGCAGCATTCTTATACAATTTCCATGCCTCATTTGGTTTGGGTGCTAGGTCATTTATTGGCAGGACCAAGGATAACAGTAAATAGCTGTTGCTTCTTTGTTAAGAACATAAGGAAACAAAGTATTGATAGCAACAGAACAACTTATGTAGACTGCTGCCTGTACCAGCATACAAATAGAAATGGATGGCCCATGGGTACCCACTACCAGTGGGAGTAAATCAGAGCAGTGGGGCATCAAAAGGGAAACTTGACTACCATTATAGGTCCCTTAAGACCGTGATGGAGAACCTTGGCACTCCAGATGTTCTTAGACTTCAATTCCCAGTAGCCCAAGCACCCTGTGAATCCACATGAATGGGTTTAGTGCAATTCATCTGGCTCCCGCAGCCCTCCTTGCTCCCGGAATGGGAAGTAAAATGTGCCCATATGCCCTCAGAAGAAGGGAACGGTAAACCATTTCTGAGTACTCTCTGTCTAGAAAACCTTAGAAAAGGTAGTTGTAAGTCAGAATTGATTTGACAGCATGCATTATACTGGAATTTGTGACAGAAAGCTTTTGCCACAAGCAGTCTCTATCTAAAAAGTCTAAAGCTGAACTGAAATCAACAAAGGTGACATAAAACCCTAGTTGAGGATATTTCTGTATCATGTGACAGAGCACAAAACATTGATCTACAATAGTTAAGAAAGTCAGCAGTTTGAGACCAAAGTACTGCACGACGGAGTGAGCTCCCAAATCTGTCCCAGCTCTTACTAACCTAGCAGTTCAAAAGCAAGAAATTGTAAGTAGGTAAATAGGTATCACTATGGTGACATGGTAAACAGCATTCCATGCACTCTGGTGTTGAGGCATGCCTGCCACATGTCCACAGAAATGTCTGCAGCCACAGACATGCACTGAGTGACTCCCTTGGACACACCAACCACTAAGGAAAACTCAGACCAAGGTACCCATGTCATATAGTCTGTGAATGTGTGTCCTCTTATAACTGGTCCACCAACCATTTGGTGAAGATGCAGAGCAAAATGATGGAATTTTGTTACTGTGTAGTGATAGAACTCTGTGTTACCTTTGTTTTCTAAAATTATTATGTTGACTTTGCATTCTAGAATATTTCTTCTCCTTTGTTGTCAGTTTAGTTTCTCAAACTATACTCAAAATGGCACATTATGATGGGGGAGGGACTGATGGCAATTCCTTGAAGAATGTGAGGATTGTGAACTTATTTGGATGTCCCATAGACAATGGTGGCACTTGTGAGCTGGTTCTTCCACTACACATGCACCACACAGGATTGCTCCTGACAAAGAAAAAAGAAGAAAAGGGATTGGGCATGTGTGTGTATGTGAAAGGCTGCACGTTATATGGGCTTTTGGATTGATAGAATGCAACAACTTGAGTATCAACATCTGTCTTTCTTCCTTCCCATCGCCAGTGCTCTTTCCAGAAAAAGTGGAGCATTAAATTAATACATATGTCATCATTGGCTGCTACTCGTATTCGAGTATAGATTTTTCCTGGAAATCATTTTCAGGAAAAGTGCCACTGGCGTGAATTTTTTTAAGGTGGATCCCAGCTTGCCATGAAGTGACCCACACACTATGATCACGGAGTCATATCCTCTGGCATATATGAACTGAGACGTGCAGGATTTAAGAAAGGGACTGCAATGGACTGCTGCAGCCTTGAGGATATTACCAAGGTCTGCCTTCACAGCTAGTCCATCTGGCGTGGCCTCTTCCGCCTCCATGACCATTGGGAATCAGTTCTTCCTCTGATCATTTTGCGGTTGGGCCCAATATGATGGTTTCCAGTGGCATTTCCTCCACTGAAAGGACCACCAGCCCATCTAAAGGGGCTCATCCACCCATAGCCATTGGCCCCTTTGGGGAGTCAGGTTATTTGCCGCTGCCCAACACTCAGCATTGAGTCACTGGCTTTACGGTCTATTCTATTACCATAGTGGGATGTCCAGTCAGGCTTCATTAAATTAATACATACAGTACGTACGTACGTACGTACGTTCGTACGTACATACATACATACATACATACATACATACATACATACATACCTCGCATAAAGAGCGCCTCGCATAAAGAGCACCTCGCTTAAAGAGTAACTCACTTAAAGAGCAGAATTTTCTCTGAATGTTTGCTTCGCTTAACAAATAAAACCAACCAAAAACTCGCTTAACAAATAAATCGGGGTTTGCAATCCCCCCTGCCAGAAGTCACAATTGGTCACTTGCAATGGTGTTTTGCTTAAAGAGCAAACTCGCTTAAAGAGCAATCCTGTGGAACGCATTATGCTCTTTAAGCGAGGTACAAGCATACATACATACGTACATACATATGTACATACATAATGTAATAGAACTGTAATTATAATTAACTTTTAGAAGTAACATTCAAAGCTTTCAAAATGTCACCAGTGATTATACATAACATCAGAACAGCAGCCTAAACTCTTACCATTTCTATGCAAGGCTCAGTGTTACATTATCTGTGCCAGTCACCTTCCCGTTATCAGTTCTGACTAATTAAAAGATCAGGAGATCTGAAAGGTCACCCTGAGGACAGGTTGCTACCAGCAAGTACAGTGCTTAGGAGAAAAGCTAAATATCCCAGACCTCCTTCTTTACCTATGTGTGAACCTCATTACTTCATCTGAAATACAAACCTGTTGACATAACCATGAGACTTTATTATAAAATAAAGTCTTTAAGAAGTAGGTATGCAAAGCACATGGGCTGAAATGTTATTAGCATGGTAAGTCACAACTAAAGTACATCCATTGAATCAGTGAGGATTTGGTGAGTTAATTCCTCTGTAAATTTCACTGATTCAGCTGGCCTATTCAAGTTGCAAAACTAGGCTAAGCAACGGGATTTCAGACATGATTTACCACTGAGGTATGGTCTTCCTCAATCTTGTTTTTCTTATATACTGTTAGATTGCATACAGGAACCCTATGACTTAGTGCTCTCCAAAGGGACTGCAGTGGCTCAGTGGTTAAGAAGCTCACCTTGTTACCCGGAAGATCGCCAAATTGGCAGTTCAAGACCCAAGTACTGCATGATGGAATGAGCCCCCATCTCTGTCCCAGCTCCTGGGAGTTCGAAAACAAGAAATTGCAAGTAGGGACCACTTTGGTGGGAAAAGATCTTGTGGACATGAAAGGAGCCTCATTTGGGTGCTGCCCCCCCAGCAAAGTTCCTCCAGCAAAAATCATTTCAACCCAGAAAGCACCTTTGTTGTCCGCAGCAAGACAATGTATAGGAAAAAATTGGAAAAGTAATGTGCCGTTGGATATACAAGAGTGGTATAAAGAAATGTGGGAATTAGCTCTTAATGATAAATTGACATGGGAAATAAATGTCAAGAAAGGCATAGTTCAAGTAAATGGATTCTGGGGAATCTGGAAAAAATTTGTGGATTATGTGATTGTTAAAAAGAAAGGAACTAACCCTGTACTGGAACAAATTAATTTTTGGAAAGCATAAATGGATATAAGCCCCCTGGACATTGTATATAGCATAGAGGTGAATTAAGCAATGAAGAATAATGTAGTAGAGACAATAGAAGTATTAGAAATCTATTGAAGAGTGGTGATTTAAAAGCTGTATACAGTAATGTATTATTGTTTTTAGTATTCAGTATATTAAGCCTATTATTCCTGTGAAATTTTTCTGTATTGTATGTTTCTTTTCTCTTTTGTTTTTTATTGAAAATTTATAAATAAAGAAATTTAAAACAAAGAAAGCACCTTTGTGTGCTTCTGACACAATTTTAAAAAGTGCTCTCCAAAGGTCCTATCAGAAGCTGCCCTGTGCATCTCTCTCCTTCTTGGATGTAAATCTTAATGTGCTGAAGGGAAGCTGAGAGCAATTCTATCAGAAGGCTAGACTATAAGCATTTCCAGAACAGCACTAAGCCTATTCTTTTGAGGTGTTTGGGGTTGGTTTTGATCCCATGAGTCCAGATTTTACAGATGCTAGAATGTCGCAACTACCTGACGATCAGTGTTGAGTTGCTGGCAGTATGGTCCACTCTCTTACCATAGCAGGATAACCTGGCCAGACATTGTTATGGTTAATGTACATAAATTGGCTGAAATGCTGTTTCATAAGTTATGTTGCATATAATATAAGATTTCTAACACACAGTCCTACGAAGGTCTCAAGGTGTCTGTGGAATCTTTTCATCATCCAGAAGCCATGGCAGGCCACAGGTTAGGAGGAAATTTTGGTTACCAAAACTTGTCAGCAAAACTTGCCCCAAGAGAAGTAATTTTCAGTAACTAAAGCATTCCCACCCTGCAGTCTCCAATGGCTTCCCAACAATGAAAGGGACAATGTCGGAGCCTCAGTACCTATTGTCAGGGAGATCAAAATATTTTATTTCTGAAAAATTGATATCACCAGCCTTCTGCATTAAAACTGACACAACAGGATTTCAGCTACAGTCCACCCCATCAACCACCTTCAGCACAATTGTTTTTGTAGAAAATGCAGTGCATAAATATAATGATTCGCTGCATCACAAAAAAAAAATATTATCTTCTACTTGGTCTAATCCATGTGTCCTATACTAAATCAAGTGAGCTGAATACAAATCTGAAGTCCAATTCTGCCTAGGATGTCAGGATTTTAAGTTAATTACATGTATAGACACAATTGTCTGGTTTATTAACACAACTGTGCCTACTCATCTTTAGCTCAAAACAGACTCACTATGGCCCAGCTGTACTATCCAATAAGATGGTTTTGCACTAGAGACAAGCCCTTGGTCCATCTCGCCTTAAGTAATACCCCTGATAACGTTATGACTTGGTTCCACAAGTCATGACGTTATCCGATTTTTAGCGTTGTCCAATGCATGCATCGAACAATGCTAAAAAAAAAAAAAAAGCCCTGACTTCAGGGACAAACCGCTTTAAAGGCAGGCAGGGAAAGAAAGAGACCCGATTGGGTCTCTTTCTTTTGCTCCCTGCCTTTAAAGCCACCCCCCACCCGCAATGGTCTCTGCGACTGCAGTCAGGTCGGGGGAAAGGCGCGTCTTTCCCCCGACCCTACTGCAGTCGCAGAGACTGCTTGTGTCTCTTTCCCTCCCTGTATTTAAACTACAGGGAGGGGGAAAGAGAGAGACGTGATTGGGTCGTGATCGCATCTTACTCTTTCCCTCCCTATATTTAAATTACAGAGAGGGGGAAAGAGAGAGACGTGATTGGGTCTCTAGAGACCCAGTCACGTCTCTCTCTTTCCCCCTCCCTGTAGTTTAAATACAGGGAGGGAAAGAGACACAAGCAGTCTCTGCGACTGCAGTAGGGTCTGGGAAAGGTGCATGCTTTTCCCCGACCCTACTGCAGTCGCAGAGACCGCTGCGGGTGGGGGTGGATTGGGTAGTTCTATCCAAACCACCCCGCACCCGCAGACCATTGCCTCTGATAACGCTAAGAATCATTATCCAGAATCGTTATCCAATGCAAGTTTTTCCCAAAAAACTTGCATCGTTATCCAATTCTAGCGTTATCCGATGCAATCGTTATCCGGGGTATTACTGTATACCTATTTATAATGCCAGCTCACTGACTTGCCCTGACATCCCTGGCTGCTGCTGGAACATGCATGCCACCAGGGGATGTGATTCAGATGAGGTGGCAGCTAGCATAGTGGTAGTTGCTACTGTTGCTACTGTTATAATGTTCCATTCAATTGAGTTGACCCATGCTGCACCGCCATGCCGCACCACTGCCCTGCTCCTCTGCACCACGCCTCCAAGACGTGCCTCCGTGCTGGGCCACTGCCACTCACCACCACTCATCCATCACTGCCGCTCATCCATCAACGCTGGTGCCGCCAACTGCCGCTTGTTCCTTGCCACTGCTGCGCCATTGCACCAGGCCAGGTCACGGAACACCGCCAGGCTGGGCCAGGCCGGGCCAGGCTGCACCACTGGGCCAGGCTGACCTGCCGGGCCTGGCCAGGCCAGGCTGGGCTAGGCTGCACCACACCGCTGGGCCGCCAGACCGCTGCTGTTGCCGCCTGCTGCTCCCTGACCCCAGGGTATGTGACTAGAGTTTGTGTTTGGGGTGGGTGGGTGTTTTATGTAGTCTGCTTTTATGTGTATTTTTACTGTCTATTTTAATTTGTATTTTTATGTTTGCTATTTCTATTTAATGTCTATTTAATTTGTATTTCTATGTGTTTTTTATTTCTATTTTTATGTATACTGTATTTTTATTTTATTTTCTTACTTATGCCCCACCCACATTGTTGGCCCCGCCCATGACATCATGATTTTGACTCCACCCATGATGTTATGACATCATGATGTTGGCTCCGCCCATTATGTCGCTTCCACCCACACTGTGGTAGTAAAAATTTTGGCTGCCCACCACTGGCTACCTGTGTCTGCAGACATGGCTAGACACTGGATTGCACAGAATGCTGTTACTTTTCCTGCCAAAGTGGTACCTATTTATCTACTTGCAATTTCTTGATTTCAAACTGCTAGGTTGGCAGGAACTAGGACAGAGATGGGAGCTCACTCTGTTGTGTACCACTCAGGTCTCAAACTGCTGATCTGCCAACTTTCCCATTGTCAAGTTTTATCCTCATACTAATCTTATATTTTTCTGGCTGAGTTGGGACTAGAGCGTTGCCTCCCAATTTGCAATCCAGTATACTACCGTGTTTCTCCGAAAATAAGACACTGTCTTATATTTTTAAAAACTCCAAAATATGCACGAGGTCTTATTTTCAGGAGATGTCTTATTTTTCTATGACGAAGAACATTTATGGCTGATACAGCAGATTGCCCGGGCAAGATTTAGGTGAGTGCCTTATTTTCAGGGGGGCCTTATATTTTCGAGGTGGGGAAAAATAGGGGGTGCCTTAATATATGAGAAGGTCCTATTTTCGGGGAAACAGGGTAGTCATGATACCCCACAAGCTTTGCTGGCCCAGAAATCCCTAAACGGAAAATGGGAAAGAGTGCAATAAATCTATACCCCAAATACCACATGAAATGCATTTCTCTACCTCCCTCCAGGCTTGTTTTGCATAAGCAGGTGTTAACTGGTCAAAATGGAAATTGAACCAGCAAAGCTTATTAACATGGAAGTGATGTTCACAAGTAGAAATGGCTTCAGTCCACTACTGGCTGCAATGAAAACCATGTTACTTTCCAGGGATTTTCCAGCCACAAGATGAATGAAACATTTTAGAGCTCATGTTCTTCTGCTCCCTTCCCAGATTGTGAAAAACAGGGTGAGGGAATGAATTAACATAACTATTTCTCCACACACAGCAATTAGCAAATGAAATCAAAACAAGGGAAATGTCCTCCATTTATCTCATCCTGCCAAAGAGCACCTGACTGCCATATAATCCACAGCAATTAGCCAAATAATAGGACAGTTGGAGATTTATCATGATGCAGAAATTAGGGAGGGACCGATTAATGTACTCTACATGAGTTTACACTGCTGAGCTACAAGAGGCAATAAGAAAATATCAGGCAGTATGGTCCTGAATGTCTTTGTCTCACACTGAAAGAGCCTCCTTGAAGATTGTGGTATTTTAAAACCACAATCGGGTGTACCCTGGTAATGACAACCTTGTGTTGCTGACTAATCTTTCTCACACTAGGTCATGCAAAAGGAAACTGAAGAATGAAATCACCAAAAGGTGGCTTCATTTTGGCAGTTTCACAACTGGCCTAGACACAGAGGAGGAAGAGGAAGAGGAAGAGAAAGAGGAAGAAGAAGAAGAAGAAGAAGAAGAAGAAGAAGAAGAAGAAGAAGAAGAAGAAGAAGAAGAAGAAGAAGAAGAAGAAGAAGAAGAAGAAGAAGAAGAAGAAGAAGAAGAAGAAGAAGAAGAAGAAGAAGAAGAAGAAGAAGAAGAAGAAGAAGAAGAAGAAGAAGAAGAAGAAGAAGAAGAAGAAGAAGAAGAAGTTGTTTACTTAACCTTAATGTGCAATTAACAGGTCCTTTTTGCAGGAAAGGGTGGGCAAGGCAGGAAGGAGGACTTACACTTTCAATAATTTGCTTCTTCTTACAAATCCTGATCCCCTAGTTTAAGTGGAGTTTTTTTTAAAGGCTCCCTCTTCTTTTGTGTCCAGGATACCCTGGATTGCCAAAATGAAGCCGGTTTCTTCACTTTGTTGCTGCCCAAACCCAAATCTTCATCTATCCATGTCTCTGGCAGCAATCAGCAGACCAGTAAATGAGCTGGATTCTGTGTCTCTCCACATTCACACCATGTGCTATTGTCTGCCAGCAGCCCCCACTTGAGCATGTTGGTCTTGCATTTAGGGACTCCAGTCCTCAGCCTATTCAAGGTCCTCCAGGAGAAATAGAGGAGGTTGAGTTCCTCAGCTATATCCTCCTTTAATACATTAGAAAATCAATCTGAACTGGGAAAAATCACTTCTTTCGGATTATAAGTCCCAGAATCCCCAAGCCCAAAGAACTATGCTAAATTGGGGTGTGTGTGTGTGTGTCTGAAACTTGTAATATGTAGAGTACCTTTCCCAAGCTCCAATCCATGGGCATCTTCTCCCAAGCAGCAGATGTGAGGTTGGCTCAGATACTTGCTGCAATTGATCTGAATTCTCTTCAGATATATAGTGTAAATGAGATGGATGTTGGTGAGATGGGAACAAAAAGGTTTGTTTTGTTCTGTATTCTCTTGCCCAGTCTCTCCCCAACAGCACACACCATTGCTGCTGCAGTAGGAATTGTTAAACGTTTAGTTTCTAAACATGCAGGAGAAGTCAGAGCTCCAGGCGAGTGTGAGCATCACCAAATGCAAACTGCTCGAGTAGAAAGAATCCCATGTAAAGTAGCTTCTTCTCCTCCTCCTCCTCCTCCCCCTCCTCCTCTTCCTGAGAAACACACAGTTGACATTACCAAGCTATGCCCGATTGTGGTTGGAAAATACCACAATCTTCGAGGAGGCTCTTTCTGTGTAATGTAGGGTAGCTGTCTCTGTGTTACGCAAAGAGAAGGCAAAAGAGGAAATATTTGCATATGACAGGGAACCTGTGAGGTTCAATGGGTTGAGTGCTGAAGGCAAGGGATCCAGAGTCTAATTGCCACAAAATCATAAGTGTGGCCCTGAATTTATTATTTATTTATTTTAATCAAATTTTATGCCACCCTCCTCACAAGGACCCAGGGTGGCTAACAAACTTTAAAAACACTTAAAACACAATAAAAACACAGTATAAAAATCAAGATTAAAAATTACAGAAATTAAGAGAATTAAAAACACACAAAGAGAGGGAGGGGTCAGATGAGCCAACAGACAGAAGCATCCGTCTGGCCCATACCCTACGCATGTTCTGCCAGCCAGGTCTTAACCCCCTTCCTAAAGGGCAGCAGCTCTGTCTGGAGATGCAACTCACTTGGCAGGAGGTTCCAGAGGGACTGCTCTCTCCCCCAATCTGATCTACCCCACAGGGTTAATTGGAGTACAAATTTGGGAATGAGGAAAACACCATCTTGAGCTTACCAGAAGAAAGCAAAGCTATAGTGAGTAATATTTATATAATATTATTTATTGCATTGCTTCTCAACTGTGACAACACTTTCCAGGATCTTATAGGTTCCGTTTATTGATTCATTGATTCATTCCTTCATTCATTACATTTTAATACCACCCATCTGTAATATTTCCCATTCTGGGTGGTGTACAGACACATAAACAACAGCAACATAATAGAACAAAGAACAAAATAAAAAAACAAAATAAAATGAAGCTTGCAGCTACCCTTGCACTCCATAGTCTTTTTCTCTCTCTCTTGCCTGGATTTTTCCCCATGTGTCAGCATTGCAAAAGCATAACACACACAACACTTTCCCTCTTGATCAGAGGCGTAGCTACCGCCGTATCTGCCGTATCAATTATACGGGGGCCCCGGGTCACGGGGGCCCCCAACGTGCGTAAAGTTAAACAAAACAAATCTTTACCCTTCCTAAGGGCCCCCAAAAGATTTTTATACGGGGCCCCGCCAAGGCACGCTACTCTTCTGCTCTTGATCCAGCAAGTGCTAGCAAGGTTATTTAGGCATCGGTGCCTTGGCTTTACAGCAACCTCACACACAAACTTTCCCCCCACCCCAGAGCAACTTTTTCTGAGATGTGTCTCCCACATGGAAACCTGACAGAAGATATCAGAGAATAAACAAAACAAAGTGTTTTTGTTTTGTTTTGTTTACTCTCTGATATGCTTGCACAGACTAACATGGCTTTGTTGTTGTTCAGTCGCACAGTCGATTCCGACCCTCTGCGACCCCATGGACCACTGTCCGCCAGGCACTCCTGTCCTCCACCATCCCCCTCAACTCGCTCAGCTCTGTGCCCATTGTCTCTACAATACCATCTAGCCATCTCATCTTGGGCCGTCCCCTTCTTCTTTTGCCCTCGACCCTTCAAAGCATCAAGGCTTTCTCAAGTGAATCCTCTCTTCTCATTTGATGTCCAAAGTACTTTAGCTTCATCTTTATTATTTGACCTTCTAAGGAGCAGTCAGGGTTGATTTCTTCTAAGATTGACCTATTTGTTCTCCTTGCTGTCCAGGGGACTCTCAAAACTCTCCTCCAACACCACATCTCAAAGGCGTCTATTCTTCTGCACTCAGCTTTCCTAATGGTCCAGCTCTCACAACCATACATTGCCACAGGGAATACCATTGCTTTGACCATGCGAATTTTTATTTGCAATGTGATGTCTCTACTTTTCACTATGCTCCCCAGGTTTCTCATTGCTTGCCTCCCAAGAATCAGTCACCTTTTTATTTCATGGCTTCAATCACCATCTGCAGTGAGCTTTGATCCTAGGAAAGTAAAATCTGTCACTGCTTCTACTTCTTCCCCATCTATTTTCCAGGGACTGATAGGGCCTGTTGCCATTACAGTATCTTGGTTTTCTTGATATTGATATTAACACGGCTACCACATCACAAATGACAGAAGATAGTGCCATATATAATCGAGTATAAATTGGGTTTTAGCCCCCAAAATGAGATCCAAAAATGGGACTTGACTTATACTTAGGTCAACATAAACACTCAAAAACATACCTACACAAATGTCTAAATTAATTAATTTTACTGTATTTTCATGTACGTATTTTAATTATTGAAACTCACTAGCAGCTACTGCATTTTCCACCTCTGACTTATACTGTACTTGGGTCAAGTTATATTCCTAGTTTTAGAGCTCCAAATTAGGTACCTCGGCTTATATTCAGGATGACTGATAGTTGAATATATACAGTAAAACCTCATATAACACTAAAACCTGGTTCCACAAGTCTTGGTGTTATATGATTTTTAGTGTTATCTGATCCTCTATGGGATCCATAGAGATACATTGTAACCACACAGGCTTTAGCGGTTGTTATCTGAAGCATCCCATAGGATCTTAATGTTATCTGATGCAATTCTTCCCCCCAGATTCCTTAATGTTATGCGATTTTAGTGTTATTCGATACTAATGTTATATGAGGTATTACTGTACTGTAATTCTCTCAGTCTGTAGCCAGCTTTCTGAAACCTGTCAGCCCTCTAGGCAGCTGTGTCTTCTTGGTGTCGGGCCTACATTCCCAGGAAATGTGTCCGGATATTCAGAGATCAGGGATTACTAATAATAACTGCATGGTGTCAAGTTGAATTCTGACTTATGGCAATCCTTTCCAGAGTCCTCCGGGTAAAGAGTATTCAAAAGTGGTTTTCCCTTCTCTTCTTCTGGGGGCACCCTGGGACTGTGCAAATTGCCCATTTCTGCACAGGATGACTCTTCTCCCAGTAGGTGTCACCAGCCCGTCATGGGAGGTAGTTGGCCAAAACCCTAGGAGCAGCCTCGAGCCTGCCTCACCTTGAGGGGGGAGAGATGAGAAAGGGGCTTCAAGCCTCAAATCAGTTCCCTCAAGCTTCACGACTTGTAGACTCCCACAACTCCTTAGAAATCTACCCTGGGACCTTGTACGTTCTACCTGAGCAGCCCTCCTTATCACCCTCCTGGCCTCTCCTCCTGGCTGGTGCTTCTTCTGCCGAGGACGTGCCATGGGAGATGTTCATGTAGCATGGTAAACAGGTGCAAGCGCAGGCAGGTGTTGTTAAATCCCACACAATCTAGACTTAGTGCTTCCAGTTGTCTTTCTTAGAAGAGACCTTGTGCGGACTCTCCCATTTTATTGAAATAAAAAATAAAATATAGTCCAAAAAGCCAGTTGTTTCTTCATGCAAAGGATAGCAATAGTAGAAAGCAAAACTTGACTATTATTATTATTATTATTATCATTATTATCATTATTATCATTATTATCATTATTATCATTATTATTATTATTATTATTATTATTATTATTATTATTATTAAATTAGATTTATATGTCCCTCTACTCACCTCACTGAGGCGACTCAGAGGGGCTCACATAACATAAACAACATATACAGTATCACAATCTCAAATATAAATACAGCATAATATAAAAATATAACAACAGATGCAGCACAGATAATACAATCAATAAATTTTACATAAAAAGAAAAAACAATACAATAAAATACAGTGTAAAAATACAATACAGTCAAGAGAGACAGCAAGGTCTTTATGGCTGGGCTAGCTGGTCCACACAGTTGGCCCTCATTCCCCCTCTCCAACAGGCAGGGAGAGTTCTGTGATGTTCCTGGGGTGGTCATGAAGGCAGCAGCAGCAAGGTCTAGCTGGTCTAGCTGGTTTTATTTTACTTAAAAGTAAAATAAAACTTCCCATAGTAGAGTAAAACCTAATCTAAAGTAAACTAATCCTAAATGCAAAGCCTATCACACTTTGTCTAATAAAACAACAAACCAAGCTGTCTTCCAAGTAAAGCTAAGCAAGCTCCAGAAAATCTTCAAAGTCCAAAGATGTTGCAAATTTTAATCTAAGTCTGGAAGCCAGAAATATTTTTTCAAAGTATTCTGCTCCCATCTCAGGCTAAGTCCAACCAACTCCCTTCCTTCTGATAAAATTTCAAAGTCTCAGGCCATTCCGCGTCATTCTTCTTAGATGTTCATTTGGCTCTTGGAAGATCAAATGCTCTTGCTGAATGAGCTCTCTAACTGGGTAAAATTTGCTCCTTTTATTTACAAATTTGGCGCACTCCCCACCTAAGGAATGTTGGAGTGTCCTTGTCTTAGATCAAGAGATAAGATAACTGTTATCTCTTAGATCTTTCAAGGTTACCACAATCCAAGCCTATACCCTGGAAAGGTGCCAATGCTTTTGCCGCCCCTCTTCTTTTTGGGTGACTAACCTCTGCAGTTCAAAGGCTGTGAACTTGCCCTGAAGCATATGGGTAGGCTTTCCTTAGTGACTCAAGAAACCTCTAGGGGTGCTCTTCCCAGTGATGTTATGCTCTCACAGGGAAATATCCCAGCCTTGCTGAACAAGAAAAAGTTTCATTTCTCTGCACAGCAAGCCGCTGCGATCGAATTTATCGAGGTAAGGTTTTCCAAATTCATGACAGTAGGTACAGTGGAAATTGAATTCCCAACCTCTGTCTCCATAGCCAGATACCAAAACCACAGTGCTATTCAGCCAACTGATCAGGGATTGCAGCAGTCTAAAAATAATTTGGATTTATATCTAGACTCTGCAAACTTACCCCATGCAAAAAGTGGAGTACATGTCCACAAAAAATCATACTGTAATATCTCTGTTAAAAGTTTTTGCTATTTAACTATATTTGAATAAAAGTATTTACAGTAGAACCCTGCATAAAGAAAAAACTCTGTTCCATGGAGCTCTTTGCTATGCGGTATTTTCCATTATGCAGTTCCCTATGGGAGATACCCTGCATAACGGGGGGTGGGGTGGTTAACCGGGGTTCCCATTATGTGGATATACCCTGGTTACAAAAAACCCCGCATAACAAAAAAACCTTTTCATTATGTGGGGTATCGCCATTGCATAGCGAATGCTTCATTATGCAAATTTTTCACTATGCGATGCGTTTGTTATGTGAGGTACCACTGTATTTTCATGGATTCCTATGGTGAGATATATAATAAAAAATTGTTATAAAAAAGATAAACATTGATATATCTCTTTCCTTATTGCCTCCACAAACTAAAATTTTGGTTGATTTTACTATACTGTATATCCAGCTGAGTCACTATAAAAAGTAACATTATTATTCCTTTGTGACTAGGTCAGAAGTTAAACTATCAAAATGAAGTCATCTTTGGTGAATTCACTCTGTAGTTCCATTTGTCTGACCTAGTGTGAGAAAGATTAGCCAACCCAACAAAGTTCCCATTGCCTGGGATCCACCTGATTGTGGTTCAAAGATACCACAATCTTCGAGGAGACTCTTTCTGCATACCCCAAAAGTAAAATTTAAAAGGTAACTGTGGTGGGGACTGAATACCAAAGACACAAACAACTTTCAGGTCTGGAAGAATACTTAGTTGAAGAATAGCTGATCAATTTCAGACTTTGACTGAAAATGAATGGATTCATTCCAAGCTCTGTTAAAAGATGATAGCGTGGGGTCCATAGGGAGCTTCTGAACTGGGGTGTGGGTAGGTGCCTTTCTGAAAATATGGGCTCTGAAATAAGCCACATCTAGTGGAACCATTTGGTATCATGCTTTCCTCAACCACTTCTGTTGTGATTTTAAACTGGAATATTTGGGAGACCAAATGTAGGCCTTTAAGCGCAAAAGGCAAAGGTAAAGGTCACCTTGTTCGAAAGCCAGTCGTATTTGACTCTAGGGTTCAGTGTTCATCTCTGTTTACAGCCAAATGCACTGTCTGCATTTTCAGATGTTTCTGTGGACATGTGGTAGGCATGACTAGACTGCACGGAACATCACTTTGCCTTCCCACCCACGTGGTACCTATTGATCTACTTGCAATTTCTTGCTTTTGAACTGCTGAGTTGCCAGGAGCTGGGACAGAGATGGGAGCTCATTCCATCATGCAGTACTCAGGTCTCGAACTGCTGACCTACCAACTTTATGGTCATCAAGTTCAGCGTCTTAACCACTAACCCACCGCTGCTGTAACACTGTTAAGGATTGCACCCTTCAGCTGATCAGCTTCTGCTCCAAACCTAAATGTTCCAAAACTTGTTCAGAAGACAGCTACATTTTCATACTCACTGAGATGCTCTACTAAATGAATCAATGTTAGCTAGGAGTCACTTCTCCACTGAAAGGTGAAAGCTGACGTTGTTTTAAAAGTTATGTCAAGTCTAAAAGTATCTAGGAAGCAAGGGGATGAGAAGGAAGTTTTGAGATGGATGAATTTCTAAAGCAACCAAGACAAGAACCAGGCGAACGCTTGGAAAGAGACTGAGTGGTGGGAAAAACAAACCAAGAGCAACCCTGCTGGGCATGAGGGGTGAAGCAGAACTTGCAGCCATAAAAGAGGCTGACTTTAAGGCGACCTTCAGTGGAACTCCTTAGCAGGGTATGCCAGGCAATCGCTGGTAAATCTTTATTAATTTTAATTGGCGGCACCCATTTATAAGAACCATTAAAAAGGATAAATTGAGCCCATCCGGCGTAATGTCTTTTGTTAATTAGTTTGTCAGCACTGTTTTAATATCCCCTAATGACTTCATATTTCAGGCCTGACATTAAAGGAGACGCTGTGAGAAAGGAAATGGTCTTATCACTGTGTACCTTGTCTCTCTCTTTCTATCTCTCTCCTTTTTTTTTGCACAAAAAATGTCCTTCCAGGAGTGACCAAGGTTAGGTATCATTAACTTGCAAGCAGGTACTGGTATCAGGGTGGGGTGGGGGTGGTTCTCAGAGGGACACTCCTACTTCAGCCAAATTTCTCCTGTCTTTCAAAGGTTAGAATTTCAGACATCTCTCCCCTTTAAGTTCTCTCTCGCTTTCTTTTTCTCACTTTGTCTATGTAGACCAGTGATAGTAAACCTTTTAGAGACTGAGTGCCCAAACTCAACAGGCTGCTGTCTGTCCCACAGAAGGGTGGGGTGAACTCAGTAATGGGCCGCAGCCAGTTCGTACCAGTTCGCTAGAACCGATAGTAGCTTTTCTCAGTGTCCCGGAGAACCAGTAGTGGCTTTTGGGGGGAACCACCTTGGGGGCTTACCTTTTCGCTGGTTCCTCCACTGCACATGTGCACCAAGCGCTTGGCGCACATGCACACCTACAGTGCTTGGCATGCCTACAGTGCTTGGCATGCCTACAGCACTTGGCACGCCTACAGCACTTGGCACGCCTACAGTGCTTGGTACACATTCGCGCCTACAGCGCTCTGCCTGCCGAGCCAAGCAGGCATTTGCTGCTTGGAGTGTGGCAGCGCAGAGCATCGGGTGGCCACACACAGCCATGGAGGAACTGGTGGTTGCTGCTGAGGCCCTCAGCAGCCTCCTTGCTGTCCTCCCAAGTGGGGAGGAGGAAGAGCAGCTGCTAGCCTGAAGTTCCCTGCAGCCTGCTCCCCAGGGTAAGTGACTCGCCTTTGCATGTGAGGTGGGTGGGTATATTTTAATGTGTATTTAATGTGTATTATTTTTAAGTGTATTTTATGTGTTTTTATGTGTATTTTTATGTATTTTTATGTCTATTTAATTTGTATTTTTATGTGTACTTATTTTTATGGTGTTTTTTTACTTTGGCTCCACCCATGACTTTGGCTCCACCCATGACATCATGACATTGGCTCCACCCATGATGTCAGCTCCACCCATGACATTGGCTCCACCCACAGTGTGGTAGTAAAAAATTTTTGCTGCCCACCACTGGGTGAACTCTGTGCTGGGAGGAGGGAGGAAGTACTCCCAATGGGCTGCTGGGCAGAGGGGTGGGGTGAACCCTATGCTGGGGCGACAGTGTGCATGCCCACCGAGAGGGCACTGAGTTCCCACTCTGGCATGAGTGCCATAGGTCCACTACCATTGACCTAGACAATAGAGTTGCTAGGCAGAAATACTGTAAGACATGTTTTTTGAGGATAAAGTGTGTAATACCTGTATTATACTACTAAAATATCATGAAAAGGTGAAATATTGAGCCCTGCTCTATTCTTTATCAGACGGCATATTGCACAGCTTTACAAGAGCAGGGAAATAGAAGATCCCAACATTATATTGACTCAATATTGAAGCTGCGGGATGTCTACTGGAATGAAAGTTTTAAGAGGAAGACTGCAAATATTTTGCTTCAGGTGTCATTTCACCTGAGGAGGTTACTTCATTTTAGCAGGAATTGGAAGACTTCTGGTGTGTGATTTATTCTTGTTTTACTATTATCTTAAAATGTACAAACCAGGACAGGTACAAAACACAGACATTTAAAAATTAAAGGACAAGATTCCTCTCAGAGTACTTTCTGAACCTCAGGCATATCAGAAAACAAAACAAAATAAACAAAATAAAATAAAAATAAAATAAAAACACTGTAGCACTTTAAAGACTAACTGCTTTATTTTTATTGTTAGCTTTCGTGGATCAAGTCCACTTCTTTAGACAAAGAGTGAAACTTACAGACATGTATAAAAGCCATGCCTGTAAGTTTCACTCTTTGTCTGAAGAAGTGGACTTGATCCATGAAAGCTAGCAATAAAAATAAAGTAATTAATCTTTAAAGTGCTACAGTGTTTTTACTTTATTTTTATTTTATTTTGCTTTGTTTTCTGATATGCCTGAACCACAGACTAACAAGGCTACTATTCCAAAAAATTCTGAACCTCAGACATCTGTTTCAGCATGAATTGTGGATTTAGTAGTCCTGTGTAGACGTCTACTCTTCCTAGTTGCTCCAAGTTTTCTTAAATTATGATGGAAAAATGATTTCACAATTGCTATTATTGGAAGGCTGGCCATCAAAGCCACTTGCAAATTCCCTGCAAATCAGTCCATAATTTGCCAGTAGATCCAGATCAACACATCCCTTTTATGTCACATATATTTACACTCACATCATAGGAAGCTGCTCTGTTCAGGTACCCAAATATTAACACAATATTGGCAATGACTTTCCAGGATTTTGGACAAGAATTCTTCCCGATCCTATCTGGAGAAGCTACCAACTGAACTTGGGACTTTCTAGATGCAAGGCTTATGCTCTGCCTTCGCGCTGCATTCCCTGGTTATCAATGGAATAAAGTTTATTTCACAAAGTGTCTTCTTGGAGAAAAAGTTCATAAGATATTTCCAATAACATGTGTGTGAGGTGTATTTTGCAAGATAAACAGAAATGGCAAGGAAGGAAATGTTGCTGGAAAAACAAGACATGTCACACCCCACATCCACAGGCTCAGTATCTCAAGGTTCACTTATCCATGGGCGGGAAATATTCAGTGAAAAATGAATATTTTTCAAGGTGCATTACCAGAGCTGGCCAGTAGAGGCCACAATATACACTGAAATGTTGAGAATGAACTGACTGTATTTCCAGGGAAGCCATTTCATGAGCACATGTGAAAGACTCACAGAGGCATTTGCACCACCTCCCTTCCTGTATGACTCAGGCAGGCATACTGTAATACAGGGTCACTGCTTTTCTCAGTTTCGGGCATCCATGGAGGATCTTGGAATGTATCCCTCAGTGATATGAGGTGGTGCAACCTGTAATGCTAGCTAGGAAAAGAAAAAGGCAACAGGGAAAGAGGAAGAGCAAACATGGGACTTCATAAAGGAAGCCATGGCCTTAAGTTTGCAAGAGCAGCACAGGGATGTTAATAGCAGGGTCTTTTAGAGATCACTCATTCAAAGGGTCACTATATATCAGAGGCAACTTGGTGATACATAAGAAAAGTTTTATTTTGGGCGTAAAGAAATTCATAAAGTGCTCAGCTCCCCCACAATCTGAAGTAAGAAGCAAGCCCTCACATGACATGTACTTCACACATACATCTCACAACAGTGACACATCCCACATTGTGGTACCTCCCCCCCCCCCATTACCAGAAGCTGAGAGAGTTGTGTTTAGAGCTGTACCAGCTGCAAAAATGACCCATACAGCTCTGTATAGAATGGACTATGTCCTAAATACAGTAACTCTCAGAGTCAGGCATTTTGGAAGATCAGCCAGCTCTAGAGCAGAAATTCTTCAGAGTTGTAAGACCGGCTTCAAGGAATTACCTTATTTTGCCTAATGATAGAACCAACCCTTTTAAAAGAAGGTTCTAATGCAGTGTTTCCCAACCTTTGGTTTTTGGACTTCAATTTCCAAAAGCCTAAGTCAACTCCCCAAGCACTGATCAGCCAATGTACTGACTTAGGCTTCTGGGAACTGAAGTTCAAAAACCAAAGGTTGGGAAATACTGTTCTAATGCCATAAACAGAGGAAGTTATTTCTTTAGATATTTATTGTAATGTTTACTGAAAGTCAGACAATTATTTATTTGTATACTTTAATGCAATAAGCAACCAAAGATTTGTTTGGGACTGTAAATTTCATAATCCCTATCCATTAGCTATGCTGGTTAGAACCTCTAAGACTTGTAGTCCAAAGGATGAGGAGGCATCTGATTTCCTATCTCTGCTATAGTGCTATTGCTGAGTATGATCTTTTTAGATTACAAGGATGTGAGAGCCTGCCTCATACAGTTTACAGTTTAAAATTTAACACAACAGAAAAAGAGAGGAAAAGGTAGGGAGACAAAAACACACGGGTAAGGCTACAGCTGATTATTTGAGTTACAAATGCTTCCATATAGAGTTAAACTTTACTAGACAATATTTATATCACATTTTCCTAAGGTATTAGCCCTCAACTGAGAAAGGTGCCTCTTTGTGATAGCATGGTAGTTTTCTTCACCTTTGAGTCTTGCATTTAGCATGCTTTATTTTGTTATTTGTTATGAAGACAAACTCAGCCTTAATTTGCAAGTATGATTGCTAAGGCATGCATCTCTGAGAAAAATCCTTTTAGTGGAGAGGAAAGGAGTTGACTAGATTAATCACAGGAAATTCACATTCCATCTTAATGTCTAGTATGATGCTTCTTTGCATGAAGATATGGGAACTAGGGCTGTAGTCAAAGGCTTTGTGAAGAAGGTTGGTTCTAAATGAATGAACTGAAAGAAGCAAGGGAGGTAGTACTAAGCAGGTCACCTAAGAGGCAGTTTGAAGCATAGATGGCTATCAGGGAGAAAGAGTGGCATCTTCTGAAGGAGAAGGATCAAAATATATCAAAATGTTTACTATTTATTTATTATTATTATACTTGATACCCCGCCCCAATCGGGAGGACCCGACTCTGAGCGGCTTACATGAGACTAAAAATAAGAATAAAAACATAAGACAATCTACATCAATAAAAACATCAAGTTAAAAAGTCATCAGAACTTAATCACAAAAATTAAAACAATACACAGTCCCACTACCAGACCCAAGGTGGCAGTCCATCAGATAAGCCACCTGGTAAGTGAACTCGCATTCCCAGGTCCCCACACTTGTCCTGCCAGCCAGGTTTTCAAGCCCTTCCGGAAGGGCAGGAGCTCTGTCTGAAGGCGCAGCTCGGTGGGCAGGAGGTTCCAAAGGGCCAGGGCGGACACAGAAAAGGCCCTCCTCCTAGTGCAGGCAAGATGCGCCTTTCTTGCCGAAGGGACAACAAGGGAGCCTCTCCGATCCGCCCTGGTGGGACGGACAGATGTTCTTGGGGTGACACGGTCTCTTAGGTATCCTGGCCCACTACCATAAAGGGCTTTAAAGGTAATAACCAGCACCTTGAATTGCACCCGGAGACATACTGGCAACCAGTGCAGCTCCCGGAGCAGCGGTGAAGCGCGAGCATAACGCCCACACCCCACCACTACCCGGGCCGCCGCATTTTGGACCAGCTGGAGTCTCCGGATGGTCATCAGGGGCAGCCCCATGTAGAGCGCATTACAATAGTCAAGTCTGGAGGTGACCAACGCATGTGTGACCATAAGCAAGGCGTTCCGGTCCAGGAGTGGGCGTAACTGGCGTATTACACGAAGTTGTGCAAAGGCCCTCCTGGCCACGGCTGCCACCTGCTCTTCGAACAGTAGCCGTGAGTCCAGGAGGACCCCCAGATTACGCACTGGGTCTGTTTGGGGCAAAGCTGCCCCATCCAGTACCAAAGATGGCAGCTCCTGGGTTAACACAGGACCCCTTACCCATAGCCACTCAGTCTTGCCGGGGTTCAGCTGTAGCCCATTGTCCCCCATCCAGACCTTAACAGCCTTCAGACACCTGGAAAGGACTTCCACCGCACCGCTTGGGTCCCCACGGGCGGAGATGTATAACTGGGTATCATCTGCATATTGATGATACCTTACCCCGTGGGAACGGATGATCTCACCCAGCGGCTTCATATAGATGTTTACTATACGTTTTAATTGAAATGCCTTGTATTAGTTTACTAAATTTGGGATTTCGATACCACCCTCTTTCAGATGCTGATACGTCTTCATTATCCTAAGTTTCTTATCTTTGTTACAAAATCTATCCAGTAATTTCTGCCAGTCTTTCAACTCTTTGTCCTTTATCCTTATTGGAAGATTTCCTAGTAAAAAGTTTATTTTAGGTGACATTTTAATTTTACACACATTCACTCTTCCAAACCAGGATAATTTTAATTTCTTTAATTTTTCTATATCTGATTTAACCTCATTTTTAATTTTTTTCAAAGTTCATTTTTTAAATTTGTTTGTTCGAGGAAATTTCTTCTGCAATATATATCCCTTGATATTTCAAGCTATCTCTAATTTGTAAATTGTATAAATTATTTACATTTTCCTTTTCCAGATTATTATGGTTACATTCAATAATTTGTTTTCCCCCAATTAATTTTTTACTCCGATATTTTTTCAAATTTACTCAAATGATCTTGAACTATTCCTATAGCTTTTCTAGATTCTTTTAAAACCAGAAGGGTATCATCAGCATACATGCTGATTTTCTTATTACCTATTCCCTTGATCCTGTCATCCTCTCTAATTGCATTTGCCAAAACCTCCATAGCTAAGATAAACAGAGAAGGGGACAACGGACAATCCTGCCTGGTGCCTGCTGAAATTTCAATGTTTTTTGTATAACACTGATTTATTCTTATCCACGTTTGAGCCCGATTATATAGTTGGCCCATTACATGTTTAATTTTTTTCCAAATCCCATAATATTAATTATTTCTTTAATTGTTCACCACTGAATAGAATCAATAGCCTTATAAATGTCCAGGGATAAAAAGCAAATTGTTTCTTTATTTTTCTTGGCTATCTTTAAGATGTTCATTACTCTAGTGATTAGGTCTTCCATATGCCTGCCCTTCACAAAACCCGCTTGATCTTCATGCAAATAATAGTGCATGAATTTGTTCATTCTGTTAAGCAAAACCGAAGCAAAAAACTTGGCATCTTGACTGAAGAGGGCAATCGGCCTGTACAATTCTATTTTCTCTTCATTCTTATGAGGTTTGGGAAGTAGTACAATAATTGAGTGGATCCAGGATTCTGGAATCTTACCAACTTCTAAAATATGATTATACTGTATAATATTTTTAGTTTCAGAACTAACAAGTCTTTAAATCCTTTGTAAAACTCATTCATGTAACCATCTTCCCCTGGTGTCTTCTCTCCTTTCAATTTCATTATAACTGCTTCTATCCAGTCGTGGGCAGCAACAGGTTCGCAAACCACCACCACCACCCCGGGAGAGGGGTAACAAAATTGGGTGGCCTTCAGGCAAGGGGGATAGCAAAATTGGGTGACCATGCCCACCTTCCTCCCCTGCCCCAACTGGTTTTGTCCCTGCTAGAGGTTCAAGGTCTCCCTTGCTCAACAGCCAGTCATATCTAACTCTAGGGTGCAGTGCTCATCTCCTTTTACAGCCAAAGAGCCAGTGCTGCCCTTTGTTTGCAGATGTATACATGGCCATATGGCAGGTATGACTAGATTGCCCATGATGTAGCTCTGCCCACCATGTGGTAGCGGAAATTTTTGCTGCCCACCACTGCTTCTATCTCATCCTCTGATATATTTTCCTCCATTAAGTTTTTATGCATATCCTTTAATTTGATCTTTAAATACCTACTCAGGTACGCCTCTAAATTCCTTCTGTCAATTTGTTTACTTTTTATATAAATCCTTATAAAATTCTTCCACAATCTTCAACACATGAGGCAGGCATGACTAGATAATGGAGTGCATGGAGCGCTATTTACCCTCCTCCCAAAGTGGTCCCTATTTATCTACTTGCAATTTCTTGCTTTCGAACTGCTTGGTTGGCAGGAGCTGGTACAAAGACGAGAACTCATTGCATCCTGCAGTATTCGGGTATCAAACTGCTGACCTGCTGCCTTCCAGTCAGCATCTTAGCCATTTGGGCCTCTGCAAATCAAAAGTACTGTAAATGTTCTGATGTATAGTAGAGGTATAGATGGCATCCAAAGAGACTTTCCCTTCTTTTAAAATGTACAAGTGACAGTATGTTTGCTTCCACTGATTTAGAAATTGTAGGCATTTCTCCTAAACATGTAAGACTTGAAGACACATGGATGCACATTTGTGGGTTAAAAGGGAGGGGAAAATCTCTTTGGATCCCATTGTTTGGGTAGCAACTAGTATTATATTATTTTCTGCCAACTGAGTGATACCCACTGGCGTTATGTAAACTTAGGAAACGTCACCCTCACCAGGAGGAACAGACATTCAAATGTGAAAAAGACATCCTGAGTGGTTCAGTTTTATGTGGGAAAATAATGAATCTGACTGTAAAATATTTATTTTAGGCCAAATACCTCTCTGTTGACAGGCAGCTAAAGGGGGGGGGCACACAGAGGGGTTGAAATGCAGAGGTAAAAACATCTCTTCACAAAACCATCAATGATGATGATGACGACAACGACAGCAGCAACAACAATGACAACAATGTGCCATCAAGTGTTATTCTGACTTACCAGTAGGTAAAGTTCACTCTTGCTAGAAAGCCAGCTATATCTGCCTTTAGGGTTTGGTGCTCATCTCCATTAATAGGCAAAGAGCCAGCAATGTCTGTGTCTGCAGACACTTCTGTGGACATATGGCAGGCATGACTAGATACTGGAGTGCACAGAACATTGTTAACCTTTCCACAAAAGTGGTCCCTATTTATCTACTTGCCATTTCTTGCTTTTGAACGGCTAGGTTGGCAGGAGCTGGGACAGATGACAGGAGCTCGCTCCATCGTGCACCACTCATGTCTCAAACTGCTGACCTGCCAACCTTCTAGTAATCAAGTTCAGCGTCTTAACCACTAAGACACTGTAGCCCCCATTCTGACTTAAGGGGATCCTTTTCAGGGTTTTTCAAGCAGAGAGTACCTGTGGTTTACCATTTCCTTGAGACTGCAAACAGGCTGAATCTACTTGAAGACAGCACAATGGGGAACTGAACTGGTTCTACAGTTAAATTTACGTGGCTTTAAAACTGTATGTCTAAATTTCATGCACTGTACCTTTATTTAAAGAGAGAAGAAAAGATTCCTCAAAAGGAAATCTGTCCTACCAAAACAGGGATGGAGGCCAATTTGCCAAAATGCCACTAGATGGCACTATATATAGGAATCTTGTACAATGGGAAATAAGAATGTGCCATCTGAGAGAAAAGTTGAAAATTCAGAGGCCTTTTTTCCTTCTAAATAAAAATGAGGAGAAAGAATTAAAGAAATGATAAATCAATTATATTTACAAAATACTGCATCAGTAATAATGAATGATGATGTAAAAAAGCAAAAACCACTAAATTATTATACTAGACAGGTTGCCTCATTTTCCTGATATTATTTGCTTTGGTCATAGAGTTGCTAGCAAATGTGATTGGAGATGATAACTTAATTAGTGGCACAGAATAAAGGCCACATTAAGATACGTTTGCTTGCAGATGACATTTTAGACTTTAGTAACTAGCACCCTGAACTTGATCTGGAAGCTGGTGTAATTTTAATAAGGCTGGTGCTGTATGGACAGAAAAGGCTGTTCCTCAGAAGTTATTCTCATTGCAACATTTTTTTGACCTTTCCCAGTGCTCAGCAGGGGGAACCTCACATTTGCAATGGCTTGCAATAATCTGCTCTGCATATAAGGCAAGGGACTGTAATTGTGTCCAGATCTGCTTTCAACTAGGAAGCAGAAGATGCATAAGGCTGAATACATGCTGGGCTTTTAAGCCAAAGAGGCACTATCCAAAAGAATAAACAACTCTCAAACATTTAAGGTCTCAAAAATAAAAAATATATATTTTTGAGAAGACTGTGGTGGCTTACTGGTTAAGATGATGAGCTTGACAACTGGAAGCTGTTGCCGTGTCAGCAGTTCTAGACCAGAGTGCTGCATGACAGTGTGAGCTCCCATTACCTGTCCCAGATCCTATGAAGCTAGCAGTTTGAAAGCAAGAAGTTGCAAGTAGATAAATAGGTACTGCTTTGATGGGAAAGGTAGCAACATTCCATGTCTAGTCATGCCTACCACATGACCATGGAACTACTGAGGCAGACATTGCTGGGTCTTTGGCTATGGACGGAGATGAGCACCACCTCCAAGTTTTGAACATGACTGGTTTTTGAGCAAGGGAAACTTTTCCCTTTATAGTTTCAAGTGACCTTAAGCATATTAAAATAAAACAACATACACAAAATTACATAGTCTCACTGAACCCATGCTTGTTTGAATCTATGGATCTGTCAAGGGAACTCCATGTTCTTCTGCAGTTGCTTTTGCTGTTTTATATAAAGCTGGATGCATGCCTCAGTGCTATATGGTTCCTAGCATCAACAAAATATGTGTTGTGTTGTTCCTATGATGAGCTGAAATTTGCCCTGTACAAGTTATCTTTCTGGCCACTCTTCATACTTTTAATTCTCCTTATCTAAACATAAATATTTATTCAGTTCACTTGGATAGTAGTTGGCTAAGTTAGCCATATGTATATAGAATCCTATAGGTTTGGCTACCTTAGGAGACTGCTACCAAGCAATTACTTAAGTTATTTTGCCTGGCATCAGTTATCTTATCTGATAATTATGTCAGTTACCAAGAGTAGATGGTAAAACTTGATACAAAACTCACCACAGAAGTTGCTAATTCTATGGGTAGCTGTTCAAGTGGATAACTGATGTAGTCATTAAATAAAATAGATACCATTACCAGTAGATGGTGGTATTGTATAACAAAAATGTTTCATTCAACTCTTTACACACATAACACATTTTAAATATCTACCAAATATTTAAAATGACCGGAGAGGCTCTCTAGTTGTTCCATTGGCCAGAGAGGCGCATCTCTCTGGGACCAGAAGGAGGGCCTTCTCTGTATCTGCTCCGGCCCTATGGAACCTCCTACCAATGGTGCTGCGCCTCCAGACGGAGTTGCCGTCTTTTATGAAGAATTTAAATACATGGTTGATGGAACAGTTATGGGGTACGGGTTGCACAGCGACCCCAGCCCGCTGGTTAGTGTGAGCTCCCTCTCTCCCTCAACTTCTTTTTTTAATTTTTAAGAGTTAGTTTTTAACTTTTTAATATGTTATTAACCTGTCTATTTTTTAAATCTTTTAAAAATTTGATCCAAATTTATTGTTGATGTTTTTATATGATATGTTAAACCACCTTGAGTTGTCCTGGTAAGGAGAGCGGTATACAAATTTGAGCAACTAAATAAATAAATAAATATACATTGATGAAATACAAAAGTGTCAATTTATCTAATGCATGACAGGCAATGTTCACCTGACATGAGATACTTATAGAATTAACAATAACCAATGAATAGAATGGTTCATGCCACAATTTAAAGTTAAATATATGTTTTAGGGCTGATTTCTTCTACACCCATGTGGTTGTTTCAGCACTCTGTACATACTCATAGCATAACTTGACACTTTGAAGATCTAGGACAAATGTGAATTATCACAATAGTTGTGTGCAGCAAATATTCCATGTCATTGTTTTGTTCACAGTTGTTGCAGAGTTGGGGAACTTACTAGAAAAAAATGAACACATGGGGCCAAAATACATCTTACAAGTTAGAAACTATTTTTTTTTTTCATGTCAGAAATTATTCTGGGTTGAAAAATTTTTGTTGTAGGAACTCTGCTCAGGGGACACCTGAATACGGCTCCTCCTTTTATGTCCCCAAGATCTTTTCCCCACCAAAGTGGTCCCTATTTATCTACTTGCAATTACAGTACTTGCTTTCAAACCACTAGGTTGGCAGAAGCTGGGCCTTCCAGAAACTGAAATAGTATTAGTGTTGGAATGACTTGTAGACCTTTGCAACTAACAAACAATCATACTTGTAAGGAAAGCCCAATTTACCCCCAAGGTCAAGGTCATGCATATGAAAGTCAAAGTCCTCAAAGCATTCTATGCTTTATAATACCCATTGGTAGTTTGAGTCCTCAGTGGTCAATCACATTTATCCATAAAAGGGTTAATTCCAGCATGAAATCAGATAACATTTTCCAATCATATTAACGTTCATCTGGGCATCAAGATATCAGTTGTTTCATTAGTGAAATGACTCCAAGCAACATTAGCTTATCTATTTCTAAAAGCTCTATTTATTCACATTGTTCTATGTTCCATATACATACTGTTAGTTTGATGGTTTTAAAATATCTAACTTCTGAGAAGTCACAGGGATGTTACTTTTTAAAAAATCATTCTTATAGCAATAAGAAAAAACTGAAGGTGCGAATACTTTTAGGTACAGTACAGTATATGAAAATTGAACTTAAGTTACAGGCAAATACTAAAGTCAAAACGTATATTTCAATTATAAAGTTTTAGCTATAAAAGTTTAGAGCAAGAACTTTATTTATTTACTTACTTATTTATTTATTTAACTAACATGCTCACACATTCATGTGTGTCTGCCTGCTCTGGGTACTATTGGGAATGTAACCAAAGCTGCTCCTCAAATAACTTCAGCACCTTGGATAGCTCATTCAAAACTAAGAAGAAAATCAAGAGCCAATTCACTAAGTTCACAAATCAGACTTAGCAGCCAGAAGTGGGGCTCGGGGGAGAGAATGGACCTCCGTAACTTACTTCCCTACTAGTCATTCTTTGCAAAAAGGGAATATAAGAGCTTTCATTGAAAAAGAAAAGCTTAGTGGTTAAGACGTTGAACTTGATGACTGGAAGGTCAGCAGATCAAGACCTGAGTGTTGCATGATGGAGTGAGCTCCCATCTCTGTCCCAACTCCTGACAACCTAGCAGTTTGAAAGCAAAAAATTACAAGTAGATAAATAGGTACCACTTTGATGGGAAGGTGAATAGCATTCCATGCACTCTGTATACTCATGCCTGCTACATATCCATGGAAACATCTGCAGATGCAGACAGCACTGCCTCTTTGGCTATAAGCAGAGATGAGCACTGAACCCTAGAGTCAGATACGACTGTCTTTCGAGCAAGGGCAACCTTTACCTTTGAAAAAGGCTCCTGATCTTTACTTATTTGTGTCTTCCTACTCATTAAATAAAAAGGTATTGTTATAGGGCTCCTGCCAAGGCCTGCACTTAAGCAGGAACCCTGATGTCAGCCTCTAATATTAAAAAGTGGCATCAAGTTACTATACCACTCTCCCAAACACTAAATTCTGTGATACCCTTGCAAAAACATCCTCTCTGACATTGTTGTTAGGGTTGGGGAGTGATTGAGTCCATTTTTAAAATTTTATTAAATCATACATCAACAAAAAGAAAAATGCTTGCACATAATATATCATTAGAATACAGTGTAGACCCATCACCCGGGGGGGGGGGGATTACCTCTTGTCTACAGCTATAAATAAATACATTTCATGTCAGAAATTACTCTGGGTTGAAAGGATTTTTGCTGGAGAAACTCCACTCAGGATATGCCCAAATGATGCTCCTTTCATGTCCCCAAGATCTATTGTGCAGCACTTGGGTCTCAAACCTTGACCTTCCAGTTTTCAGGCTATTCTAAAGCTATTACTTAATGCAACTATATAAGTTGCATGGATCTTTTTATTTTCCCTGTCTCCAAAATGTCATATACTGTATTCATATCCAGGTTTAGTTCCTTTAGATTTTCCCAACACAAATTCAATAAATTCTTCCTAAATGTCAATAGATTATTTTTTCTTAATAATGCCTCCCCCCCCCTACACACACACTTTTAATGCCCTCTGGTGTGGGGTGAACAAGGGGCTTTGGCTGTAAGTTTTTACACCCAGGCAAATCTCAGCAGGCAGGTCCTGGTTCTGGGGCGTGTGTACCGTCACTAAGATAGTGGCTAAGTTCTACTGGGGACCAAGCATGGGCAGTATAACCTATGCTGTGGATCTTGAGGAAGTAATGGTCTTTGTCTTAGGGAGTAAAGAACATGAAGATTTAATTTAATTTTCACACTTGTATGCCACCCAATCAGGGAACCTGACTCAGGGCGGCTCACATAATAGTTCACCTGAAGCAGTGGTGGTGCCTGCATGGAGGTGCTAAGAAAGCAGCCCCTTCAACTATGCTAGGGTGCTGAGGGCCAGTCACCTGCACACCTGAATTTAACTAATTAAAAGAAACACAAAGAGGTCCTTTGTGGCATCCTCTACACCGTAAGGTAGAAGAGGAGGCGATTCAGTAAGCAAGTTCACTTTTAATTCACATGCCAGTTTATCATTATTCATACTAGTTCAATTACCCACTGAGCCTCCTGGGAGAAGAGACATTTTTTGTAAACTTCAACAAGTTGCACAGGCCCAGGATGCCTTCAGAAGAAAAGAATGGTAAACCTCTTCTGAGTATTTTCTACCCAGAAAAGCCTAGAAAGGTACACCCTAAGTCAGAACTGACTTGGCAGCACTGTTATTATCAGCAAACTTCATACATTTTTACATATCTGTTATGCTCCTTGGGATTACATTCCCCACAAAATAACACATAATTTTAAAAATCTGAAAGACAGCCTTCTGTTCTACCAATGTACCCCAGTCTAAACCTTTCTTGTGTGCAGAAATGATTTAACATTTATAATATTTTTAAGACTCTTTAAATTCAGGTTAGTAGGGGCAGCCTTCTTTGACTAGGTTTGCCATATTACCCACTTGGCCCAGGATTGGACAGCTTTTATACGTGTCACTCACTGCTTTCTTAGCCAGCCTGGATTCTGACATTTCATTTTAAAAAGTCTTTAACCATCATGGAACTGGATGCGGTCACTATTTTGGCCATTTCCCAGAAACAATCTATGTGATCTGCCAATCATGATGACATCTACTTAGCAGGGGATCATAGATATGTTTCTTGGTAAATTTTACAATTGTGGGAATGCTTGGTTTATTTATTTATCACATTTCTACTGCTGCCACCTTGCCGAAGTGACTCCAGGCGGCTTACACATATAAACATATAAACAGGTAAAATTCTACATAAACATTAAGATAAAAATATTAAATTGTTTAAAGTTTAAAAAATTTAAAAAGTCCTCCCCAAAACACAAAAAGCTAAAAGCTGGAAGCCTAGGTGGCATTTATATGAGCCAGACCAGAGTGGCTATTATCTCCCCAACCGCCCCACACACCCGTTGTGCCAACCAGGTTTTGAGGTTTTTACAAAAGGATAAAAGCTCTGCCTGGAGATAAAGCTCAGTTGGCAGGAGGTTCCACAGGGCTGGAGCAGACACAGAGAAGGCCCTCTTTCTGGTGCTAGAGAGGTGAGCCTCTCTAGCAGATGAAACTATCAGGGAGCCCATCTGGTCTTCTCTAGTGGGATGGGCAAATGTCCTTGGGGTGACGTGATCTCTTAAGTACCCTGGTCCACAACCATTTACAGCTTTAAAGGTAATCACCGGTACCTTGACTTCCACCCAGAGGCACACTGGTAGCCAATGCAGCTCCCACAGCAGAGGTGAGGCATGGGCATAATGCCCACACCCCATCACCACGGGGGCAGCCATGTTTTGAACCAGTTGAAGCCTCCAAATGGTCATCAAGAGCAGCCCCATGTAGCATATATTACAGTAGTCCAGTCTGGAAGTGACCAGTGCATGAGTGACCATAAGTAAGGAGTTCCAGTCCAGGAGCAGGAGAATGACACAAATGACTGGCGAATGGCATGAAGTTATTGCAGAGATGCATAAAAACCAGTAAGATTGTAGCAGCAATTGATGACTATGGGGTGGTGGTAGTCATATGGGAACTGTAGTCCGAAAAGGGATTTTTTTTTCAAGCTCCAATATTATACATCTTACAACATTGGAGCAAGATAGCTGTGGATATCAATCAATTTCTTGCAGAATTTGTTTTAAAACTATCGTTCCACCAGCAAATGTTCTCTAAGATGCTTGTGGTTCAGAAATGAAGGCTGGCACCTCCATTGAACACTGTTGGTAAATTGCAGATAATGAAAGTATTCTTCTGGGAAACTGAGTATATAAGTTAAATTTCAAAAGAAGGGAATCTCTGGACTGATGAAACAACATGAATCACATAACTGAGTTCACACTTGGGCTCTTCTGCACAAATGAATACAACACACTGTAAATGAACACTAGAGCACTGTCTCCTACCCATCTAGTTTAAAGAACTGACTCACATGTGATCATCACACTTTTAAGTTGAAACCCTGTGCGCACTTTCCTGGAAGCAAACCTCACTGAACCCAAAGGGATTTGTTTCTCAATAGAAAAGCATTTAATTTGTTTTACTTATCCAGGACAGCATTCTGTTTTGCATCCATACAGCTTATATAAGCTTTGTCCTATATTTGTGTTGATAATGGTGTTGTTAGATAGGTTAGGCTGGGATATTGTGACTTATCCAAAGATGCCCAGGGAATTTCATGGTTGAGGGGGACTTGAACTGATATGTATTTGACCTCTCCAGTCCTAGTCTGGACTGCAATGCACTGCAAGGCTCAAAATGAGCCTCCCCCTGCCCTGTCTTCAGCAGCTGCACAGAGGATGTTCACATCCTCGGAGGAACACGCAGCTGGCTGAATGCCTGCTTATGGAATGCAGTTGTTACTGTTGAATATTATAGTGCAACCCCAGCATACAGTGGGTGTTCACACAATAATCAAAGAGACAGAAATACTAGACTAAAGGAAGTTGATTTGACCCTAAGTAACCAACTGTAAAGTTTCCTGTCTTCCCACCTCTAGCAGGGGTGGTGTCATCTGACCTATTTGCATGTATTAAGGCTTTGCGTGTTCTGGCCTCTTCTCTCTTGCTTTTTTTATTTTTTGCCTTTCAAAGAAAAAAGATGTCTATTAGAGCTCCTCCATTTTGCAGGCCACATGGTGGGCCTAAAGGACTTAAAAGACCTAAAAACTTTACTTTAACTGTACTTCTTTCTAAAAACAATCTCACCAAGAATCCTGAACACATGTATATTTCTGACCTAATTGTGAGTAAATGATATTTTGTTCTTTCTTTAAGCATTTAGTGCAAGTGTATTCATTGGCTGGGCTAAACAGGGAGAAACTTGCATTCAAACTAAGATTTGCCTGAAACCCGCCGGGCTTTACTGTGCTGCTGCTACATATAACTTAACAGTTACAAACATAAATAAATGCTAGGGGTGAGGTGGGGCAAATAAAATGACATCAGAAGCCCCACATCCTGATTCCTGTTTACTAAGCTGCTGTCAACGGCACAAGGGCAAGCCATCTTGTGGTTTCTCTTCAGGCCAGCTAGCTCCAGAAACAAAGAGATCTGTGATTGCCAGCACTGGGAAGGTTACTTTCTGCACTTCAGTTCAGTGCAGCTCCGTGCTACACAGAATCCACAGCCAAGTATAATTCAAAATGTCATATATTTTTCCAGAGCTTGGCATTTGGGCAAGTTGGCTTGTAACTGAAAATGCTCTATTGCACTTTCAAATCAACTTGATCTCAACAGGAGGCACATCAAGTAAATGAACCTCCAGCCATGTCCCTCCAAGAGTTGTATGTTTTGTGGTTGTGGGATACCAGTTCCTTTAACATACCAATCTAAAGCAACTGGGATCATGCAGCAATGAAACCTTATGTGTATAGTACTGCATGTATGCAAGGCTTTTTGACGTGAATTCAATGAATGTTTTACGTTTTGGTTAGGTTGTATGGCAGCTTTTGCGATGTAACGAAAATCACGTACTTTTGACGAGCTTTCACCACAAAACTAAAGCACCCACTAAAATAATGGTTACATTGACTGAAAGCTCGTCTCAGCAACTTTCAGAAATGTAAAGAGCCATTGGCCAAAAATACAAAGTGCTTACATCATTGCTTCCAAAATTTGCCTCAAAAAAATGTGCAATCTTCGCTGGGGGGTTGTCAGTTTTCAGCGACCCAGTGACCAAACCACACAACTGATTCAGGTGACCCAAAGTGTGTTTGAAAGAAGAAAGATTAAGCTTTGTGGTGACACTATTACATTTGAAATTGGACTTTGGAAAAAACCTATGAAGCATTTTACAAAAAAACACTCAAATAAGGTCACAAAAATAAAAGGGAAAACATGTTAGAAACTGAATATGACAACTTCCCGAGGTGGATACAGTTCAAATACAACATGTGGAGAAGAATGACACCAAAGCAGGAATCAACAACAAAGATATTAAGGAAAAACATGACTCATAAAAATGGCATTTTTGGGAGGGGCAGTTGGTGGTGAGCCAGTGACCAAACTGATCAACTGATCGAAGTGATCCAAAGTGCAATTGATAGAGGACAAAATAACCTTTCTTGTGACATTTATAAAATTTGGATCAGACTTCAGAAACATTTTCTATGAAGGTTTAAAACAAAAAAAACTTTCTTTCTAACCTTCCTTCCTTCAAAAAAAGTCTCTCTCCAACTCTTGCCTTCCTACTGGATGTGGAAGTAAACAGGCTGTCAACGTGTTTGTTTCACGAAGGAAGAAAGTGTGTGTGTGTGTGTGGGGGGGAATCAGGACCCACCCGGCAGCGAAGAGGTGATCAAGAACTTTAAAAAGTTCTCACTTGCGTCTGCTGCTTCTGGTTTGCCTCTTCGGTGCCGGGTGGGTCCTGAGACCACACACACACTCTTTCTAACCTTCCTTCCTTCCAAAAAAGTCTCTCTCCAACTGTCGCCTTCTCACTGGATGTGGAAGTAAACAGGTTTGATTGATTGATTGATTGTTCATACTTGATATCCCGCCCCAATCGGGTAAACCCGACTCTGGGCGGCTTACATCCTGAATCATAATATAAAGGCCTTAAAAATTCATAAAATTCATAAAAAATTTAAAACATTCAACAATAAAAGTAAATAAACACATAATAACTGATACAAATATCAGATTACAAATATCAGATTGGGGGGGGGATGGCTGCTCTTAAATTAGCCATCCTGGATGGGAACCTACATTGCTGTGTCCCCACACTTGACCTGCCAGCCATGTCTTCAAGCCCTTCCGAAAGGGCAGGAGCTCCGCCTGCAGCCGCAACTCTGTCGGGAGAAGGTTCCACAGGGCCGGGGCGAACACAGAAAAGGCTCTCTTCCTGGTGCTCGTGAGGCGAGCCTCCCTGGCCGATGGAGTAACAAGAGAGCCCCTCCGATCCGCCCTGGTGGGACGGGCAGACGTTCTTAGGGTGACGCGGTCTCTTAGGTATCCTGGCCCACTACCATGTAGGGCTTTAAGGGTAATAACCAGCACCTTGAATTGCACCCGGAGGCAAACTGGCAACCAGTGCAGCTCCCGGAGCAGTGGTGAAGCCCGAGCATAACGCCCGCACCCCATCACCACCCGGGCTGCCACATTCTGGACCAGCTGAAGCCTCCGAATGGTCACCAAGGGCAGCCCCATGTAGAGAGCATTACAGTAATCAAGTCTGGAGGTGACCAAAGCATGCGTGACCATAAGCAAGGCGTCCCGGTCTAGGAGGGGGCGTAACTGGCGTATTACACGAAGTTGTGCAAAAGCCCTCCTGGCCACGGCTGCCACCTGTTCTTCGAACAGTAGTCGTGAGTCCAGGAGGACCCCCAGATTACGCACCGGGTCCTTCTGGGGCAAAACTGCCCCATCCAGAGCCAAAGTTGGTAGCTCCCGTGATAACACAGGACCCCTCACCCATAGCCACTCAGTCTTGCCGGGATTCAGTTGTAGCCCGTTGTCCCCCATCCAGACCCTCACAGCCTCCAGGCACCTGGAGAGGACTTCCACTGCACCGCCTGGGTCCCCACGGGCCGAGATGTACAGCTGGGTATCATCTGCATATTGATGATACCTTACCCCGTGGGAACGGATGATCTCACCCAGCGGCTTCATGTAGATGTTGAATAGGAGAGGAGAGAGCACCGAGCCCTGAGGCACCCCATATTGCAGGGGCCTAGGACTGGACTCTTCCCTCTCCAAGCACACCGACTGGGTCCTGCCCCTCAGAAATGAGGAAAACCAGGACAACACAGTGCCCTGGATCCCCAATCCTTGGAGCCTTCCCAGAAGGATACCATGATCGACGGTATCGAAGGCCGCTGAGAGATCAAGAAGAGCTAGAACGGACGGGTGACCTCCATCCCGCTCTCTCCAAAGGTCATCCACCAAAGCGATTAGTGCAGTTTCCGTACCATATCCGGGCCTGAATCCTGACTGAAAAGGGTCCAGATAATCCGCTTCATCCAGGACATCCTGGAGCTGCTGCGCCACAGCCTTTTCCAAGACCTTACCCAAGAAGGGTAGGTTGGACACTGGACGGTAGTTAGTCAATACCGTAGGGTCGAGGGATGGCTTTTTTAGGAGGGGGCGCACTATGGCATGTTTGAAAGATGTTGGAAAAGACCCCTCCTTTAATGATGAATTGATGATCGCCTCGACCCACCCACCTGCCACGGTTTGAGAGCGGCGGCAACAGGGTCTATGTAGTCACTAACAACGACTCACTGTGGTTTGAATTCATGAAACAAATCACCCAACGGTAGTGTCCTTAGATTCTGCCACTTTTTTAAATTTTCACACAGCATCTGTGGCAGGTGCACGATGGTTACCTTGAGAGGGAAGGGGCAGAAGTGGTGAATCTAACCCTCCTGACTTCCTTGCGCTTTTTTGATTATTCAAGGAGGCTGGGCAGAGTTGAACACTTAATATTGTGCTGTCCATTAGGAATTGCTTTTGCATTGAGTATTCTGAATTTTCTGTTTACTCTTGTTAATATGTAATCAATCTGGCTATTGATGGTGATAGCATTCCAATGCCTCCCACCCCCAAAAAATATGCTCCAAAGTCTTTTCCAACACTCTGGTACAAATGGGTGTCTCTGCAGAGCATTTCAAGGGTAGAGGGTTAATCTTTTTTCACTGGTGGTCAAACATACACCTCATAGCGTGTGTGCAAAAGATCTTTGGCAGATGAAATGTGACCTTTAGCTTTTAAGTACACACAATCTTCAGACAGGTATTACTTAAGTTATGTGGATGAAGTAGGAACCCTACCAGAGAAAAGGGGGGGAAAGTATCCTGCCTCTGGTTGTTTATTTTCCAGTGACTTCATCCATGCCAGCCTTTCCCAATTTGGGGCTTTCCAGATGTGTCAGATAATGACTGCTGTTCGATGGTGGTAAATGCAATCATGCACTTCCCAATGGCGCCAAATGGAGGCAACAAGAAGGCAGCTAGTTGCAAATGGAATCTAACAATTGCCATGGCTGTCTGGAAAATTATCATTCTCTTGCTTCTTTTTTTCTGCCACAGGGTGAACATCATCATGGCTATCTTGACTTTGGATGTATGAGCTCTTAACAATTGATGGCAGGCAGTGTCTGTACATATATATATATATATATACAATCTGTACAGTTATGACACTGCACATTGTGGTGCAGTGGTTAAAATGCTGTGCTGCAGCCAAAACATAGTGAGTTTGATACTGATGGGGATCAAGGTTGACTCAGTCTTCCATTCTTCTGAGGTAAGTAAAATGAGTGCCTGGTATATTGGGAGCAAAATGCTAGTTAACTTGTGAACTGCCCAGGGAGTACACTAAGCACTATGGGGTGGTATACAAGTATTAATTGCTATTGCTATTGAACTGTCTGCCATCAACTGCTGCTCAAAAATCTCTATCTCCTTACTAAAGATCATAGTTACTGGTAGATATGGTTACTGCTCTACTTCAAAACTGAAGATTATTTGTTGAATTTCAAGGGAGACATAGTCCCTGGAGAAATCAAAGGAAAGGTCTCTCACAGGGTAATGTCCTTACACCATTACTTTTAAATATTTATACAAATGATCAACCAACACTCTTCTACTCTAGGAGTGTCATCTGTGCTGATGATCTTGCCATGATAGCATAGGGAGAAACTTTTAAGTCCATGGAGTGTCAGATAACTTCTATATTAATAGATCTTTCCTTATAAAAACTACCAGCTGAAATCAAACCCTTTAAAATCACAGGTCTATGCCTTCCATTTAAAGAACAGAGAAGCTCTAAGTTAACTGAGAAAGCAAGATCTTGGAACATTATCCTTCCCCCAAAGTATTTTGGGTGTCATTGTGGATCAAATCCAGACCTACAAAAAACACTAATAAGCAAAAATAAAATAATTGTGAAATTGGCTGGGTTATTGATATAGCTAATTGTACTTTTTGTGACAAAAGTTAAAATATGCACAGTGGTACCTCGCTTAAAGAGCATAATGCGTTCCACAGGATTGCTTTTTAAGCGAGTTTGCTCTTTAAGCGAAACACCATTGTAAATGACCAATTGTGGGGGGTACTGCAAGCAAACCCAAATTTATTTGTTAAACGAGTTTTTGGATGGTTTTATTTGTTAAGCAAAGCAAACATTCAGAGAAAATTCTGCTCTTTAAGCGAGTTACTCTAAGCGAAACACTCTTTATGCAAGGTTTGACAGTATTCTGAAACATTTCTCTTTTACATTGTCTTACATGCCAAGCCCTCATTTACAAATGAATACAACTCACATTTTTGAGAGTATCAATTAAATCAAGGGTGGAGAACCTGTGGTCAACTAGATGTTTTAGACCTAAATTCCCACAAGCCCTTGCAATCAACTATACTGGTTGGGGCTTATGGAATGTTAAATCAGAAACATCTGGAAGGTCAAAACTTGTCCAGCCCTGCCCTATGTCAGGACAACTACTGGTGTTGTCTTGTCAGTTCTACAAACTGCATCCTCCTTCTTGAAGGCCCATTCTCCTTCTAGCAAAGGGAGAAATACCATTTTAGCTGCTAACATGTTTGAACAGCTTGCAGGCTGCTAGGCACGACCATTTTAATAGTTGTGTTTTGCTTTATTTCAGTGACTTTTTATTTGAGTTCTAGTATTATAACTGACTTCTTTTTTAGCTGTATCTGTCTCAAGTCATATTATGAGTCTCTTTCTTGCACACTGGAAAGCAAGGGAAGTTTCTCCCATTCCAGGCAGTGACTAGAAGCAAGCTTCTATTGTTTCAGAAATGCACCTTAGGTCCACTGGTTCAGCCCTTATAATGGAAATGAACAAAAACCAAACTATCTTCACTCTTGTCCCCTGATGTTTTGTTATGACTAGGGTTACTCTGACCAGGTTATCCTGCTATAGTAATAGACTAGACCAGGAGTTCTCAACCTTTTTAAGCAGGGGCTGGGTCATGCTCCCTGAGACAGCTTCAGGGGCTGAATGGCCATTTTGCCCTTCCTCCACCACATGGCACTTCCTTGTGCGGTTGAGGCAGTGGGGGCCCACATCAGGGCCCAGAGGCAGCAGGTTGAGAATCCATGGAGTAGATCATACAACCAGTGACTCAAGGCTGATCGTCAGGCAGGTTAACTAACCTGACAACCCTGATGGTCCCCAAGGGGATGAAATTTCACTTGAATCTTTCATCAGTACTGGAGCCAATGGGGATTTTGCATGCTAAAAGGGCTCAGGACCACAAACTTGTGGAACTGGATCAGTGGTTAGGGTGTCACACTGAGATGCAGAAGGCAAATGAAAGGCCATTGCATTATATTCTCAGGACAATCTTCATGGCTGACTGCCATGATGATGGCCACTATTCAGAATCGGATATGGCACCAGAAGTAGTAGTTGCGTAAAGAGTAATGGCATCTCTCCTGTACTGTTTCAGCTGACATCCTCCTCTCTACAGGGACAAACCACAGCTGCTCAGGCTCAGGACCAGAAAGTGACTTGCGGAACTGGATCAGTGTCATGCTGCTTTGCAGAAGGCAAATGAAAGGCCACTGCATATTATTCAGTACAATCTTAAAGGCTGATTGCCATGACAGCCAATATTCAGAATCGGATTCGGTACAAGAAGGTTAAAGGCAAGCTCGGTCCAGAAATGGCCAGAGACCACACCAGAAGCCAGTAATAATAATTTTGTGTCAGAAATTATGCTGGGTTGAAAGGATTTTTGTGGAAGAAACTCCGCTCAGGGAACGCGCAAAAGAGGCTCCTTTCATGTCCCCAAGGGCTGGGACAGAGACGGGCATTCAATCCGTCATGCAGTACCCGGGTCTCCAACTGCCAACATGCCAGCCATCCAGCTAGCAAGGCGAGCTTCTTAACCCACTGAACCACCGCAGCCAAGAGCCAGTGTAGTAAAAAACATGAAAAGTGGGATGGCGTTGAGCATGCACAGAGTGCATCCCCCCCCCCCCCTTTGACAACTAGGTCTGGAAATTGTGGGACGAGGGACGAAAGCGGCTCGGAAGCGAGCTAAAGAAGCAGCACGTGGCCGTCCTCCCCTCCCCTCCCCTCCCCTCCCTCTCTTCCTGCCGACCTTGCCACCAGGCCGGATTAGGGAGCTATCTCGGCCCCTTTAAGTCGCCTTAGCCATTCGGACGGCACGCATGCGCGAGGCAGCTCTTTCGCGCCGGGCATGGGGTGGGGTGTGGCGGACACCCAGCGGGGCTCCACCTCGCCCCCTCCCCGCACTGCAGCCCCGGGGCTTCTTCTTTGTGACCCGCCTTGGCTCCTCTCGCGCCCCGGCCTGAGGCGTCTATCATCCGGCGCGAGGCAGCCCTTGTTGCGCACTCGGCGCCGCTTGCGAGGCTGCTTTGTTTCCCGCATGCAGTAACAGCAGCGTAACAGTAACAAAGCCTCCTCCTCCTCCTCCGCGCCCGGCGGGCCTTTCCCCCTCAGGCCAGACGCCCAGCAAGCGGGGAGGCGGCAAGCAAGCGCCCCAACCAAGCGCCTTAGCAGCTCTGCCCTGCCTGCCGCCCAGCCGGCATTGGGACCCTTTGGCTGAGCTCACCTGCCGGAAAAAAGACCCCCCCCCCGTCCAACCCCTCCCGAAGGGGCGCCCTTTTATCCCCCTCCTTCTCCCCCCCTCCCCACCCCGGCTCCGCCCCCTCGGCTGCTTTGCGCCTTCCTTCGGCTTCTCCTTTTGTTCGCCTTCCTTCGGTGTTGGCGCCTGGGTGGGAAAGGGACGGCGAGGCTCGGGGTGGCGGCCGCCGCGCTCGGCTGTTTTCGGCCCTCCTCCTCCTCCTCCTCCCCCGCGGGATGGGGCGTGGGACTGGCTGTTGCTCGCCGCGCTGGGCGATGTCCTGCTAGGTAAGGGAGAGACGGTCGCTTTCTTAACCCTCGCTCGGGCAGGTTTGGGCACGGCGCGCCCCAGTTTCCCTGAATAACCCTCTTCTTGTTTTGTGCCATGACATCCTGAAGGGAAGGACCTCTGATCTCAAAGGACAAGCATTCATTCATTCATTCGTTTTATTTTTTCTTTAACTTTTCTCGAGTTCCTTTTGGAGAGCTTTGATCCATAGCCTTAGGTTCGTGGCCGCAGGCATTATGATTTGGGTTATTTTTAAGCCGGCGCTTGAGTTTTCTCGAGTGGCGTGTCTGTGAACCACACCCTTTTTGTCTGTCTTGTCTTAAAGGGCCTCCTCGGCTGTCGGAGTGCCATGCCTTCAGCATCAGGGGTGGTCCTTCTGTCTCTGGCAACCTGAGGACTCCGGGCGGACGTGCCACTTTCAGCACCAGAAGGTCGAAGCGACGGATGCTGCTGGGATGCCAGGTGGCAAAGGAGATGCTGGTGGTGGCGATGCTACGGGGGTCCCAAGGAGGTCCGAGGCCAGGGATGGGGTGGCACAAAGAGAGGAGGAGCCAGAAGAAGATGGAGATGAAGATCTGAGGGATGGCGGTGTCCCTTTCTTTGTCAACCGAGGAGGGCTTCCTATCAACGTGGCCACTTGGGAAAGGATGTGGAAGCATGTGGCCAAGATCCACCCTGAGGGTGAAAGAGTGGCGCTGAGAATTCGGGGAGCCACTGACCTACCGAAGGTGAGAAAGTGGGAAGAATGAGGGCCATGGGGAAACGGAATGTCAGAGTTGCTGGGCAAAATGCCTAGTGAATTAGTGATAATGGGAAAGAAAATAATGAAGTGGAATTGAAACCATGCAGTGCTTTAATAATTAAAGTTTATTTCCTAATGGTATGAATTACAGCCTAAGGGTACAAAGTACTAAGATCCTGCCCTTAACTTATTTGAGACACTTTGTCTCTCCTCAGAAAAGGCGAGGAAGATGCGTATGCGTGTGTACAATCTCTGTTAGTTACTTGTAAGACAGAGAATTGCCATCCCTATCCTTAGGCAGAGTGAGACTGTCCTCAAAGCAGACTAGTAGCATGGAGGAACAGTAATGGAAATCCTTCTCCATTGAAGAACTTAGTTGAGAGTTTCTTAGGTGACTTGCCCTGCAACCACTGGACTAGCCCGCTGCCCACAGTTTTCAAGTGTCTTGGCACCTGTTGTCTGTCTAGAGGGGGTGGGTGGTTGCATCTTGTTCTTCACCTCCAGTAGCAAAATGCCTTGGGACAACCTAGTCTTCAGTTTCACCTCAGTAATCATTGGAACATTACACAGGTGAAGATGTTTCTCCTACTATGATGGTATATCTGCACATATGGGCCTCAGCAGCAAGTTGACTGGTGTGTATAAAGAACTGTGCTTTCAACAAAAAAAAGAAAGACTGCTTCGCCTGTTTTGAACATCTTTGTTAAACAGGGCACTCTGGTGCAAAGACCATAAAATACTGGAGCTCATTGTGAGGAAATAACTAAATTGTATATGCATCGTAATCCTAGTTCATTTTGAAAATATGTAATTTCTGAAGTTGGTTTTGTGGAAGAGAAAAAACTAGCTGCAATGGTTTGGGAGAAAAGAGGAAGGGATAATCTTAGGAAACTAATGCCTCATAACTAGTCCTATCTATAGCGTCTCCCTTATGTTTAGCACTGAATTGTGAACAGGCAAGTAGAAAACATTTTATGCTTACAGATCTGATGTAAAACAGGCTATTCCTAGAATGTCACTCAAAATCTGAAAGTGTCTTGGATGGAATCCTGTTGAGAAAAGCCACATGCTGAAGGGCAACCCTGAAGCAGTTTCCCCCCATACTGGTCAGCTGTTCTTCACATTGCCTTGCAAGAAGTGCATGACCAGCCATGTGAAGGAGAGCTGCTGGAATGATGGGAAACATACAGTTGTCCTTTCATGATTGTACAAGCAAACAGAAGTCCCTTCCTTGTTTTTCTCAGCTGGGACATATGTATGGCTTCTAGGAGCCAAAAAAAGACACATTACAACTACTCGGGTAGATATTGAGCATTATTGGCTGTGAGATGTGTGGGCCTCCAGCTTTTGCTGGGCTGAAATGTGTGTCATCCCTGGCTATTAGCTACATTGCCTGGTATTGATGGGAACTGTAGTCCAACAATACCTGAATCACCACAGCCATCCCTATCTGGCAGACCGATGCACAAATGTCAGAGAAAGAGATTAATCTTCACTGCTATATTGTTTTCTTGCCCAGTGGTGCATATCTGCATCATTTCCAATAGAGGCTATATAAGATGCTGAATTTGCCAAATCAGACTGGCACTTTCAAGAGGGGAATCATGTCTCGTTTAATCCGGGAGGATCTTTGTTTTGTATGGTAAGCAGCAACACCAGATGGCTGAGCTGGTGGGCAATGGGAGACAAGACTTCATGGAGTAGAAAGACAGATGGGAGATCTAATATTGCCCAAATGGTGAAATGCGAGTGGATTCTGCTGAATGCAGACCTGCTAATAACAGTTGGATTGTACAGGGTAGCAGTGGGATCTTTTTTCTATAGGTGTTAATAAAGCATCACCTTTGAAAACGAGGTACTGTATGTTATCTTAACAGTTGTCAGCTTGCAATCATATAGCAACTCATGATGTTCTGGCAGTTTGAACTATGCACTTGCCACTCTGTGAAAAAGAAGGCAAGGAAGTTTGTAGCTGAAATGTACACAAACTGCTTACCAGTAATCTCTGTGCAGTTTACTTCCCCAGCTCCTTGTATGAACGGGATGATTGACTTTATTTTAGCACTGTCTGCATTTTCTGTTGGTGGCCTTGAGGTTTGCATCAACACAACTAGTAGAACGCATCTTATCTCTTAGTTTGGTGGCTGCCCTAAAGTTATGTAATTTTATTTACTTTTGCTTATACAGGCAGTTTTGTGGTCTGGCAGTCTACTTCCTCCCTGGATTAGGCACAGGGATTCTTGTGCCAATGCAAATTGGCCTATTGTGGTATTTTACTGGCAACCAGTCCCAGCTCAGCACCAGTTACTGATACTGTTGGATGATCCTGTGATAGAGTTTCGCATTGAGCACTTACTGGGTCCCTGGCGATGGGCAAGAGACAGGCACTAGACCACTGTTACTGAATTCATTGTGGTTCCCAGCTCATGTCAGATAGAACTTGTTAGTCTTTAAGGTCCTTCAAAAATACTTTGTTGCCACCTCCATCAATAAATTTAGGGCAGTTACTCTTCTGGATTAATTTTACCCACATTCCCCCACATTCATTTATTTGAAGTTGCTTAAAAAGTTACTACTGTATATGCTGGCATATAAGACTACTTTTCCCCCCTGAAAAACATGCCTCCAAGTGTGTGTGTGTGTGTGTGTGTGGGTGGGTGTCATCTTATACGCCGGGTGCACTTCAGTTGGGATAGACATAACTGCCCATAGTGGCAGAGGCGTAGCTACCGCCGTATCTGCCGTATCAATTATACGGGGGCCACGGGGGCCCCCAATGTGTGTAAGCAAAACAAATCTTTACCCTTCCTAAGGGCCCCCAAACAAATTTTTATACGGGGCCCCGCCAAGGCACGCTACTCTTCTGCATAGTGACCTCCCGATGCTCGCCCGGTGCCCATAGTAGCCTCCTGATGCCCACCTGGTGCCCATAGTGGCCTCCCAATGCCCATCCACCTCATTCTACATACCATCCAGTATCGCACAGTATCCAGCGTGGCTGCGGCGAACAGCAGCAGCGAGACGGGTGCCAGCCTTTTCGGCGTGACCGGCCCGTTCTGCTCGGTGGGAAGCATCGGTGCTCTGCCCTGCCCCTTGTCTATGCAGAGGTTACACTTGCGCACTAGTGCCAGCCACAGAGATATGTTGAAATCAAATCTGATGTTTTTTTATGTTTTATTTGGTGTGTGGAAGGTGTGCGGAAGAGGGGGTAGTCTTATACGGCGAGTATATAACAAACTATATTTTAAGTGGAAATGTTGGGGGGTCGTCTTACACGCCCAGTCATCTTATACACCAGCATATACGGGGTAGTTCTTTTTCGATTGCATTTTGTAACATTGTTGGTTTGTTTTTACAATATCTCCTATTTTCCCCTGTCTTATCACGCCTCATGTCCAAAACTATTACAGTCACCTCCTATGATAACCCTTTCATTATTTGTGTTTTGTATTTCTCGAACTATTTTTTTTCTCAAAAATCTCTTTGTCTTCATTTGGTATGTATATATTCACTAACACTATTTCTTTCCTTCTTAACCATCTTTGTATCATCAAAAATCTTCCTTCTTGGTCTTTTATTATTCTCCCCATCTTAAATTCGCTTCTTTTTGAAATCAGTATAGCCACTTCTCTAGCTTTTGTTGTGCCGTAAGACTTTTCATAAATTTCAATTCAATTTAGTCTCAATTCATTGGTTTCCTCTTTCTTAAAATCTACAGTCAAACCTCGCATAAAGAGCGCCTTGCTTAGTAACTCGCTTAAAGAGCAGAATTTTATCTGAATGTTCGCTTCGCTTAACAAATAAAACCAACCAAAACTCGCTTAACAAATAAATAGGGGTTTGCAATCCCCCCCCCACACACACACAATTGGTCACTTACAATGGTGTTTCGCTTAAAGAGCAAACTCACTTATAGAGCCATCCTGTGGAATGCATTATGCTCTTTAAGCGAGGTACAACTGTTCATTCCAATTTTTGCTCTATTTGAAAAGCTGTATGCTAGTCTAGCCTTAGAATTTATTCTGTGTTTTCCTCCCTTTCAGGTGTTTTTGAAATCATCCCATTACTACTCAAATATCAAAAAAAATATACGAAACTTTACTTTTCCTTTTTCTTTGCTTCTCTCTGTGCATAACAAACTTTAGATGACCAGCAGTAAAGAAAAGAAGGTGGTGAGGTATCTCATATGAGGGTTATATGGAGGTAACAAACTCATGTCCCTTTAATTCTGCATCTGGGTGTAATAGAGTCTGGCCAGGTTATCCTGCAATGGTATTAGAGTAGACCCTACTGCCAGCAACTCAATGCCAGTTGTCAGACAGCGGCTAACTAACCTGACAATCCTGAGGACTAACGGCCTTGGGTGCCAAAGTCAACAGGGAAGGGTGGTGGTCCCCAAGTGGGTTAAATCCCACTTGAATCCATCTTGATGGAGGGCAGCAGTTTCATCCATATTGCCCTGGGACTGATGAAGACTTTGTGTGCTGAAAGGGCTCAGGACCAGAAAGTGACTTGTGGAACTGAATCAGTGGTATGGGTGTCACGCTGTGATGCGGAAGGCAGATCGCAGGGCACTGTATTATACTGTCCCCAGGACAAGCTTCAAAGCTGATCACCATGAGGATAACCAATATTCGGAATCTGATACGGCAAAAGAAGAAGGGTGTAGAGTGGTTGTTCCCAACCTTTTTTGGGGGGGGGGGGCATGCCCTACCTAAGTATCTCTAAAATCCCAATCCCCCCAATGTAACATATTCTTATTTTTCAGAAAGGTGAACTATTTACATGGAGGAAGCCTAAAATACCATTCACTGTTAATAACTCGTTCTCAAACTACCCCCCTTAAAAATCAAATTGTCCCTATGTGGTATGTGTGCCCCATGTTGGGAACCACAGGTGTAAACAATTGTCAACTTGCTGATCTCATCTCTATCTTCTTTCTCTTTTGTACAGATTCCCACACCAAGTGTGCCTACATTCCAACCATCCACTCTTGTCCCTGAGCGCCTGGAAGCTATACAACGCTACATCAGGGAACTACAGTATCCTTTCAGTGTCTTCTAAATGGCTGAAGAGTGAAAAGGGGAAGCAAAGAAACTTCCCTAGCTTCCCCAGCTTCACCACAAGAGGAAAACTATCAGAAGAGTTCTAGTTTCCCCTGCCTAGTTTTGGTGAGAAGATAGGCTTAGCATAGCATTCCTCAGTACTCTTCCCCGACCTCCTGAATACCAGTTGTTAGTGGCCATAATTGCAGCTGAAACCAATGGGAGTTTTTTCCAAGGCCAACAGACACATTGTGGGAAATGGAGGTGGGGAACATTCTTGGCAGAATCACAGCTGGCAAGGGAATGGTTAAGCTCCACATTACCATATGCTACAGTCCTGAGGGGAGGAGACCATGAAGTATTCATACCTAATTATACTCTTTACCCTAGGCCAGTGTGAACCTTGGCACTCCAGCTGTTCTTGAACTTCAATTCCCAGAAGTCGTGATCAGCAGGAGTTCTGACTTGGGTTTCTGGGAATTGAACTCTAAGAACACCTGGAGTGCTAAGGTTAGCCCACTTAGACTGACAATGGTGGCTCTATCCATAGTGCCAATTCCTGCCCATTTCAACCAGCTCTTTTCAGCAGTGTGGATCTTAACTTTTTGTTCCCAGGTACAATCATACTGGGACACAGTTCTTTGAAATCAAGAAAAGCAGGCCTTTGACTGGGTAAGTGTTGTTACTCAGACCTTCCTTCCCCTCCTCTCTTCCTCTTCTGAGTTTGGCCAAAGGCCTGGGTTGACCTCTGAGTTGGCCAGTTTCTAGGCTCCCTTGGGAAACTGAGCACAAAAGCTTAGCTCTAGTTTGGTTGCAGCTGCTCGAAACCTATGATTTCATGCTGTTTTGCAAAAGCATGGTTTTCGGACAGCTGTTCGAGTTCCATGAAACCATTCCAGAAAAAAGCATATGCATATCATCTGTTAAAAGAGCAAAGTAGGCTACATAGTTGCTTCTAGGGTTCCTAGGCCTTGTGTAGATTGTGGAATCTTTGAATCACAATTGGGCATATCCTAGTAACAGCCACCTTGTGTTGCTAGCTAATCTTTCTCGCACTGGATCAGGTGAAAGGAACTGCAGATTGAACTCACCAAAAGATGCCTTCATTTTGACAGTTTCACATCTGGCCCAGATATAGACAAAGAAGGTAGTCCAATGATGGTGAACGTGCCAAGGTTTGCCATCACAGAGGTAGCCCATAGCCTTTTTGTGTTCTGTATATTTGGACTCATGTTTCTTAGAATCCTTGGGATCTTTGTCTTAGCTAATATCTTGCTGGTATAGTTAATCCCGATGCAAGTGCACAATCTTAAATGTATATGTCACCAATTCAGTGGGCTTTGGGGAAGCTGCCATTCTATAACCTACTTGGGTTGTCTGGCTTGAGTACCTTTGTACTTAGCAGCATAGGAACTATTCCAGATGTATTCTGGGGTGAAGTTCAGCTTGGAAGAGGAACTGTTAACTGAATCATTCAAAAGAAACACTGTGTCAACAGGGAAGGAAAGAGAAGGAAGTGATGAGAAACTGAGTCTAACGCTTGACTTCTCTTCTATCCTTATGTGGTAGGCATTCCCTTGGCTCCCACTTTCTGTTTCCCCCAGCTGGTTCTCTATTCTGCTTGACACATTCTTTTCTTTTAAAGTTTTTTTTTTGGGGGGGTTGTTTTTAAATTCTCATGTACTCTCATTTCATAGGCTGATGGATCTGGCCAAAGAAATGACGAAAGAGGCCTTGCCAATCAAGTGTCTGGAGGCTGTGATCCTTGGAATGTATCCTTTCTTTTAGACTAATGTCTAATGGCATTTACAGTCGCACACAGCTCTTTTGCCACACCCAGTGCCATGCCTTAGGATTCTCCTTTGTGTTCTGTATTGTTCTCATAGTTAGGAGAAGAAAGCATTTGGGTAGATGTTGTCTAGTTTCCCTCTCTTTTGTGGACAGGAAGAGCTCAAAGAACCTTGACAATAAGGTGGCAACTGCATTTAGGCCTACTGTATATACTCTAGTATAAGTCTTGTTTTTTAGTCCCCAAAATGAGATCCAAAAAAGGGACTCAACTTATACTCAGGTCAGGAACCCCAAGGGTCCCAAAACCGTGGTGGTGCAAACTCAAACATGCTTTTTTAAAAAAAACACTGACACTACCATAAAAATTTGAAAACATATCCACACAAATGTCTGAATAAATTAATTGTACTGCATTTTCATGTATTTTAGTTGCTGAAACTCACTAGCAGCTGCTGCATTTTGTACCCCCGACTTATACTTGGGTCAATCTATTTTCCTAGTTTTAGAGGTCCAGATTAGGTATCTCGACTTATATTTGGGACGACTTATAATCGAGTATATATGGTAATACTTTTCATTTTCCTAATAATCCAAGAAACGCTGAATCTGACAAATGATCTGTGTAGGTCATGGGTTCTCAACATTTTTGTGCCATAGGCCAGACCATGCCCCCTCAGACAGCTGAGCAGGCTGGACATGTGGTTCCACTGCTGTAAACGCTGCTGTAAACTACAGCGGGAATGTTTGCCCAGGTGCAGGTCGTTTATGGCTTTCATAAATGCGTCCTCTTCTGCTTCCAGCAGCGGCATGATTGTCACCATGGGCCAGATTATTTGTCACCACTGGCTGAGTGTGGCCCATGAACCATAGGTTGCAAACCCCTAGTGTAGGTGAAGACCCTCATGACATGAGTTGCAGTGTTGTAGTTCTTCTATTGATCAGTCTATTCCATTAGTGACCGAAAAGCAGTTTGAAAACTGCAGCTGTTCTTTGTGAGAACATTTGGGGGGAAACTGCTTTTATTATATTGCATATTTTTCTTATGAATAGTTTTTCAGTCTCTGGGAATATGGGTTGCAGCTAAACATTTATCATGTTGCTAGATTGATGCATTCAGGGTGTCAGGGTGTGTCCGGACTCAATAATGTTTCGGGGGGGGGGGGAGGTCACAAGGACATGTTGAACAGCACTCAATTTCATAACTGTTTTTGGGATCTGCCTAAACAAAATACAGTGGATGTTTGAAGCAGCAGAGTACTGAAACTGTTAGGCTCCATACTGACCCATCCAAAGTGCCACTGTTGGTACTCTAGAGAGCCACACAGATCCCAGATGCCTGGCTTTGTGGTTTTTCTACTTCAATTTATTCATTTTTACCCTTGTTATACTGCCTGACTTAGTGCAGGCACTACAATTCCATTGCCCAGAACATGTCTTCAATACTACAGCTACATCATGCCTCTTTTCCGGGATATGTCCTAGTAATATATTGATGAGAGAGATAAGAGTAACATGGGTGGCTCCCATTGCATGTCTGGTGACATTTGAAGGATCAAATGCCTGCTTATAAGTGATGGATATAAAATTAGCTTTTTGTCCTTGTACTTCAGGGGTAGGAAACCTTTTCCTGTTGGAAGGCTGCATTAAATTAGCTGTAATCAAATGAGGTCGCATTCAAGAAACTTTAATTAGATATACTAAAAATGTACATTATTTTGTAAAAATCATAACTACTATGCACTTAAAAAAAATTGAAAAAAAAAATCAAAATCACAGCCACACTTGAGAACCTAGAACAGTGATGGTGAACCTTGGCACTCCAGGTGTTCTTGAACTTCAAATCACAGAAGCCCTGATTAGCAGGACTGTTGACTTGGGCTTCTGGTAACTGAAGTACAAGAAGATCTGCAGTGCCAAGGTTTACCATCACTGGCCTAGAAGGCTGCTTGTGGCCTTAGGGTTGCAGGTTTCTTACTCCTGAATCTTTTTCTTCACATGAACTGGAAAACCAACTAAGATATCTTCAATTTAACTTCAGTTTCACTGCCATTATATTTCTAGGAAATTATGACTAACTTCTTTATAACAAGGCAAAGTATTAAACCATGAGTTGGAGCCTTCTAGAAGCCCAGGAACTGCCCAAGCCTGTATCTAGACTTAGGCAGATTGCACTTGATCTGTACTTGTCCGCAATCAAAGCAACTTGTAGAATTGTTTTCTCAGCAATTTTGAAACACTATTGGTTTCCGAAATACTTCATTGCTAACAGTTACCTCACCAACAACATGCCAACCCTGGAGCGTTTCCCCATCAGCTTCAAAACCTACTTCTCAGGGAACTACTTCCGCCATATTGTGCTGGGAGTGAACTTTGGGGGCCGCTATGGGGCACTGGGCATTAGTCGGCGTGAGGATCTCATGTACAAGGCCCCCACTTTCCGAACACTGAGTGAGCTGATCTTTGATTATGAAGAGGCGTACCGGCGCTGCTGGCATACCTTAAAGAAAGTGAAGCTTGGCCAGTATGTGTCACATGATCCACACAGCGTAGAACAGATCGAATGGAAACACTCCATCTTGGATGTGGAAAAGCTGGGCCACGAGGACTTCCGCAAAGAGCTTGAAAGGCACTCCCGTGACATGAGACTTAAGGTGAGATTGATGGAGCAGCTGAAGTGTCTTACGTGAGCTCATGCTTGAAGTAGGAATAGGAAATGTATGGTCCTCCAGATACTGGACTGCCACTCTCCATCACCCACAACTAATGATGATGGATAATGAAAGTTGGAATCCAGTAGCGTATGGTCGGGATGGAGAGAGAATATGTTCCAGAGCTCTGACCTAAAAGCCAGGTCCTTTCAGTTTGGTTTGTCTAGCTGAGTCTTATACTTCCATTCCCAATGCATATGTTATCTTAGCCCAGGGGTGGGGAACCTGTGGCCTTGAGGGAAGCTGGGACTTCTGGGAATTGAAGTCCAGGAACACCTGGAGGCCCAAGGTTGAGTTACCCTGGCCTAGAGGAAACAGGTTAGTTCTCCAGGTGTTCTGGAACTTCAATTCCCAGAAGCCCAGGCTCCCCTCAAGGCCACAGGTTCCCTGCCCCTAGCCCCATTTAGTCATTAAGGAAGTGGGTCCATTTTCAATCAAAAATGGAATTAGAACTATGTGATGAAGACAGATCTCTTGAAATGGGGTGGGGGAGCTTTCCATGTGAACTCAGAAACTCCAGAACTGGATTTTGGCTCATGGGGAGGGGCTAGTTAAGTATATCAATATGTTCCTGTATAGATTGTCTCATTTTCACATTCAGTATGATAGAGAGGTGGGTTCGGGTGCCACCTTACTGTGTCTAGGTTCTACAGGCTTTCTTAATGATTAAACGGGGCTGTAGTGGAAAGTGCTGAAGAGTTTCTTGCGTTTAACATCAAGCAGAAGCAGTTAGGAAGGAATGGAAAATCATTACTTGACCATCTGGGGCTTAGGACTGCTTCATTGTATTCATATCTCACCTATCTGCCAGTGTAAGGAACAAGAGTATCTTGCATGTGTAGATACCCTTAGCTGGAATTCATGCTGGTTTCAATGTGTATGATGCAGTTGGAAAGACCATCAGAAGTCACCAAGTCCCACCAAACGATTGGTGTGGCAGACAGTGATGGGAGAGGGAGCTTGCATTTCGTTGTTCAGCTGCACAGTCGATTCCAACCCTATGCAACCCCATGGACCATTGCCCTCCAGGCATCCCTGTCCTCCACCATCCTCCTCAACCTGCCCAACTCTGTGCCCATTTCATCTACAATACCATCTGTTGTGTAACATATTGATGTGTAGTGGTCAACTGGTCTGACCATTTTGAAAGAGCAAGGTGAATGCAAATATGATCAGTGACTGTTACCTTTCCTTTCTTATTCTTAATTGTTTGTGCATTCTTCCCTTACCTCCTAGCAAAGGAAACACAAATGGCTTGCATTGCTTACCATGAATGTCTTTCTCCTGTTAGATCAACAAAGGAACAGGACCACCATCACCCACCAAGGATAGGAAGAAGGATGTACCGTCTCCACAGAGAAATCAGTCAAGTCCGCACCGCCGCAACAGCCGGATAGAGAGGCGGTGAGCACATAAGGCAGCTTGTTCAGTATGGATGAACAATGTTGAAGTGGGAACCTCCTGCCTCCCACATTTAATTTACAAATTATTAGGTGCTCACACACAATGCATAGTTTAAGCCATCTGAATTGAAACAGATTCTAGATACAATAATACCCCGGATAACGCGAGTACTGTATAGCGCGAAAACCGCATAACGTTACAAGATTTTCGGAAAAATCTTGTATTGAATAATGCAATTTTTAACGTTATCTGGAACAAGCGTATGCGTGGGGGGGAGTTGGATTGAGTAGAACATCTACCCAATCCACACACACCCCAGCACCCGCCCCCATGATGTTTGGAAAGGGTACGGGGATCCTTACCCTTTCGAAACTTCGGGCGAGTGGCGCGCGTCGGTGGGGGTTAGGGCAGGATACGGGGGAGACCTCCGTATCCTGCCCTAACCCCCACTGACGCGTGCGCGCCTGCAAGCCACCCGATGTTCCAAAAGGGTAAGGATCCTTACCCTTTCAAAACTTCAGGCGAGTGGCACGCGTTGGTGGGGGTTAGGGCAGGATATGGGGGAGACCTCCGTATCCTGCCCTAACCCCCACCGACGTGCGCGCGCCTGCAAGCCACCCGATGTTCCGAAAGGGTAAGGATCCTTACCCTTTCGAAACTTCTGGCGAGCGGTGCACGTCAGTGGGGGTTAGCGCAGGATACGGGGGTGACCTCCGTATCCTGCCCTAACCCCCACCGACGCGCGCGCGCCTGCAAGCCACCTAATGTTCCGAAAGGGTAAGGATCCTTACCCTTTCAAAACTTCGGGCGAGCAGCGCGCGTCGGTGGGGGTTAGCGCGGGATACGGAGGAGACCTCCGTATCCTGCCCTAACCCCCACCGACGTGCGTGTGCCTGCAAGCCAACCGATGTTCCAAAAGGGTAAGGATCCTTACCCTTTCAGAACATCGGGAGAGGAGAGGCGCCTCTCCATGGGGTCTCCCCGGCCTCGTAGCTGCTCGCTGCGAGGCTGGGGAGATCCGGGAGAGGAGAGGCGCCTCTCCGCAGGGTCTCCCCGGCTTGGGAAAGAGGTGGCTTGGCCATTCCCTCCCCCTGCGCGGGGGTGAGGATTTCGACAAAGCCGCCTCTTTCCCGGGCTCGCTATAGCAACAAGGATCGCACGTCAAGACAATTGCCTTGACGTGCAATCCCCGTTTCGCTTGCCTAAACAAGGGTTGGCTTTTGGAAATTCGGAAATGCCGACCCTTGTTTAGGCGCTTTGTGATGGGAGTTTGGGTGCTGGGTTGAACGGGTGGGCACTTGTTTAACCCGGCACCCAAACTCCCATCGCAAAGCGCCTAAACAGGAATTGCACTTCAAGGCAGTGTGATCCTCATTGCTATAGCGAGCCAGGGAAAGTGGCCAAGAGCGGCAATTTCAGCCAAGCCAACACTTTCCTGGGCTCGCTATAGCAACGAGGATCGCATGTCAAGGCAATGGATCAAAGCGGGGGGTGGCTCCCCCCACTTTGATCCATTGCCTTGACGTGCGATCCCTGTTTCGCACGCCTGGGCAAGGGTCGGCTTTTCCGAATTCCCCCTCCCCCGGGGAGGGGGAATTCGGAAAAGTCGACCCTTGCCCAAGCGCGTGAAACGGGGATCGCACATTAAGGTAAGGGATCAAAGTGGGGGGTGGCACCCCCCGCTTTGATCCATTGCCTTGATGTGCGATCCCCGTTGTTATACCCGTTTGGTAGAAGAGGCTCCCGCTGACGCGCTTTTTCACGCGCGCGCGAGCGCCCCTTCTCAGGTTTTTTTTTAGCATTGTTCGATGTATACCCCGGACAACGCTAAAAACCGGACAACGTCATGACTTGTGGAACCATGTCATAACGTTATCTGGGGTACTAGTGTACAGTAAAACCACGCATAAAGACCACCTCGCTTAGAGATTAACTCGTTTAAAGAGCAGCATTTTCTCTGAATGGTCACCTTGCTTAACAACTAAAACCAACAAAAACTCGCTTAACAACTAAATTGGGGTTCGCAAACACACACACCCAGAAGTCTCAATTGGTCACTTACAATGCTGTTTCGCTTAAAGAGCAAACTCACTTAAAGAGCAATCCTGTGGAACGCATTATGCTCTTTAAGTGAGGTTCAACTGTACAGTGGTACCTCGCTTAAAGAGCATAATGCGTTCCACAGGATTGCTCTTTAAGCGAGTTTGCTCTTTAAGCGAAACACCATTGTAGATGACCAAGGGGGGGGGGAGTACTGCAAATCCCAATTTATTTGTTAAGCGAGTTTTTGGTTGGTTTTATTTGTTAAGTGAAGCGAACATTCAGAGAAAATTCTGCTCTTTAAGCGAGTTTCTCTTTAAGCAAAACGCTCTTTATGCGAGGTTTGACTGTACGTATATATAAAGTAACATCATGAGTTGGAATGAAGTCATTCTGTTAGCTTAATGAGTAACATTGTCCAGTTACTTTTTAACAACCTAGAAATATTTTTATCATCCCATTCTTTTGTCAAGCCTAAAGGTCATCCTCCCTGCCTTAAAAGCAGTTTTTTAAAAAACCTAATGAATAACATACAGGATTTTTCAACACTGCAAAGACAACAAGTTACATTTTAAAGAGTAATGTAATGCATTATCTGGGATCAGTTTGGTCCAATGGACCCTGATGAAGTGGACAGGATCCTGGGGAGTGTATGCACAACTGCCTGTGAGTTACATCCGTGTCTGGCCTGGCTCATGAAAGCAGACAGGACTGTGACAGGAGGCTGGATTTGAGTGATGGCCAATGCTTCGCTGAAGGGGTGATCCCACTGCAACTCAAACATGCGCTGGTGCACCCCCTCCTAAAAAAACCCATTGCTTGATCCAAATATACCAGCCAATTTCCGCCCTGTCTTGAACCTCCCTTTTTTGAGGAAGGTTGTTGAGAAAGCGGTGGCACGGTAGCTCCAGGGGGTCCTGGAGGAAGCGGATTATCTGGACCCTTTCCAGTCAGGCTTTAGGCTGGGTCATGTACGGAGACTGCATTGGTCGCACTGTTTGATGATCTCTGGCAAGAGCAAGATGGAGCAGTTTTTGATACCATCAACCACGGTATCATGCTGGACCAGCTCCAGGGGTTGGGGATCCGGGACACTGGAGTGACGAGGGCGGTGTGGACTAGATGAATCACAGTAAACCCATTCGTGTGGATTCACAGGGGTTTGGGCTTCTGGAAATTGAAGTCCAAGAACATCTGGAGTGCCAAGGTTCGCCATCGCAGGTATATACAGTAATACGCCGGATAACGATTGCACCGGATAACGCTAAAACCGCATAACGATGACAAATTTGGGGGGAAGATTTGCACCGGAGAACATTCTTTTTAGCGTTATCCGATGCATTGTAATAAAGAAGTAAAGGAGGCCAAAGCTCCTCTCCCTGCCACTTCCCTCCTTCCCCCCACCACCCCCAGCAGTTTGGGGACTCCCCACCCACCCCCCACCACTGTGACGGTAGTAGGATCGGGGAAAGCCGACTCTACTGCAGTCTTCCCTCCCTGCTTACCTTTTCTTGCTGATCGCTGATCGCTCGAGGCTTGTGTTTTTTAAACTACAGGGAAGGGGAAAAGAGAGAAATGTGATTGGTTCTCTAGTCTTTTTTCCTCTACAGGGAGAGAGAGGCTTGAATACAGGAAGGGAGGGGGGAAGCCTCTCCCTGTAGTTTAAAGATGCTAGGCTTGTGTTTTTTTCTTTCCCTTCCTGCATTGAAACAACAGGGAGGGGGAAAGAGAGAGAGGTGATTGGTTCTCTACAGAACCAATCACATTTCTCTCTTTCCCCCTTCCCTGTAGTTTAAAAAACACAAGCCTCGAGCGATCAGCGATCAGCAAGAGAAGGTAAGCAGGGAGGGAAGACTGCAGTAGAGTCAGCTTTCCCCGATCCTACTGCAGTCACAGCGGTGGGGGGTGGCTTTAAAGGCAGAGAGGTCTCTTTCTTTCCCTGCCTGCCTTTAAAGCGGTTTGTCCCTGAAGTCAGGGCTTCAGATAACGTCATGACTTGTAGAACCAAGTCATAACGTTATCCGGGGTATTACTGTACGTGTAATTGCTAATTGCTTTTGTTAAGTTTCCTGAATACTGATCTTTTTGTCTGCTTTGTCTTTTTATTTTTCTCTTGCAGGTCATCTGGAGAGAAGAAACCTACTGAGCCGAAAGCCATGCCAGATCTTAACGGTTACCAAATCCGAGTGTAAAGAATCCCTTGCCGTTCATGATCCAACTGCTGGAAAGCCTTTGGATCGATTCTGCCTGCAGAGTACGCAACACAGAAAGGGGCACGAAGTATGGATTTGTCCCCCAAAGTATTTCCTGCAGTGCTGCGGGGTAATGAGTTCACTGTTGTACATGAGAATATGTTTTTAAATTGAGCAACTAAACAAAACTCTTGGAAGTAGCAGACCTGCCAGTCACTGCTTCAGTGCTCTATAGAATTGATCAGGAAAGGAGGCTCCTGTTCATTCAGCGCTGGAATGCTCTTGACCTTTCCTAGCTCCTTAATAGGCCTTTGTTTTTCCTTCCTTGGAGAAATCCAGTTATCATGAGACCTTGGGAGGAGGGAGAGGCAAGGCGAGGCTGGAAACAGAACAGAACTGACTCTTGTTGGAAGAACTATCAGATTTTTATCTTCTTACAATTTTAATATTTTTACTAAGGAGGGGAAGAGGGGGGGGGAAACTATTCATATCTTCACAGATGCCCTAAAACAGACGTGCCCAAACTTTTTGGGCTGCAGGCCAGTCACGTGGTTCAGCGGGCCAGTCACGTGGTTCAGTGGGCCAGTCACGTGGTTCAGCGGGCCGGTCATGTTCCTCCCACCAGAAACAGAAGAAAAATGCACCTTGCAATCTGTTTTGCAAAAGGATGAGATAGGTTTTAAGCTGCCATTTTCTCTGCTTAAGCCAGGAGTGCCCACACTACAGCTAGTGGGCCAGATCCGACCCCCACTGCCAATTCATCCGGTGCATACCACCCTCGTCACTTCTGGAAGTAGAATGTAGTTTGGGGACCCCTGCCCTAAAATCACAAGGCTGATTCTCAAGTTCCTGTTTCAAGTGATGGAGTGCCTTGTTTGATGAGAACCCACTCCAAGATGACTGGCTTAATCCCCAGGAAGTCAGTCTGTATATAGAAGGCAGCTCAGGAGGTGCCTGAATTATTGAACATGGAGAGCAAGCTAAGGAGAGCTGCGTCTTAATTGCCTAATAGTGGCAGTCAGTCATCACAATGCATACATGAGATTGGTTGGAGACCAGATTTCTGTTTCTTCATTATCTGGTGCTGAGAGTATTAATGGAGCATCTTAGCATTTTAAATGACAGTGAAATGGGGACATGAAATGCAGATCCCTCTAAGAGATATCTCAGCTTCATCTGCCTTTGGATGGAGAGGAATGTCTTAGTCTTTTTCTCTAGCAAGCTGCCAAAATATACATTTGTTTTGGCTATATGAAAATCACTTCCTGAGGACTCTTGGGTTGTGTCTCCTGGCTTTTAGCAATGCAGTGCCAGTGGACCTGGACTGGATGGCCCTGTAAGGCCTCTTCCAACTTCGTTATTCTGTGATTCTGCCTGAAGAGGATTCACGCCCTGAGCTTAGAAAAGTTACCTTGTACACCATTTCCTAGAATCCCCATTGACAAGCTGGCTAAGGGACGTTAGGTCCAGTGGTTCAAAAAAAAAAAAAAACTTTCCTCAGAGCCCACCAAACCTTGTAAGGATCAGTCAGTTTATTGTGCTGCCTCTTCCAGTCCTTTTTTTACATCTCTTCGTAAAATGTTTAGAAGGGCAAGGTTTTCATTGACTGGTTTGGACTAAAGTCTTTTACTGCCTTTCTTCAGCCCCCAATACTTTACAACTATACTTGTACCATCACACCTACATTCTTTTCTTCTACATATCTTGTTCATTAAGGGTGGGAGATGGTTTTAGCAGAAGTCAGATATTATTACATCATACTTTTCAATGCTTATTTCACATCTCGTTGCCACCAAATGGATTGGGTGCTTGTAAGCAACTGCACACATTTTGCTGTTACTTTAAAGGAGGTACGGTGAGCCAACACCTGCCATTGCACCTCCATATGATTAGCCTGGGTTAATAAAGACTGAAATTGGGGTGGGGAGGGTGAGGGGGGCTAGACTGGGCAGAACTTTAAAAGAAATCCACACCATAAAAGATTGAGGGCAACAGTTGATTAACAAGCACAGTATCTTATGGAGATGTTTTGGGGTTGGTCGTTGTGGCCACTTCTGAGTGGCTGAGAATGGTGAGAAGGAAATGACCCAAACCACTTGTGTATTAGATAAGGATAGTAACCTAAATAACCCATAACACAGTAACTCCACAATGTCCTGTTTTTCAGTTTTCCTGTTCAGCATGGCCTGTTCAGGCTGTATCCCTTTTTGTCATTATCGAATGCCTGGGCGCCTTCTGCCACTCTTCCTTATAACAAACAGTTCAGTGTCCTTTTTTGTGGAAGGACAGAGCTGGACTTTATCTTGACTAGTGAGTTGCTATGGAGTATTTCCAAAAATAGTGTACTGTGGGTGTCTCTGGCTACAGAAACAGTGAGCATTGTTGGCAGTATTGCATTTATATACTGTATATACTCATGTATAAGCTGACCTGAATATAAGCCAAGGTACCTAATTTTGACCTGAAAACCCAGGAAAATAGATTGACCCGAGTATAAGCTGAGGGTGGGAAATGCAGCAGTTGCTAGTGAGTTTCTATAATCAAAATACATGAACATATGGTAGAATTAATTAAATTGTTGGCACATCTCAATCCGGTACAGTTCTGGGACTCTCGTGGTCATTGACCCGAGTATAAGCCAAGTCACCTTTTGGGGGCTAAAAAACTTGGCTTATACTTGAGTATATACTGTACATTAGGGAAGTGGTTGGGAGCCAGTATGGTGCGGACTTACAAGGCCCAATGAACAGCAATATACAAATCAGATTGACACAAATTGATAGGAGTGACAGCTGGGCAGGGAAGTCCACAAGTGAAGTATTTAATGTGTATTTTTATACTGCAGAATGTATACAAACTCTTATGAGCTGTGACACTCATCATGCAAGACTGTCATGTTAAAACACGCTCATAGACAAAGGACACATCTGGAATATTGTTTAAAAAGAACTGCCTGTTGTGCTTGTGGCTGGCCTCCTTTCATGTCTATATTAGTAAGCAAAACACACTTTAAATATGACTGGCTCATATTTATATTTGAAGATGACTGTTCATTTTGTAGTTTACTGGGAGCCTTGTTTTTAGGTAATAAATCATGGAAATGACTGAAAATGCAGCCTGTGTTAATCCATCTGCAACTGTGTGAAGTGTCTTGGACATCCCTCTTCTCAAAATATCAGGCCTGCTCACCAAAATCATTGAACTTACCCAAGTCACAAATGTTCCATTTTTCTAGCTTGTTAGCAGTTGAACCTCTGCAAAAGTAATGGACAGCAAAGGGAAGATGAGGGTACTTATAACCATGTCACAATCAATTGGTAGCTAAGTATGAGACATATTTTATCTTGCAAAGTTGGGCCAAGCTCTAGGATTAAATGTACAGATACTAAATTTCAATAATATCTTTTCATTTAATCCTAGAAATGGCATTCATCACTTAGCAGCAGCTTGGAGTGAACTGATAACTGCCAGTAGTAATCTTTTTCCAGAAATAGGGCACTGTGTGTCAATTTAACCTCATGTTGAAGATAAGTCAAAGCTAATGTGAAAGTAAACCTAAAAGACAATTACATTTTGTGTTTTATGCCAGGCATGTAGCAGTCTCTGTCTCGTTATGGTTTTTTTAAAGTGGCTAGCTATATAAGCTTAGGCCAATTGGGAAAGGGTTTGGAAAAGAGTTGCAGCAGGAATTTCTGATGAGGCCTGGCTGTACTTCGTGGAATGAAAAGATGTTGAGGAGAGAACTGGTCTTTTAAGGAAGAGCAGCAGCAATTTGCACTGAACTTTGAAACTTGTAGCAGAATTTCCCAGTGGGTTAGGCAACAAGGGTTGGTAGAATATCCTTCTGTAGATGCATTTCTCCTGCATCCAAGGGTTTCCCAAGATTCTGTGGAGATTGAACTGGCAGGAGTCGCTTCGGTGAGTGGGTGGCCATACAAATTTAAATAATAAATAAATAAAGTGATGTAATAAAAGTGATGCAGCACACTGTAAGCAGTAAAGATGAGCTGGAGAATCAACCTACATGATTAAGGGAGATAGTCTTCCTTCATAATTTAGTCAAGCAGGCCTTTGATAGATTATCTAAATATGTAATAAGATGTGTCTATTAAGACACCTCACCCTTCTTAACACAAAGGAGTAATTCAGTTCAAAATGAGGGTATTCTGGGAATCAACTATCCAAAATTAAGATGGGTCAACATTTTTTAAAAACTTTCTGGTAAGAATTTTGGCAAAATTTGCAAATTTCTTCATATTCTGGAGTGAAAGATTAAAAACAAAAGCCCCTCGTGGAAGAAACTAAAATGGATGATTTTATAAATGCAGCCCTCAGGCATTGAGTGGTAAATAATTAAAAGTTTGAGTTTGTCTCATGGTATATTTAGCTATGCCCATGAATCGGAGTTATTGAATCACTTCCTTTTTTCTGAGAGCAAACTTGACTAATGCTGATGTAGCAAGTGATTAGAACAAGGTCTTCTCCAAACTGGGAATAGCTGTATTTAGTAATTTTGTCTAGTTTAGACATTATTTTTGTTTTCATTTTTTAAAAAAAATCAAAATCTGCAAATTTAATCCTATTTGGGATGGGAAGAACTTGACTTTTAAAATAAATAAAGAGATTAGTCAACAAATTTCCCATATCCCTAGGGTGAAATGGTATAGGTCAGGGGTCAGCAAACTTGGCTTTCCAGATGTTCCTGGACTTCAGTTCCCAGAAGCCCTGATCATCAGGTGTATTGACGTGGGCTTCTGGAAATTCAAGTCCAAGAACACCTAGTGAGCCAAGTTTGCTGACCCCTGGTATAGGTCAAGAAATTGATGACCATATATTTCTCACTAGAATACTCTTGCTTGGCTGAATTTGGTTACTTTAATTCAGAAACCTTTCAGGAAAATGCAGTTGTATGGAGGCAAACAGAAAGTGCAGAATGTTACGTTTCCTTAGTCTTCTCCATGCACTGGTGTCTCAGTTTGTGCTGTACTCCCAGGACCAACAAAGCAAAATCCTAGAAGAAATGGTATTGAACTTGCATGATGGCTATTTCAGTATTAATAGATTGGCCTCATAGTAACAGAAGCAGAGGTGTGGTGGAGGTAAAGCTTAAAGGATTAGAGTACCAGTACTTCAGTTATCAGGGACAATGACATCTTTGCTATCTCAAGCTTTCCTCTTCCTTCCAAGTTTAGCTGCAGTCTTCAAAGTTGCTGGAGGACAAACAGATTCTTCCAGTAACAATCAATTGTGCTCTCTCTTGTTATTAACAAAGTATTTTGGGATGGCTTGGCCTTCAACAGTTAATCGTGGTTCCTTTACCAAAAAATAAAAAGAAGCCCTGCTCCTTGGATAGGAGAAAAGTGACATTTACTAAAATGAATCAGTATCACTCTTTGAATCTGCAGTGCCTGTTCTTAATCTCACTGGACACATTTTGTTCGAGTTAGCCATTTTGGGTTGTAAACTTAGTTGGACCCCTATTCCCAATTCATGTGGTAGACTGCTGACATGTTAATATGATAACATGTCTTTATGTGCTATCTCTGTACATAATCTCTGTCCCAGTTATTTATTGTTAAGTTAGTCTGTGAGTGCTTTTCTGTCATGAATGACTGGACAAATGCATTGAATTTTGTAAAAGTGTCCAGTCCTAATTCAAGGAAACTGTAGTAAAGGTAAAGGTCTCTCTTGCTCAGAAGTCCCTGGGCTTAAATACATTTTCTACCTTTAAGAATCAATTTTCACACAACCTTGTCATTCAGAGAATTCCTGCATGGTTCCTTTGAAACAAAATTACTCTAAGGCAGTGGTGGCAAACCTGTGGCACATGTGCCAGATGAAGCATCTCAGCCATCTCTATTGGCATGTGCGATGTCTCCCCAGCACAGAGTTCACCCACCCCTCTGTTTGGGGACTCTGTCTCTAAAAAGTTTGTCATCTCTGCTCTAGGGGGTATAGCTGTGTCTCATGAACTGTATGGGCACCCCAAAGCTGCCTACTGAGGAAGAGACTGTATAGTGATTAAGAAAGCTCATCTTTATTACTGTCTGAGAAACCTCTAGTAAAGTGGAGATGGTGGTTCTTGAAACATAGTTCAACATCTACATTTGAGAGGCTGGAAGTAAACTGGATTGACTCTGTCTGTGAACTGTAGCATGCTGCATTGGACTAGGAATATCTTTTGTCTTCTCAATGTGTGCAAGGAAGCTGTGACTTAGTTCCTTGTTCCTGCCCTATTAATGGGCCAGAAAGTCAGCTAAGTTGATTTTCTCGGGGATCTCTAAATGACACCCGGCTGCAGTAGTGGATGTTTTATTTATCCATAAGCTGCTCCCTGTGATCTTGCAGATTGTGTGTAGACTACCTGGCTTAAAAAACAACAACAGACTGCAAGCTTTTCAGAGCAGTATCTATGCTGGCTGTATCTGAAACGAGATGGTGCTAATGTGACATGTGGGTTTACTTCTATGCCAGTCAGTATTACAAAGGTTTAGTCATCTATGTTACTTTTTGTGGTCCATTCTCATAACAACACTGTACTGAAAGAAACAGTTTGCTTTCTTTGTTGTTACTTGTGTGTCTCTTCTGTGACCTAGTGCCACTTATGGATGGATCTGTGATCTTAAGTAGATGACACAGACTCTCCCTTAGGCTTCTTGCCTTTTAGTTATGTATTCCTTTCCCCAGTTCCAATAAAAATCCTTTCTGCATTTTATGCCCTGTTTTGGCTAAAACCCAACTCTGTTTATTACTGATGCTAGCAGCTGCCACAGTGAAGGATATATTAAGCTCTGCTTTCTATGGGCATCTTTCTCCCTAAATGAAAACTGACATACTTGGTGGAGTTAATGGGAAATATTTGTATATGTGAATAAAACAAGGAGGGTAGCAAATAGGATTGCCCTACTCAAAGATAAAATACAGGGGTTAATTACAGCATCATTGTTACTCACTATAGTTATGGTCTTTATGAGTGCACTCAGTAAAGCTATGTTGATTTGATCACGCAGATGATGATCTAAGGAGTAGTAATAGGCAAATGGGGGGTTGGTGGGAAGATTCATTCCTATAAAGTTAAGCCCCAGTTTACTGACCACTTTCTTCCAAATAAAGGCAATTTTGGCCAACAGAAAGAATATCTCTCACCTGCCCTGGTCAAAAGCCTTAGTGAGTGTTTCATGGGAGAAACTCCAGTTTTCTGGGGCTTGTAGTTTATGTTCTGGCCCCACCCCATGCCAGCCTATTAGGAACCATATTTTTGCTGCAAACTGGAACCAGTTGCAGCAGTTCCCTTTGGTGCAATAAACTGTAGCAGAATATGCTTTACTTGCTTAAGCTGTAGCCAAAATAAAGGATAAAGATATTCTCACATCTTTATAGCTAATTTTTCATGGAGCCCTTTGAAGAGATACATAGTGACATCAAATTGAAATATATTGAGCAAACATTTGCAACACACACATGGAAATAAACAGTGCCCTCACCAAAAGGTGGCTTCATTTTGGCAGTTTCACATCTAGCCTAGATGAGGAAGAAGTCCTACTTTCTTGCCATAAAGCTCTCCTTGGATCTGAGCTAGTGGACTTGAATGAGTATGTGCTTTGGCCCTGAGTGTCTCCACAGCAGAGTATGCTGCTCCAGTAGGAGCACCTCCACACATGCAAAACAAGCTGACATCGCTGTTAATGATGCCATACATATAGTGACAGGGTGCCTTACACCAGGGGTTCTCAACCTTTTAAAGCCGGGGGCCAGATCATGCCCCCTCAAGACTGTTGGCAGGCTGGACTTGTGTCCCCCCACCACTGCTGCCACGGGACCACCCTGAACCCCCACTATTCCCCCCGATGTTGCTGCCACCACCAACACAACCCCACATGCTACCAGACCAGCCCGCTGAGATTCACACACACACAGCACTCTCACCAACACTCCCCACACACACTGCCACTGCTGCCAACACTCCCCCATGCCACCAGTCCAGCCCACAAATACTCCCCCCATCACTTCCCTGCTTACTGGCCTGTCGTGGGTGAAGGAGGAGTCCTGCCTGTCCTTGTCCACACTTGGCAAGAGTGGCACCCAGGAAGGATGTGGGTGGCCATGTGTGTCTACCACTTCTGCTTCTGCCACTGCCATCCTTTCCCGAGTGGTGGCGAGGGAATGGATGGAATGGTGCCAGGGACACTGAGAGAACTAAGCAAGGGAATGACCCTCACCATCCTCTGAATGGATATGAGCCTCAACATTCTCGAAGGTGCACAAGAGCAAAATCAAATTAGAAGATGGAGGCAGGAGCTCACTGGACAAAGAACATTAAAGGAGGATATGCCTGAGGAGCTCAACCTCCCCTGCCTCACTTGGAGGAGCCTGAATAGGCTGAGGGTTGGAGTCCCTATATGCAAGACCAGCATCCTCCAGTGAGGGCTGCTGGTGGACAATATGCTGTGTGAATGTGGAGATACACAGAATCTGGCTCATTTACTGGTCTGCCAACTGCTGCCAGAAGCATGCTTCATTTGGGCAGTCCAGGGTTTGATCGGGACATGAAAGAAAAAGTGGTGTTCCTACTGGCCCTGCCAAAACTGATGGTGCAGGCTAGAAGCATACTGCCAGCTTCCTGTGGTGCTCACCCTGCCCCCCATCTTTACTTTTTCTTTTGAAAGGGAAAGTTTGCAGGTCTTTACTGCACCGAAGGGAACTGGTGCCAGTTTGCAGCAAAAGTGTGGTTCCTAATAGGCCAGGATAGGTGGGGGTTTGAATAGAAATGACATGCTCCAGGAAAATTACCACCTGTCCCTTTTGGTAAAGCATGTGCGTGTCTAGAGCTGTGTGTGTGTGTGTGTGTGTATGTATGTATATATATATATATATATATATATATATATATATATATATATATATATATATATATATATATATATATATATATATATATATATATATATATATATATATATATATATATATATATTCACTGAATGCATGCACTATCTAAATCTTTGTTTATGCAAAATGTTGAGGTGGATGATATAGAATACTGAAGCTACACAACTTTCTCCCCATAGTCACTATCAATCCTTCTAGGCCTTCCTATCTTTAAAGTCTAACTATAATTGTACAAATCTCATAAAAAGGTGAGTGGATACATTTCAAGAGCCCAAAGAAATCTACTCTTTTTATTACCACACCAAGATCCATTGATGAAAGCCTGGTGGCGAACAGTGACGGATGGAACTAAGTCCCTCCTGTGCTCCATGAACCAGATTCTGCAACTCCTTGCATATATGGGTTTAAATCTACATCAAAGGTACAATGGATCAAAAACTGCAACACAGAATCCTAAGAACAGCCAGGAGTGCTACACAAGGACAGTTGAATAGTACTCTTATTTTATTGGTGAAGAACAGCGAGGCTGACCAGTCAGCTGTTAGCAAAAGGTCAGCAAGGCTTTTTTTATTTTTAAATTTACTTAAATATTGTTCACATATTGAGTCAGAAATAAATGCAGGTCTAATGCATATCATCCTGAAATCTACCAATAGATCTTGGTCTCTCAACTTCTCACCAATGGGGAAAAATATCAAGTTCTTTTAGAAAACAATTTAGAAAGTACTCTCCTTCCTCTGCCATTCTTCAAGAAAAGACAGCATTCATTATATTTTAAATTGCCTTATTCATCCCAAGCTTCCAACCCATAATGAATATACCTTCTTTTGATTTTGCAGAAAGCATTAGAGTTCCTGTGCGTTATTATTAGGTTTGCCATAATTCTCTCCCACAAAACCAGGACACTAAACATGGGGTTGGACTCAATGGCCTAAAAGGCCCCTTTCAACCCAGTGATTCTATTATGATTCTCAGTTGCCTTTGAGCACCAGCTCCTTGGCAGGCACCAGCAAAGGGGTGTGTGTGCTACCTTTGGGCATGAGAGTCCCCCTCCAGCTCTTCTTTGCCCCCCACGAGGCCTTCCAGCCTGATCACCTCCCAGTCCTCCAAGGAGCGGAAAGCTTCCCAGGCAGCCTCTGGTGCCCATTAATTGGGTGCTCTAGGGCTCTCCTGGCTGCCGACTGGGCCAAAACTGGGAGGCCATACAGGAGTCCTCCAAGCAGGCACCACACTACCACTTAATCCCCACTTGCAGCTTCTCCAGCCAGAAACCCTGCAGAAGACGCTGCTGCAGGTCTCAAAGAGCTGCTTTGCCCAAGACCTCCATGGCTAAGGAGAAGGGGAACAGCCCAGGGTGACATCACACCTAGAGAATGAGGATTTCCATAGAGCTACGAAAGTCAGAGAAATGCAGAGAAAAGTTCTCTTTCTCTCTGCCTCTGCAAAGGGCTTCCGGGACTTTTAACATGATTTTAGTTAACTGGCCGGGACAATGTTTCCAACCATGAATCCGGGACAATCCCAGTTTTCTGAGATGTATGGCAACCCTACTTATTATGCACAGGTAAATCACTGTTAAGAAACTGCCTTCAGTAATAATTATATAATTGTTAAATACAGTAATTATTATAGTGCTTTACAGGGAAAAGTTACAGAGCAGCAGGCATGCTAAGCATTTCTTTACTATATGACCACCAGAGGGCAACCTGACAGCTGCATCTTTACCATCACAAAGTACTTCTGTTCAGTCATGTACCCTAGTTCCAAGAAGCAGAGTTAATGATGTTTCTGAAATTATACAATTTTATTTGAATTTAAGAAAAAAACATTAAAATACTTTAAACTCCCAATAGATTTTCTTTTACAAAAAATAACTGTGCCATAGCCCACACACAGCTGGGTTAAGATCTTGTGATTTTCATACATCGAGGAAAGAACAAGGTTTCCTTAAAGACTGGCTATATTCTGAAGTCACAATCCACTGATGATAAAAGTGTGACCAGTAACTGCCGGGCTCAGCTGAGGTAGCCAATGGTGTGGTTTTTGAGCTGTAAGCAAGAAAAAATGAACATAGTTCTTTTCTGTTTACCTATTTTAGTAGTTTTCTCTGAAAACCAGAATGCCATCAGAAACAATGATGTCCCAAGCTTAAAGGCAAAAATCAATATTAAAAAAGCAGTACAGAACCAGAGAATAAAATACTGTTTGGCTTGTAGAGCTTTGGTATAATTCCTTCATAATATGGCTGAAGGCATCTAAAGGTTTCTGGTACACATGTACAAAAACTAAAGTCTTGCCAGTGGACATCCAACAGATGAGTCTCTGTCAGTGCAACAGTTGGCTTTATTTCATTTCCAAGTAAATAAGAGAGACACTTCAATCAACAAGCACCAACTTCTGGTGGTTGCAAACAGCAGCATCACCAAAACAGCTACACTTTGGCAAACTAAGGAGGTACCACCATTTTGACCCCTGGGCAATAGAAGACGGTGCATGTGCTCCTTGCCACTTGCTGCAAAAACTAAAAATTGGAAAAGCCCACTAAGACTCCAGTTCAAATCACTTCTTCTTCTACCAGTAAAATGTTATGGTGAACAATGACAAGTCCTGCTAATTTCTAGGTCATGGTAGCAAGGCATCCTTGTCAAACTGAGAACCAAATTCTGCTGATTTGCACTTCCAAAGGATGCTTTTCAAAAAGATGGAACTGCATGCCGGAGTATAGGCAAGTATGAACTGGCAGTGAATCTCAGAATTGGAACAGCAGTGAAACCCAATTGTTATTTCCTCGTGGATGAAGAGCGTGGGAGAGAAGAACAATGGCATCTCAATTATAGAGAACAGGGTAAGGGACAAAAAATGATGTTGAGGTTTTTTGGTTAGCTGATGCAAACTTCAAATGGCATGATTGGTTTTCAGTCAGACTAACTCCTATGAGAGTATCACAGATCAGGAACATGATCAGCAGTCGGAGATCTCTAAGCCAAAACTGGCCAGCAGACAAAGATGATCCGAAGAATAGAAAGGATTCGGCAAGCCATTTGCTGACCAAAGGATGTCCTCAGAGAGGAGGGAGAGACGGCCAAGAAGTTTCAGGGCTCCATCTTGGTACATTCTGCGATCTGAAGATGAATCAGAGAAACGTGTAAGAGAAGTACTCAAACCTGACAAGGAGACTCTAAACAAGGACTGTCACACTTACATTCCTGGTTATCATTCCTGATTGGGTTTGCTGAGTAGAAAATATAATCAACTGTGGCTCCCACACCCATCGGCATGGTGGTAATTTCAGGGCGACCTCTCTCAGGCAAGAAGTGGCTGTAGGCAGAGGTCAGGTTGAGGCCATGCTGAAGCATACCTGGATACCTGCAAAGAAGAAAGGGGCAGGGGGTGGGAAATTCAATAATGAGAGTCAAAAGCAGGACTGTTCACAGACTACAACTTCTATACCTGGCTATCTGCTGAGAGCCTACCTAGATATATGGTTTTGAAGGTTTGTACTTTCAAAAAGTAAACAACTGTTGCTGAAGAATTCCTGGGAATATAGCAAACAGGGTGTGGGTGTGGGGAGTTAACCCCCTTTTTCCTGGCTGTATTCCTGGCAAAAACATTCTTTTGATGCTGGTATTTCCATGGGAGGAGGGACCCACCAATGGAATAGCCAGATAGCAATCCCTCTCAAAACAACTGGTTACTGGCTACAGTTTTCAAAACAAACAAAATGCAAAAACCTATTTACTGTCATGCCTAATTTGGCCCTGAGAAATCGGGAATCTGGAAATTTCTATTTAAACGTTTTCATCCAGAAAAGTAGCAGCTTTCCCCGATGGCTTGGTGGTTAAGGTGCTAAGCTAGAGACTGGAAAGTCAAGTTTCAATACCCAAGAGCTTCACTTGGGGACATGAAAGGAGCCTCATTTGGGTGTCCCCTAAAAATCCTTTCAACCCAGAGTAATCTCTGACATGAAATTATTATTATCCAGAAAAGTAGAGTTTCATAATGATTCTGGAAAAAATCACCCTTGCATAGATCTCCAGAGTGGCATCACTGCTATGCAAAACACCAACCCAACTCTGTGAGCTGAGATCTGCCTTGTCTGGTTAATTTTTTAGAATAGTACACTTAAAATATATATTAGGCTACCATCTCTCCAGGATTAGTCAATAATTGCAAATTTTATTAATTGTTCAAAACTACAGCAGCATATCTGATAGAAACACTTCAAAGGGACTCAGTTAACATTGGCTACTCTATAAATGACCACCACTATAGCCATTCCTGAAGCCTGCAGTAGATTGTGAAGCAAGGTGGGAAGCAGGCCCATTCCATCCACCCTGCTAAAGGACAACTAGGCTTTCTCCTGTTTCCTTTCAGATCTCGTCATTTTGGAGTCTAACTCATTGGAGGCAACAAGCGCTGTATTTCACTGACTGTATGTAAGCCACTCTGGAGACCTTCTGACTAAGATGTAAGACAAAATGACTTCAGGTGGAATGCTAAGAATATGGAGTCCTTTTAAAAACTTCTATCAGGCAAGACTTGTAGCTTGAAAGCAAGACTTCAGGAGTAACTAGATTCTCTTGGCTTCCATTGGATGCCTCAGTTTTAATTTCAGGAGGCTGGGCTACATACTTAATCCATCCTGTCTGGCTGGATTTATATCACTTCCATGATATGAAAACAAAAACTCTCTCATGTGACCTAGTCAGTTCATGACAGCTAAGAAGATCCAGCTTCTTTAGCAAATACTTGCCTCTAGCTGCCCCCATTCCTTAGGAAGGTTTCATTAGGGGGGGGGGGGGACAACAACACCTCTAGCACTTTTGTTGCTACATGAGCTTTGCGATTAGCACTAGATAATCTCCTCTAGTCAGAGCTTCAATCTTCCTATGTTCCTAATTATGAGCTTGCCTCATTTACTGAACCTTCCCTTCCCCACCTTCCCATTCAGGTTACCTTGAACAAAACAGTTCTGAATCAGAATTGTTGACTACAGTAAGCTCTTTAGGCCAGTGTGCAGGGCGGTCTGCAACACAGCAGAAACAAAATGAAAACTGATTACACACAACATTGAATTTGCAGCATTTAAACTCACAATAAGTGGCATACTTTAAAATGCATCTATGACAAACCACAGACATCAGGCGTCAAGTGGCAAAACGGGAGAGGATGCATCCATAACTCAGCTCAAACTGTCATGATGCTCTCATATAAGAGGCTAGTGGGGGGTGTCTCATTCTTGTTGGGCAAATCCAAGCAACATGCAGAAGTTACCAACTCTGAGATTTTCAATCAATGTTAAAAGATGGAACTTGCCTTCTTTATCACCAGCAGAGCCAAATTATGAGCTTCCCTTATGTGGACAAGAGCAAGTTAAAAATTATGCTAAGACAAATCAAAGAATGAATGCTGCTTCTTAAGTAAGTTGCTTGTCTTAGAACCACTTCACGAGTGCCCAAAGGCTTGGCTATATCCAGCCGAATGCCTTTTTCTTAGAACTGCTGATTCACATGTGCATATCACAATTTGCTTTTATAATGTTTTATTTAAGCAGTACTGTGCTATACATAACAGAGACTGTTTATTCTTATAAAACAAAGATCAAAGCCTTGGATGATGGAGACACATGTTATATGTTCCTCAGAATCCTAGAATGGCTGTTAGTACATAATGACCACAATGGGCCTTCTTCTGAAGAGACAAAGATCATAAGAGGGTTCCTTAAAAGCCTCTAAATCACAACATCTCAAGTTGGTGGGAAGCCAAGGAATGCCAGTGACATTCAAAAATTATATTATTCTTGAAGAGCTACTGTAAAACCCTTATAACAAGGGTGGTAAAACCTTTCAGCCCAAATGCCATCCTGCTTCTGGACAAACAAATCAGCAGTTGCTACATATTGCAGCATACAGTCTCCAACATGCTTGCTGAGATTCCATTCACATAAAAACAGGAGACCTGGAGGCTAAGCGGCGGTACTGCAACCAAAAGTTTGTGAGTTCAATCCTGACCAAAAATCACAGTTGACTCAGCCTTCCATCCTTCTGAGGTCAGTAAAATGAGTACCCAGCATGTTGGGGGCAAAATGCTAATTAACTTATGAATCACCCAGGGAGTATACTAAATGCCATGGGGCAGTATATAAGGGTGACTGCTTTGAAAAATACATGCTAATATTTTAGGCCCACCTGTGACCCCCTTTTTGGGATATCTCAAACTATTAACTAAGGGGAAAATCTGTTCCAAAGGATCTAATACGGTGAAGCTGCAAAAGGCAAAAGTGGGAGAAAACTAAGTTTGGGTACCTGGTATTGCATCTGTCACCCCTTCCAACATGATCAAATCTTCGGGTCGCTTACAGGCAACATCACAATAACGGAATTGAAGCAAGAATGCACGGCTGTATTTACACCTGTCTGAAAAGAGAAAAGACAGAAGATAGCATGAAGCAGGGAAAGGATATTCAGACTGATCACTTGCACACTATATATTCCCATTATTTGTATGAGATAGAACTGCAAAATCTACATTACAGCATACAAGTTGTACAGATGCAATTTTAAAAACTACATCCCAGTACAAACAAAATAATTAGAATCCAATCCTATAGTTAGAGTTTGAACAAATTCTGATTCTCTCTCTCAGTAACAAAATGAAATTGAGATGCAAACACTTGGCTCTCTAAACAACTCTTAGGCTTCTACTGCTAGATAGCTCTACCATATCCTCTTAAATACAGTACCTACATTGCCAGATGATGTAAGCCCTTCAGATGTTGTTGGACTGCAATTCCCATCAACTCTAGTCAACATATTCAACAGTAAGAGAGGCTGGAAGCCAACATCTGGAGAGTCACATACTACTCATTTATGAACTTGGCCATTATAATAACATAAAAGACCGACATGTTTTTTTAAAGGGTGAAAAATCATTGTTAATAGCATAAATAATAATTCTATATTTGCACATAACACGTTTTCTCCCTATGCATCTCTCAAGTAAGACAAGAGAATGCTTCTATACAAAATGCTAAAAAAAATATTGACCAGCTAGGTTAACATAAGAAAAGAAAAATTTTACAAAATTTCTGGCTAAACAGCAAGTTTTCATATGGTCTACTAATAAATTATTTTTTTATATGGTTGTTTATTCCAAGCTGAAAAAGTTGGTTACACAACCTGGAAAGTAGTTTGCATGATCTAATCCATATCACATGGGGGGAAACAATGGAAAATCATTTTCTCACCATGCAGTCTTCTGCATGTGTTCTGTAAGTTCAGTAGTAAGCAGTTCCTAATATGCAGCTTTGGGATTCCCATCTGAAACTCAACAAATGTTAACACAACCATCTGAAGTTTGTAGAGGTGTCATCTTTAACATGAAGATAATTCTGGCAACATTTATTGATAAGTCAATCAACCTGCCTAAGCTTCCCAGACTAACTCTTTGAAAAACTACTTTCTGACAGAACATACGTGGAGAAAAGTCAAGCCCATACAATACCTGCTCTCATTTTCATCATGAAGCTCACCTGACTTCTTACTCTGGCACAGGGTGACATATTGGCAGTTGTCAGTTATACCTAAACAGCTGGGCCAGAGGGGAGTTAGTAACTTCCGTTGGTGGACAATATGACACAATTCTTCTTGCCCAGACACCTAGAGAGATAAAATATTCAGAATACAATCTCCTATTGAAATATTTTCATGCAGAAGTTCTTTTTTGGGGTGTTCTCAGACAGGTAAAAATATCTACGTATATCCTTTTCCTGGCTTGTCTTTTGTTCATTGCAAAATATTGCAGAGTACAAAGAGCTACATTAAAATTTACATTTAAAAAACTATTTTCAAGAAATTGCTTCTCTTTAGTAAATCTTAACCTTTCACATGTTATCTGCTATGACTTTTTTCTAAAGCTTTTTGCTTGTTTTCCATGCTAATTTGAAGCTAAGAGAAAACCTCTACCCTGGATGCTCTTGACCCAAGAAATGAACTTTGAAGGGGGGAAAATGCTATAATGCTAAATTTGTCCCCTAGATAAACCTAAAACCATGCCATTTCTGAAGGGACAAGAAACTCACTGATTGTCAGTTACTAAGACAAATGTCCTTTCATGTACATGGCAGGAACACACCAGTAACATCAACAATCAATCAGGTATATAAAAGAAAACAAACACTTCATCTGAAGGAGACCACAAATAAAGCAAAAATTAATAATAGCTGCATTCATATTTAAATCAAGAAAGAAATCCAATTACCATCCCGTGTAGAATGAAAACATTTATAACTTCACTTCTGGTACATGTGCAGGGAATTAAATGACTGGAAAAGAACAGAAGGAACCCAATGAAAGCTAGACTTTTCCTGACTTTGGAAATCTGACAGATAGCAGTACAATTGTTTCTCTGAGTGACAGAAGGAGATGTAGGAGCCAATCATCTTAAAATTACCAATGGATACCTGTTTTCTGTGTGCTCCTATTCAACACACCTGTCCTGTCTGTCATCTTTGCCTGTCCATCTCGCAGAAAAACTGTGCAACTTGCATGGCAGATTTCATATTTTCAGCACAAAAGAATCCAGCCTTTTTGTTTTGGTTTTTATTATTTTACTGGTTTTATTTATTTATTAGTTCAAATTTATATTGCCACCCACTCACCATAGCGACTCAGGGTGGCTTACAAACAATACATTACATTACAATACAATATGTTGATGGGGGCGCAGGGGGAGGGGTGGCGAAGTCCTCAACCTGCCCTGACTTCTTCTTCCCTGGCCGTTGGTATGGGCGCAAGGGGAGGGGCAGCAAAGTCCTCAACCTGCCCTGACTTCTTCTTCCCTGGCCGTTGATGTGGGCTCAGGGGGAGGGGTGGCAAAGTCCTCAACCTGCCCTGACTGTATTGTGTTATTGTTTTGAGCCTCCCTGAGCCTCACATTGTCGATTGGGCGGCATATAAATCCAAATATTATAATAAATAAATAAATAAATAATACAGAAAGATAGAAAGAAAAAGTAAACAGTGGCAGCAAGAAAGGCTAACATTAGTCCCAGATAAAAGTATTATCTATTTACGAGCTTAATTAAGCCCCAAACCATTGCCTACTTGGTCCCTTCCTTTACTTACCTTCCAAGCTGGCATTCCATGGTAATATAACTGTCCATTTCGGATGAACTTGTATAGGGGTGAGTCAGGCACAGAATTCAGGTCCCCACATAAGATGATATGACAGTAACTTCCATCAGCCATTTTTGCAATCTTGTCAATCTCTGCTAGGAGTAGAGCCATCTGTGCTAGTTTAATATCTCCCCGACGGGGATTATACAACACATGTGTGTTTGCAACACATAAAGGGCTAAGTGCCTTGTCTTCCATATTCTCTGGGAGTAAGGGTTGCAACAGTAATACCAGACCCACATTGTCCCTGTTGAGGACATCCAAACCAGGCCGGAAGTATTCCACAGGGTTAGTGCTAACCAGTTGGAACTTGTTCTGCTTGTAGCAGATGGCACATCCATCTGTCTTTCTTCCAGTGCGGCGCTTGTAGATGCAGGTAAAGCCTAGCCCAAAAAAAAAAAAAGTCCACATCAGAGCAATTTAAACCAGGAGTGCCCAAACTATGGCCTGAGGGTTGGATGCAGCCCCCACTGTCAATTCATCCAGCATGTGAAGCCCTCATCGCTCCTGGAAGCAGAAGTAAAACGTACCTGTATGGGTGCATTTTACTTCCACTTCCAGGAGTGACAAGGGTTTTGTGGGCCAAATGAATTGGTATCAGGGGCCGCATCCGGCCCCTGGGCAATAGCAACCAGCTTCCTGAACCACATGACTGGCCCATGGCCTGAAAAGTTAGGGCACCCCTGATTTAAACAGTGAGGAACACCAGACTGCAACATGCACCTCTCAATAAACCTGCATATATTTGGCCAACAATCTCTATAAATAAGACTGATTTTACAGCTTCTGTTACTCACATTTGCTTTAATGGTTACCAGCCAAGAAATATTCTTATATTTTCCCTGGCAATCTTTTCAGGCTAAAAAAATCAGACTTCTTTAAAATTAAAACAGATACTGTACAGTTGTACCTCGCTTAAAGAGCATAATGTGTTCTACAGGATTGCCCTTTAAGCAAAACACCATTGTAAGTGACCAATTGTGACTTCTGGGGTGGGGGGAGATTGTGAACCCTGATTTATTTTAAGTGAGTTTTGGTTGGTTTTAGTTGTTAAGCGAAGCAACTATTCAGAGAAAATTCTACTCTTTAAACGAGTTACTCTCTAAGTGAGACGTGCTTTATGAAGTTTTACTGTACATGAAAGGAAAAGGGGGTAAAAGGAACTATGTCTGGGCTTGGGGGTTTTCTACTTTAACAGACAAAAGCCATCTCAAACAAATTGAAGATCCTCAAATCGTGGTCCAGTTATATTCATAAGATCAAGCTAGAAGTTACACAGGATATGTCTGTAGCAATCTCCTAACTGAGCATCATTCTCTGGCTGTGACCACTTTAGCAAAATTTGCTAGAAATGCTCCTGGATTAGGATAAACTGGATTTGCATTTGTTGTTGGTCACTTTATGTAAAAGGAAGTGCAAATCAGCCCAGAGTTCTTCTCTCCTAATCCATAGTTTGTGCCTCTAGTAAAGGTAAAGGTCACCCTTGCTCAAAAGCCAGTCGTATCTGACTCTAGGGTTCAGTGCTCATCTCTGTTTCAAAGCCGAAGAGCCAGTGCTGTCTGCTTCTGCAGACGTTTCCGTGGTCATGTGGCAGGCATGACTAGACACCGGAGCACATGGTCCCTATTTATCTACTTGTAATTTCTTGCTTTCGAACTGCTAGGTTGGCAGGAGCTGGGATAAAGAGGGGAGCTCATTCCGTCCTGCAGTACTCCTCCTACTTTTTTCTAAAGATCACATCCACTCAGATCAGTTCTGGCAGTGTGTTTGCTTGATCTGGTGCCTCCATTTTGGAACAGATTTTAGTGCTATTCAGAAGTAAAACCCATTATAGTCAATGGTGCTCATTCTCAGGTAAGCATAGCACTCCCTGTCACCCATGCCCAACTTGGCACATGGATCTTCTTGTGAAATGCTGCCAGCTTGCCTCCTCCCCCTGCCCCAAACTCTCTTTGTAGAAACAGGACAGGGGAAAATATAGAACAACAAAGGAAACCCTATGAGGAAACCAGCACTCTTACTTTACAGTACATACAGTCAACCCATGCCCACAATAGTCCCTCATAGCTGTTGTACAAAATAAATACCCTTCATGAAACATCCAAGACAAAAGATATTTAAGGAGAATTTTTTTCTGTTCAATCTCTTGTTTGGCAGATTAAGAAAAATGTAATCATGGGCTGCTGAAGTCATCGGTCTTTTTCCACCTTCCATAGGGGATTGTTTCAAAAAATAATAGAAAAAAGTAACTTGGATGGGGAGGCACAGCAGAATTTTCCATTGAAAAACAGCAGAAAGAGAGAAGAAATTAAGAGCCCCTCCCTCTACCACTCCTTATTCCAGGGCTGCCCAAACTATAGCCCACAGGCCAGATCTGGGCCCCGATACCAATTCATCCGGCCCATGCTGCCCTCATCCCACTTCCGGAAGCGATGAGGACAACGCGGGCTACATGAACTGGCGTCAGGGGCTGAATCCAGCCCACAGGCCGTAGTTTGGGCAGCCCTAGTTTAAGCAGAGAAATCTCATCCTGTTGCAAAACAGATTGCAAGGTGCGTTTTGCTTCTGCTTCCAGTGGGAGGAACCACGTGACTGGCCTGCTGAACCACATTACCAGCCCACTGAACCACATTACCAGCCCATGGCTTGAAAAGTTTGGGCACCCCTGTCTTACTGCAATCTACATTTCATTCTAAAAAAGAACTGCAAGAATGTCAGAGGAGTTTCTTGCACAATATCTAGTTTGGTTTTCAAAAGTAAAGGGCTGCCTATTCATAACCTTGGCTCAACAGAACTAAGAATGACATTGTAGGGAAGGAAAGGCAGAACAAGAACATTCCTTCCAAATGACAATTTTTCTACAGAGCTTTCAAGACATTAGGGAAACTTGAACTCCTCCCAGCCATGTCTGCAATCAAACTCCAGGTTTTAATTAATTGTCCTGCCTTTCTCCTTTATTGGGGAACAAAGGCAGAATACAAAAAATATTTAAAATCCACAACTAATTAAGAAACATACCAAATAAAATTTAAAGCTATAATATACATTTAGAAATATTTTAACTATAAATCAAATTTTACAAGACTTCTCCATCTCAACTGCCTGTTGACTCCTCAAAAGCTTCTCTAAAGAGGTACATTTTCACCTAACAGCAGAAGGAAAGGGCCAACCACATCTCCCAAATAAATTAAGCAATTTTGGGGCTGCCACACAAGAAGTCCTCTTTCAAGTACAGTACTCACTAGGTACAATTGTAAAACCAGGGGGACCCAGAGAAGGTGCTCACCTGGAGATTTTAATACTCTTGGGGGCTTGTACAGGAGATATGGTCTTAGTTTTAGAAATACAGTAACCATCAAAACATAACAGAGTGCATCTCAATAATAATTAGTAATTAGTATGTTTAAGGGATATTAAAGGATATTCTTCAGTTAGTCTTATAATCTAAATAATGATATACCCATCGTCATTAGTGCAGGTTCTAGTTGTTCACAATAATGATTCTCCTGAACTTCCTGGAGACAAAGAACCTGAAAAGGGAAAAAAAGAGTACAGTTGCTTTTCTACGTCAGAATGACAGAAAAGATTTCTTCACTTCTTTAAAATGCTTCTCATTAAATGTTTTACTGTGAAGGGTCTCTATATGAGCTCCCATTATTTAAGCTGGAGGTTGTCTATATAAGCTTCCTCAGGTCTTAAGATCTTTAGGAGAGGTCCCCCCCCCCCCAATCTCATAGTTGTCACAAGAATATTTGGTAAGGCCAAGAGCAAAGGCTTTCTCGGTGACAACCCCCACACTATGGAATACCATTCCCTCCTTGGTGTCCTTGTGACAGCAAGCCAAAAAATTTTTATTCAACTACCAATCAGTTTCTCCCCCTTCTGCCACTATTTTTAAACAGTGCAAGCTCATTTTAAATTGTATTAATTGAGTATTTAACTTTATAATTCATCTAATCATCAGCATCAACAATGTGTGTTATCAAGTTTATTCTGACTTAAAGTTAGCCTTTTTTTAGGGTTTTCTAGGTATAGAATACTCAAATAGGCTTGCCTTTCCCTTTTTCTTGGGGCCATCCTGGGACTGTTCAGTTTCCCCAAGGCCATATAGGCTAGATCAGGGGTGGCCAACCTACGGCCCGTAGGCCAGCCCCAGCCCGTGGCACCATTTCATGTGGCCCGCTGCTGCCCTCACTGCTACTAGAAATGGAAGCATCTACAACAGCTATAAAATCCATCCACGCATGTGTAGAAGCACCCATGCCTGCCATAAACCCTGCCATAAATGCACCCATGGCTGTCATAAACATGTTTACGATAGCCATGGGTGCATTTTACGGTAGTGTTTATGGCAGGAGGAACCTTGTGACCAGCCCACTCAGCTGTCAAGGGGGGGGGGGCATGGCCCGGCCCATGGTGCAAAAAAGTTGGAAACCCCTGGACTAGATCTACTGAGCTACAGAGTGGGAAACTGAATTCCAAACCTCTGGCTCTCAAGCCAGTTACTTAACTTGTTTAATTCATTTAAGACTGTTGCAACATTGTAACTCATGTTTGTTTTAACTGCATCTGTTTTTAAACACATTTTGTAAGCTGTCTTGGGTCTCACAAGGGGCAAAGACAGGAAATAAATAAATAGATCTAATGACTGAAAATAAATAAAGCATCTTTGGGGAGTTGCCTTCAACTCTCTACCCAAAGAAAAAAAGATTGCAAAAAAATATTCTGAACAAATAGGAGTCAAAAACTCCCAGCAATCAAGTGTGCTATTTAGCACTCAGAAAATAGTAATCCTCTTCAAGAGGGCAAAACCTGAATACAGTAATGGACCCCGGAGATTCCAGACTAAAAGACTGATGAAGTACCTGCATGTGAGGACTCTGGTAGTTCCCTAATCTGATACAAGATGGAGGAGCAAATGTCTTAGACTTTCTTCTCTTCAACTCACAAACCTGTATGATTAGATACAGTAAGACCACCTGTTATGCTACTCACATCAGGATCCCAATGCTGGATCTCTTGCAACAAATTGGTAAGACGATAGCTCCAATTAATAATGTCTGGATGACAATGCATGTACAGATGAGGACTCTGTTCTATCAGGTCCTGGGCCAGGATGTTGTAGGACATGACTCTGAATTCAAACAAAGAATCAGCCTTGGAGCCCAGCTCTGGGGTGTAAGATGCAGAAAGATCTTCCCAGTCTCGCCACAGAATTTCTACAAACAAACAAAAGAGAGGAGAGTAGAAGTTATGTCTGCTAATGCCTTTGTATGCTATTCCTCTCAATGGCAAGGAGTAATAAGGGAGAGGCATTCAGGTACAGGAAAGTGCGTGCGGAGTGTTGAATTCCCTTTTCTTAATGCTACAGTCCCAATTCAACCCAAAGGTCTCTAATGGGTTTTTAAAAATCACATTGGGATATCTTGATCACAGTAGCAGGTCCTACCATCACACTAAAAGCAACCCTAAAGGCCACATCGTATTATATTTTAAATGTATTTTTATAGTTAACATTTACAATTACATTTATAAAGAACTTGGCTTTACCAGTGGACAATTTCTTTCAAAACTGAATAGAAACGTCTGAAAAATAATTTTCATCAGGACCACAAAATGTAAAGAAAAGCTTAAAATACCAATTCCCCTATTTGCATTGCAAATAATTTACTTCCCCAGCTCAAAAAGGCTGCAAGTTGCATTGAAAAATCCACGAATATTCAATGCAAAGATTTTTCACTCTAATTTAGACCTAAGCTACCCTTGCTATGTGGGAAGCTTATTTTATTGCATTGTTTGAAGAACTCTAAACTGAACACAAGTTTTCCTTCATTAATATAACAGAATTGTACACAGGCTGGTAGCAAACAGACTGATAGTAAAAAGCAACCAATCTGGTGGTATCTTAAACACTAAAAAGTGACACTTTATGCTTACTTCTTGTTTGCAGAATTAAAGACTTAGAAGAAACTTTGGAGATCACTCTAGTGCAGTGGTGAGCAAGCTCCAGGGGTTGTGAATGTCCCTCTTTAGATCCTAGAGGGCTATACCACTCCTACATGGTTTCTTACAAATAATGGAGAATAGGGATACTAAATGAGCCCCCTTGTACTCACTGTGGCCAAATTTTTCTTTTAAAAACTACTTTAAAAGGGGGGGGGGGCTTTTGGAGGCCTTCAATCAAGGCAAAATTATCTCTGTGCCTCTCAGAAAACATAGGAAGATCTTTTAAGATCTTTTTTTAATGTAGGGGCTGTGAGAATTTTATTATTATTATTATTATTATTATTATTATTATTATTATTATTATTATTATTATTATTATTATTATTATTATTATTATTATTATTATTATTATTATTATTATTATTATTATACTTGTATGCCGCCCCACTCACCAAGCGACTCTGGGCGGCTAACAAAGTTACAAAGTATACAATAACAAAAAACAATATATCACAGTTACAAGATATGGCATCACACACACACAAAAATTCAAAGACATTTCAAAGCATCCCCAATCACAGTTGAAGACATTATAAAACACTTCAAAAATACTTCATAAATAATGCACAAAAACCTCCCAAACTCAACCCCACCCAGTATGTCCATATCCCTCAAGGCCGAGCTGGAGCTGGCCAGGCCATGGAGACTCCTTTTCAACCCAGCTGGTCAGTGATGGGATGTAACAGTTCTCCAGAACCTGCAGTTCTCCAGAACCGGCAGTAACTTTTCCCAGTGTCCCGGTGAACCGGTAGCAGCTTTTGGGGGGAACCACCTTCGGGGCTTACCTTTTCACTGGTTCCCCCACTGCACATGCGCGCCAAGCATTTGGTGCGCATGCACACCTACAGTGCTTGGCGCGTATGCATGGCCTCCTTGCTGTCCTCCTAAGCGGGGAGGAGGAAGAGAAGCTGCTAGACTGAAGCTCCCTATCGCCTGTTCCCCAGGGTAAGTGACTCACCTTTGGATGTGGTGTGTCTGTGTGTATTTTAATGTGTATTTAATACCTTTACCTATATTGACGTACTACCACAGTTCCTAAAAAGGCCTGGTGGCCAGCAGGCCTGGTGGCCTGGCTTGGGGTTTTTAAGCAAAGTCTTAGAGTTACCTCATCAATAAGCTACACCTGTGCTGTTCCAATTGCTGTTCCAATTGGAGAACCCTTAAGGAGGTACAGCTGTTTTACATTAAGGCATATTATCCTAGAGAACCGGTAGGATGACCATATCCATCTTGCAACATGGTGCTGCCCAGGCACTTATACTAACAGGTAAGTGACGGGTTTATGTTTGGGGTGGTGGGTTGAGAGGGGGGTGTGTGTGTGCGTGTGCGCTTATTTTTATTTTATTATTTTCTTTGGCCCCGCCCACATCATGACAACATGATGTTAGTTCCGCCCACACTGTGATGACATCACGGTGGGGTAGTAAAATTTTTGACATCCCACCACTGCAGCTGGTGTTGGGGGCTGGGTCAGAGGCTGCAAGTCCTGACTCCCACCGGCCCACGGGGGTCCTTTTCAACCCAGCCGGTGTTGGGAGCTGGGTCAGAGGCTGCAAGTCCTGCCTCCCACCGGCCCGCGGGGCTCCTTTTCAACCCATCCTGGAGGTCACAACAAGATCCTAAGGATGTGCTATTAACTCTGATTCACTCCAACCCCTGTTTCATGAAGGCCCTGAAATGCATAATGTAGCTACCTTTCTCAAAACAGATGGCAGTTGGTCTTCTAAAATTAAAGTTATTCAGAAATTAGCATTTGGTCATATGCTTCGAAGTTCAAAAAGGAGAATTCCTGAAAAATTTTGAATTGAATTTTTTTTTCAAGGGCCTAAACCAGTGGTGGCGAAGCTATGGCACACGTGCCAGAGGTGGCAATCAGAGCCCTCTCTGTGGGCACCCGTGCAGTCACCCAAACACAGAATTTCCCCCACCCCTCTGCCCAGCAGCCCAATGGGAGCACTTCTTCCCTGCCCCAGCACAGTTTGCCCTGCCCCTCTGCCCAGCAGAACAATGGGAGTGTTTCCTTCCTCCCCTGTTGCTGTGTTGGCACTTTGTGATAAATAAGTGGGTTTTGGATTGCAGTTTGGGCACTAAGTCTCTAAAAGGTTCGCCATCACTGGCCTAAACTGAGAATGTGATTTGATTTAGCACATATGTATATGAATTATACTTAGAAAACATATCCAAGTTGTCCATAAAAGTTTGGTCTCAATATTCTTGCTAAATAATGTAACAATGACTTTACCTGCTGAGACAAGTTTGAAACTCCCCAACTTATCTCATCTTGGCTGAAATTCTGCTAGTTTGTTAAGCATGCAAAAGGCAGATGACGTAACTTTCAGTTTCTTCCAGCTAGCAATTAACAAGTCCTCACTGGGATACTTGAGCATAGGCCTAGAGAGGAGGCAGGCACATCCCTAAAAATCCCAAGGGCAGCTCATTCATTGCCAGCTAGGAGTGATTGGACATTAGGCCACTGTATTTCTAGGCTTCCTTAACCCAGTGCCCTCCAAATGTCTTGGACTGCAAACCCCTTCAATTATGTTGCAGTCCAAGAACTTTGGAAAGCACTAGGTTGGGAAAATATTACACTAAAATAAACTAGAAATACTATCTCCAAACATCAACAGAATTTAGCAACAGATAATCTGCCAATTAAAGCACAAAATAATCTTAAAAACCCCATGGAAAAAAAATAAAGAGTGAGGCATTTCAGTAGTGCCAGAAACAAATACATAGTCTCTGCACATGTGACACAGACTATGAAGGCATGTCTGATTCTAGCACAAGATCAGCCATCACAAAATGCAATACAAGTAATACCTTGGATAATGCTAAGACTTGGTTCTACAAGTCTTGATGTTATCCGATTTTTAGTGTTCTCCGATGCATGTTAAAATCCTATGGGATGGATCGGATAACGTTAAAGCTCCATAGAGATACATTGTAACCGCACAGGGTTTAGCGGTTGTTATCCGATCCATCCCATGGGTCCTAGGACCTTAACGTTATTCGATCCAATTCTCCTCCCCAGATTACTTAGCGTTATGCGATTTAAGCGTTATCCGAGGTAAACGTTATCCGAGGTATAACTGTACTTTCAAACTCACCATGATAAGGAATCTCAAGAGGGACTTGCTGAAATTGACCTATGTTCTGAAAAGGCCACGCTACGCCCTGTGTCGATGCCGTGTCACCTTCCTGAGCAGGACTCCAAGCTATTACAGCAGGGTCTTCAATCCACACGTCTGTGGACAAAGGAGAAGCATCGACAATCCCTGAATCAGTTTGCATCCTTACTGTTGCCCATATAGCATTGTCACCCAAGGCCTCTCTTTCCTCTGCAGGTAGATTTGCCAGAGTAGTTTCTACAAATTCTTGTAGTACAGGAGACATTTCTGTCTCAACCATGTGCTGTTGCTGTGGTTGCTCCCGGTCACCAGACTGAGGTGATATGTTCAGGTCACTCAAGGTTGTCATTAGTAGCTCTGGGCCTTCGCACCACTCAGTAGGTAAAATAGCTGGCACCTTCTCTGATTTTGAAGTACTCTCATTGGGGTGCAGTTCACCAGCTCCTTCCTCCAGCCACTGCGGCAGCAGGGCTTGTTGCTCCTCCGAAATTGATTTGCCACCAACTGTGTCTATATGAGTGGTTGGGCTCTTTGCTAGAAGCACATTCTTTCGACAAGTAAAGAAAGCACCTACAAAAAACAATTTTAAAATGTGACTTTAGATGTTGCTTTTAAACAGCCAAATCAGATGCAGTACAGTAATATTAAAGTAACTGGCGAGCTCAGTGTTTGATTCCCCAGTGTGCCACCAGGGAAAACGGTCAATGTGTGTAGTCACGGACAAGCTGTGCAGTCCCAGGGTGCCGCAAAAGAAAGGAATGGTGTATTCTCTACCTAGAAAATCCATGAAAGGGTTGTCATAAGACTGAATTGACTTGATGACACTTATTGTTGTTGTTGTTGTTGTTGTTGTTGTTAAATTCAGCAGTAGAGTTCATTTGGCATTCAAACAGGATTAGTTCAAAGTTGGCAGAGAAGACTTCTGCCATCCTCGAAAGAAATAACAATGGTCCAAGGCAATGTTTCCTATATTTGTCTAAAACTAGACCGTATTGCTGCAGGGCTGGCTTATGATTCTGGAACATATGAGTTTATCAAAAACATGGCTTCTTTGATCACTTTAGCTGCACATGAAATTGCAGCTATAAAGAGGAGATATAGAAATGCCTGCCGAAACATTTATGCAGAACTTCCATTGCAGGTTCAAGTGAGCATAATTTAAACCTTCAGTGACACTTCATATGCCAGATATACGCTAACCAGATCAGAAGGTATTGTTAATTTTGATGTATAAGGAAGAGAATTTTGAATAGTTTCTGAACAAAAATAAAAGAAATGGAACAAAAAAGTAGCATAGAATATAAAATCTTCTGCCATGCTATTTTGTTGATTTCTTTATGTTACTCCCTACTTGGGACATAGAATTTGATAAATATGCCAGTCCAACCATCCCAAAATCTATGCCTGTCAGACACATCCAATTCCTTCAAACAGGACCAGATGAAAGTCTTCCAAGGCCACCCAGAAGGTAGAATTGGGCTCAAGTGTAATACAAGCAACTACATTGATAAAATGCCTGATAAAGAAACCTTGTTCTCACTCTTCTTATAAAAGGAAAACAAGAATGGGTATCTCCAAGCTCCTTAGAAAATGGAAATCTAGCCGACTTGCTCCCTTTCACTCTCAGCAGATGAGTAAGACAACAAATGGTTCATTATCAAATTGATTGTTGCTGTATTTTTAAAGAGGTTTTGTGGAATTTCCTGCCTTAGGTGCTAAATAACATGACCCAATAACATGACCCAACTTGCATATTATTTATTCTGACTTTGGGTAAGATGAAGTAGCAAAAATGTTGAACTGGCTTCCTACCCAACAGCAACATAAGCTGACAAAGTATTTTGAACAGGGAAGGAGCCTTAGATAGACACTGAATGTGTCTGTCGCTCCCCACCCTTTAGCTCCTACATCCCACTTTCCTACCATGGGAAATATCCTCCCAACCACCCTAGGAAGGAGGTCAAGCTGATCCCCCAGTGAGTTTAATGGCTCAGGCAAGATCACTCTTATCTAGTTCAGCATGGCACCGCACTGACACCTCATACTACAGAGTAGGCAAAAAAGTTAAGGCACCTTAAAGCAGCAGGGGTTCCCAACCTACAGTCCGCGGGCTGGACCAGGCCCATGATGCCATTCCAACCAGCCCATCGTTGTCTCCCCTGCACCCAGAAGTAGAAGTGAATGCGTTTACATCAGCCATAAAACACGCATGTGCAAACATGGCCACAGCTGACATAAACACTGAACTGGGCGCATTTACATCAGCCATATATGTGCCTGCTTCTACTTTTGGGGGGTAGGGGGGTCCAGCCCACTCAGCTATTCCTGGGGTGTGGTCTGGCCCATAGCGCAAAAAGGTTGGTCACCCCACCTTAAAGACTAATTCCTATACTTTAATATTAGCTTTTGTGGATCAAATCCACTTCATCAGACATAAGAGACTTCATTGCACTAATTTATACATATCAGGTACAGAGATACTCAATTACACAAGCTAGTAATTGGCCTCTGGCTAGGTCACTCACATCATCCTTAATTAGCAGCTTTTTAATGGCACACTGTTTATTTTGTATCTATCTACTAACCATTTACAACTCAACAGAACTGAACTTCACAGTAATAAATCTGGACCCCAATCAGGAATATTCTATTACCAGTTTTAAAAAGCCAGTGTAAACGTGTTATACCAATGATGGGGAACCTTTTAGAGCAGTGGTGCCCAAACTAAGGCCTGGGCTTGCCCCCCATTGCCAATTCATCTGGCCCACAAAGCCCTACGGGCGTGTTTTACTTCTGCTTCCAGGAGCGACGAGGGCTTCGCGGGCTCAATGAATTGGTGTTGGGGGCCGCATCTGGCCCCCAGGCCTTAGTGACTGGCTCCCTGAACCACATGATTGGCCCACGGCCCAAAAAGTTTGGGTACCCCTGTTTTAGAGACCGTGTGCCCAAACTGTAACCCAAAACCCACTGTATTTATCACAAAGTGCCAACACAGCAACAGGGGAGGAAGGAAACGTTCCCATTGAGCTGCTGGGCAGAGGGGCGGGATGAACTCTGTGCTGGGGTGACTGCACAGGTGCCCACAGAGAGGACTCCAAGTGCCACCTCTGGCATGCTTGCCATAGATCCACCACCAGTGTGATACTAACCAACCCTTCTGTGCTCCTCTGTACCTAATGTGTATAAATTGATGCCATGAGGTCTCACTCTTACTCTTATGTCAGACGAAGTGGACTCGACCCACGATAGTTAACATTTAAAAATACAGCAGTTAAGTCTTTAAGGTGCCACTTTTTTCCCCCTTAATTTTCTTTTGCTTGCTCTCTGATATGTTAGGGCTACCACTTCAAAAATCTCGCACTATAGAAACACACCATACAGTACATTTGTCTGACGAAGTGGACTTGATCCACGAAAGTTAACATTTAAAAAATACAGCAGTTAGTCTTTAAAGTGCCACAACGTTTTTTGTTTTTACTCTATGTTTCAAACCCAGAGTAACACGGGTACCATTTCAATAATGTGTGTCTGTTTCCCTTCCCCTTGTACTTCAGCCCACCTGCTGCTGCCTTATTCTGAACCACACATCCCATTCGCGACTGTTCTACGTTTTTAAATCGCCAAACTGGGGAGGGGGAAAACCCAGTACACAGTATCGTCCTTTGGGTAGTCGGTTGATGTCACGACACCCTTGTTTATTAGAACCCTAATAATGGCGAGTGGGGAGGGCAGCCTTTCTTTCACCCACAGCTTTGGGAGACCAGGAGCCTCGACAGTTACCAGAGACAAACGTCCTGGGAGCCTCTTTCGAGGCCGTTAACTGCCCGCCCCCTTCGGCGCACCAAGGAAGGAGGGAGGCAGAGACTGTGAAAAACTCCACTCGGGATTCCTGTCAAACTCGGGCCAACCGCCCTCTCGCCCGGCTCGAGGCTGCCAGGGGTGGGGGAACCCTCAGGCCTTGAGGGGAGCCGGGGCTTCTGGGAATTGAAGTCGAAGAACACCTGGCCTAGAGAGGAAACAGCCCAGCCCTCCAGGTGTTCTAAAACTTCAATTCCCAGGAGCCCTGGCTCCCCTCAAGGCCGAGGGTTCCCCCTTGGACGGAGCAGGAGAGCAAGCTCCGACTCGGCCTCGCCGTTGGCGAGAAGCCCGAGAGCGCGAGGCGAGGGCTCTCCTCCGTCCGCCATCTTACGGCGCTCGAGCGGGGGGGCGGTGGGTGCGTGAGGGAAGAAGGGGATTACCTTGGAAAACCCGAAGGAGCCGCGTTAGCGGCAGGAGAATGTAACACAGCACCGTCCCGAGCATGCTGCCTGCTCCTCCCATCCCAGCCGCCGGGCTCCGCCTCCGCCGAAAGACAGGCTGGCTGGAGGGCCGTCGCGCCTTGGCTAGGTTTTCGCTTCTCACTCGCCCCGGCTCCGCTCGACCCGGTTGAGACGGGCCAACGACGTGCCTCAGGTGGCTGAAAGGGCTGCCAGAAATCCTACCGAAACGCGCTGGGACTAGGAAGGCTTCCTGCGTTTTGCCTTCCCACGTTACAAAACACCAAACCCACAACTCTCAAAGTCTTCTTCAAAATAAAAACTAGCCTGCTGCTGCCCCACCTTCGACGGGTTTTGACAGTTTTATACAACATAGTGAATAAGGGTTATCGGAAAGTAAACAACAAAAAAAAGTTGTGGCACTTTAAAGACTCTTGTACAGTATTTTCATTTTTGAAGTGGTAGCCGTGTTAGGTTGCACAAGCGTATCAGAGTAAAAACAACCAAAAAAATGTGGCACCTTAAAGCCTAACTCCTGCATATTAATGTTAGCTTTCGTGGATCAAGTCCACTTCATCAGGGGTATCCTACTTTAAAAAGAGGAACTGCACTGGCCTAGTGGTTAAGACACGGAACTTGACTGGAAAGTCAGCAGATTGAGACCTGAGTACTGCATGATGGAGTGAGCTCCCATCTCTGTCCCAGCTTCTCCCAACTGGCTAGTCTAGAAGTTTGAAAACAAGAAACTGGAAGTAGATAAATAGGGATGACTTCAATGGGAAGGTAAATAGCATTCTGTGCACTCCAGTGTCTAGTCATGCCTGCCACATGTCCACGGAAACATCTGCAAACACAGACAGCGCTGACTTTGGCTATAAACAGATGAGCACTGAATCCTAGAGTCGGATATGACTGGTTTTCAAGCAAGGGCGACTTTTACCTTACTTTAAAAAAAAAAGACTGAAGAACACGGAATTCTGCTTCCATGTCTAATCGCTGCCCAGAGTAGGAAAATATCCCAGATGTGCACTGGTGGGATATAAATGCATTAAATAAATACCCCATTGTGAAGTTCACTCTATGCTCTTAAGCCACCATTAATTTACCTCACAAGATTGTTGTGAGCGGAAAGGAAATTCGGGAGGAGAGGAGATATAAATTAGGTTGGATTTAGATGTTTTGTGGCATCAATGGGAATACTTCACAATGTTGGGTGATTTAAAGAGTCTTTGGATCATTTTGTAAATCAGGATGGCATTTTGGTAATTTGTCAGGTGCAAAGGCTAGTAAACACTTTCCTCACTCTAAGTATCATTCGGATGGACTTTGCCTCCCCCCACCCCACTCTGTTTACTTGTTTATTTCATCTTGTGCTTTCCCAACTTAGACACTTCAGACACTTTACCAAAACAATGCAGCAACCAGTGGTGGGCATCAGCAGGTTTGCACCAGTTCGCCATAACTTGTAGCAGAAATGCTGGCTGGCCCCGCTCATCCAAGTTTTGAAATAAAGTACTGTACAGTAGTCCTAATTCAGGTGCAACGCAGGGATTTCCCCCTGGCCATGCCCACAGTGTGGTAGTAAATTTTTTTGGAGCCCACCACTGACCAAAACAATGTTTAAAAAGAGATGCATCTGCAACATACAATAATAATAAAATAATGGCTAAGTTCAAATTTTAGACCTTTCAAAAGACAAGGGAAGTGCAGCATCCCTCCATTTAAAACATCTTTTTCTACATGCCACTGAAAAAACAGCTCTTCTTGGAAGATGGGAGTTTCAGAGCCAACCTGGAAAAAGCCTTTGAAAAAGTCCTCTCTTGACTCCTCACCAAACTAGCCTGTGAGGCATTTGGACTAAGAGAGCCCTGTTCAGATAATTATGTATTTTATGAAATTTCTGTATTAGTAACAATTTTGGAAGAGTGGACGTAATTAGTAGCACCACTGGCTGCTCTAGATGACATATACTAAATTACCGGTATGTGCTTTTTATATATATCCTAAAAAACATTCCCAACCAGGTCAGCTTCAAGTATTTAAAAACTGAAAATTATAGGAAGGGAAGGTCTTAGGATTTCTGTGCTTAAATAGTTTCTTCTTTCTTAAGCCCTCCTCCTCCACTAAAACAGGTAGTGTTTTAAAAGCTGAGTTGAGTTGGCTTTAGCGTAAATATTTATTTATTTTATTTTATTTGTGTGATTTGTATATCTTAAATTACAACATTTAAAGACTTCCTTTTAAAAACAGAGTCTCACCATACTCTGACAGGGGCTGCAGGGGCTTGCCTTGTTAAGCTGGAAGGCTGGCAAGTTGGCATTGAGGCCCAGGCACTGCATGAAGGAACGAGTGCCCATCTCTGTCCCAGCTCTTGAAGACATGAAAGGAGCCTCATTTGGGTGTCCCCTGAGCAGAGTTTCTCCCACAAAAATCCTTTCAACCCAGAATAATTTCTGACATGAAATAATAATAATAATAATAATAATAATAATAATAATAATAATAATAATAATAATAATAATAATAATAATAATAATAATAATAATAATAATAATAATAATAATAATAATAATAATAATAATAATAATCTGACCAGTTTCTTTTTAGTATTTTTTTTTTTTTGCCTTTTCTTATCCCATCCAGACGGGTTCATTTACTTGACCCATGTGAGATAGTTTTGCTCAATTTATCACTTGTTTGTCTTTGCAAAAGTTGTCACTCAAAAGGGTCTTGGATTTATTTACATGTTTATTTGGTAAATGAGAGATTTGTTGTTCAGTCACACAGTCGAGTCTGACCTTTTGTGACTCCATGGACCACAGCACAAATTGCTTCCACATGTATTTGGTCCTTTTTATCTCTGCTTGCTAAGTGAGACTGATAGGTTTTATTACATACAGTATATGGTTTTTAGGAATTATAATTATTACGATGAATTTTGAACAGTTCTGCACAAACAAATTCCAGGTTAGTTGTGTTATATTTGAATCCTAACATTAATTTTAATAGAAAGAATCAGTCAGGAACAGCATATTGATTGCATGAACTTGTACAGCTTAATTTAGGAGGAATCACCTGCCTGCAGAGGTAAGGGCTTGGACAGGGCCCAAACAAATTGGGCCATGGCCATTCCACAAATTGTGGAATGGCCATGGCTATAGCATCCCCGCCGCAGCTGCCACATCACCAACAGACTCTCTTCAGCCAGTCGGGCTGGGGAATGGGAGGCAGCTGTGTAGGCTGGCCTGCTGGCCGAAGATTGCCACCCCCACCACCATGGCTGTTCCATGGCCAGCCCCCTCCCTGCTGGGAAGAGATAAGGACTCTCTTGACTCTCCTGACTGCTCTGTATTTTTTGTGCTACTGTATTGAATATTTTTGCTTTTTTGTATTGTATATCTGTGCTAGTACTTAGTAATAGTTCTTCTCAGCAGGTGGGAGTTGATTTTTATATGGATAAATTGCTACAGAGATTGATTCTCCTGATTGTATTGCATTTTCATTTTTATGTTAGAGTTACTGACTGTATATGCTTATGTTGTACTGTATTTATATTTGATATTGTAATATATGTTGCCCATGTTATGTTGGCCGCCCTGAGTTGCTTCGGTAAGTAGAGCGGCATATAAGTCTAAATACAAATACAAAAATCTCGGTCATGTTTGGCTGATGGGGTTCAAATAAATACTTGCCAGTTGTGTGGCCTTGAGCAGGTTGCATGATCTTAGAACAGCAGTAGATGAAGGGACTGAAACAATTTCTTTGTACTTGATACCTAGATTTTGAGAGGGTTGCCACAGGTCGGAATTGGGTTCATCTAGGCCTGAATTTTTATCATCCTGTTTGTAAACTTCAAAGTACCAATTCCAAATTTTGGTATTAGCTGGCTTTCTAAGTCTGCATTTGATTTTAAAATGTGGCAATCTGGCATAACCTTAGTCTCAAAGGCCAATAAATCTAATAATGCACAATCATGTACTCCCCCCCCCCCTAATTTCTACAGAACTTGCTGTCCTTTAAAGCAGGAATGGACAAATGTGCCCCTTCATAGATAGACAGACAGAGTTCACACCCCTTTGGCAAGTTTAGGAATGGTGAAGAAGAATGTGAGATGTGGTGGGCAGTCAAAATTTTTACTACTACACTGTGGGTGGAGCCAATGTCATGGGCGGAGCCAATGTCATGATATCATGGGCAGAGCCAATGTCGTAGACAGAGACAAAGTAAAAAAAACCATAAAAATAAATAGACATAAAAATACAAATTAAATAGACATAAGAATACAAATAAATACACATAAAATACACATTTAAAATAAATACACATTAAATAGACATAAAAAGACATAAAATACAAATTAAATACACACAAAACACATAAAAATAAGTCACTTACCCTGGGGAGCAGGCTGTAGGGAGCTTCAGGCTAGCAGCTGCTCTTCCTCCTCCCTGCTTTGGAGGACAGAAAGGAGGCTGCTGATGGCCTCAGCAGCAACCACCGGTTCCTCCGTGGCTGTGCGTGGCCACTCGACGCTCTGCGCTGCCACACTCCAAGCAGCAAATGGCTGCTTGGCTCGGCAGGCAGAGCGCTGTAAACGCGCATGGACTCCAAACACTGTAAGTGTGCCAAGCGTTATAGGCACGAATGCACGCCAAGTGCTGTAGGCGCGCATGTGTACCAAGCACTTGGCATGCATGCGCAGTGGGGGAATTGGCGAAAAGGTAAGTCCCCGAGGTGGTTCCCCCCAAAAGCCACTACCGGTTCTCTGGGACACTGGGGAAAGCTACTACCAGTTCTGGCAAACCAGCTGCTGCCCATCACTGGAGATGTAGGCCAAAAACATCCAGAAAGCCACACTTCCACATCTGCTTCAAGTGACCAACTATACCACATTTTGAGACAAAATCTCTCACCTGACGTCTGATCCATTTTGGTCCAACTTGGCAAAGACCTGGCACAAGTCACAGTTGTGTGACCATAGGAGTTACTGTACATCTTGAGTCACAATGTCTAGGTGAGGTCATGGAATACATAGGATAACATTAAAGTGACCTGAACTCAAGAGGGACAAACAGCATGCATAACACATCACTAGTCCCAGTGGTATCAGAAACAGTATCATTTGGGATTAATCACTGCCAGCTCAAAACATAGATGGTGAAAAATAATTGTTGGTGGATGACACAAGGAAGTATTTTATTTTAAAAGGGTTTGAAATAGAGAGTACTCCAAATTGCCAGTAACCAGTGAGAAAAGGGAAATATCAAGAAGCAGAATTCCTGTTTCCCTCACAATATCATGGACTATCTTCACTTTGACTTTGAGGAGGATGAAGGTGAGAGTATTATATATATACTGTTTAAAATAAAAATTGTCAAAATAATGTCAGAGACTCAGCACATGTTTTGCGTATACAATGACTCTTCTAAGTTTATGTGCATGTGTATATCAGATGCTAAGAGAAAAGGTGAACATTTTGAGATGTCTTGTGATACTGTGAAGTAACCTGGGTTGTGTGATTCTCAACTATAAGTGAATAAAACAAGCAGAGATAGGATTTTTCTTTTCCCAGATAAACCACAAGTTGTGTTATAAACATGATGGTGTCATGCAGAGACTCCTTGTGGGTCTGGAACTGGGGAAAGATAGGGATCATTAAGAAAAATGAGTTTTACTTATCAGAGGGCAGTTGACTTAATTTGTCTTGTTGGATCCATTATTGAAAGCATGGGGAACCTGTGGACTTCTTGATGTGGCTAGATTGCAACCCTAGTCATCCTAAATTATTGGACATACTGATTGAGACTAATGGAAGTTGAAGTTCGAGCACCTCTGGAGAGCAATTGGTTTGCCCTTATAGCTTTCCTGGCCATGGCTAAGTGGTTGCAAATCAAGTAAAATTATAATTTTACTTGATTTGCAACCACTTAGCCATGGCCAGCTCCCCTCAGATTGTTTAATTGGAAATTCTGGCAATTTGTCCTTTTTCAAAACATTCCAGTTAATTGTGAGTTATTTTATTATGGTATGTCCTTTTCGCATGGTTCTCCTTTGGGGGGGGGGGGAGTTGAAATATGGAGAGCTGGTGGAGTGAAATGAGAGCAATAGCCTGTCTCCTATCCGTGCCCCTAGTCCACACTTCCTTTCTTTCCTCACACATATCAATGTCTGAATAAATACAAGTGTATCTCATGTCAGGTTAAAGTACTGAATAACGTATTTAAGGAGGGACATGAAGTTCATGTTAATAACCTAAAGACTGGAAGAAAGAGGCTAAGCAACTCAATGTGAAAAAAGAAATTGAACCATTGTGACATATTTCTTTCGGTCGACCAGTCAGGGCAAAATTGAGCAGAAGCAACACTAGAGTCTCATGCATGTTTTTTAAAATGATCTTCAGGGTCTGTTTTCTGAACTCTGCTTTTGCCTAATTGTAAAATAAATAATGAATTGAGGGTAAGATAAGTGATATCACATCTAAAAACATCTAGTTACAAACTTCAAACTGGCATTTAAACCAGTTTATCTCATTAGAAAAGAAGACAACATTCCTCCAAGCTTCAGATTGACACACTTGACAACCAGCAAGCCTTCCAGTGAGCAGCAAGAAAGTGGTACTGGAAAGGGAGGGAAATGATTGTCATAATTGTTGGTGGAAAGTCAACAAAGTGTGAAGGATATACTAAGGGTAACTGAAAGTACAAAGTATGGATCAACACAGGGTTGAGAGAAGGCAGATTCTAGATGTAGAAAATAACTAATTTGAAGCAAACAACTGCATTTTCTGGAACATGGGCTGCAGGCATCCTGGAGGAATAACTTCAAGTGACAGCAAGTGAGTGATTCTTATAGTTCTGGTTTGGACAGTAGCCATTGATTTGTGGCAGTATTTTGGTGAATGCTATGGCCAGTAAAAAAGAGAGCAATACCATGATAGGGAAAAAAGCTAAATGACATTTCAGTTACTCTAGGGCTCTACAGATACAGCAGTAACTATTTACAGATAGCAACATAAGGTTCTTGTGCACCACATTGTGTACTAGGCAGTGGTGGGGTTCAAAAATTTTTACTACCTACTCTCTGGGTGTGGTGTGGTGGGTATGGCCAGGGCGAAACCCTGAATTCTTTCAAAACTTGGATGGGTGGGGCCAGCCAGAATTTCTGCTACCAGTTCTAGCGAACTGGGGAGAACCTGCTGAATCCCACCACTGGTACTAGGCATCACATGGATCTCACGCTCACATCTCCAGAATGAATGTGATTGGTCTTGTTTCAGGCGAGGATGGTGAGATGTCAGAAGGTAGCGAGTCTGCAGAAGCACAATCTCTTACTGATACCACTGACAATGCAGAAGAAAAGACAAGAGAAGACAGTTCTGACACAGATCTTGAGATACAAGGTGAATGTTTACTGCTCTGTCTCCAAACCTTTCCCCCTGAACATTTCACCAATAACCTTGTGAGATAGTGAATTATCCAAGATTACTCTATTGCTGTTGCTAAATTAAGAATACCATTTGCCTCTCTTACCCTCATTTTAGCTCATCAAGGCAAAGTAAGGCATGGGTCAGCTTTAAAAGTAGCCTTATCAAAGCTCCTTGATGAGAATATCCTTGCCAGAATTATAGAAATGAAGATTTGGCCTTGAATTTACAAAACTGGTACAGAGGGAACAATCTAGTTGTAGAAGCCCAAAGACACATCTATATATAGCAGTGATGGTGAACCTTTAAGAGACCAAGTGCCCAAACTGCAACCCAAAACCCACTTATTTATTGCCAACACAGCAGCAAGGGAGGAAGGAAACACTCCCATTGGGCTGCTGGGCATAGGGGTGTGGTGAACTCTGTGCTGGGGGAGGGCGGAAGTGCACCCATTGGGCTGCAGGGCAGAGGGACGGGGTGAACTCTGTGCTGGGATGACTACATGGATGCCCACAGAGATGGCTCTGAGTGCCCTCTCTGGCACGCTTGCCATAAGTTCGCCACCACTGATATATAGAATCCATAAAATGAGCAGATAGGTACAACATAAACATAAATCCCCACAAAACTTACAAATAGAATTCCCTTGTCATTGATAAGGTTGACTTTGTGAGGTTAGTTTGAACATAAGTAGGACTTGGTCTGTTTCTAAATTCTAGCTGTATCATAAAATAGGCTTGGTATGACTAAAAGAAGGCTGGAGATCTGTTATTTATTGGGCAAAATGCTGTTGTAGCAGAATAAGCCCATTGAATTATTGCAGTTTATGGAAGATTTGATTTGCTATGTCCCCATTGATTCAATGGGCCTACTCTACATGTTATTTACTATACAGTGGTACCTCGCTTAAAGAGCATCATGTGTTCCACGGGATTGCTCTTTAAGCGAGTTTGCTCTTTAAACGAAACACCATTGTAAGTGACCAGTTGTGATTTCTGGCGAGGGGGGGGGGGACTACAAAACCCAATTTAGTTGTTAAGCGAGTTTTTGGTTGGTTTTAGTTGTTAAACGAGGTGACCATTCAGAGAAAATTAGGTTCTTTAAGCGAGTTAGTCTCTAAGGGAGGTGCTCTTTATGCAAGGTTTTACTGTACTAAGCAACAGAATTTTGGCCATGATTCAATGGTGTTTTCCTTGCAGTTTAAGGTCTGCACATATATAACGCATGAAGAAGATTTTCAGAAGAGTTCAAATTTAGAGATATTTTAAGCGTCACCATCTCACATATTTCCATCATTTTTAATAAGTATCCCATTTAATCTAAGGGTATAAACTGTTTTGTGAAACTTCTCTCTTTTTCTTTGTGTTGAGCACAGAAAAATGTTTTGCCAATCACATTGTTTTGCCTTTTCAGATGCTGAGCCATCATTTGCAGCCATAGAGGGTTCAGAGCTGTATATAGAAGCTTGCAAGCTGGTGGGAGTGGTTCCTGTCTCATATTTCATTCGAAACATGGAAGAACCTTTTATGAACCTAAGCCATCATGGGCTGGGGCCTAAAGGAACAAAGGCCATTGCCATTGCTCTAGTTGTAAGTGCCTGGCAAGATTTTTTGTCTGTGCTACTGAAGACTAAATATTTTCCCCTCTTCCTTGGAGTGGGAGGGGAACAAGAAGAGTAAGAATGATAAAATTATGTTACTACTAGATATGGTTTAAAACAGTGGTGCCCAAACTAAGGCCCGGGGGCCGGGGGCGGCCCCTGACGCCAATTCCCCCGGCCCACAAAGCCCTCGTCGTTCCTGAAAGCGGAAGTAAAACACGCCCATACAGGCACGTTTTACTTCCGCTTCCAGGAGCGACAAGGGCTTTGCGGGCCGGGTGAATTGGCATCGGGGGCCACACCCGGCTCCCAGGCCTTAGTGAACAGCACCCTAAACCACGTGACCGGCCCACAGCCCAAAATGTTTGGGCACCCCTGATTTAAAAGCATTACTGGCAATTTCTTCAATGCAACCCTCATTGTAGGGTTTTGCATCATATTAAATAGAATTACCATTGTTTTCATGTTCTTGGAATTGTTGGATAAAATAACAGTGAAGTTATTTTAGTTCCAAATGTTAAAGCAGGGATTCCCAATTTAAGGCCTGTGGGCTGGATCTGGCCCACAGCACCATTTCATATGGCCCCCTACCCCTCTAAGGGCATTCAAGAAACAAAATGGCTGTCCCTTTGAGGCTGTTGAGACAAAATGGCCACCCCCCATCGTGCAGCCAGTGCAAAATGGCTGTCTGGCTCTCAAAGCTGACTGAGAGAGCATGACCTGAGCCCTGGCTTGAAAAGTTGGGAACCCCTGTGTTAAAGAAATAATCACACGGAGCTTTGTCAATGCATATTGACATTGATCAGCTAACTCTTCTAGGTAAAGGCTGCCCTTGCTCGAAAGCCAGTCGTATCTGACTAGAGGGTTTGAAGGTCATCTCTGTTTACAACCAAAAAGCCAGTGCTGTCTGCATCTGCAGACATTTCCATGGACATATGGCAGGCATGACTAGACATGGAACACTGTTTACCTTCCCACTGAAGTGGTACCTATTTATCAACTTGCAATTTCTTGCTTTCGAACTGGTAGGTTGGCAGGAGCTGGGATAGAGATGGAAGCTCTGTCATGCAGGAGTTGGGTCTCTAACTGCTGACCTGCTGACCTGTCAGTCATTAAGTTCCGCATCTTAACCACTAAGCCTCTGCAGTCCTAACTCTTCTAGTGATCTTTAAATATAAGTACAATGTCTGCTCAGTGATGTGTTAGAGAGGGATACAACCATTATATTTCATGAAAAGAATCTGGAAACATCCACTGGACCCAAATATGAAAGAGAGACAAAATATGTTGAAGAAAACAGGTTTACTACATTTCAAAAACTGTCCAATGTGTTTCAGCTAAATAAATTCCTGTCCTTCTCCAGTGTATGTTTTTTTTAAAATGCAAAGAATAATGTATAGGTTAACATCAGAGATCAGAGCATGTTTTCCAACTTATCCCTTGTGGCTGTTTATTAGTCTTGCTAGACAAAAAGGCCAAGAGATGTTTGAGGTGGTATGGCCAATTATACTGATGAGGAAAATTTAATGAGAGTGTGAGAGTTAACTTTCTTACACAACTGTCCCAGTCCATTCCACACCCTTTGATGGCTGCTCATGCCACACCTTTGATGGCTGCTCTTTAGCTAAAGAGACATTTATTTTATCACAGTTCTATTGTCCCAATCCTCCCCACCCCCTTTTTGGTTTATAATAATTACAGTACAGTACTATGAATGCAGTCTTTCCATCTGGAAGTGAATCAGGGTTTGGATTGTGGTGAGTTGGGAAGGCAACCCCAGCTGCAAAATCTAGACTCAGAGGCAAACTTCCCTTGGTATGAATGGCAACTGCTACCTCTGAGAGACATATGATTTCCATTTGCAGGGGGAAGATTGATGGCCTGGCTACACGACTCAGTTGAAGGAGTAAACAAAAGGTTGCCCATGCTTAAAAGCCACTCATATCTGACTCTAGGGTGCAGTGCTCATCTCTGTTTACAGCCAAAATAGGCTCACTTAAGGTTCTGGAGAAGCCCTATATACAATTTAGTGTGATCCTGCCATATACACCTCAAGTGATCCTCTTTAGCCCACCTTCCTTAAGAAAACAATGGGAATGGGGAAGTCTCCCTTTCTTCCCACTTCCACTCTTACCCTCTTCCTGGGAAGAGGACACTTTCAATTAATTTTCCCCCTAAACTGTATTATTATTATTATTATTATTATTATTATTATTATTATTATTATTATTATTATTATTATTATTATTATTATTATTATTATTATTATTATTATTATTATTATTATTATTATATTCAATTTATATGCCGCTCTCCTTGCCGAAGCATCTCAGAGCGGCTTACAATGTTACAATATCAATCATTAAAAACAGCACAATATAAATATACAGTAATAGATACGATACAGTCAATATAGTCAACAAATCTTTCATAAAAATAAGGATATAATACAGTCAGGAAAATCCAATACAATAAAAAATACGCTAAAAATAGCACATGAGCACTGTCCTATAGAATTTAAAAATAAAAAATGCTTCATGGAGGGACAGAGGAAACTTTACATTTCCTGGATATTGCAAAGTGGCTAAGCTATCTTCTCCAACCATTTAAAAATACAGTAGAACTCTGTATAACGAATGCCTCGTACAGCAATTAAATTGTACAATGAGGACTTGAAAAAATATTGTGCCCCGTATAACAACTAAAATTGTTAAATGATGTAATGCATCTCTATGGGAAAAATCACACAATGAATTTTTGTTGTTGTACGATTTTTCCCATAGAGATATTCATTGTACGATGTATCCCATAGGAAAAATCACTATAGTATGCATGCATTGTATAGCAAATTTTTTGTACAACAATGAGCCCCGTGGAATGGATTAAAATCATTGTACGAGGTACCACTGTACTGGGAAATTGAAAGTGGAAGGGAAATTTAAAGCATAAAGCTCTGCTTTGGTTGATCCCAACAATTGTACATGCTGGAAATGAACCCAAGTGGAGCAATCTTTCCTGCATCTAAGAAACAGTAGCCGCTGACAGGAAACCAGAAAGGTATGGATAAGAACTCTCCGGGGATGGACCTGTTCATGTTGTTACTTGCATTGTCTGGCCACTGGCAAAAGGAGCAAACCATCAGTCCCCACAGTGGACCAAAGAGCAGGATAAATGCCCATGTAGTCACCCCCTGAGACTCTGACTATCCATGCTGCAGTCTCAATTCCATCAAACATATATGCATGGCTACCAGTTAAAGCTAAAAACATGTTAACTACATTCACAGAATTAACTTAATACTGTATGTGTTTTGTCTATATAGCTTACTGACATGACTACATTTCAAAAAGATATTTTTGGTTACTGAAAACAATATTCCAGGAAAAGACAACACTGAACAAATGCTTTTTCTGTCAGTTAATACTACTAATTGCCTGCAGTTCTCTGTTCTTCTTTCACTTCTTCAATTCTGCAGTCTAACACAACCATCACTCACTTAGAGCTGGAGGATAATTGGATTCTTGGTGAAGGAACCACATATCTGGTGCAGATGCTGCGGGAGAACTGCTACATCCAGGAAATGGTATCCAACTTTATGTCTAACTGTAAGATGAGCTACATTAGTCAGTCCCCTTAGTGGCATCACTCGTTTTTATATTAATTTGCAGGCCTTAGTTTGTTTGTCCCTGAGAACTGTCATATAAACAGCAATCTAATAGAGACAAAATAAAACTCTAGTGACAAAATGAGGAAGTGGATTTGTAAAGATTTTCTTCCCAAGAAGCCTAAAGAAGTGATTTTCGAAGTTGCAGCTTCTGCAGTACGGTGTAAAGGTGATCAGTGATCAGTTCCAGTCCCCTTCACAATGAACAGTGACCAACTGTGTGAATTTGCTGTGGTACTTTTTCCTGACTAATCTTTCCCTAAGTGGAGCAGATCAGTTTTACAGATAACTGGGAATGTCAGATTTTTCAAGCATTCAAAACAGCTTCACCCTCTGAAGTATTTCCCCCATTTCCTACTATTCCTCATCCACATCCTGCTTTCTTTTCAGAACATTTCCAATAATCATCTTGACACGGAAGGAGCTGAAGCTATCTGCAGAATGTTCTTTCATAATATTTCTAATGTTCGGGCTATTCAGCTTGCAGGTAAGTTTCTTATACTCCTAAACAGCAACCATGATAGTATTCCTGCATATCCAGAAAGACCTTTAAAGTACATTTGACTACATTTTGTGAATGGCAGAAGAATTGCTACATTAGTATATGGATGCAGCACCATGAATAGACACCTTATTTCAAAGTACAGTGGAACCTCATAAAACAATCGCCCCGTATAGCAATGAAATCATATAACAATTAGGTTTTTTGGGGGAAATGGCATCCCTCATAACAATTTTCCCTATGGAAAAAAATTGTACAACAATTTTTCAATGGGGAAAACCACTTAGCGGGGGGGGGGGATCGTTGTACGATGCATCCCATAAAGAAAATCACTATACAATGCATGTATCGTACAGCAATTGTTTCGTACAACAATGAGCCCTGTGGAATGGATTAAAATCATTGTATGAGGTACCACTGTATTTACCTCCTCTGCAGTTAAAAAGAGGCTTCCAGAGCAACTTAGGTTTGATGTTATGAGTCAGTCCTTTCCATAAAATAGGAAAGGGAGAGGAAAGGAAAGGAAAGGAGAAGCAGTTAGGAAGATGGAGGAGAAAAGCAAACTCAGGCACTAGATCCATAGTTGCAGAGTTTCACAAGTCATGGAGTTGGATCTCAGCACCATAGAAAAGCTGCTGTTTGTCTTCTGTTGGCCTAAGCAGCTGAGGTTTGTCACTGGAGAGAGGAGGCTCTCAGTTGGAAAAGTACAGGAGGGATGCCATTGCTCTTTCCATGACTACAGTAGTCACAATACTTTTATATGCCTAAGGTTCCAGCTCTAGTTTCCTGGGGGAAATGATCTTTGGTGGCAGATCTGGGAGAAAGTTCCACTTGCAGCCCTGCAAAACTGTTGCCAATCCAAGTAGATAATACTGGGGAAAGAGGGCTCACTGGACCTGCTCAGGACTAGAAAACTTTGGTTTGAGAGTCAGCAATAAAGTGGGACCAACATCAGAATGTTGTAGGAAATAATGCTCCTGTTCATTCTTCCCTAGGATTTATTTTCCTCCCAAAGAAGCATGCTCTGTCTTTGTCAATCTTTTTTATGGCTTTCATCCCTCTGAGATGGATTTTTGACTTCTTCGGAGCTTAGGGCTCCCTCAGCCCTTCATGCGCATGGGTGTTGTTGTTACAGCTTTGCAAGGATCAATAGTCAAAGAACAAGTCTGCTATTAATGTACTAAGGGTGCAGTTCTGGTCTGCATGTACCATCTTTGAAATGCAGTTGCCCTGTGTAATTCCAAAACAAAACAAACAAAAGATTTTCAAGGGACTCAAGAGGTAAACATGTGTGCCTTATTTTGACCACTATCTTGATTTCCCAAAGTCACATTAATATGGTGCCTGTACTTGTAATATGTTACCCCTGTTTGCTGTCACTTTGGATAAGATGATTTTCATGAAGAGAAAGTCTGTCTTACTGAATAGCAAAAGGCCACATGCCTATAGTTTCATCTCTCAGGAAGACTACTGCTCTGAATTCCTACTGCTCTCTCCCATGTTCTGTGTGAGGTGAAGAAGACAGGGATATTTGACATATCTTGTGTGTGTGATGTGTGTTTTCTACGCAGAACTGTGTTCTGTGTAGATAATGGCTTCCTATAATTCACACTCCTGCTCACACGTTTTCTTTTTCTTCAGGGAACAACTTTACAGAAGAATCAGCAATTTATTTTTCTGAGTCTTTAATGGTAAGTAATTTGCCAACAGGTGAAATTAAAACCAAAGATAGTATGAATGTAGCTAAGACCATAGGGGAAATATTGTGACAGATGGATCGTTCAAAGCTGGGTCAACAGCCTACGTCAGTGATGGCGAACCTTAGCACTCCAACTGTTCTTGGACTTCAGTTCCCAGAAGCCCAAGTCCCTATGAATTCACACAAATGGGTTTACTGTGTGTATGTGCAGTAAACCCATTCATGCGGATTCACAGGGACTTGGGCTTCTGGGAATTGAAGTACAAGAACAGCTGGAGTGCCAAGGTTTGGCATCACTGGCCTAGGTGGTCTCAGGATGTTGTACTATATATGAAGCCAATAAAACCCTGCCGACTTTCCTCCACCGATCAGCACCATCACTGTGATCTCACTCAGGATTAAAAGCCTTTGCCAGCCTCCTGCCGCCAACATCACAAGTAATGCCAATAATATCAGTAAAAATAGGATTGCCACACTCTCCAAATCTGGACAACTTCATTTGCATAAGTGCAAATTTGATAGTCTAATTAGTGCATTGTACAGATCTGCCAAATAAGCCAATTGATGCACATTTTAACATGGTACAAACTATGCAAATTAACTGTTGTAAAATTATGCAAACCCAGTGCACAAGCTAAAACGTTCATACTAAACCATAAGTAGGGCTGAGGCAGGAATAGTAGAGAGATATAGAGGTATGTATAGGTTTTAAAAGCCACCTCAAGAACCACAGTTGAACATTCTGATGCTTCTGCCATGTTTGCCTTATTATTATTATTAATTAATAATTAATAATTAGTCATCATCATCATCATCATCATCATCATCATCATCATCATCATCATCATTATTATTATTATTATTATTATTATTATTATTATTATTATTATTATTATTATTATTATTATTATTATTATTATTATTATTATTAAAATTGGTCTGCTCATCTGGAGAAAGGGAGAATCATAGCAATTCCCTGGGACTTCGGCTGTTTCCTTCAGACCTCACAAGAATCTTGACCACTGTAAGAACAAAATATTGGACAAAATTGGTCTTTGATCTGATCTAGCATTTACTTCCTTGGTTTTTTAAAAAAATTATTTATACAATATTCATATTCTGCCCTACATCCAAGAATATCAGGACACGGTACAAGGTTTAAGCCCGTGATGGTGAACCTTGGCACTCCAGATGTTCTTGGACTTCAACTCCCAGAAGCCCAAGTGTCAGGGGCCCGATGGACCTTGGAGTCCTGCACTTCACTGTCTGGAAACGGGACCTCCCGGAACCCTGAGTCTCAGCCTGGTCCCTTCAAGCTTCAGTGTGGGCAGAGGTAGCCTTCTGCCTTAAAACAGGGAAAGTTGGTAGCTTGGATAACAGTCCGTTTAGGTTCTGCTACCTCCCCACACCAATACAGTTTCCCACACACAGAGCAGACCTGCAGATCCTCCCCTCTCTCTGGGCTGACACTTGGCAATTTAAAGTCATAAGCAAGACCCTTAATCAAAGGTCTTTCCTGCTCTGTACAGATTTCTGCTCTGTAGCTTGGTTTTGGCAACTCAGTAACCAAACCTTGGATTGTCTTTTTCCATTTATTAAAAGACATCATAAATCCATTTATATGCAGGATACATAATGAAGATAAAAACTAATCTACTCTATACGACATAACAAATTAATAAAACAATAAAACAAAAAGAATAACTTTCCTCACCTAAAGCATCTCTGTTCCTGATGTCTGTAAGGCAATGGGCAGTGTGCCCCCATTCCTGGTCGCTTCTTCAGAGATTCATGTCATTGGTCAAAAGACATGATACAGTAATACCTTGGATAACGACTGCATCGGATAATGCTAAAATTGGATAACGATGCAAAATTTCCAAAGAAATTTTGCATTGGTTAATGATCTGTTAGTGTTATCTGATGCAGTCGTTTCGTAGCAGCAGGGTGGCTGGAAAGCTGAACAGGGTTCTCAGTTCAGCTTCCCAGCCACCCTGCAGCTGCGGAGGCATGAGTGGATGGCTAGGGAAGCCAATGGGGAGTCCCCATCAGCTTCTCCAGCCACCCTGCAGCTGTAGATCGGGTCTTCTGATCTCCCTGGAGCAGGCAAGGGGATCAGAGAGGCCGAAATGCCTGGTCCAGGGAGATCAGAGGACCCAATCCAAGCTGTTTCTGGGCTTCCCCAACATCCATGTGGACAGTAAAAACATCAGATTTCTGATCTTTGTTTAGATCCTTTGAGGGTCTAAACAAGAGTGGCCAAGAAGCATGCAAAATTATCACACTAAGAGCAGATTGAATAGCAAACCAAGCAGCTGCCCCAGGACTGGATTTGAAGAGAAATAGTAGAAGAAGAAATCTAGGATGTACACCATATCAGCATAGGCATGTCAAGTATGATTTTGTAATGGTTGAATTGAACCATCTTGAAGATGTAATCCCCATAAAATTAAGAGAATAATTTGATGCATATTTCACTCCAAATGTTCATTAGACTCCAAATAAAGAGGCTACACTTTGAAAGGCAGGCCTCAGAGGCTACATCTGAATGTACTGATCATTGTGCCCCTTCTCTCCACAGGCCAATTATAGAATGATGGAGTTGGACCTCAGTCACAATGAATTTGCGGAGAAGGGAGGAGAACAGCTGGGACAGATGTTGGGTAAACTTCTTCATTATGTTTAAAAGCCACCAACACTCAGGAAATCACTTTATCTGCTCCCTTAGGATTGCCATGTCAGCAGTATCTCGTTGTTTGTTATGTTGTTCTGCTGTCAATTCAACACACATATATTTTGTTGTTGTTGTTCGGTCACACAGTCAAGTCCGACCCTTTGCAACCCCATGGACACCAGTCTTTTAAGCAAAAATAAAAACCATTGTTGGAAGATCTGCATAAAATTTAATGATGGAAAGCCCATTAAGACCAGATAAAACAGAAGTCAAGTGATATGTATTTCAATACAATACACCAACTTCTGTCATTTAGCTGGAATTAAACTCTTATGTTGTAGTTATCAATGTGAACATAGTATTTCATCCCATCCATGTGCCTGAAGCTAACATGTAACATCAGAAGGCTTTGTCCCTGTTTTATCTCATGTTATTTGGATTTATTTTATTAAATTTAATATTTGCTGGTTTTTGTTTCCCATTCTATCAAATTTCAGGGCCAGAATCTAAGATTGTGAGTGGATGCTTGTGATTGTGATGTCCATAGGAAGGCAATCTGGAGTGTTGTGGGGGAATGGATCTTTGTAATACTATGGAGAGAGTGCAGTCCAGCATTGGCAAGGAAGCAACTATAACACCCATGTGAACACTTTTTCATTCTGTCCTCACAGTGAAAATTAATGGAGGAATAAAGATTCCCAAACATTAAAGTCTGGCCAGATTATCCTGCTATGGTAATAGAGTAGACCATACTGCCAGCAACTCAACACCAATCGTCAGGTGACAATTAACAAACTGAACAACCCTGAGGGCTAATAGCCTTGGATGGCAAAGTCCAATCTTATTGTACCAGCTCAGAACCTTTCACTTCTGGTGTACAAATATATAACGTTGGCACCGAAGATAAAAGCCTGACCAAATATTTCCATTTTCTTGAGATCAAATTCTAGCAGCAGTGGTCCTGTAAAACCCCTTATCTGTCTCTAAACATTTCTGGCATTTAACTGCTACCACAAATGGACTGCAAACTCTGTGATTTCTAACCAGATAGGAAACCACATCAGATAGAAAAATGAGACCAGAATTATAATAACATTTTATCTGAACCAATTCAGCATTGCCAATGTCATCAAGTATTATCCTAGTGTGAAGGTCAGCACGTATCTGCAAGATGCAGATAAATTCATTATTGTGATGATGGCAAAGAGTTACATGCATGCAGACACGTTCATGTGTGCACGCATGCACACATCTGCACATGCATTTTGTATTTGTATTTCTATTAATAGCCAGCTTAGGGAAGCAAGGGTTGGGTTGGTGCTAAACAGGGATTCTACATAAGTGTTGTACCCAATTTTGGATTATGTGTGAATGGAATATGAAGAGTAATGCTCATTCTGAATCTGTTAACACATTAGAAACCAACCTTGGGACCCCAGATATTCTTGGACTACAATCCCCAGAAGCACTGATCTGCAGGTGTGCTGACTTGGGATTCTGGTAATTGAAGTCCAAGAACACTTGGAGTCCCAAGGTTGGGAAACCCTGCAGTAGAGCAATTTCAAGGGTGCAAACAACATCTGGAAGACCTCTTGAGCCCCATCTGTAGAATGGAACAAGGCAAAGTTTATCTGAACCCAAGAGGCAGGTTTTCAAGAATGCATGTGAACACCAGTTGCCCATTAGTGTATATTAAATACTGTATGTACATCTACATAATTTGTAAGCATATTGCAATCGCTCTGATCCTAAGAGTAGGGTGGGGGGAAACTTTGTAAACAGAAACCTCATTCATGGGAGAAAAAGGTTGGAACTAGCTTGGAGGAAGTGCTTCCTTAACTTCCAGTAGTTCTATTGTTGAGAACGGTTAAGTGATAAATGAGCTGGGCAAAGGAAGAAAATAAGATGTGTTGGATGGGTAAGCAAAGAAATGAGGCAGGGCGGCAAGAGAAGGAAGAGGATCTCGGAGGGGACAATGACAGCAGTGGGTGATGGGGGAATACTGTTTCTTCTCCAGCCTCAAGTGGTAGAGGGCTCAGGATGTCATTATTCATTCATTCATTCATTCAGGTTTATATTATATTATATTATATTATATTATATTATATTATATTATATTATATTATATTATATTATATTATATTATATTATATTATATTATATTATATTATATTATATTATATTATATTATATTATATTATATTATATCTTTGCCATTTAATGACAATGACAGAATACATCCTCCATGGCCAATACCAACCTCTTTGGCAATCTTTAAAGCAGGTGTGCCCAAACTTTTTGGGCTGCAGGCCAGTCATGTGGTTCAAGAGGCTGGTCACTATGGCCCAGGGCCCATATCTGGCCCTGACACCAATTCATCCAGCCCATGAAACCCTCATTGCTCCCAGAATCAGAAGTAAAATGCACCCATGTGGGCACATTTTACTTCTGCTTCCAGGAGCGATGAGGGCTTTGTGAGCCAGATGAATTGGTATCGGGGGCCAGATCTGGCCCCCAGGCTGTAGTTTGGGCACCCCTGCTTTAAAGCAACAATGAATGGTGGGGATCTTGTAACCATAAGGCAGCTTTGATGAAGAAGGCTGCTTTGATGAAGAACTGAGCAAGTTGTAGATCCCAGGGCATTGTACTTATGGGCATTTATCGAATAAATGAAATGTTTTGGGCTTCACTTCCCAGGATTCTCCATCACTAGCCATGTCAGTGCTGGCTCTGATGGGAGTTGCATTCAAAGAGATCTGCTTCAGGAAGGCTGCCATAGGATATGTGTCCTTCAAGGCCAGTTTCTTCTCATTCTCACTACCTTTTTAGTTTTCTGCCTGAAAGGAAGCAAGTGGCACTCTGCTGGCTTCCTTTGGTTACTGTTATGTACCATTAAGCTCAAATCCAACCTTGACTGGGCTTTCAAGGTCACTGAAATATTTAAGGAGTGGTTTTACCAGTTGCATTCCTCACTGACTTTCCATGGCTGAACAGGGATTGTAATCCAAGTCTCGTGTGCCCTATTCCATTACTCTATCCATTATTTAGTACCCATCAACTCCCATCTCTACCTGATATACATGTATATACATATACAGCACAGTGGTACCTCATACATTGATTTTAATCCATTCCACGGGGCTCATTGTACAAAACAATTACTATGTGAGACATGCATTGTATAGAGATTTTCCCTATGGGATATATCATACAACGATTTTTTTTTTTGCTAAGTGGTTTTTCCCATTGAAAAATTGTTGTACGATTTTTTTTCCATAGAGAAAATTGTTATGTAGGATGCCAATTTTTTTCCAAAACCTTATTGTTCTGCAATTTCGTTGTTATACGGGGTGATTGTTGTATGAGGTTCCACTGTATATCTCTTTATAGACAATGATATGCCAAGATGTCATGAAGGTAATATGGAATCCTTCACTGCTGTTAATTTTGGATGACCAATATTTTCATGCAGATGCTAGGTTTTAAACAAATCAGTAGACACTCTCTGCTATCCTTCCTTCCCTCTGCTTTGACACAGTAAATACCCACCCATAGTATTATCAGATTAAAGTTATTATTAAAATAAATCCCATTTCTGGCCTTGGAGTGCTCATTTACCCGCTTAAACAGTAATGTAAGGAAAGTCACCTGATCTCATCATAATGATGGATAAAACTCTTAATTTAGGAACAGACAGCTCACCAGATGTTATTGAGTTGCAACTCTAAGTATATCAGGGGCTGCAGTGGCTCAGTGGTTAAGAAGCTCACCTTGTTAGCTGGAAGACTGGTAAGTCGGCAGTTCAAGACCTGGGTACTGCACGACAGATTGAGTGCCTGTCATCTGTCCCTGCTCCTGCCAACCTAGCAGATCGAAAGCAAGAAATTGCAAGTAGATAAATAGGAAGCACTTCGGTGAGAAAAAGATCTCGGGAACATGAAAGGAGCCTCATTCAGGCATCCCCTGAGCCAAGTTTCTCCAGCAAAAATCCTTTCAACACAGAATAATTACTGACATGAAATTATTATTATGACTCTAAGCATATTTCAAGATTGGCTGTGCAAGCTAGGGCTAATGAGAGTTGCATTGCAATGGCATCTGGAGTTGCCCACCCTGTCTTAATCTATCATCCTAGGTTAGGTTGTCACATTGTGTGACTAATGCTCCGCTAGGTCTAGTGTGGGTACAGCATTAAAAAGGGAATTCAGATCTCCACTGAATCTCTAATTTTTCATGAAATGTCCCTGAAGCTCCTCTTTCCTCATGTACAAGCTATTCCAAATACCCTCCACCACATGCATACATGTATTTTCCCAGCACCATTTTTGACTCATAAAAGTAGGATAATATTTAGCAACTTTTGCTGTAACAGATGAATTCCGGTAATGTTCAGAAGACAGCTTTACAAAACGATGGAGACTTCCTTGCCTCCTCCCTCCTCCTTTCTTCGTCTCCCAGGGCTTTAAGTGATAACTTTGCTGCCCCCTATACCTTTCCTAGGACAGAATGCCCATAAGTACAATGCCAAGTCATGTTTTGTTCGCAGAAGCATTCAGGTGGACGTCCACTGCTAACCATGTTAAGGAGCAGACATTTTTCTATTTTAAAGAAAGAAAAATCTTCTTTCAATTACTCCACAAAGTATAGAGCTTTGAATCTTTTGGCCCAGCACTAATACTGTAAGCTTTGGTTTGTCTTGGCACTTCTAACTTTTTCTTATCTCCAGACTGGTACTTCTTTTTTACCCAACTAAGAGCATGTCCAGACTGCCTTTTCTGGAGCCATCTGGGCTCATTCATTTTCAAGTTGCTTTTGGAAGGGACGGGGGCTAAATACACCCTAAGAGTGATCCTTTATCCTTACAGTGAAGTGGATGACAAGTCATTTCACCATATGGGCAAATGAAACACTTCTTCTGCTCCTCTGCAGAGGGGCAAGGAACGTGTAATTGTTTCCCTTCTTCTACCTGATCATCATAGTGCTGGATCAATTAGGAGGGTATTTTTAAAAACTGTCTCCACACACCCCTCCCCACTTTATCACCAGTCAAAAAATTACTCACAGACATGGTTTTGATTGGTGATAAAAAGAAAAATCAGAGAATTTTTTTTATCCTCCTAACTGACACAGTACTGCAATTATTGTCTCTGTGTAGAGCTAATTACACTTTTCCTGTTCCCTGTAGAGGAGCAGGGGAAGTATTTCATTCAAACATCTGATACATATAAGGAGTTTATTAACCCCTTCACAGCATACCAGATGTTTACACCGGAAGCAGCCTTTGATGGATGCAAGCCACCCTTATATACCATTCCCAGCATCTTGAGGCGCTGAGGATGATGTTTATTTGAGCACCATAAAAAAGTAGAACCTTCGGTGGGGATTCAAAAAGAAACACTCAGAGGGAGGTTGTGGCACTTGAATATCCATGACATCTGGATTCATGGAGCAACTCTTGAGAGCTCAACAGATTAGACGAAGCACCCATCTGAATCCATCTTCACTTTCTCGGGAAGATGTTTTTTGTTTTCCTTTTCTTTTTTCCCCTTAGCAAACAATGAATCACTGGAGGTTCTGAATCTGAGCTGGAATCACCTGCGGATGAAGGGTGCTGTAGCACTGAGTGCTGGCCTAAAGGTAAGAATGTGCATCTGATAGATACCATGATGGTAAACCTTGGCACTCCAGCTGTTCTTGGACTTCAATCCCCAGAAGCCCGAGTCAGCACCTGCTGATCAGGGCTTCTGGGAATTGAAGTTCAAGAACAGCTGGAGTGCCAATGTTCGATAGAGCCTGTTTTGCCCAAGTTAGGGGGGCAAAGTTCCTGGAGCAAAGCAAGGCTGCATGAGTGGAGGAAGAGGAAAGGGTAGAAGTAGGCAACCAAGAGGGAAAGACAGTGAAGGCAACAAATGAACCAAATAAAAAACAGTTCTTAGAAATACCAACATTTATTAAAGCTTCATACCTGATTCACAATAGATATACAGTATTAGACAGCACAACTGCCATTCAGGATCAAACTAGACAATACAGTTATCATGTGTTTAGACACAGTGCTTCCTCAAGTATTGAAAGTTTTATTTTGGGCCAGTTTGACATTGCATATGCTTCTCCTCATTTTTGTTTCTTGCATTCTAATATGCTTTGCCTTGTGATTGGTCACTGGAAGGTAAACAAGAGCTTAGTTTACAAGCCTAATTGCTGACACACATATTCTCTAAGAGAATTCCACTGAATGATCTGATTGATGCTTATTTAGCACTGCTAGGAGGAGGTTTTCTTGGAATTTGAAGCCTGAAGTTACCCTAAAGTCAAGCCCCAAAGAAACAGAACATCCTTGACTAAAGCATCCCTGATATGTGGCCATCCAAATTCTATTTAGAACCCTCCAATGAAGGAGAATCCACCACCTTCCATGGTGGTTCATTCCATTACTGAACAGCTCTTAGTACAGTAATACCTCAGATAATGATTGCCTTAGATAACACTAAAATCGGATAACGTCAGGGAATTTTAGGCAAACATTTGCATCGCACAAAGTTAAGATAATGTTGTGCAATGCAAATGTTTGCCTCAAATTCCTCGATGTTGAGCTCTGCCCCAAAGCCCACAGGGCTAGAGAGCAACCCTCCAGGCTTTGAGGCAGAGATCTACCAAGGCTCAGACTGCTGGTTTGGTTGGCGGGAGATTGGGTGTACCCATTCTTCTCTCAACCAAACCAGCACTACGAAGCTCACAGAGGCAGCATGGCTGGAAAGCTGACTGGGGGCTCCCCGTTCAGCTTTCCCAAACATGCTGCTGCTACGAAGGGCGTCCCTAATGAGTCCCTGTTTGGCTTCCCAGCCACGCTGCTGCTGCGCCCTTGGTAGCAGCGGTGTGGCTGGGAAGCTGAATGGGGAGTCTCCATTCAGCTTCCCAAACATGCCACCGCCACCAAGGGCACAGCAGTGGCATGTTTGGGAAGCCGACCGGGGGCTCCCAGTGCCCAGTGAGTGATCTCTGCTTTGCTTGCGGAGGAAACACACATTTCCTCTGCAAGCAAAGCAGGCTTCACTTCCCAGGATTCTCCATCACTAGATCTGCTTCAGGAAGGCTGCCATAGGATATGTGTCCTCTAAGGCCAGTTTCTTCTCATTCTCACTACCTTTTTAACTTTCTGCCTGATAGGAAGCAAGTGGCACTCTGCTGGTTTCCTTTGGTTACTGTTATGTACCATTAAGATCAGATCCAACCTTGACAGGCCTTCAAGGTCACTGAAATATTTAAGGAGTGGTTTTACCAGTTGCATTCCTCACTGAGTTTCCATGGCTGAACAGGGATTGTAATCCAAGTCTCCTGTGCCCTATTCCATTACTCTATCCATTATTTAGTGACCCATTATTTAGTGACCCATTGTTTCAGGGAGGGGGGATCTCTCTCACTATTAGGTTTGCCTACCTAACAGCGAGGGATTCACGTTGCCCATCCTGTTGTTTCAGCAGGGGGGCAGGGCGAATCTCTCTCGCTGTTAGGTTTGCCTTTGGCTATAGAAGCCTCTGGCCTAGCTTCTGTTCAGAATCAGCCCCCCCCCCCGCTTGCTAAGAGACAGCTATCCAGGGGGGCTTCTTAAGAGAGGCTGGGAAAAGAGTCCTCAGCCTCTCTTAAGAAGCCTCCCCCATTGCTAAGTCCCTTAGCAAGCCAGACGGAGGCTTTCTGAACAGAAGCTAGGAAAAAGTTTTCTTCTTTTCAGAATCAGGCCCCCCACCTGGCTTGCTAAGGGGCTTAGCTGAGGATCAGATGCTGTAATTGTTATTGAGATCATGCAACCTTGGGAGAAAGAGAGCAGGCAGCCCCCCTTTCTCCCAAGGCAAACTAGTGAGTCCCAGCCATGCCTCAGGGAATTTGAGGCAAACATTTGCATCAGATAATGTTATCCGATGCAAATGTTTGCCTCAAATTCCCCAACGTTATCCAATTTTAGCTTATCTGAGGTATCACTGTATTTTAATTATTGAAACTCACTAGCAGCTGCTGCATTTCCCACTCTTGGCTTATACTTAGGTCAATCTATTTTCCAGGGTTTTCAGGTCAAAATTAGGTACCTTGGCTTATATGCGGGTCAGCGTACACTCGGGTATATATGGAACCATGCAATTGGAAGCAAGAGATGGAGAATCTCTATTCTCTTAGTCAAACCATGGCCAGGAACAGTTTGTTGTACTGATCATGAACTGCTAATAGAAAAAATATATGTTTAGAGTAATCCGAAGACAGCTAAAAGAATATAGTGTCAAAATATAATTTAAACAACATTCATGATGAATTTAAAGTTCACATAAAGAACAGGTTTGCATTACTAAACTCAACTGACTGTGAACCAGAATAACTATGGATTAAAGACTAGAGATAGTCTTAGGGAAGAATACAAAAAGACAGTTCCTGTAGTGAAAATAAAAATAACCTAGATGGATGGCAGAAGAAATGCTTAAAATTGCAGAGGAGAGGAGAGAAGCAAAAGTAAAAAATGACAAAAGTAGAATTAGCATCCTGAATGTACCTTTTCAGTGACAGTCACACAGAGGCAAAGAGAACTATAATGCTCAGTGCAGAGAAATAGAACAGCACAAAGGGGAAAACAAGAGGCCTCTTCCTGAAGATCTGAAAAATCAAAGGGAAATTTAAGCCTAGATTAGGAATGCTGAGTGACCAACAGAAAAGCACACCATCTGAGGGAAAATAAAGATAAAGTTGAAATAATATATTAAAGACTTATATGGAAATGATAAAAAGGATGGCAGACTCCTCTGAAGAATAACAAAGTACTTACAATTTAGAAAGTAGAGTGAAATCTGTTCTGAAAGCACTGTGAAGAAATAAATCATCAGAATGGAACGCCAATAGAATTATTTTAAGTCATAAAGACTGAATTTGTCAAAATCCTAATAAGAATATGCCAACAAATATAGAAAATAAAACAATGGCCCACACAGACTGGCATAGGATCACCATGGAAGCAAACAAATGGAGTTTAATTCGAAGCAATATAGATGGCAAGGACCAGCTCTTATTCATTCTCTGGAAGACAGCTGTTGCTTTTCCAAGATGGCATTTGACGTCCACTTCTGCATCTCCATTTTGGGAGATCACGCTGAAGCTAAACTAGATTTAGAGGAAGGAGGAATGAAAATAAATGGAAGAAATATCAATACTTTAAAATATGCAGTTGACATCATCTTACTGGCAGAAAGCATCAACAATTTGGAACAATTTGTAATGAAAGTCAAAGAAGAAAATGTGCCAAAGAAGGGCTGCAGCTGAACATTCTGAAGACAAAAATCATGACCACAGAAGAAGTGAACACCTTAATGTTGACAATGAAGAAATTGAAATTGTTAAATATTTTGTATACCTTCATTCAATCATCAATCCAAATTGAGACTGCAGCCAAAAAATCAGCGGACTGAGACTCAGAAGGGCAGTAACGAAGTAGTTAGAAAAGATCATCAGGTGTAAGGATGTGTCATTGGAGACCAAAGCCAAGATCATTCACACTATTGTATTCCTAATTATATACAGATGTAAAATTTGGACAGTGAAGAGGAATGAAAGGGGGTAAATGATTCATTTGCAATATGGAGCTGGAGAAAAGCTCTGTAAATACCTTGGATTGCCAGAAAGATGAAGTGGGTGCTAGAACAACTCCTAGACACCTAAACCATTGAGGTATCCAGCATACAATAGGTATAGCATGCAAAAATATCCTTTTCCAGGAAATATCCATTTTTGCCCCACCTACTGAGGGCCAAAAAGAGCAAGGAACCTGAAGAAATAGATGATGTCGTAGACCCTGCTATTCAACCCTGTGAACTATGATGCTATTACATCATTAGTTCATGATCTGATCCAGCAAACATCCATCCATAGATGCAGCTGTGTTAGTCTATCTGAGCATGTTGTAAGAAAGAGAAAAGGAGAGTGGCAAATACTGTTATGTAATCTTTAAAGTACCTCAGTAGTTTGCACTCTCCCTCCCTCTCTCCATTTTGTTTTTGTTTTTTAAAAAAAGAGATCTGTGTTTCTTTGTTTACCAATTTATTATGAAAAATGCACATACTTCCTTTCATCAAACTGGATTCAAGGGAGATTTGCAGGCTTTAAAAAAGCAACAAGATACAGTATATAGATAACACCTCAAACAAATGTTAATTCCTGACCTCTATCTTTTTGAAGGCCAATGGATCCCTGAAGATACTTAACCTCTCATGGAATGGCTTTGGCAATGAGGGAGCTTTGGCTTTGGGGGAAGCACTCAAGGTCAACAATGTGCTAACTGAATTAGATATTAGCAGCAACCATATCAACAATGAAGGGACCTTAAAGCTGTGTAAAGGCTTAGAAGTCAATGGGAGTCTTAAAATCCTGAAGGTAGGAACACATTTTCTGAACTACTCTGAAATGACCCAATCCTTATGTTTCTTAATCCTCCAGACTCTCAAGTATTTCCTTTTTCTTTTTAATTCAACAATTCTTAATATTTTTCAGTTGTAACAAAGGTGACAATCCTGGGCTTATTTCATTTTTATTAGCTTCCATGTTTCTGTGGTATTTTTACAAAACATATTGTGTATCTTTTTTCTTTTATGGTCTTCTCTTTTCATATTATCAAAAAATCATCCTTTACCTTCCTCTGCTATTTCTCTTAAGGCTAAGCTTTTCCATATTAACCTTTCCTCTGTCAATATTCTTATTATAGCTCTATTTTGAAATGCTCTATAATCTGTCAAAGTCAGTATTCCTAGCCCTCCTTTCTTTTGGGGGATGTACCACAGTCTTTTATTTAATCTAGATTTCTTATAACCATTACAGATATTAAAAAGGGGGAAATAAAGAATAACAAATTTCTACATATATGGGAAGACTTCATTGAATCTGTGTTACAAAAATCTAAAGGATTCAGTAAAGTAGTTTCTGGAAATAGAGAAAGGTACAATAATAATAAACAGAGAATTAAGATATGTGGAATAGAAGGAATGGTCCCAAGGATGGAGAGTGCACTTGTTAATTGTTATATATGTTTTATGTAATATAAATAAGGACGGCTAAATAATGCAAATCTGATATGAAGCTATATATTGTTATGTTTTATTGTTATTATTATTTTGCTTTTTATATTTTATATGTGTATTATGTGTTTTGAAAATTAAAATTAAAAAATTGAAAGGAAAGAAGATCATCTGGCTGGCAATATAATAGTGCTATTATATAGCATTGATATACAGTAGTTTTCTGGGCTTAGATAGGATTTCAGAATTGGGGTTGGCGGACTGTGTTTTTTTTCATGTTTCTAAATCTCACAGTTGAAGAGATACCTGTATAGGGGAAATTGGCAAAAGAACTACAGTATTTCTTAAAGAGTAAAGGCAGGATAATCAGCAAGCTTTTGGTGTTTTAATTTGCTTGAGGAATATTAAGGATTAATAAACACCTGAAAACTTTTGAGGAAATGACAGGTTTAAGGGTGAACTGGGATAAGTCCGAGATGATTCTAGTCAATGGGAGTAAGAAGGATGAAGAAGAAATAAAGCAAAAATTTAACATTCAAATTCCGGATAAAGTGAGATACTTAGGGGTAATACTTGCTAGAAAAACTGGGGAACTTAAGGAATTGAACTATGGAAAACAAATGAAAGAGATAGATAAAAAGATATTACAATACAACAAGCTGAATTTATCGTGGTTTGGCAGGGTAGCAATGTGTAAAATGATGTTGTTACCTAAATTAAATTTCTTATTTGATGCTCTGCCAATAAAACATACAGAAAAAGAATTGGAAAAATATCAAAATATTATAAATAGATTCTGCAATGGGAAAAGAAAAGCAAGGATACCTAAGATTTTATGGTATATACCACAAAAAGAAGGGGGACTGGGTATTCCAAATATTAGCAAGTATTACAGAGCTTTTCAATTACGAAGTGTTATTAAATTATTAAATAGAGAAGAGCCGATATGGGGAAAATTAGAATCAAAAGAGTTTTCTAGGAAAGGGAAGGCATTCTTTTTATGTGATGATAAGGATAAAAAAATGAGGATTCAGGGCAAGATGATAAGAGCAACAATAGAAGAATGGAACAAAGTAAGAAAGGAACTTATTCCAGGGATCTCAATGGTTACAGAATTAGAAGATTTTAACAACTTTCCGATAAAAATAGAAGGTAGGATTAAGGATATCTTATTAAAAAATGGGGTCTCTCTGTTGAAGGATTGGATCAAAATTTGTAGGGATTCGGAGAGGAGAAAGGAGCTCTATCTGCAACTGGAGTTGGATTGGTTTAAAGTCCTCCAGATAAATAACTGGAACAAGAAATTTCTTTTTGAAATGGGATCTGACAGGGAGCTTACAGAATTTGAAACATTGCTGGTCAAATTGAGAAAAGGAGACATAGGTTTAAAAGGGATAGTCAGTCAAATATATAAAATTTTAAATAAAGGAGGGAAGGCTCAACAAGTATTGAAAGATAGCTGGGAGCAAGAACTGAACATAACAATCAACGAGAAGACTTGGGGGAAAATGTGGAGAAGACGTATTATGAGATCTATGTCGGTAAGAGTGAAGGAACATAATTATAAATTAATTTGGAGATGGTATAGAACCCCAGTAAAACTGCATTTAATGTACAAAGATGTGAGTGAGAAATGTTGGAGATGTAAAAAAGATCGAGGCACATACGAACACATGTGGTGGTCTTGTGAGGCTTTGAAGGACTTTTGGGGAAAAATAGAGGTTGAAATTAAAAACATATTGGATTCGCAGATTGAACTGGGCCCAAATACAATGTTGTTAACTGAGATGGATAAATATAAAATGAGTGAGGATAAAAATGAATTGATGGCGATAATGTTATCAGCGGCCAGACAATGTATAGCTAGAAATTGGAAAAATAATGAAAACTTACAAAGAAGGAATTGGTATAACGAAATGTGGGATTTGGCACTCAATGAAAAGCTCACTTGGGAGATAAATTTTGAAAAGGGCAAAGTAACTGGTGACAACTTCTGGAGGATTTGGAAACCTTTTATTGATTATGTAACAGTTAAGAATCAGGGCATACCCCCTGTATCTGAGCAAAATGACTTTTGGAAAACATAAGTAAACATAAATCCCCGGACATTGTATATATCACAAGGGTGGTTTTAAAGATAAGAAGAAAAATTGAGATAGAGAATAACATATATTGGTTATGAGGTGACAGATGGAAATATAGTTTCGAGATCGATGTAGTAAATAGTGTTTTATAATGAGGTAATAATTTTTGATGGATGTTAACAATGTAGTATTCTTATATATGAGAGATTTTACTTTCCTTTTTGAATTCTCTGTTTATATTTTTTAGATATGTAATTCATTTTGTTTTATGTATGTGTCTTGTTTTGTATCACTTTATATACCTAATAAAAAAATTTAAAAAAAAAAAAAAAAAAAAAAAAATAAATCTCACAGTTGAAGAGATACCTGTATAGGGGAAATTGGCAAAAGAACTACAGTATTTCTTAAAGAGTAAAGGCAGGATAATCAGCAAGCTTTTGGTGTTTTAATTTGCTTGAGGTTTTTATAGGTTTATCAGTCTAGATAAGGGGTATTGAAGCCACGTTTGCTGGAAATGCTGATCTGGACATAGGGAAGGAAGTGCTGAACTTATAGGAGGAGAATAGTCATTTGAGGAATTAACCAAAGAAGAGAAGAGATGATTACTACCAGTGGAAAAAGAATACCCAGCAGTACCTCGCTTAAAGAGCATAATGTGTTCCACGGGATTGCTCTTTAAGCGAGTTTGCTCTTTAAGTGAAACACCATTGTAAGTGACCAATGGTAACTTCTAGTGTGGGGGATTGTGAACCCCAATGTAGTTGTTAAGTGAGTTTTTGGTTGGTTTTAGTTGTTAAGTGCAGTGACTATTCAGAGAAAATTCTTCTCTTTAAGCAAGTTAGTCTCTAAGCGAGGTGCTCTCTATGTGAGATTTTACTGTACATTTGTTGGTAACCTACAAAACAAAAAAGGGCAATTCACAGTATTGTATTGCCAAAACCATATAATTAAAAATTATGTGTCATTAAGTCAATTCTTGGTATTTTTTAGATATAAAACACTCAGAAGCAGTTGACCAGCCGCTCCTTCTGGGGATGCTCTGGGAATGTGCAGTTACATAGGTAGCAAAGCATGTAATCTCATGATCCACATACTTCAGTTGTTCCTGTTTGTTCCCCTACTCCAGGCCTCCTAGATCTGTGATGGCTAACCTTGGCACTCCAGGTGTTCTTGAACTTCAATTCCCAGAAGCCCAAGTATGTGAATCCATGCACAGTAAACCCATTTGTATGGATTCACAGAGACTTGGCCTTCTGGGAATTGAAGTTCAAGAACACCTGGAGTGTCAAGGTTTCCCATCACAGATATAGGAAGCTTGACCTAGATCCAAGTGCAGTACACTTCTTTAGGCAAGTCAACAGTAGTTCAAAGTACGTTTACGGTACGTATTTAAATAGCTAAACTATTAGTTTTCTCCTTACAGATGTCCCATAATCCCATGACAGTAGAGGGTGCTATTGCCTTAGTCATGACGGTCAGGAAGAATTCAAAATTGAGAATGGAAGAAATCAACATTTCAGTAAGAAGACACTATGGTTTGAAATGTTCATAACTATAATCATAGTTTCTTGACTTTATAATGTTGAATTACTGCCTCTAATGCAGGGAGTGATTTATAACTATCCTGACTATAGCCACTTTGGCCTTTTCCCTTGGAATTGCTGAACAACAAACAAGTCAAGAATGATACCAATTTTATCAAGGATTCCTGAGTCTTTTAACTGACTGCTCTTGCTATTTCACTTCATAGACAGAACTGCAGACAAAAAAGCATAGCATGTATAATGGAGTGGAAAATTCAGCATCCTAAGAATGTTTAGCATCATAAAAATTGGGGTACACATAAAGAGCCTCCCTGAAGATTGTGGTATTTTTGAACCACAATCAGATGTACCCTGGTAACAACAACTTTGTGTTGCTGGCTAATCTTTCTCACACTATGTCAGGCAGAAGGAACTGCTGAATGAACTCTCCAAAAGGTGCCTTTATTTTGGCAATTTCAAGTCTCGCCTAGACATGGAAGTAGAAATCATAAACTTTTTTTACTCTTTAGTCTAGAATAGATTGTGTGTGGACACACTTCCTGTGTGTTCACAGCTCACTTCCTGCAGCTAGTGTAGCTGCACCCTTGACCTAACTCTAGGGCGTAGCTTACACTAGATGCAGGGAGCAAGCTAGTGTGGAACAGTTGGACTTGAATAGAACAATCTGCCATTTCCTTGTAAATAGCTTGCAATATATCATTCTAATCAAGCCCAGCTGTTCCAAAGCTAATATCAGGAAGTGATTTAATAAGTGAACTACTTCTAGATATTGGCAAATTAATCACTTCCCCTGTTCAACAAAGGACAGAGAAAGTGATTTTTTCCTGTTTAAGACTATGCAGATGTGCTTTATCAGACCTTTAAAAATATATTTGCCTCACCTGTAGAGAAACCTCTTGTAGTCAAATCCAGAGTGATGATGTCAGCTAGAGGCAGTTACTGTCCATGACCAATAAGGCAAATACATTTTTTTAATATACACTAGTACCTCAGATAACGTTATGACTTGGTTCCACAAGTCATAACGTTATCCAGTTTTTAACATTGTGCAATGCATTGATCGCACAATGTTAAAAAAAAATCTGGTTTGCTTAGCAAGCGGGGGGGGGGGGGAGGTCCTGAAAAGAAGGGATCCAAGCCTCTCTTGGGTCCCTTCTTTTTAGAAACCTCCATCTGGTTTGCTAAAGAGCTTAGCGATCCGGGGGGGGGGGGGGGCTTCCTAACAGAGGCTTGGGTCCCTTATCCTAGCCTCTCTTAAGAAGACCCCCCCATCCTGGATAGCCAAGACCCTTACCAAGCCAGGCGGGGGGGAGGGGTTCTAAAAAGTAGGTAGGATTTTCCCCCTTACCTTCTTTTTAGAAACCTCCATCTGGCTTGCTAAAGAGCTTAGCAATCCAGGGGGGGGAGGCTTTCTAACAGAGGTTTGGGTCCCTTATCCCAGGCTCTGTTAAGAAGACGCCCCCCCCACCTGGATAGCTAAGACCCTTACCAAGCCAGGCAGGAGGGAGGGGTTCTAAATAGAAGGTAGGATTTCCCCTCCTACCTTCTTTTTAGAAACCTCCGTCTGGCTTGGTAAAGGGCTTAGCGATCCAGGGGGGGGGGCTTCCTAACAAAGGCTTGGGTCCCTTATCCCAGCCTCTCTTAAGAAGACCCCTCCCCCTGCCTGGATAGCTAAGACCCTTACCAAGCCAGGCAGGGGAGGGATCCACAGCTGCAGGGTGGCTGGGGAAGCCGACAGGGACTTTCCGTCAGCTTCCATAGCCACCCGCTTCTGCCTCCACAGCTGTGGGGTGGCTGGGGAAGCTGAAGGTGGAGCCCCCATCAGCTTTCCAGCCACTCCACCTCTGCCTCCATAGCTGCAGGGTGGCTGGGAAGCTGAACTGAGAACCCCGTTCAGCTTTCCAGCCACCCTGCTGCTACGGACAACTGCATCGGATAACGCTAGTTATCTGATTTTAGTGTTATCAGATGCAGTTGTTATACAAGGTATTACTGTATGACATAGCACATCAGCAATAGTTTTACACACACACACAATTGCTTCCTTTGCCCTCTGCTGAGCAAGGGAAGTGATTAATTTGCCAATATCTAAAAGTGGTTCATTTATTATGCCACTTCACTGACAGTTTGACATGTAGGAAGAACACACACCAAACCCCACACTGGAACAATCTAAATGATTGCACATCATGAAGACCATGTTTATCTGGATCAATCCTAATCACTCAACTAAAGAGCAGTTTCCTACTTTAGCCCAAGCTGGGATGGATTGATCTCCATTAGGGATGGGTTGGAATGCACTAACAAAAATGTCAAGTAGTTGACATTTCTTAGAAAAATCCCAAGTTTTCCTTCAGGGGACTATAGAGTGGAATAAACTTCTGTATAGCTCATCCTACACGCTATCAAAGTGATGCTTGCCAAAAATAAGATGGCAAGATGGTATTGTGGATGCAGTGGGCACAGAGCTGGGTGGGCTGAGGAGGATAGTGGAAGACAGAGATGCCTGGAGGACAATGGTCCACAGGGTCGCAAAGGGAAATCACAGAGTTCCTTATAACTAGCAAAGGCAGAAGATAATAAAACAACAAATGGTAATAGTAATGGGGGAAACAGTAGAAACAGTCAGGATCAACTGTGCAGAATGAGATCATTTATGGAAAATCTTTACATATCTGTAATACAGTACTGCATTAGTTTTTCTAGGTGTAGAATTTTGATTGCTTGAGCCCAAAATATTCATGTACAGTCAAACCTCGCATAAAGAGTGTCTTGCTTAAAGAGTAACTCGCTTAAAGAACAGAATTTTCTCTGAATGTTCGCTTCGCTTAACAAATAAAACCAACCAAAAACTCACTTAACAAATAAATTGGGGTTCGCAATCCCTCCAACAATTGGTCACTTACAATAGTGTTTTGCTTAAAGAGCAAACTCGCTTAAAGAGCAGTCCCGTGGAACACATTATGCTCTTTAAGTGAGGTACAACTGTACATGATTGATCAATGGTTCATTGTACAAATAAACCAGTCAGTAAGGCTGAGTGGAAGGTTTCTCAATGATTGTTATTTCATAGTGAAAAGTTACTTAAGGAACCTAAATGTATGTGAATGGGAACCCTTCTTTCTTCACTCAACCCAGGTTACTATCTGCTCTGCTTTAGAATGTACTAGTGACTGAAGGCTTCATTAAATTGCTGGATATTGTCTGTGAGTTACGCCCTGAACTAGATGTCATCTATGGAGGGGTTGCCGGTTGCATCACTAAGAAACCAGAACAGTGTCCAGATGCTATGAAGCTGATTCAGGTGAGATTCTTCTGCTTTTCACCTTGCTCTAAATGCATCCATGTCATCTTGTAGTCAGCAGCTCCTTCAGGGCAGAACTTTTGGGCCAAAACAATTAAGAGCCTAGCCCTCGGCCCCACTTTATTTATTATGCCATATCAATGAAATAGAATAATGCCCATTTACTTGTAATACCTGTATAATAATTGTGTGCCACCAAGTCAATTTTGACACTTTCCATGATTTTTTTAGATATAGAATAAACAGAAGATGTTTCTCTTTCCCTTCTTCTTGGGAGGTGTCCTAGGTCTGTGCAGCTTGCCCAAGACCTTATAAGCTAGCTTTTCTAACAGGAAGCAGTTAGCCTTTAAAGTGCCACAGCATTTTTTATGATTGTTTTGCTTTGTTTACTCTACGATATGTGGGGAATTGAACTCCTAACTCCACTGAGCTATCAAGACAGCATTGCCCTATGAAAAGAAGAGGAGATCCCCATGCAATCATTAAGTACAGCACCTGAAATTATTTCGTTGCAGCACTGGTCATAACAATGGCAGAGTTTGACCTATAATTCCAAAAATCCACAAAAAGTAACTTTTCCCAAGGTCTGGGAAAGGAACAACTATCCTATGAGGTACAGTGGTTAACTGGTTCAGTTGTGTCTGATGTCTCCAATGAAGTGGACTTGATCCACAAAAGCTAATGTTAAAATACAGTAGTAAGTCTTCAAGGTACCACAACATTTTTTTATCTTTTACTATCTGATATCTAAGGATATGGTTACTTCTTATGTCTATTTCACATGCATGCTATCCTTACAACTCTCAACAGATGGTGATGTTGGGTTGAAAAATACTCTCTCTTTTTTTTTTGAACAAATTATGGTCTTCAGTCTGATCATATTGTCTGCTTCAGGGAAGAGATTTTAAGTAAAAAGTTACAAATGATTTATTACATGTAACTAGTTATACATCACAATGTGAGAAAGTTGCAAATGCTCCTAAACAGCTAATTGTCTTGTGAAGAGCACCCCACTAGAAAACAGAATGCCTGTATGTTGCACAATTCATTACTTCAGTCACACTGTAGGCAGTGTGTCTAAATTAGGCAAGTCCATACCATTGCTGAAAGATTTTTGTGTACCTCATTACAACAGCCAATCTAACCCATTGAAAGCTGGTTACATTTGTTAGTGTTTGATACATATTTGCAGATAATGTCAGGAAGCGGAAGAATAAGCAGAATGACTGAGAATGAAAAAGAATTAGACAGGAAAACCAGATACACAAATAAAAGATGGGTGGCACCCGGCTTGGCCATAATACATCTGAAAAGATATAAAGACCCCAAGTTAACCATGAGCCAACCCAATAGCACTAGGAATAAATAGGTCATGAAATGCTAAGATGCATCAAGAGAGAGATATTGTCTGTCTGTGTCAAGGAAAATACTATTACCACTCTAATCTGCTATGCTCAGATTTCACTTGGAAAGTGATGTCAACATTCCAATACCACACTTCAAGAAGCATATCAATCAACTGGAATTTGTGTAGTGGGAGTTGAATAAGATGCTAAAAGGTTTAGAAACTAAGTCATTTGAAGAATGGTAGAGGAAGTGAGGTATATTTATCTTGGAAAAGCAGAGGCTGAGAAATAATGAGAGATCCATCTTTACATATTTAAATTGTTTTCACATGGAAGATAGAACAAGCTTATTTCTTGCAGCTACAGAGGATAGAACCTGAGGCAATGGGTACAAATGATGAGAAAGGAGGTTTGGATTAACCATAAGTGAGAACTTCCTGGTGGTAAGAGCTGTTCTGCGGTGGCATGGACCACCTCTGAAAGTGGTGACCTTAGTTGTGGCTTTCCTGCTTCATCCAGGAGTTGGACTCAATCACAATTTGAGCAATGCCCAGCCGTACAATCCATGATTCTATGACATTACAAAAGGTTTATTGAGGACATATTGTAGAGTCTACAATGTGTAGATATACAGTGGGAAATTATAGGCTTCATGTCAGTGATGCAAAATGTGGATATTGTAGTAGATATAACTTGAATTAAAATATATATACATACAGTATAGGAAAAAAGTGGAGCTGTGCATTTTCATTTCTTTTCTTCTTTATTCCTAGAACTACTTAGATGCAAGCAATTTAAGACTCTGGGACTTCTTTAGGAACATGGACAAGGATGGCAACATGAAAATTCCTGTGGCAGAATTTCGGAGAGCCATGAGACTGGTAGGACTTCAAAAATAGACCAGTTAAAATGAGTGAATTTATTTCCTCTGATGGTTCCCCCCATAAGTCCACAAATATACTGATAAGTTTTGGTCAGAAGGCTCCACTCTCTTCTCAGGAGTGTTTCTGTGGCTCATCTGGAACAATATTACTTAACCAAGAAGGAAACTAATGCAAACTTCCAAACCAGCTGTGCCCATTTGTTGAGTTGCCTGATTTGCCTGCAGTGACATGTGTCATAGTTACATCCTGCTTTGATTACTTTAATACACTTGACATGAGGCTGCCTTTGGAGATGGTTTGGAAGCTTCAGCTGGATCAAAATGCAGCAGCCAACCTGTTGGCTGGGGCCAGGTATAGGGAGTGTATAATGTCCCTGCTACAACAACTGCACTAGCTACTAGTCCGTTGCCAGGCCCAATTCAATGGGCTAGTCATTACCTATAAAGCCCTATATGGCTTGGGTCCAGGCTATCTGAAGGACCATATCTTTCCATACAAGCCTACTTGGTTCTTAAGATATTGAGAGGAGGCCTTCCTCCCAATCTCATCATAGGTATGCTTGATGGGGACACGAGTGAGGGCCTTCTCTGTGGTGGCTTATAGATTATGGATTGCTCTCTCTCAAGTAGCTAGGCTGGTCCCCTCTCTTTTATCCTTCTGCTGGCAGCTGAAAACCCATCTCTTCAGACAGGCTTTTAATAATTTTAATGGATTCCCTGTATGCTGTTTTTTAGCTAAGTTATTGTCTTTTTTAAAAAAAAGTTTTTAATGTTTCAACCCTATTTTAATCATTTAATGTATTCTATTATTGTTGTTTAATTGTTTTTTGAATCTGTCATTTATTGTGTTTTGATTTTATCTTTTGAACATGACCCCTGATGTACATCAGAGGATTCCTAGGCTAATGTACCAGAAAGAATAATTTCCATCACTCAAATGCTATTGCAAAGAAATGATATGATATATTAAATGTCAGAAACTCAGTGAATAGTATTTAGTGGCAAAATCTCAAATCATTCAGCAACGATTACATATAATTTTTCTTAATATGTGAAATATGCTACAGCAGATGGGTGATCTGAAAGCAAAGCTGAATGTCTCACATTTCTTATACTTCCCAAGCTACACCAAGAACCTTCATCTTGTATTTCTTTTTCCTCAAATACAGTAAAACCTCATATAACACCAAAACCTGGTTCCACAAGTCTTCGTGTTATATGATTTTTAGTGTTATCTGATCCTCTATGGGATCCATAGAGATACATTGTAACCACATAGGCTTTCACGGTTGTTATCTGAAGCATCCCATAGGATCTTAATGTTATCTGATGCAATTATTCCCCCCAGATTCCTTGATGTTATGCGATTTTCGTGTTATTCGATACTAATGTTATATGAGGTATTACTGTACTACAATAATGATGTTGTTGAGAAGTACATTCTTCTTCTTTTTCTGCCATATGCTAATCCAAATATTGGCGATCATCATGGCAATCAGCCATGAAGACTGTCCTGAGAATATAGTGCAGTAGCTTTTCATCTGCCTTCTGCATCGCAGCATGACACCTGCATCACTGATCTACTTCTGCGTGTCACTTTCTGGTCGTGAGCCCTCTTGGCACACAAAGTTCTCATCTGCCCCAGGCCAGTATTTATTAAGCTGCTACCCTCCATCAAGATGGATTCATGTGGGCACCATTACCCTTTCTTGTGAACTTTGGCACCCAAGGCCGTTAGTCTACAGGGTTGTCAGGTTAGTTAATCGCAGCCTGACACTTGGCATTGAGTTGCTGCCAATATGGTGTACTTTATTACCATAGCAGGGTAGCTTGGTCAGACTGGCAAATTACATGGCTGATTCAATATTGGGCTGGGTTATTCTAAAGCCAGGAAAGGCTGTGGTGGCTCAGTGGTTAAGAAGCTTGCCTTGTTAGCTGGAAGGCTGGCAAGTCAGCAGTTCGAGACCCAGGAACTGCATGGATTGAGCGCCCGTCTCTATCCCAGCTCTTGGGGACATGAAAGGAGCCTCATTTGGGTATTGCCTGAGCAGAGTTTCTTCTGCAAAAAATCTTTTCAAACTAGAATAATTTCTGATATGAAATTATTATTATTATTAGGAAAAACAGTGATGTTTATAAAACCGATATTAAAATGAGACAGCTGTAGAGACTGTAGGCTTATAAACTCAAACCAGTTCCTAGAATTCTCACATCCAGCAAGATCACTGGGAGGTAGAAGGAGCTGTAAACATACCAATTTCAATAACAAGTTTTCACAGGAACATTATGTCTTATGTCTCAAGCAATCAAAGATCCCTCTGGACCGGCAACAGATTAGAGAACTCATACGGAAACTGGACCAGGGTAGGACAGGTTACGTGGACTACAGGTGAGGATTACAAATGCCCATATAAAACATTATATTAAGATGTTTTATCTACATACCTACTTATTTGCTTATTTTTTATGTTTATTAATACATAAAATGTATTTATTTTGTTTTATGTACATATTTGTTCAGTGTTACATGCATACAAAATTTAGATATATTTTTACTTTAAAAAATCAGTAAAATCATATAATAAAATGGCAAAGAAAGCTACTAGAAAGGTCCTTTTTGAATATCAGTGCTCTTTTCTCAAGACATGCCAGTTTTCATACTGTTCTGTAAGGTAACTGATGGTAAGATAGAGGACCTTGGGTGGAATACAAGGATTCAGGAGTTGGATTGCTCACTATTCTTTCTGTTATCTTTTACTCTTCTCCTTAATGTCAAGAGAGTCCTTAGATAGCCATCTGATGGAAACAAGATGCTAGGAAGGTCATCTGCCTTCTACTATCTTGAATATTCAACAGATGGGTCAGGGTCTGAAAATCTGTCAGTTCTGTTTTCATTCTCTTTAACAAGTTCTGCACCTGGTTGCAAGGCTCCTTTTCAGAATGTCCCGATGTACGGTACACATTTTAATGTATTTTTCTAAAAGGACACATTTTTGACTTGCAAAATATACACAAGCATATACTGTACCTAAAATGTAGGCCATTCTGTGACACTGTCAGTAAGAAATACTGCTTCCAATTTTCAACCAACTAATATGTACCGTATATTTTTTCCTCTAGCTTAAAAAGCCAGCTTTAAAAAGTACCATACCTACAGATCTAGTTAATTTTTGCCACTGGATTACTTTTCTTATCAATGCCAATGAAACATATAGCTAGCAAAAAAATCCCTTGCTGTTTTTTGACAATCATGTTATGATGAAGCAGAAATTACATGTTCAGGTTTCCATTTGCATGGAAGCTGAATTTTTTTCCATTGAGAAGAAACTGGAGGTCACTGGAATGAAGAATTATACTATTACACAAGAAGCATACTTTTCAAAAAGGTTTTTATTTCACACTATCTGTAATTATTTACTTTTATTTCACTTTATATTTGCTGGCTCTAGGCCTGTGATGACGAACCTTGGCACGCCAGATGTTCTTGGACTTCAGTTCCCAAAAGCCCAAGCCCCCATGAATCAGCACGAATGGGTTTACTGTGATTCATCTAGCCCGCACCGCCCTTGTCACTCCTGGAAGTGGAAGTAAAATGCGCAGAGGGCGGTGCAGGCTGAATGAATCACAGTAAACCCATTTGTGCAGATTCATGGGGGCTTGGGCTTCTGGGAACTGAGGTCCAAGAACATCTGGAGTGCCATGGTGTGCCATCACAGCTCTAGGCACTTCACTAGAATATACTTGATTCTGTACCACAAACACTACTGTAGACATACAATTCTCTGGGGTTCTCATTGAAGTTAGACAATATAACATAATTCACACAATGCAATTTGTTGTTGTTGTTGTTGTTGTTCTTTTAATCATAGAGTCTGGGGATTAAAACAATCTTATAATAATATCAAATATCTCCTGTGCCATTTTCCCTCTAAGGCCCATCATCACAGATCAAGGCATGATCAGGCTTGACTTTTGATGAATCTGCAGGAAGAGGTCCCCAACTCAGGGACAACCTTCCATGCTCTTACTTTTTTTTTGTAAGCTCTGTTTCTTTGTAAGTTTCTTTTTTTTGTAAGCCCTTGTACCTTTGCATACACAAGAGTGGTGATCTCAGCAGCAGGAGCAGCATCAGCAGCATATCACCCATGATTAACTGATTCCTTTGAGGTTTGGGGGGGTGGATGTGACTTTATGTATGAGTTGTTAATCCCAAAATTGCCTTCAGTCAGCATCATTTTGCATTTAATCAGTTGTGATTTGACACTGATGACATTATTACCATTCCACTTGCTGTACAGCGTAACAGGATTTAGGCCTATGTACCATATGTGTTTGCTGTCTGTTGTTCAGACTGCTTTCAACCTAATGACCAACATGTGTTGGTTCACAGAATTTAGCAGACCTGATTGAAGGGAACATAGCTCAGCACATGCTTTGCATGTATGAGACCCAAGTTCAATCTTCAAATCTTCTGCTAAGGTAAGGAAGGTTCCTGAGAATGAGTGTTGGTCAGGGGCAACAATGCTGGCCTACATGGACCATGGGTCTGGCTCATTATAAGGCAGCAATCTATGTTGATGAGATACATCCTGTTGAGTGGTAGATTGAACATGAACAGTTGTGGTGGGGATTTTTGCATACTTGTGGATCTCAAGTGGAATGGATCTTCAAGCATGGCAAGGACTTGAAGCCTTTCCCAATGGCTCTCATTCACTTCACCTTCTTTTCAGTGAGGTAAATTGAAGTAAGAAGGAAAGTTCAGTCACAACACATTTTTAAAAAATTCTCTTTTTTTTCCTCCCTCTCCTCTTCATCTTTTAAATTAGTAAATTTAAAGTTCCAGAGCCAGAAGAGAAGCCTCAGGAGGAGGAGAAAGAGGAAGAGCCCTAAGCAGGTCCAGAAGTCAGGTCAGCTGGTGAGAAATGGAAGGCAGGAAGTTAAGACAGCACATCTGGGTGTGTGTGTGTGAAGATGAGCCCAGGACTTGAAGAAGCTTTCAGATAAATCAAAGGTCTTAACTTTGGACAATAAAAAAAAATACTGCAACACTGGCTGCCTTGTGTATCTCCAAAGAAGGAGCAGCAGAGACAAAAATCTTGTACCCAGGGAAAATAATATAATTTTTCACTCATGGGCAGAACATTCATCAGCTATGTTGTCATGTGGAATAATGTATGTGTGATGAGTATCTATTAGACATTCCCTTGATGCTACTAAAAGCACACAACATGACTCTCCCACTTGGGCTCCTGCCATTTTATGATCTCTTTTTCATTTTATTCACGATCATCTTCTAATATTTATGGGCGAAGTCAGTCATGCTGTTGGAGAGTGACAGAAACAGCTTCAGTACTTCTCTGAAATGATGCACATTTTGCATGTAAGGTTTTTTAGAAAAAATAAATCAGCTCTGGGCACAGTGAATTATATATCAATATTCCCTATATGTGTCCCAGCTTGGAATTTCTTTACTTTTTAGCCTTCAGCATTAGTGTGCTTTTGTGCTATACAACTCCAATGTGGGAGCACATATCCATATTTTCAGCATATAGTTTGCAGATCTACTTAGAAGTAAGATGTAGATTTTTGCAGGACATTGAATCCTATAGAATTTACATTGGAATTTAGTCTTCAATGTAAAATTAACCCAATGATTCTCCCACCTAAATATCTGTTGTTTTATTTATCTTCTGTTCTTTGTATGATTCTTTTTCTTCTTCATTTCTGGTCATGACATGTCATGCTTTCCCTTCCTTTGCAGGAAAAGCACATCCAAAAAGCTGATTGGCACTAAAGGAAGTGGATAGTATCTTAATTAACCCCTGTCAACACACATACCATAGCAATACTAAATTGGGCTTAATTGGGAAGTCTGATTGTTGTATCTGAATGTATCTTTAAGAAAATCCTGTTGTGGGAGGGAAAGATGGCTCATTGCAGGAAATTTGCATTTTTCATAATGTCTACTTTGATCTTCAGTAGTCTTCCTCTTCACTCACTAATACTATAGGTACCATACTAGTGTTATACCAAAAGATGAAACATACAGAAAATCAAGGATTTTTGAATAATTAAAGTTTTTTTAAAAATCAAATAATGCAAAAATAATGTTTATTCAAAGGAAAAAACAAATTGAATGTAGATGCATAAGAAAACACATACCAAAATAACATGCAAGTGAGCTAAACTCTGGCTTAGATGGCAGTAGAAATTACTTTATCAGGACTAGAAAATAAATTTCCATCATTACAGATTAAGCTGCTCTTAATGGACCACCTTCCTACGTGCAGACAACAGAATGTGGCTTGGGAGGAAAGCACTGTACTTTGCACATATTTCAAACATCTGAATCAGCTCTTGATTCCCCAAAGATCAAGCATTAGACTCAGAACAAAACACTATTTTGTTGTTGCTGGGTGTTGCTGGTCCCCCCCCCCCCCACCTTCACACAGAGTCTCAGTAGATGGAGAAAAAGAAGGGCAGGGACAGAATTCCATTTGAGACAACTGACAGTCCTACATCACTGAAATTCTTTTAACCACCTAGCGTGAATGCAACTAGGCACAGTCTATGTATGGCCTTTGCATATTTTGTATAGTGTCTGGTGCCTTATTAACAATAAATGTTGAATACTGCTAGTGAACCTCAACAGAGTTTTTTTAATTGTTTCAGAAGCACACAAAGATACTTTCTGGGTTGAAAGGGTTTTTGCTGGAGGAACTTCACTCAGGAGATACCTGAATGAGGCTCCTTTCATGTCCTCAAGATCTTTTCCACCTAAGTGGTCCCTATTTATCTACTTGCAATTTCTTGCTTTTGAGCTGTTAGGTTGGCAGGAGCTGGGACAGAGACAGGTGCTCATTCTGCCATGCAGTACTCGGGTCTTGAACTGACCACTTGCTGACCTTCCAGCTAACAAGGCAAGCTTCTTAACCACTGAGCCACCGCAGTCTCCTCAACAAGTAAGGTGGCTTGACTAAAATGAGAAACAATATTCTGTAAAGGTAACAACAGATGAAATAAAGGGATTAATCCACCAGGGTGTTTTTTTAGATGAAATAAAGGAAAAGATCTGCTTGTCAGAATTTCATGTTTGGACTATGACTCCCAGAAACCTCCAGCCTGAATAATGAGTGATTCCCAAATTCTGAGTCACAATATACAGTTTACACAAATCACCCTGCTGAAAGGCATGCATGACACAGTGCATCTGGCAATCCCTGAACATTTGGGTTTTGCATCAGCAAATCCTGCACAGCTCAGAACATAATGAAATATACAGTACGGTACTTGCTAGTTTTGAAGACAGCTGTCAAAAAGAAGGAAGGAAGAAAAGAGTGAGCCGAGCAAGCCTAACTGTAGGTTCTAATATCACAAACCTAATTCAGGAATGCCTTAGCTTTACAGGAAAGGGGAAGGTAACAGGCAAAAGTTTTTTCTGCTTGCACAAATTCCATTTTGCAGACAAAACTGCCACAGTGTCAGCAGGGCTCCTTTCTGCCAGCAGACATCAAAGATCTGGCTAAGAAATACATGCCAGCAGAACTGTTCTGCGGGCCAAAACAGCACAAAGCAAGGGAGAATTATGTCAGATCCAAACCTCCTCTTTCCCAGAGAAACAGCACAAAGTTAGGCTGAGATGCAGGTCTTCTTCCAGGGATCTTTGTAACTTTTAAATTTTTGACTCTTGTTAGTTTTAGTTTTAATGGGGTTTTTAAAGAGTATTTTATGATGCTGAAGTTTTTATATGTTATTATTTTGTACTTCTGTATGTTGCTTGATTGTCATGTGAGCTGCCCTGAGTTGGGTTTCCTGAGTGGACGGCATACAAGTACTGTACAAAAATTAAATTAAATTAAATGCTGTATCCATTTGAGATATTGGCTGTCAGTGGTTGGATTCAGCAAGTTCACTCCAATTCGCCAGAACAGCAGCAGAAATTCCAGCTGGCCCCACCCATCCAGGTTTTGAAATAAAAAAGTCCTAATTTGGGCACCATGCAGGGTTTTTCCTCTGGCCACGCTCACCATATCATGCCCACAGAGTAGGTAGTAAAACTTTTTGAATCCCACCACTGGCTGTCATCATAGTCTTCCTGTTCTTAACTCCTCAGAACAATTCTTCTGATGACATGCTACACTAGTCTCTCAGGTTCTTCAGCCATGAAGTCCATCTACATCCAGGGCCTCTCTTCCAGGGATCTTTCCTTGCAGAGTAAGCTGGCGTATTCTATACTTTATACTTTATGTTGTTCCTCATGATATGGCCAAAGAATTGGAGCTTTCTTTGCTTAATGGTCTTAAAGAGTTCTTGTTCTTTATCTATTCAGTGCAATACTTTTATTATTATTTTTTATTATTATAATTGTTCGACTTTTATGCCACCCCACTCACTTATAACGACTCTGGGCGGCTTACAGCAAAACAATGTTTCATTAAGTACAAATATTACATCACAAAAATCACATATCAAAAGCACATCAAAGCATTAAACATCAAGAAATTTACAAGAAATCCCCCATTCCGATCACAAAACCAAGGATTCATAAACATTTCAAAAACACATCAAAACACTTTGAACAATTCACAAAAATCCCAAACTCTACCCCACTCACTAAGTCCACTAAGTCCATTCCCTGCTACTGTCCAAATCTCCTCCCGTCCCGCAGGGCTGATGTCCAAGGTGGCGGTAATGGGTGCGGCCGGCGACTTTTGAGCCCAGCATGGAGGCGGGGCCCAGGAGTGCCAGCAGGTGGAAGCAGTCCTTGCGCTGCCGGCCAAAGCTCTCCTCCTGTCCCGCAGGGCTGATGTCCGAGGCGGTGGTAACGGATGCAGCCAGCGGCTTTTGAGCCCAACATGAAGGCGGGGCCCGGGAACACCAGCAGGTGGAAGCAGTCCTTGCGCTCCCGGCCAAAGCTCTCCTCCCATCCAGCAGGGCTGATGTTCGAGGCGGTGGCAACGGGTGCGGCCAGCGGCTTTTGAGCCAGGCATGGAGGTGGGGCCCAGGAGCGCCAAAAGGTGGAAGGAGTCCTTGTGCTGCCGGCCAAAGCTCTCCTCCCGTCCCGCAGGGCTGATGTCCGAAACGGTGGTAACAGGTGCAGCCAGCGGCTTTTGAGCCCGACATGAAGGCGGGGCCTGGGAGCGCCAGCAGGTGGAAGCAGTCCTTGCGCTGCCGGCCAAAGCTCTCCTCCCGTCCCGCAGGGCTGATGTCCGAGGCGGTGGTAACGGGTGCGGCCAGTGGCTTTTGAGCCCAGCATGGAGGCGGGGCCCGGGAGCGCCAGCAGGTGGAAGCAGTCCTTGCGCTCCCGGCCAAAGCTCTCCTCCCGTCCCGCAGGGCTGATGTCCGAGGCGGTGGTAACGGGTGCGGCCAGCGGCTTTTGAGCCCGGCATGGAGGCGGGGCCTGGGAGCGCCAGCAGGTGGAAGCAGTCCTTGCGCTCCCGGCCAAAGCTCTCCTCCCGTCCCGCAGGGCTGATGTCCAAGGCGGACTTCTACATTAGTCACATGGTCAACCCATGATATCCTTAACAGCCATCTGTAGATCCACATTTCAAAAGCTTTGATTCTCTTTTCAAATGCTTTAAGTCAATGTCCAGGCTTCGACTTCATATAGCAACACTGGGATTACGTAACATCTCACTATTTGGATCTTTGTAGCAAGAGAGCTCTACTGCATAACAAATGTCACATTTGTATGAAGATGGATCTTATTTTTCCTATTCATATTTTAATATCTACCGCAGGATCCTAATTTTCATTTATCATACTCCCCAAATAGACAATTTTATCCACTTTTTTGATTTCTTGTGATGCAGGTACAGTAAAACACCGGATAACACTAAAAGTTGGTTCCACAAGTCTTGGTGTTATCCGATTTTTAGTGTTATCCGATCCATGTTAAAATCCTATGGGATGGATTGGATAACGTTAAAGCTCCATAGAGATACATTGTAACCGCACAGGCTTTAGCGATTGTTATCTGATCCATCCCATAGGACCTTAACGTTATTCGATCCAATTCTCCTCCCCAGATTACTTAACGTTATGCAATTTTAGCGTTATCCGATCCAATCGTTATCCGGTGTTTTACTGTAGTTGCAAATAATTTCCAGCATCCCTTGGACTGGGAGAGGGGTGGATTTATCATAGGTCAGTTAGCTCTCCATTATATTTTCTAATCAAGATTGCACTCTCTGTTTCTTTCAAATAGGACACAGACAACCCCCAACACCCTTCTCCTTTATAGTATGTAGCCCCGAAAAATGCCAGTTATCCAGAACTGGAAGTGTCTTTATTCCCACCACCACCATATTATTGGATCAAGTGGTCCTCAGAGGATTCCTGGGAAGAAAACTGGACCTGAGACCTGCTGAAGCTGTTCCCCAATGTCTCAGAATAACAAGCTACACAACAGCAAATAATCACTTAGAAAGCCAGGAAGGGTTATCTCAGTCTACCTAGTTATTTTGCTATTGTTCAGTCTATGGTGTTTGAGGTTACTAGTAGAGTTGTAAAATTCCCGGGAATTTTGAAAGGAGGGGAAAACCCTGGGAATGTTGGGGGAGTACCCGGAAAATTGGGGAAAATTGGGAAAATACTCTTTCTTTGTAATTTCTGCAAGTTACATTCATATTTTTTGTTTTATATGTTTATAAACAGTACAAGAAATTAATAATTGGTAAAGATTAATATGTAATAAAATGAGTTTTTCATATATAAGAAACTAAGAATAACTTTTAGCAGCCATGAAATGTGCATAGAACATCATTCACACAAAAATTCTGCAAGTGAAAACATTTGGTTGTGCAGCACATGGTTTAAATTTGCTATTTCATGACATAATGAAGTTAAAGGCAACAGAAAATCTTCAGTCAGATGACAAGAAAATTATCAAATTTGTTAAGAAACATCACATTGTTCAACAAACATTCATGAGCATTCAAAAGGAGAAAAGTAAAGGGTCTCCGAATAATTTTGCAACACTGAAACTACCATCTGTTACAGATGGGGAGGAATAACGATAATGCTGAAAAGTCTCCTGGATGGAAATGAAGCTGTACAAGCAACTTTTATTCAAGATTGTTTACCACTTGATAAACAAATAAAGAAGACTGTTTTGGACAGTGATGTATTCTGGGCTTGTGTAGAATCTACATCTGCTCTTCTGAAACCCTTAACTACTGCTATAGCAAGAATAGAATCTGATAAAACATGTTTGTCTCAGGTACCTGAAATGTTTTCTGAAATAACAAGGAAAATAACAGGACCTGAAGGACTGTTAGTAAAAACACCCAGACTAAAGAATGAGGAGTAGAGATTTTTGGAAATAATAAGGGAAATAAAGAACTTTTGTTGCAGATGTATTCATTTTGCTGCAAATCCAGTTGATATGTGTTTCCAAGAAAAAACATTTATCAGATGATGAGGTCTCCAGGGCAATAGATTAATAACAAATAATTCAGAAGAAATGGAACATGATGAGGGCAAAGTCATTGCAAACATAGCAGAATACAAGGCAGAGATGGGTTTTTGGAGAAAGCAGTTTTTGTGGGAAAGTGTAGGGTACACTTCACCACTTGCATGTTTGAAGAGGCTCTGCAAAGGTCAGATCCTTAATAGTGTGGCCATAAAACTATTAACGATTCTCCTGACATCAGCATCTTCTGAATGTATCTGGTCTGTCTATGGGAAAACACACACTATGGCTCGAAATCATTTGATGAATGAAAGAGTCAATAAATTAGTGACTATTCATTCCCACCTGCTTCTGAAGGAAAAGAAAAGTGGTGGGTGTTCAAAAGAATACAGTAGTGTCATTACAACTGAAGTTGAAGAAAGTGTAAATTTTGACTCATCTGATGAGTGTGGAAGTAATTAAAATTGGAGAAATTTTTGGAAACATAAAGTAAATGTAAAAAATCTCATTACTTTGTTATCCTCTACTTACTCACTGAATTTTGTTAGTCTATAATTTCCAATTATAATTATTCCATTAGTTCAGTTAAATGGATTATTGTATTTTTTGTTAGTAAAAGAAATATTTTTACTTCATCAATGGTATATGTAAACCTCATTTTGTAACTTAAGTCATGGAATGATTTTGGGAACTACTATGTGAAACAAAATTCAAAGGAATAAAAAGGATGACATTTTTTGAAAAATCTATTGTTTTTTTGAAATGCATTTATTTTTCCCTGCACACTCCACATATTTTACTTCCCTCCTTTCAAAATTCCCAGGTTTACATCTATAGTGCATGACTTATGCAAGTTTATGGTGCTCTGAGCCATGTGGAGTTGTATGCTCCCAGCCTGCTAAAGGCTTTTCTTTCAAATAACTCACACCCATGAACTGTAGAAACATCGATGGTGTTTCCCCCCAATTTTCCTATTTTTTCCCCAGTCAATTTTCCCTTCCCAATTTTCCCAGGGGTAAAAAACCCATTTTCTCAGACCCCCCCCCCTTTACATCTCTAGTTACTATCTACAACTCCTTGTGCCGGGGTACACAGAAAGAGCCTCCTCGAAGATTGTGGTATTTTTGAAAAACAACTGGGTATGCCGCAGGCAATGGTAACCCTGTGCTATCTAATCTTTCTCACACTAGGTGAGGTGAAAGAGTTCATCAACATAGTATATGAAGTGACAAGTGGCATGGGCTTAGTTAGCTTTAGATAAATCTGTGGTTCTAGCTATGAATGTTTGTGAGCTACATAGAACCTCTAGATTCAGGAGCAGTATTTACTGAATTCCAGGTGCAAATACCTCTTCTCCTGGATCTTCTTCAGTGCTAAAGCACTTTTGATTGTACCTCAACATTGCAACACCACCACCATCACCACTACTACTTTCTCATCCTTGTTGTACACTTAATTTCTAGGATTTATTCCTTCCTGTTGTATGTCTGCAGTATCAGTCCTACACGTGACACAAAGCCTCCTATAGGCTTGAATTCCACTAAGGAAAGCTACATAAATGCCTTAGTAGTAATGCTTTCCCCGGAAGCATCTATTCATTTTCTCATCCATAAACTTTGCCAAAACCTCTGCCCATCTCTGTTTGTCCTTATCTACCTTCCTTCCTGCCTAAATATCTAAACCAAGGTTCCTAACTTTTTAATGCTGTGGGCCTGATCATGCCACCAGACAGCTGAGCTGGCCGGACCACACACACCAGAAGTCGAAGTAAATGCACCTGCTTCCATGCTTACAACAGCCGTGAGTGCATTTATGGCTGACATAACTACATTTATGCATGCATGGATACATTTTACAGCTGTCATAAACACGCCCACTTCCACTTCTGGTGGAGGTAGGCCACATGAAATGGTGCCACAGGCCAGATCCAACCCATGAGCCATAGGTTGGGAACTCCTGATCTGAACTGTTTAATCTGCCCATCCATCATTCCAATCCACTCCCACAACTCCACAGCAGTGATTTGCTATTTGGAAATTGTAGCTCTATTTGGAAATTGTAGACCATTGACATCAGTTAAGACTGGAAGACTCACAGCAGAAGAAGGAGAAGCACAAATATGACTATGATGGAGACCTTCAAAACTGCAGTGGAAATGGTCACAGCACACAGTTCTCTAGTACTATCACCTAGCCAGAGGTCAATGGCACAGCCAGAGTGTGAAAGTCCTCCTCCTAGCCATTTCTCAACCACACCTATGAGCTCATGGTATTACTCAGCTATGACAGGTGTGTCTGCCAGTACTCAGCATTCACCTGGCCAAATGTCCTCTTCCAACAACCTGCTGCCCCAGAGTGGATCTGTCTCAAGGGGTATGCCAACCTCTAATCTGGAAATGAAATCCAACTTTGAGCCCAATCTAAGCTTTTCAGAAGCTGCAGGTCATTCCCACTATAACATGGCAGCTTCAGTACTAGAAACAAACTCCAACACTCAACCAAGTCTCAAGGCTAAATGTTACATGTCTGTAGGGAGCAGAAATAATACTCAGAGGTCTCATTATGAGTTAACACAAGACCGTAATACTATTGTCTCCACACACAAAAGACTGAGATTAAACATTGCAAAAAAGAACAGATAATTGAGTTAGTGGGGAATTGCTGTAATCCCATTAGTAATGGAGCAAGAAGTGTTAAAATGTTACTAAACCCAGGGCAAATCTGTTTGATGAATAGTTTCCATAGCAGCTGTCCTGCATATAGACATGCTTTCCTTCACTAGCTACTTCTTCTGTGTTTAGGCCAGATGTGAAACTGCCAAGATGATGGCACCTTTTAGGGAGTTCATTCTGCAGTTCCTTTTGCCTGACCTAGTGTGAGAAAGATTAGCCTGCAACACAAGATGGCAGCTACCAGGATACACCTGATTGTGGTTCAATACTACAAACTTCAGGAAGTCCTTTTCTGTGTACTCCCACGAGCTACTAAAAACTGAAGATTTAATATCCGGATGGGATGAAATTTTACTTAGCACATAAAGTTAGGGTAGGCAACTGTGGCCTTCTAAATCCTGATGGTTGTGTTATCCAGGCCACACCCAGTTAGCTTGCCAGTCAGATCAGGGTTAGAGAGAGATTGGCCATGGATTCCATAGTGAAGACTTTCAGTGCTGCTGGAACTATTAAAATTGATGCCTGGTGTACCTCATCCTTGTTGAGTATATTAGAGCAACCGCACCATGCAATGGATTGTCAATGTAAATTATGCCTATAAGCAACCAACAGAAGAGTTTTCTAGCTTCCGACTTCTAGGGTCACCTGACATGATTAGGCTGCTTGTTATTTGGGTTTATTCAATTGTGTCATCATGTGTGGTGTTCTAGTTATTATTCTACTGTTCTGCTCTCTCCTTTAATTGAAATGATTGCCTTACAAGCAAAGTATGGTTGTCTTATTATGAGACTTATTGTAAAGTGAATTTAATTGCTGGACTAGAGTGTGGCATGTAATGCTTGGAGAACTTGCAAACTATGAGTAAAACTATTTGCAAAGCTGCCCTGCCTACTGTTGCATATAAAAAACTTTAAAATGCTGAAACTTTGTAGGCAGGCTAAATCATCTCACCATCAACCTGGAGCTGATGGAAATATTGACATACGATCCCAAGACCACGAGATCCACTACATATTCCGCACATTGGCTTCACTTTTATGTTTATCTTGTGCCAGAATAAATCATGTAACTAATTTGTTTTATGGTGAGTTTCAGCTGATGGAAATGACTATTGTAGTTAGAACGCTGTAGAAGCAGCCATACATTTCTCCTTGTTCAAGAACAACCTGGCTGTTATTCTTAATTACTTTTCTGAAACATTAGAATGTGGCCATTCATGGGTTTTCTCCACTCTCTTTTTTGTTTTTGGTAAAGTAGGCTGTACTTGATGCAGGTGAATGGAGGATCATAACCTACAGTAAAATCCAGAATGGAGAAAGTCCATTACCACCTCTTTCAGGTGAAGAATGTAATATGCAATAAAAACTTAAAATTAGCTTTGAGTGTATGGAACTATAAAATCTCCATTTTGTGTATGACATGGAATTGTAGTCTTAAACATGGGCAATTAAAAATGTAATAGAAGCATTTGAAATGTAGATTTAAAGCAAGATGGACAAAGAATGTGACCATGCAAATAAAAAACGACCAACATATCATAAAATGGATAAAATGTAGAAAGCTGCAGTATTTGTGTCACTTAAAGAGAAATGAAAAGTAAAAAGAACTACAGGTGACAATTCAGTCTAAAATAAATGGGGGAAATGCAGGAAGGGGAAGATTTTGATTTATTGAGGATTATGGATATCATGGGCTGACCATCTAACTAATGTAGAAGTATTGCCCCAGATCGCTAAAGAACAAGAACTGTTTAAGACCGTTAAGCAAAGAAATGCTCCAATACCTTGGCCATATTGTGTGGAACAACATAAAGTATAGAATCCTCCAACTCGCTCTGCAAGGAAAGACCCCTGGGAAGAGAGGCCTTGGACGTAGACAGACTTCACGGCTGAAGAACCTGAGAGAGTGGTGTGGCATGTCCTTGGAAGAACTGTTCCAAGGAGTTAAGAACAGGAAGATTATCACTATGATGATAGCCAATATGCAGAGTGGATATGGCATCTGAAGAAGAAGAAGATTATGAAAGTTTGGATGCAGCATCTCATCATTGTTGAGAGATGACAGATCCAAAGCCAGTTTTGGCAGGATGATATCTAACATCTATGGCAGGAGAAAAACAAGAAGTATTTGATGGCAGGGACACATCTATGTTAGCTGGTTGAAAGGGAGAAACTACCGGCTTAACTGAAGTGGAAAATTTCCACACCTGTATTAACGTTATCTTTCTATTTAGTATATGGAAAAAGATAAAACTATGGAGTGAGGACATCCTTGCCCTGTATCTATGAAAATAATTTAAACCAACTGGCTGAGATCTAGTTGCACAAGTCCACATGTGCAATGGGGATGATATCCTTCAATGACTTCAGGTATGGAAACAAATTCACTGTATTTTGTACAAATCTCATGCACCTTAAAATCATGTTTAATCAGTGACAAGTTGTTAATGCTGATTACATCATCCCTGTTGCATGCAGAGCTGCACAAGGGGGTTTGAGTAACCATATTGTAGGAGGAATAATATTGTCTCTTGTTAATTTGTAATTTAGAGCATTTGTTACAATTTAGGAACTCAGTTGTGAATTATTCTAGTTGGAAATGACATCTCCAGATGATGTTCCTCTTATCTCACCTTGTACTTCTGCCCTTCCAAGTCCTGGGTTGTCATTTTTTGGTCACTTCATAAACCAAGCTTTATTCTTATACCACTTTGTGCCAGAAGCAGAACTGATCAAAATGGGATTTCTATATACAGTATCATGAAGTTTGTAATGGGAGTATCTCATTCCAAAATTTCATCAGATTAGTGCTAGTCCATCATTCTACTTGGAGAATTAAAAGTTCATGCACCACGGTAGAGAAATGAATGGTAAAATGATGGTGTCCCAAGGGGGGAAGGTGCTAACTGGCAGAAAAATAAAATTGTGGGCTAAAGATATGCATGCCCTGTAACTATAAAAGTAATTAAAACTAATTGGCTGAAATTTTGTTGCACAGGTCCAAGTGTGCAGTGAGGATGGTGTCCTTCAGGAAGAAGGAGGCAGTAGTGAAAGCAGCGAATGAGGAGGAAATTGCTAACTAGGTGTAGTGTTTGAATGTGGAAAGGACAAAAGCATTAAATAGGCTGGTGAAGGGTGAAGAGAAGGAAGAGAAGAAAAACATGATGCAGGAGACTTCTGAAAGAACCCTAAGACATGCATGACTTTGTTATTGTTTAAAAGGCATTAATTACAATTTATATGTTATACATATACAGTACGCAAGTTATACACACTTGTGGGACTGCAGTGGCTCAAGTATTTAAGATGTTGAACTCAACAACTGGAAGGTCGGAGTTTGATTCTGCACGATGGAGTGAACTCCCGTCTCTGTCCCAGCTCCTGCCAACCTAGCAGTTCAAAAGCAAGAAATTGCAAGTAGATAAATAGGGACCAATTCGGTGGGAAGGTAAACAGCCTGCCATGTGTCCATGGAAATGTCTGGAGGTGCAGACAGCGCTGGCTCTTTGACTACAAACAGAGATGAACACTGAACCCTAGAGTCAGATATGACTGGCTTTCAAGCAAGGGCAAAATTTACCAAGGTATATGTTGATTTGTAATCAAGGCTCCAAGCATGTGACTTCTTTCTTTCTTTCTTTCTTTCTTTCTTGCTTGCTTGCTTGCTTGCTTGCTTGCTTGCTTGCTTGCTTGCTTGCTTGCTTGCTTGGTACTAGACTACAGAGGCAGAGGTTCAGAGTTCAATTCCACAACCATCTATACCTCTTGGGGAAATGAGCCAGCTTGTGTAAACCTTGGGCAAGCTGAGTGGTCCAAGGGTGTCCCCAGAAGTAAGGTAAAGGTAAAGGTCGTCCTTTCTCAAAAGCCAATCATATCTGATTCTAGAATTCAGTGCTCATCTTTGCCAAAGAGCTAGCACTGTCTGTGTCTGCATGGACATGTAGCAGGCGTGACTAGACACAGGAGTGCACAGAACAGTTTACCTTCCTACCAAATTGGTACCTATTTACCTACTTGCAATTTCTTGCTTTTGAATTGCTAGGTTGGCAGGAGCTGGGACAGAGATGGGAGCTCATTCCATCATGCAGTACTCGGGTCTCAAACTGCTGACCTGCCGACCTTCCAGTCATCAAGTTCAGCATCTTAACTACTAAGACACTGCAGTCCTAGTGTCCTAAGAAGTAGGGACAGGTAAACCACTTCTGAGTACCCACTACTTACCAAAGCCAGAAAAAAGTTTACCATAAGCCAGGATTGATTTCATGGGACATTATTACTACTGTATTATTAAACTAGATTTGGTCTTCTTTTGGAGTTTTGGCCACTAGATGTCACAATAGTACTGATGAAACAGTACTTGCCTATGACATCACCAATAACAGCTGCAATTGTTGATGTAAAAATCCATGAAAATGCATGTTCCCCCACCCCGTTTTCTTACATTTGTTTGCAAGCTCTTTCTCCCCATGTTCCAATTTATGAACTGCAATTTTTGCAATTTTGAACTCCCTCTTCTTCGTAAAAAAAATTTAGTTTCCCAAAAGCACTCCTTTTCTTTTAATGGTTATAGGTTTGTATTTTCATTTTTATCCATCCCCCTCATAAGTTGTTCTTAGATTTATGCTATAAATTGATCTGGGACCATTGTTACAGCAAAAGACATTGAAAGACAGGATTATAAATCATTTATCTCTCTCTTCCTCTACATCTCGCAGGAGCAGCAGCAACCAGCACCACAACCAACAAAAATGACTTAACGATATGCAGTCATGTCTTAAGTTCAGTCCTATTTAAATAAATTGGATCCTATGAAAGTGCTCTGAATGATTCAGTCTGTATCTGTTTGCCAAATGTTGTGAGAGAAAAAGAAGGCTCCCCACCAATTTGATCTTGAATGTTAGTCTCTCAGTAAAAAGACAAAGGACTAAAGCAGGGGTGCCCAATTTTTTCGGGCCACGGGCCAGTGCATGTGGTTCAGTGGGCCAGTCACATGGTTCAGTGGGCCAGTCACATGGTTCAGCGGGCCAGTCACATGGTTCCTCACACCAGAAGCAAAAGTAAAACATGCGTTGCAATCTGTTTTGCAACAGCATGAGATAAATTTTAAGCTGCCATTTTCTCTGCTCAAACTGGGGTGCCCAAGGGAGAAATGAAGTCACAGTGAAAGTGGATAATAGACTTGCCACACCTTAGCCTGTCTCTTTAGCCTTTAGTCTAGAGGTGTCCAAACTGTGGCCTGCAGGCCGGATCTGGCCCATAACACCAATTCATTCAGCCCATGTCACCCTCATTGCTCTCAGAAGTGGAAGCAAAATGCATTTACCGCAGTGTTTACAGCAGGTGCAGGTGTGTTTATACATGTGTGAGTGCATTTACACATGCTCAGGCACAGGCACATTTTACGGCTGTCATAAACACACACACTTCTACTTCCGGGAGCTGTGATGGTGACAGTGGGCCACATGAAATGGTGCCGTGGGCCACATCCAGTCCACAGGCTGTAGTTTGGTTAGTGCCTAACATGGTTGCTTTGCAACATACTGTACCTCAAAAAAGGGAAGTGTCTCTCTAAGGCGCTCACTTCATACTTCCTTCTCCTAAGACAAATGTAACATAACCATGGTGATCCCCAGAAAACACTTTATGATCCTATTAATCATTGATCTGTCTTGCTCAGTATATCTGTGCCAACTAGCAGCAGTTCTCCAAAACTTTATTTGGGATCTTTTTTCAGATCCCAGCTCCTGCCAACCTAGCAATTCAAAAGCAAGAAATTGCAAGTAGATCAATAGGGACCACTTTGGAGGAAAGGTAAACAGCATTTTGTGCACTCCAATATCTAGTCATGCCTGCCACATGACCATGTAAACCTATACACAAGCAGACAGCGCTGGCTCTTCAGCTTTGAAACAGAAATGAGCACTGAACCCTAGAGTTGGATACAACTGGCTTTCGAGCAAGGGAAACCTTTACCTTTCTCAATTCTACCAAGTGTGGCCAAGATCAAATATGGTGCCTTCTGCAGCAAATTGTCTGCTTTTTTACTGAGCTTGCAGTAGGTAGCACACTAGCTTAATATTGGCCGATCTGTCTGCATGCAATATGAGGCCTGAATCCAGGGCAGATGTGTTCCACTCCCTTAAAGCTACCTCTGGCTTCTTCCTCCATCTGTGTCAGTAGTTCTCAATATTGGATCCCCAGATGTTCTTAGACAACATCTCCCAGAAATCCTGTCCAGCACAGCCAATGGTGAAGGTTTCTGGGAGCTTTAGTCCAAAAACATCTGGGGACACAAGATTAGGAATCACTGATCTACATACCCTCATTTCAACAGACTCCCCAGATGCTCAATCTAGCATTTTTTTCAGGATTTGGAAGTGCTGAAAGAGAGGGTAGATTACCCTATTCCCACAGCCCTGGTGCATATACTGAAATCCGGATTTATTCCTAAAACAACATTTCAAAAGTCATATTGGGCAGAGATTAAATCCATCCTATCTTGGAAGCTTTGGCTATTATAGTGTGGCCCTGTTTGTGGTGATCATCCTGCTAAACAACAAAGATTCACAAGGCTTTCCTTGGGGCATATTAGATGTTTTGGGCTGCAATCTGAGAAAATCCTGACCATGCTGCCTAGGAGTAATATGAGCTGAAATTCAAAACATTTGAAATGAAACTAGGTTGTCAAGGTGTTCTATCGTGCATGCTAAAATAATTAATAGAGTGTTCAAATAATTAACAGACCAGAGTCCTAAATCTCTCTATTTTGAGATTAAAGAGGAGCTCTGAAAATGAAAGCACTTGGTTTATTTACTACAACTGCTTTCAGCTCTCCAGCTGAATGTGCCACTTTATCATAGTATTAATATTTTGACAGCCAAATGTGCCTTATCTTGTTATGCCTAAACAAGGGAAGAAACAAAGTACTGTCTTCTACAAGTTATTGTATCATATTTTATCTTGCAGCTGGGAATATGGGGATGGCTTTTTTGATAATGATTATATTTCAAAAGGATTTAATGTTTCATAATTCTAGCATTCCAGGACCTTCAAATTCTAGAGTTCTGATGCAACAAGAGGCTATAACTACGGTATATATTCCTTAAATTTTTGGAATAGTAGCTGTATTCTGTGTTTCAAACATATCAGAGAATAAACAAAACAAAAACAAAAAAAGTTGTAGCACCTTGAAGACTAACTGTTATATTTTAATGTTACCTTTCATGGATCAAGTCCACTTCATCAGACATCTCCACTATTACGTACTTCCTGCTGGTGAAGATGGTCATGTATCACCTTAGCATACTGCCTTTGGATACCAATTGCTGGGAAATGTGAGTGGGTTGGTGCTATTATACTCACCCTTTCCTGCATAGACAACTGGCTGGTCCCTGTGTGAAGAGAGTGAGGCCTTTGCTTTGCTCATCCAGTGGTCTTCTTATGCCTTTAATAATTAATGGACTCTGTGATATATTTACAAGGTTACATTTACTAATAGCCTTTCAAAATAAGCTAATTCTGACCCAAGCCTTGTTTCAGGAATCTGCACACCATTTCTGAGTGAAATGACTGTGCTATTTCCACATCGCTGGCAGTGTACTATCCAAATGACATCTAAATGACTGGCGCAATCAGAAAATAACATCACAAGTTAAGTTTATTAAGAGACCTTGTAGGGCCTGAAGGACCAAGAGAAGGAAAGTTTGCAAGGACAGATGTGAATATTTCCAGCCCTGCAGAGTATTTGGGCTGTGTTATTGATGCTAATGTTCTTCACATGAAAGCAGGAAAGGTCAAAGCCATAACAGATCTTTCTGACAGTATATAAATCAGTGGTACTCTTCTATTACAAATGACTTGTTCCACTTCTGGCTACAGTCTCAAAGTTTCTCTGTAATCTAGTAAGTCAAGGAAATTCCTGAAATTAGAGAAATGAGGAAAAGCTCTCTGAAAGTCAAGTCTTTAACTTTTTAACCCTTTTAACTTTTAAATTTGTAAATGTAATCAATGTGTTTTTAACTGTGTTTTTAATTTTGTAACCTGCCCTGAGTCTTTGGATGAGGGCGAGGTATAAATGTGATTAAATAAATAAGTAAATAAATCCCTGGGCTGTGTACAAGGCTATATATGTATTGAAAAGTCTTTTTACTGACTGATACACTCTTTATATGTTGGAGGATACAAAATAGGCACTAAGACATCTCAATATGCAGTCATGTTTTGTAAACAGACACAAAAAGATCACAGTTCATAGTTTTTGATTAGCCTTTTTCCTCCCTTGTCTTATTGTGGTAGAAAGCAGTCACGGTATGCTCATTTATTTCTACCAGGGGTTCCTATCTGCTGGCAGCTATTGATACCATCTTTGTTTTCTCCCACACTTTTCCAATGACCTGTCATTCCAGCACATTAACAACATTATCTTTTGAGAATCTGATGGAATTGTAGTCTCTATTGCCCTAACCACAGCCTGTAAGGTAAAGGTAAAGGTTGCCCTTGCTCAAAAGCCAGTCGTATCTGACTTTAGGGTTCAGTGTTCATCTCTGTTTATAGCCAAAGAGCCAGTGCTGTCTGCGTCTCCAGACGTTTCTGTGGACATATGGCAGGTATGCCTCAACACTAGAGTCCATGAAACACGGTTTACCTTCCCACCGAATTGGTCTCTATTTATCTATCTGCAGTTTCTTGCTTTTGAACTGCTAGGTTGGTAGGAGTTGGGACAGAAATGGGAGCTCACTCTGTTGTGCAGTACCCAGGAATCAAACTCCAAACATGCCATTCAGCGAGTTCAGCGTCTTAACCACTTGAGCCACCACAGTCCCAAACACAGCCTGTACTTGCATCTAAAACTGGCTGACCACAAGAATTTTCAGGATGATGCTCAAGCATAATGGGATTTGTTGGGGGGGGGGGGTTTCAAACAATGTTTTAAAGCAAAATCATTATTTTTCTGATTTTTCTTAAACAATTATTCAAAAACAAAAGATAAAGAATTACAAAACAGAAAAAACCAAATATACAACAAATCAAAGCAATGAATCTACTTGCACTCTCCCACACACAGGACTTTTAACTGGATCTCTTTTTAAAAAGAATTCTGAAGAATTCTTGGCTGATGTGCTGTTGCTTTTTTACAGTGGCAAAAGCCAAAGAGTGTAACATTCACTCACTTGAGCCAGCAATTAAAGAGTTGCTGTTTTAATTCTTGGGGTTACACACTTATTCTTGCTTAGCATATAGTGAGAATCCCAATAGGGAAGCTTTAGTTTTCAACAAGAAGCAAGTCTTATGCCCTTTGCTTTTCACCTGCATAACAAAGCAACAGGATTTCAGCCATTGAAACAAATACAGTAGATCAAATCAGGCAAGTTTGCAAAAGAAAATGTCTTATTTCAGGAATGTACACTCTCTCCAGACAATATACATTCTCTCCTTGCCCCAGTCAATTAATGATATCTGTGCAATTCTGGAACATCTATGAGGTGGGACATTAACACAATGGATCCTTTCTATCCCACATAGCATTTGTAGAGTTAAGAAAATGACCACTGAGTTTAAATGAGGAAAGGGAAAACTGAAAGTAATACATTAGTGGCAAACTGAGTTGCTAAGGAGAAAATGACTGGCAGCTGAATCTCCCAATAGAGACAAAGCTTTCTCCTGAACAATCCAACCACTGTTTTAGGACAAGCAATTACTGTATATGAAAACCAGTGCCCTCTTTTGTCCTCCTTTTGGTAATATGCCAGCCAGAGACAGGATGCAAAATTCACACAACTCCAACAACTTGTCTCCGTACCCAAAGTGTTGCTGCTGGAGTTAGCCCCTGCATTCTGCCTAATGTTGGGACTTCTTCTTCTTCAAGTGCCATATCCAATTCTGAATATTGGCTATCCTCACAATGATTAACCATGACAATTATCCTGGGAACAACATAATGCAGTGGCCTTCCATTTGCCTTCTGCATCACAGCATGACACCCATACAACTGATCCAGTTCCATGAGTCTCTCATTAGCCCTAGGGTAGTATTGTTGAAGCTGCTGCCCTTCATCAAGATGAATTCAAGTCGGATTTAATCCACTTGAGGATGATCACCCTTCCTTGAAGACTTTGCCACCCAAGGCTGTTAGTCCTCAGGGTTGTCAGGTTAGTTAACTGCCACCTGATGTTCAGCATTGAGTTGCTGGCAGTACGGTCTACCATAGCAGGATAACCTGGCCAGACTGCACATTTGAATATGGGAGGGATAGGAAAAAAAATAATATCCAGTATGGCATAGTAGATCTAGTGATAGACTAGAATTTAAGAGGGCTCTTACTCGTGAAAGCTTGTTGGGGTGCTGGTAGAGCCACTTTTTAAATATCTCACTTACCTTGAGAGCTCTATTATGGTGGCTGTAAGTCACCGCAGGGACTGTGGCAGCTCAAGTGGTTAAGATGCTGAACTTGCTGACTGGAGGGTCGGAATTCAAACCCGGGTACTGCATGACAGAGTGCGCTCCCGTCTCTGTCCCAGCTCCTGCTAGCCTAGCACTTTGAAAGCAAGAAATTGAAAGTAGGTAGATAAATAGGGACCACTTTAGTGGGAAGGTAAATTGTTCTGTGCACTGCCGCATGTCTATGGAAATGTCTGCAGGCACAGACAATGTTGACTCTATGGCTATCCAAGAGTCAGATATGACTGGCTTTTGAGCAAGGCAGCCTTTTCCTTTACTAAGTCAGTTCTGACTTGACTGCACATAACAACAAGAAGGAAGGTACAGGTAGTTCTAAAGCGAAGAAAATGCTTTGATTTAAGGCACTACTGCTGAAGACATATGTTACAGGAGCCACCATCTTTGCGGGGGAGGGGGGGAGATTTCCCTTGTCTGTCTAGGTCACAGAGAGGGAGAACCTTTCATGGTTTCCAGGAAAATTTATTCTAACAACATCATTCCAACCACCAGAGAGCTCTCTGCCCTCAGAAATATTCTTGCAGTATTAAGGCTGGAGTGAAGCTGAATTGTCAAAAGAAAAGAAAGTCTGTTTTACTCTCTGTCTCTGTCTTTCTCTCTCTCTCATTCTCTCTCTCACTCTCACAAACACATTGTGTACATGCACCTTAGATGAACTCTGCTCTCTGAAACAGTTTTCTTAAGCCTCTGGATGTCCAGCCAGACAAACAGCTTATGAGTGTTTTTTTTTTTTAAGGGAGCATGATTTCCACATCTTTTTCCTCCAGTCAGCCTCTAGAAAGAATCTGGAAACCTTTGTCTAAACTCTGTGTGTTTCCTCTTTTATCCACCACAAACAGACACACACTTTCACTGCCACAATCCCCTCCTTAGGGACTGTGTCCAACTTTGGGGAGGGCTTCTGCCACAGTGTTTTCCTTACATCCTGAAGGCAGCAAAGTTCTCTCTGGGAGGGCTGCAGACAGACATAAACAGAGCCATGGTTAAGATACAGGAACCTTTAATGTCCTTTAACCTCCTTTCTCAACATACTTGTTCCATTTCCAGCCTGTCTTTTAATTCTTTCCTTTTTTAGGCTGTAGGAAAACATTTCTTTCAATCTCTTCCCCCCCCCTCTTTACTCCCAAGATTTATTGCTTATCACAGGCTCCAAAACAATGAAATATGAGAGTGTTATCCTCCACAGCTGCCCCCAATCCAACTGCTCAAGGAAGGAATTTTGACAGTGGCAAGTGCAGGGTTTGGAAACCAGCCTTCCTCCTGTATTCTAGGAAAGAGGCTGCTACCTTCGACTAGGACTATCCTGTGTCCCTTGCTACACAACATACTGCTCTGTCCAGACTTAAAATAACGAACCCCCCAAAATAGAGTGAAACAGTGACCTCAGTGTTGCCCAGTGATAGTACAATGGGTTATATCTCTCTAATCTGTGATCTATTTGTTTTCTACGCTTCTTCTTCAGGTGGCATATTGGCTATCATCATGGCAATAGCCTTCCTGTTCTTAACTCCTCAGAGCAGTTCTTCCAAGGACATGCCACATCAGTCCCTCAGGTTCTTCAACTATGAAGTCTGTCTATGTCCAGGGCCTCTCGTCCTAGGGATATTTCCTTGCAGAGCAAGTTGGAATATTCTATATTTTATGTTGTTCCTCATGATATGGTCAAGATATTGGAGCTTTCTTTGTTTAATGGTCTTAAAGAATTCTTGTTCTTTATTAGTTCGGCACAATACGCTTTCTACATTTGCATCAGTATAATTATGTGCTGTTGAGTTGATTCTGATGTATGGTGACCATCCAGTGGTGGGATGGATCCTGGTGTGTATCCCAGTGTGGAAAATGTAGAGCTGTGGCTGACTGAAGCACAGTCTTGCCATGTTATCTGGGATTGGTTCGATCCAGTTGTCCCTGAGGAAGTGGACAGGCTCCTGGGAGCTGTCCATGCCACTGCCTGTGCGTTAGATCCATGCCCCGCAGGCTGAATGAATTGGCATTGGGGGCTGTATCCAGCCCTCTGAACCACATGACTGGCCCACAGCCTAAAAAGTTTGAGCACCCCTGGTGCAGTAGAATGAAGGCCTTAATTTCTTGGATAGGGGACAGAGACTGCTTCCTGCAAGAAGTAGTTGTTGCCCTCTGCAAGCCTATTACGTCTTATAGACCTTTCTCTTGGATTGAAGAGAGTGACCATGAATTTAGGCGGTCCTCTTGGCTTGTCTGTCATTTTAGGTCTTCTAGTTGAGGAAGTCCAGGATGTCCTGAAATACAGCAGGAAAGGCACCTTTTGGTGAGTTAATTCTGCAGTTCCTTTCATCCAACCTAGTGTGAGAAAGATTAGCCAGCAACACAAGGTTGCCATTACCAGAGAATGCCCGATTGTAGTTAAAAAATACAACAATCTTCGAGGAGGCTCTTTCTATGAACCCCAAAAGAGGCCTCTGTTGCACAGAGAGAGCGAGAGCCCATATGAACATGTGTCCTTAAAAGGAAGGCCATGCTATCTTATTTTTTTCAAAAGCTCCTTTGTCTTTGCAAAATGGCGTCAGTTTGGGGGGGGAAGGGGGAGTTGGATTTGGTGATGACAAATCAGACCAGCCCCTAAAGCTTTCTCACCACACTCTGAAATCAGGCATGGAGCCAAGAAGAAAATGAGCCTAGAGTTCACTTTGCTCTGGTGGGTCTCTACGTCTTGCATGAAATAGCAGAAAATCTCCTGAGTCATCAGCTTACTTCTTCACTGAGAATAGCCAAGATTCCCAGAGGGATGCAGTATCGTGACTCTGCTCTTGGCTCAGGGCAGTTGCCAGATGAAAGGCACATTTGAGTCCTTCCCTGGACTATTAACAAGACCTATTCTGGGTTCAGAAGCAACCAGACTGACTGATGAATCCCCTTGGCTCTGAGGTTCCTGACAAGGGCTGCTGGGTTATTGCTATATTCAGCAGAAGGAGTCAGGATGATGCTCATAGAGGACATAGGAGAAAGGAGGAAACAGAAACTGGAGCTAAGCAAAACTGAGGTGGAAAGTAAGACCCACACAAAAACCGAGCCTTCTTCCAAAGCTTCCATGCAGCTGCGTTGGTGGAGTCCCTGGGCTGAACTAGTCTGAGAATTCAGCTGAGTCTTTTTGTTGGGGTTTTATGGTGTTTATCGCTGTAAGCAGTGGTAGGATGTCAAAAATTTTACTACCCCACCATGATGTTATCACAGTGTGGGTGGAGCTAACATCATGACATCATGACGTGGGCAGGGCCAAAGGAAAAAAATAATAAAAAAATAAAAATAAGCACACACACACCTCAACCCACCTACCCACCCACCCACAACACAAACCCTTAAATAAATAAATAAATAAATAAAATATACATTAAAAAACACCCACCCACCCACCCCAAACACAAATCAACCAGAGCTTAAAGCTTATTCTGGCTAATCTTTCTCACACTAGGTCAGATGGAAGGAACTTCAGAATGAACTCACCACAAGATGGATTCATTTTGGCACTTTTCAACTTTTCAACAGTTAAATAAGTTAGGTACTAAGTCTTTGCCTAACCAGTTCTCTAGGATAATATGCCTTAATGTAAATGTAAAATAGCTGTACCTCCTTAACGGTTCTCCAATTGGAACAGCAATTGGAACAGCACGGGTGTAGCTTATTGATGAAGTAACTCCAAGACTTTGCTTAAGAACCCCAAGCCAGCCCACCAGGCCTTTTTAGGAACTGTGGTAGTAAAGGTATTAAATACACATTAAAATACACACAGACACACCACATCCAAAGGTGAGTCACTTACCCTGGGGAGCAGGCTATAGGGAGCTTCAGGTTAGCAGCTTCTCTTCCTCCTCCCCGCTTGGGAGGATAGCAAGGAGGCCGTGCATACGCACCAAGCACTGTAGGCGTGCATGTACACCAAGTACTTGGCACACATGCGCAGTGGGTGAACCAGTGAAAATGTAAGCCCTGAAGGTGGTTCCCCCCAAAAGCTGCTACCGGTTCTCCGGGACACTGGGAAAAGTTACTACCAGTTCTGGAGAGCTGGTGAGAACCTGTTACATCCCATCTCTGGCTGTAAGCCACCATAAATGTCTTATAAAAAGGGAGATACTACAGCAAGAACAGACATTACTAAATACAAGAAATAGCTTCAACTCAAACGTGATGTTGCTGTCATTGAACAACCCAGTTAACCCATGTTAACAAAATTTTTATTCTTAAATCACAGCTAAAACAGGACTATTGTTTGATATTGAGCTGGGTCCAGATTTCTCATTTGGAGTACTCTCACGGCTGTCACAGAACACAGGACAGTTCCCCCCCCCCTAAATTCTGCCATACCACAACACCAGGTTGCATGCTACACAACCCACACTGAGGTCCTTAGCTGGTTTTTGAGAGCCATGTCTGCTGACACAGGTGAAAGTCCAAGACTGATCAGCAATTAGTGGAAATATTGGCAACTGATTTTAACTCCTTCAAACCATGACAGGCTTGGGAAGTGTCTTCAGAAGATACTGGCTCTGTTCAGAACTATTACTCCTGCCTTGATGACCAAAAACATGGATCTTTTCCTTCTGGCTTGTCTTCCTTCTACTTGTTTCCGAGTCAACAGGACCTCAAGGCTGGGAAAGGAAAAAAACAAGACCACAACAGACAACAGGGAGCCCTGTTAAACAGCCAAAAGGTTGTGAGTTCAATCCTGACCAGAGTTCAAAGTTGACTCAGGTTTCCATTCTTCCGATGTTGGTAAAATGAGTACCTAGCATGTTGGTTGTTGTTGTTATTGTTGCTGCTGTTGTTTTTCAGTCACATAGTCAAGTCCAACTCTTTGTGACACCATGGACCATTGCACGCCAGGCACCCCTATCCTCCACCATCCCCCTCAACCCGCCCAGCTCTGTGCCCATTGCATCAACAATACTGTACCTTCTAGCCATCTCATTCTCTGTCACACGCTTCTTTTTTTACCCTTGACCTTTCCCAGCATCAAGGCTTTCTCAAGTGAATCTTCTCTTCTCATTTGATGTCTAAAGTACAGTACTTTAGCTTCATCTTCAATATTTGACCTTCCTGGGAGCAGTCGGAGTTGATTTCTTTTAAGATCGACCTATTTGTTCTCTTTGCTGTCCAGGGTACTCTCAAAACTCTCCTCCAACACCACATTTCAAAGGTGTTCTTCTGCGCTCAGCTTTCCTTTCCTAATGGTCCAGCTCTCACAGTCATACATTACTACCGGAAATACCATTGCTTTGACTATGCGGACTTTGTTTGCAAGGTGATGTCTCTGCAGTGATCTTGGATCCTAAGAATGTAAAGTCTATCACTGCTTCTACTTCTTCCCCATCTATTTTCCAGAGACTGTTGCCATTATCTTGGTTTTTTTGATGTTGAGTCTCAAGCCAGCTTTTGCATTAAAATACTAATTAACTTGTGAACTGTCCAGACAGTGCACTAAGTGCTATATAAGTGTGATTGCTTTGCTTTGGTGTTTGTCAACTCTTCTTCCATAACTGGACAATCTCCAGATTTGGAAACTACAATGCACATTATCCCCAGTTTAGCAGGCCATAGTGGTGGGACCGCTAATCAGGCATATCTCAAGGGTGGCAGGGAAGGAGAAAATGGGAAATAAAGTGCTCTTCAGATCTTCTGGGCTACTGTTCCCACTGTCCCTGATCACTGGCTCCCTGGACAGGGGCTGAAGGAAATTGCCCAAAACTTCCAGATGACTTCCAAGTTGATTAGAACATTTGGAGGCTATCTACTCCTGAAGTGAGAGGAAAACTGGCCCATAGAAGTGATGGGTAGATATGTATTATCAGCACTGTTCCAGTATAGTTGAGGGATTTGTTGGCTTTCTGGGAAATCATTGTTTACAATGTCTCTTGTTACTATTTATGATAGGAGGTTGATAGAAACCTATTGCAGCTGTGATGTTGCTTACTACCCAAGTGCTTTTTATCTAGATAGTAGCCAGCATGGAGATGCTGGTTATAAACAATATGTGTGACCTCTGGACTTCTGCCAGTTTTCCATTGCGCTATTCTGTGAAATTATATTTGGATGGCCCTTGAGACAGGCATGACTGGAAGAACAAATTGGGCCCCCCCCCTTCTCTCCTACATATGGAAGATAATTTGTACTCCCTTGGTCTCGGAGGTAAAGAATATACATTATAAAAGAAGGCTTTTTGGTCTTTTTCTAATGATTAAATATATTTATATTGGTCCCCCTTTTTTTAAATAAAGATATTTTGTCTGCATCCCACTGTAAATAGCAAAAGGATAACTGACTGTTGTTTTCTGTGGTAAGAGAGAGTGAAGTCTCAGATTTGCTTGAAACGTGCAAATGCTAATTTATAAATAGGAATATAAATCCATAAATAATGACTATCATTTAAACATATATATAAGCCATTTGTTAATGCCAAAATCTTTACTTTTAGCATTGTTTCTTTCTTTGTGTCAGAGCATTGCACAATTTAAAAGTACGATTATATATGAAATATCAGTGAAATTCAAAACAAATTACTGTATGTTAAAATAATTAGCCTGTTTTTGACTACATGTGGGCTACTTTGATGATGTTATCTCAGTCATATACTAGATTTTCTTTTGTACACATGGTGTTGCATAAATTCCATGCACGTAAAGGCTGCATTGCTTGAATTTCTTGATTAGAACAATTCTAATCAAGCCCCACCATTCCATAATGTCATAGGCTAGTTGCACCCTAACTTGGCTAGAAAGAACTGAAATTCATATTTCCTCTCATTTCATGTATGCCATTAGCTTCCCTTTTAGCACAGTTTGCTGTGGTGGTGCCCTAAGGTGGAAATTGAATCTAGGAATGAAACAGCTAAATCTTCAGTCTTTTGAAAATACAGAAAAGATTTACCTTAAGAAAGGGTGTATGACTGAATTGTGGAGGGATACTCAAGCAAATTAAAACATTCTACATTTGTGTTTGATTAAATATAATCCAAATCTCAAATGTCAGAATCTAGCATCCTGGAAATTCTTAGATTTTGGTTTAAAAACAGAGGAAGGCTCATGTGGCCTATAAGTAGGTAAACCTGCCTTTTCATGTTGAGGAAATCAAGGCTGCTTTTTTGTGCTCCAGAGATCGAAACTGAGAACTTCCTGCCTCCTTGTTTTCAGGGGCATTCATAACAGGCACTGGTTGATTAATTGATTGGTTGGTTGATTGACTGACTGACTGATTTTCTGCCTTTCTCTTAGCAGAGGGACCCAAAGTGGCTCCGTTAAGGGGACGAAAGGCAGATGGTAATGTTGTCACAATTTGGAGCAAAAAAGAACTAGATGAAATGTGATGCTTCCTTGTTTGCTTTTCCACATTTAGCACAGCCTCCACTAAAACATTGTCTTCCAGAGGTGTGTGATTACATCTCCCAAGGTAGGAGCTGCTAATAATGACCCTACTGGGAATATTGTGGCTGTGATCCAGCTCCTTTGGAAGTTACCAGTACCCCATTACTTGGTGCTAATGGGTTCATTTTCTTGTTTTCCCTTGACCCCTTTCTCTGTTCAGATGTGCTGATGAGTTCACACATGCCACTCAAAGTACTTTTGAGCCTCTCTGCCACTCTCAGTGTGCATGTTTGAGAGGCCAGATGGAATTGAAAATGCAGTTTCAAACATACATTCCATTTTAAATCCATAAATTGTTATAAGGCAAAACATGGTTACAATTAAATTTTATCAAAGTTCCTGTGTTTTTGTGTGTCTCCTCTTTAGAGAAGGGTTCTATCTGGAACACATTTCGTAATTCATCTTGAGCACAGAATGGCAAAAAATTGACATCCATTACCATCATGAGCCTGCTGTAGAAACCCTCCACTAGTGTCCTGCCAGTAAAATCTGTTGGTATACAAAAGGGACGGGATCTTTTCCTGTGGTTGACCCATCTTTCCATGGGATGTACAAATGTGTTCTTCTCTTGAAAACCTGCCTACATTTAAATGAATGGACACCTGGGTTTGCTTTATAAAGTGGAGTATTTTACTGTTATTTGGGAGTTACAGCTGTTGTTTTTAGCTAATCATACATTTTTGTTTTGAAGGTTTGTCATGTAAATGAAGGAAAACTGTCAAAGGACAGAAGATGTCTAACTGGAAAGAGCACACATGGTGTGAAGAAGGCATTTTTTAAATTATATATAGCAGAAGGATGAGTGGGTAATTAATGTGGGAGGAAGGGTGTTATATACTGAACTGCAGCATTGCGGTCCAAGCCTAATTAATTGCTAATTAATGGTTTCCTATGGAAAGTAGGCAGAGAATGGTCCAGCATAACCAAAGGACAGGAAAGTCAGGACCTAAAATTTTCTGGTATCTAAAAGGCAGCAAAATGTCTTTCTGTGCTCTGAAATCATAAATATGGAAAGGATTTCAAGGCACAATGAAGTAAGTCCGATTTTTTAGAGAACAGTCCTCTACATAAAAAGCATCCTATATTACGACGACCCTTTCCAGGGTTTCTTAAGTAGAGAGTACTACGTACAGTATTCCCTCTTCGGGGGATGGGGGTGTGTGGGTGGTGTCCTATGGCTGTGAAGCCTGTCCAAGGTGCACAGGCTGGCTCTTCTGGGATATGTAAGCTCCAGTAGTTTTAGGCCTTGCCTAAGTAGATGGTGACAGGATTGTCGATTTTCCCAGGAAAGAGTTAACCAGGAATAAAGGAGAAAATGCAATGTTTTTCTGCTGCTGTCTTCCACAGGTGTCCTGATAAGGCATGAGCTGGTACAGAGATTCAAGGACAGAAGGGAGGCAAGAAGACACAGCAAGAACAGAACAACATTGTACACTGATTGGACATCTTACATTCTCATGGGAAAGAAGACTGGGGGAGGGGAGGAATTGGAGCAATTAGTTAATTCTGGATTAGAAGCAAGAATAATAATTATTAAGTCCAACTAGATGGGATATGGAGTAGTTCTTTGGAGTAGTTATTTTGTGGAAACCTAGTAGCAAGTAGTGTGTGGATATTTAAAATAAATACTATTTTCCTCTCATTCCTGCACAATTGATCTCATGGGATTTGTGTGTGTGTGTTGATATGGCTTGAGAGTTGGGCCTTGCCAACATTGGTTCCATATAAACTGTTTTATAAATGATTTTATTAATACCACCTATGAACAATACACATAAGCCAAACCAGAAGTATATTAGTTTCCACAAGCAAACCAATCTATGAGGAAGCTGTGAGGTTGCCCAGAACAAAGCCTTTGTATTGCATATACCTCACATGGTGGTTCCCCAGCCCCTCCTCTAAACCAGGGGTTCTCAATCTATGGTCCAGGGGCCAGATGTGGCCCACAACACCATTTCATGTGTGGGGGGCCAACCGCCTCTGCTGCACCTGAAAGTGTCACATGTGGCAGGCAGGACAAAATGGCCATCCGGCTCCTGATGCTGTCTGAGGAAGCATGACCCAGCCCTTGGCTTGAAAAAGTTAAGAACCCCTGCTTTAAACCTTTGGATTCATTTCATTCGAAGCTTGCAAGAGCAGTGATATTATTGCATCTGGCTGGCCTTTCTAGCCTGAGGGGAGGGGGAGGGGAATCATCACTGAAGCTCCAGATGTGGAAATGACTTCTTTCTAAACATTGGGGGGAGCTTTAAAAAGCCTGCTGTTGTTATGACAACAAGATCTCTGGTACTAATCTGTACAGCAGGCAGTGACAGCAGCAATTTCCAAGCTGGGAAAACTAACTAAGGTCTTCTAGTGGCTTCTTCTTCTGCCATATCAGATTCCAAATATTGGCAATCTTCATGGCGATCAGCCATGAAGACTGTCCTGAGAATATAATGCAGTGGCCTTTCATCTGCCTTCTACATCGCAGTTTGACACCCGTACCACTGATCCAGTTCCACTAGTTGCTTTTTGATCCGGAGCCCTTTTGGCATGCAAAGTCCTCATTGGCCCCAGGCCAGTACTGATGAAACTGCTGTCCCCCATCAAGATTGATTCAAGTGGGATTTAATCCACTTGGGGACCATCACCCTTCCCTGTGGACTTCACCAAAGCTGCTAGTCCTCAAGGCTGTCAGGTTAGTTAACTGCTGTCTGATGCTCCGCATTGAGTCACTGGCAGTATGATCTACTTATTATCCATAGCAATAGCAGGATAATCTGACCATGTTTGCTAAATGGCTTTATTGAAAGTCTGTAGGCAAAGAGGTTGAAGACTCATGAGATACCTTTGTTTGAACAAAGGAAGCAAATGATGCTGAATAGAAGAATTAAGTGGGTAGGTTACTGCAAAAAAATACAACATAACAAACCATTCTAGATGCATTCATTATATTGTGGGTATTGGTGAGGGAGAGAGAAGGGGAGAGGCAAAATCTACATCATATTGAATGTGTCATTAGAAAGCCTATAAACCCAGACAATATTCACACTTGTATGTGTGAGTTGCTTCTGTACGCTCACATTCGCTTATTAAAGAGCTGTGTTTATTAAAGAGCTGTGGAACAAGGGAAGATGGGATTAATTGGAAACATATGAGACTGACTATCAATCAAGTGGTAGTCAGATTTCTTAAGAATAGCTGAAGAAACTGATTTGGAAAAAGTATGCAAAATATACCACTAATATTTTGTAATATCCTAGGTATGGAAAAGTATTATTAATATTATTGTTATTTAAGGATTATGCCTTTCAATTCCTCAGAATCTGTTAAAAAAACATTTAGCATTACCTGCATTTACAGAATGTTGTAGCTACAGGGCTGGTAAATCCATTCATTGTGATTCAAAAAGTTCTAAATATAATAGAATTTTAAGTATAATTCTACATAATGCTAAAAATGTACAGCAAATGCATGGAAACAGCCTGCTCCGTAATTAACAACAGTTCCATACATAACCCTGTTTTTCAAAAGAGTCATCATCATAAGGAACACTGCGCTATCAGTAACATTCTGTGCTTGTTAACATGGCACTGTCTGGGCACCTAGACAGAAAGAGAAGCCAGCAGTCTCTCCTAGCAACTGATAAGTATAGCAAGCTTCTTCCAGATTTGAAATGTGCACCTACTCTTTTGCTTGGTCCAGACGATATCTTAGTCAAGCATAATGCAACATTATCATGTTTTAAAGTTGCAGCTTCAAAACCATAACAGTGTTTTGTTTTTGTTTTTTTTGCTTCCTGTGACCAGTAGCCACTTGTCTGAACACAGAGTGGAAAGCCAATTATGTAAGCACTCTGCCATTTTAGCAGGGCCCCCACCCCATTATTGCAGTACAGTAATTATGAAGTTGGTCATGCAGCTGGCTCTGCAAAGGAAAGCATGCCAGAACTGGCATGAGACATATATTCCAAAAAAAACATCTGCCCACACTACGTCATACTCACAAACCCCACAGCTCTTGGGGCCGATGCTGAGAATGCCAAAGAAGCCTTCTCGATGGTGACACCAATACTGTGCCCTGGTGGCACAGTGGTTAAATTAATGTACTTCAGCCTTCAATCCTTCCAAGGTCGGTAAAATGAATACCCAACATGTTGAGCACAAAAATGTGAATTAATTTGTGAGCCCCATAGAGAGTGCACTAATAAGCAGGTTACAGGTATTCTCAACCCGTGGCACCATTTCATGTGGCCCACCACCACTTCCACCACACCAGGAAGTGCCTGTGATGAAGGAAGGACAAAATGGCTGCCTGGCCCCCGAAGCTGTCTGAGGGAGCGTGACCCGGCCCCCAACTTTAAACGGTTGAGAACTTCTACCCTTTGGAGTGGTATATACTGTACAGTGGTACCTCGGGTTATGAATGCCTCGAGTTATGTCATTTTTGCGATATGAAAGGAAATCCATTGAAAATAAAGTCGCGATACGATTTTTTTTGGAGATATGAAAAAGTTTCCCTATTAAATTACATAGTATACATTGGCCTCTAGTGGCCACTTCTGGTAATGCATTGTGTTTCTGCATTGTGATTCAAGCTATGAAATTTTCGTAAAACAAAGCATCCCAGGAAATGCATTAATTTTGTCACTGTACCACTGTAAGTGTAATTGCTATAGCAGCTTGCCAGTGGAGCCGCACCAGGCTCCATCCTTGAATATATTTAGAAAACAACTTACAACAACTCTGTTTAGGGAGGCTTTCAAAGATCTCTCTGCAGCCAGTTAGTTTAATCTTTAATCTTAGTATCAGTTTGAATTCTGTTTAACTTGCCGGCCATGCTCTTTTGCGGGGAGATTAAATTTATCTAGATGTATTTAAAAAAAAAAAAGTCATTGTGTTCTATTATCTTGTTTGGTTTTATCCATGCAAACTACACAGTGTGAGAACACTTTCCAGATGGGTGGTATAGAAGTCTATTACACAAACATTTCTGGTATGGAATAAGAATCTCTTGGTGTCATCTGGGAAAGCAAGCTTTGTGCCTATGCAACAGAGGATTAAGCCTACTGGTGAGGCTCTTGCCTAAGGGTTGCCAGTTCCTCTCTATACACCCCCACCTCCCATTTCCCCAAATCTGTTCTGCTTGCTTGCTTCTCAGGAAACTGAGAAAGGGCTATTGACAAGAAGAGGCCCTATTAGCAGAGACACACTCCTGGAGGTGTTTGGGAAAAGACATTAGGCTGCTGTCAAAATCAGGCATGGATCCTGCCAGCTGGGGCTTATTTGTCTTGACATCTGCTTTCTGAGGTACTGCCATCCACATTAGATATCATCAAAAGCCATTTTGCCACCAAGTTGGGCTGTTTTCTTGGGACACGTGTTGCTGGAGGCCATTACTGGGGTCTGTCCAGTGGATATGACACTGAGTGCTACAGAAGAGGGGGTATAAGCGTAGCAAACAAATGGCTTCCCTTCCCTGCTGTAAATGCTTTCTTACTAAAATATAACCGTTTATCAGCTCTGGTATTTTGGTCTTCAGTTCTCATCAGCCCCAGCAAACATACCCCATGGCCTAGGACCTTGATGGTGAACCTTGGCACTCCAGATGTTCTTGGACTTCAATTCCCAGAAGCCCAAACAAACTGTGAATCCACACGAATGGGTTTACTGATTCATCCGGCCCATGCTGCCCTCATTGCTCCCAGAAGCGGAAGTAAAATGTGCAGTGTGGGCCGGATGAATTGCAGTAAACCCATTTGTGTGGATTCACAGGGTGCTTGGGCTTCTGGGAATTGAAGTCCAAGAACATCTGGAGTGCCAAGGTTCACCACCACGGGCCTAGGTTGATTGGGGTAAACTTCAAATCAGCAATAGCCAAGTTGGAGAATGCTGACCTCAATGTGTTAACAATAGCAATTACAGTAAAACCCCAATTTACATATGCCTCTACTTACGTAAAACTCGACTTATGTAAGTTTGTTCTTTGCATAAATCGGCATCCCAATTTATGCAAAAAATCAACTTACATAAGGGGTTTCACTGTCCTGTAATTTTAAGATGGAGGTGCCACCATTTTAGAATTACCAAATTACACCCTGGGCCACCCGCCCCACCACCGGAAGTCACAAGAAATCACTTACCTTGGTAGTGGTGGCGGCGGCGATGGAGGCAGCAGCAGTGGTGAAAGCATTTTTGCTGCGTTTTCTGGAGTCTCTGCTGCTTCTATGGGGACTAGGTGAGTGCTCAGGTGATTTTCGAAGAATAGTTAAAAAGTGCTACAGTGTTTTTTATTTTGTTTTGTTTATTTTATTTTGTTTTCTGATATAGTTAAAAAAGTGTGGGGGGATTGCATGTCATTGCAGAGATGACTACTAGGGGCGCAAAGCGCGATTCTCCATAGAGATTCATTACCAATTTCAAGCCTTTTTTCCCCCAATGCATCCCTATGGAGATGCATTGATTTACATAAAATCCTGATTTACATTTTTACATTATTTGACTTTTTACGTAAATTGAGGTTTTACTGTACTGGATTAACAGCAGACTAAATAGCTAGTCAGTTGCTAAAGAATGGAAAAACATAAGGCAAAGAGGTTTGGGGAAAAGCCATCCGACCAGAGGAACAAGAAGGGTGTTACTTAATAGCCTCTTTGTGGCATCTGAATTGGAGGAAGCCATAAACAGTATGAAACTGAATAAAGTAGCAGGTATTGATGACATAAGAACAGAGCTGATAAAGCAGTTTGGTCCTCGTACCATGGAACGGCTTCTGCAATTAATGAACAACTGCACAGATGAACTTAAAATTCCTAAATTGTGGAGACAGGCTAGATGACCCAAAAAGTTACTGACCAGTGTCACTTCTTTGCCACCTTTATTGGGCACTGGAATGGATGATTTACAATTGTATTTCCAAATTTCCACACTGCATACATCAGATTTAGCCCTGAGCGTCTCTGCAGCAGAGTATGCTGCTCCAGTATTGAGTGCATCCACAAAAACAAAACAAGTTGACACTGATGCTGTTACTGAAGCAATGCATATAGTGACAGAATGCCTCAAACCTATACCAGTTGAGAAAATGTTGGTACTGCTCCACCTAAGATCAGAAGGGAAATGGCTCCAGATAGCTCAGTGAAATGGAACAGACACAACTCTCTCTCTTTCACTCTGCTTCATTATCTATGTTTGTACATTCTGATCTGACAAACATAACTGGCCAAGCTCTAAACCAGGGATTCTCAACCTGCGGCCCGTGGCACCATTTCATGTGGGCCCTCACTGCCTCCACTACACCAGGAAGTGCCATGTGGTGGAGGAAGGGCAAAATGGCCATCTGACCCCAAAGCTGTCTGAGAGAGCATGACCCAGCCCCCGGCTTAAAAGGTTGAGAACTCCTGAACTAGACCAAGAAGTTGAAAGAGGGATGGGGCCTCTTGTATTAACTTTCACAATTTTGAAAATGTACAGACCTAGCAGAAAGAAGTGAGGGGAAAGAGTCTGTGAATTTACATTACATCAAGATTGTGGGCATGCAGTATAGACAAAGCATTAGCCTAAACAAACCCTGGAACAAGTTATTTTTTTGGTCTACAATTCCCAGAATTCCTCAGCCATGCAACTGTCGATTTAAAAAATAAACATTTGCAAGATATGCTTGTAATCTGAGATTTCTGTTAAACTGGTTAAGTGATATCTAAAGTTCAAGACTTTCAGAAATTGCCATTGTGAGGTTAGGGGTGTTAGCCAATTGTGGCTAAAGAACAAAGAATCTTGTGGGCACCTTAAAGACTAACATGGCGTGTTTGCATTCAAAGAAGTGGGTTGGAGTCTTTGATAGTTTATGCAAATAAAACACGTTAGCCTTGGAAATCTAAAATTTTCCAAGTATCAGATCTGAAACAGGTACAGAGAATCTTGGGGATAAAGAATTATGATACAGGCAACTCATCTTTACATATGCAGTTGTGCATGCACACACTCACACATACACACAGGATTGCCCCCTCCCCCGTTGTCTCTACCTCATTCTGTCGCTGTGCTAAGAAATAAATTGTCTGCATCTGTCAAGACTGATCCTCTCAGAATTTTAATAAGAGGCAGTAGAGAGCTGAGATGGGATTGAAATGGATCTCCTAGCCATGATGAGGCGCTGATATTCCTCACTGCACGCTGCACATGTTGTCGTGTCATAAATCATTGTTTGTCAAGTCCAATAAGCATCTTTGAAGGGTGGAGAAAAATGACACTGTCTCCTGGGGGCCGGAGTGTCTGGAATTCGATGAGGATGATGGGCTTCTAAAGAGATGAAGGAGATGGGATGCAATTCCATACATGGGAGAATAGATATGCTTTCATTCATTCTTCACTCATGTACCTTCCAAATTTATTGTGTGCTTTGTTCTCAACTGTATATATAGACTGCTGTGAATAGAAAAAGGAGAAAAGCCTCATTCTGCTTATGAGAAAGAAGGCAAAGGAGGAAACAAAAAATCATGGCTGGGTTGCTTATATTACAAAGGCCAGCTCTCTAGTTTGTCCTTCTGCCTGATGGGCTGTCCAGTCAAAGAGGAAAAGCCTTAAGACGACAGAGACAAAGAGAACAGACACCATGAAGTCACCCATGTACACAAACTGAACAGACTGAGCAAGCACAGAAGTCTGCTGAGCGTAGCCTTCCCCATGACGCAAGCATGTTTCTATTTAAATTCTAGTGCCTGTTTCTCTGAGCCAGTGTAATGTAGTGGATAGAATGATGACATCTCTCTTTAAGAATCTGCCCAGATGTTAAGGTCTTTAAGGGAAGCCTTTCTCTCCGTCCCATCTCTTTCATGGATGCATTTGATGTGGACATGCCAGAGGGTCGTCTCTACAGCTGCTCTACAGCTGCTCCCAAACTGTGGACTCTGCCCCCCTATGGGAGGCCAGACTGACACATCTTTGCTGTCCTTCCACCAGCAGGCAAAGACCTTTGTCTTCAGGCAAGCTTTCTCTCGATGACCAGCTATCTAAGGGGAGGGGATTGCTTGTGCCTTGCTGCTTTTACATTGCTTTTTAAAACTGATTTTGTACACTATTTTTAATGTTATATTTGTTTAAATTTCTTTTAATGTTCTAATACTTGCTTTTAGTTTTTATAGTGTCTGATTTAATGATGCAGGCCACCAGGAGAATGACAGGGTAAAAGATGCTAAATAAATAAATAAGACTCAGGAGGCCCAGGTTCAAATCTTAACTTGGCCATAGAAACTCGGTGGCGTATGGCACAGATAAAACCACCCCTTAAAAATCTCATGTAACTTGGAAATTCTGCAGGAGTTGCCAAACCACAGAACTGACTTGATGATACATCATGCACACATGATTTTACAATCTACATCTATAAATTTAGGATTTATATGTAAATGTGTGTCCTCTTTCATTGTTTTCTTTGATGATGCATATATTCTCACCCTACAGCAGGGGTTCCTAAACTTTTCACGCCTGACCACGCCTGCCCGCCGACAGCTGAGCGGGCTAATCACGTGGTTCCTTCCACTGTAAATGCTGCCGTAAAATGTCTCCGTGGCTGTCGTAAACACTTTTATGAACAGCCGTGGGTGCATTTACGACAGCATGTATGCAGTGATGGGATGTCAAAAGTTTTACTACCCCACTGTGATATCACAGTGTGGGCGGAGCAAATGGCATGATGTCATGGGCAGAGCCAACATCATGATGTCATGATGTTGTGGGCGGGGCCAAAGAAAAAAATAAAAATAAAAATGCACACACACACACATACAACAACACCCCTCAAAACACCCACCGACCCACAACACAAACCCATAAAAAATTTAATAAGTAAATAAATAAAATAAAAATACATTAAAATACATAATTATGGGAACAAAAAATCCCTTTACTATTGCCTGTTACAGCATTGTGGTTTTACAAGGGTCCACCCTCACAGTCTCTGTTTTGGCCCTGAAAGCTCAAGGAATGAAATGTTATTGACTTGGCAACAACACCTTGCTCAGATTTTCAGGGAACCCTCCTTCCTATTCACCAAAGTCTGCAAGAAAGCCTCACCTTCTTAATAGCCTTTCTTGGAGAGTGGAGTTGTTTGGAGAGGCTGCTGTGGAGAAGAGCGGACAAGGTTGTCTAGTACTGTATATGCCTATACAGTCATACCTCACATAACGAATTTAATGCGTTCTGCTATGTGAGTTTTTCGCTATGTGAGTTTTCCACATAGTAACGCTCATTATGCGAGTTTTTCCATAGGGAAAAGTCTGACTTGCATAGCAAAAAATTCGTTATGCGAGTCAGACGGCTTAGCAAAAAACTTGCTCGTTATGCGGGTTTTTCGCTAAGCAAAACGCTCGTTATGCGAGGTTTGACTGTACCTGCAACCAAGCCTTGATTTAAGTAGGATTTCTCACATGCTATCCAGTTCACCAACAATTTTTGTGGTATCCGTGTATCATGTACTGTATATGGATCCCATGAATAGATATACTGTGAAAGCTAAGTGCCTGTTCAAAAATTGCAAACATAAGTCAAAATCTCATTACTAGTCGCCACTAGACTAGAGCCACTGAAACAGTGGGATTTACACAAGAGTTGCCTTGTCATTTTAGCACTGGATTCAGTGGGTCTACTGTAAGTAAGACTAACAATGGTGTTTAGGCTGCAAGAATGATGTAATACCCCTTTCTAGAATCTTCTAGACTACTGTGTAGTTCTTAAAGAAGGGGGTTTCTGCTAAAAAGGATATAAAAGCAACAGAGGAGTCAGAATGCCATTGTCTAATTTATCCTCTGCATTTTGAGTGGAGATGGAATGGGAGAAATGGCAATGTTGATCTTCTAAATGGCTTTACATACGATATTTATTGCCTCAATTCTCCATAAATGCTCATGGAATGAGGTTTCAAAGCCACTCTGTTGAATGAAGCAACATTTCCATTTTAGATTCTTTGTGGGTGAGCAAAAGGCAGGCAGGCACACCTCTACGCAGTCTGTTAATATGGATTTCCCCTCCTCTCTCTATATATATGTATCTGTGTAGCCACATACACATAGGGGATTACACCCCTATAGGGATTACACACAAGTGAACTGGGGTGTGCCATTAAACATGATAGACAGAACAAATGATCCTTTAGGCCAAAGTTATTTTGTTGGTTTGTGTCGGTGAATCGTCATGTCCTCTAAAAATGTACTTTGCATTTTTGTGTGTTTTGTGACATTCAGAAGGTCACATGATGAGATTTGGTGAGTATGTGTCTCTATAGGTGTCTACATCACCAACTGTTTTTATAGCCTAATAATATTCACAGGCACTTCAGTGGTTAGAAGATGAAGCAATGATGGCCTTTATTTCTCCGGAGCGCAAGAGGATTTTTTTCTTGATGCAGTATTAATGAATACTGGTGAAGTAATTATCAGAAATCTCCTGGGACCTGGCTGTGAAAACAAGGTTTCATGTGCTGGTTTTGTAAGAATCTTCTGCTCTTTGCAGGCTTTTCTAGGAGTGAACTATGGTTGAAAAGAAAACAAAGGAAAGAAATCCCTTCCTCCCTTTTTCCTTTACAGACATAATGCTAGAAAAAGCAGCTCAAGGACATGGGAAACACACCAAAGGCCCAAATCTAGAATGCTGGAAAGGATAGACCCTTCTCTGTGCATTTTATTACTACCTCAGTTTTTTTCAGGAAGAGGTGCACAACAGAGATAGAGGAGGCAAATGTTTCCCCATCACCAGCTCCAATAGATAAGGTTATTATATCTTACCCACAATCAACACTACTGTGTTTCCCTGAATATAAGACACTGTCTTATATTTTTAAAAACTCCAAATTATGCACAAGGTCTTATTTTCAGGGGACGTCTTATTTTTCCATGACGAAGAAGAATACAGTACACATTTATTGCTGATACAGTGGATCACCAAGGCAAGATTTAGCTGAGTGCCTTATTTTCGGGGAGGCCCTTATATTTCCGAAGTGGGGAAAAATAGGGGGTGCCTTACTATACGAGGAGGTCCTATATTCGGGGAAACAGGGTAGCTCTGGAGCAGCAAAAAGTACTGGGACAGAGAGAAAGTATTTCTTTCAGGCTTTAATCTGAGCCTGTTTCATTCGTATTTTTTGAATCAGCATAAACTAACTGAAGGTGCACAGGAAACCTGGCAATATAAATGAAAATAATGACTAAAATCCATTCTGTAAGAGAGCCTGTTTGCAAAAATAAAAGTGTGTGTATTAGTCATTATGTGCTAGCAGAGACAAAGTGGGTAATTATGCCCCTACTCATTCAAAGCACAGTACAAATCCAGCCAAGTTATTTTGGCACACGTAAAAGAAACTCCTGACACGACTTCTTCCTCTTGAAATTGTTCCACCAGCCATTGCATGCTGGCTAATTCCACTGTGATTTGGGTGGAAAGAAGACTTGACTGGAATCCCGTCCTGTTTTGTCTCCCACTGCCCATTGGGTGGCACTGTGACTCCAACTGGGCAACTCTCCCAGCCTGCAGGCCAGGTTTGGAGTCCCAAAGAAAATTTTTACTTGGTGGGCAGGCAGACACACAGGCACAAACACAAACAGCACAACAGCAGAAAGATTATCTGGCCTGGGAAATAATAAAATGTAACACAGTACTGTACCTCTAAGTTGAAAGAAATTTTGGACCCAAATATGTCTGTGGTTGAACGTAATTCTGTTCTGTGTCAATTTGACTCTAATAATTCTTCTGTTGTTTTTAAAATCAGTTGGGGTACACAGAAAGAGCCTCCTCAATGATGGTGGTATTTTTGAAGCACAATTGGACATACCCTGGTAACAGAAAGCTTGTGCTGTCTAATCTTTCTCACACAAGAAGAAGAGGAGGAGGAGGAGGAAGAAGAAGAAGAGGTAGTGGCAGTGGTAGTGTATTACATTATCTTAGAAGACATACATGAGGGGGTTTGTGGTCTGGGAGCTCTGCATTCAAAGGAGTTCATTCCATTGACCAATACCAGGAACAGGTTTTGGTAGCATATACAGATGCACAACATCTCCAGACAAATGTGTGAAGAGGGGTCAAATCAAGAGTATTATGATTTTGAGTTGACCATGAGGTGTCTTTCATGTCCAATATGATAGTTGACAGGTTCACTAAAAGAAAATGCACTGTGACTTCAAGGAAAGGGGAATTGAAAATAAATCATACATCCAGGAATGCTCAGGAAATGCTCAGGAGAAGGAGAGGGATGGCTGAACCTACAATAAAGCCAAAGATCGTTCTTGGATGCACCAACCATTGAGGTACTCTGGAAGGCTCAGGCTAAGATAACCAGACACGATATAAACCGTTGCATCTGCTCAGCCTACCCGTTTGTGTAGCTGCAAAAGTGAAATGAAAAACCTACATCATCGCTTCTAGCTGAGATTCATGTTTCTAGACTCTTTTCTTTCTTTCTTATCTAGCTTAGTTTACTAAACATGATACTGCTACGACTGAGTGTGCAGTGTGACCATCAATGAATGCCTATCTTCTTCTTCTTCTTCTTCTTCAGGTCTTTCCATGGATTTTACATCATTGCCAAAATTGATGACAATGAGCGGCCCCACCCTCTCCACCATCCACTGCTGTTTGCATTTCCTCAGTCACAGTTTTCCCTGCACAGACCTAGAAATGCATGGACTCACAAAGGGCAGGTACTAATCTGTGTGCCTTTATATAGGCACAGACTAGGTCAATGGGCCAATACACATCCTTCTTAGCAGATGAAATTGATTTGCAGATATTTCTAAGACTACAATCATGTGCTTCTTCCCCATGAAGAAACTCAATGGGACATCTCATGACAGAATCTGGTGAAAATCACAAAAAAAGAGAGCAGCTTTAGACTTTGGTCCTACACTTTCAAAGACATTTGCCCTAATCTTGAGTTGTACATGCCATGGAATGCACATATTTTATTTTTTTTATTTTTACTCATATTTATTATCCCGCCCCAATCAGGTAAACTCTGGGAGGGTTTACCTGATTTATTTTAAATTAGTCAAGCTAATTTTATTATAATATTTTAAATCAGTCAAGCTATGGCCCATAAGTCCCTACCTGGCCTGTAGGTCCCTACCTGTCCTCTCCATGGGAACGTGTCCTGTCCCTCTGCCCAGCAGTCCAATGGGAGCGCTTCCTCCCTCCTCCCAACACAGGGTTTACCCCGCCCCTCTGCCTGGTAGCCCAATGGGAGCACTTCCTCCCTCCTCCCAGCAGAGCCCTACTCTCTTTGTGGCCAGGTAGGGACTTACAGGCCACCCTGTACATGTTAAAACAAAATGGAGCTTGTGGCAGATGCATCAGGGAAAGTGAGAGCTCCATGCATGCATCCTTTGTATATAAGAAGAGCCTTCTCCTTCTTTCATGTCCCAATCAAACCCTGGATTGCCAAAATGAAGCCACTTTCTTGGCTTTGTCGTTTACCAAATTTAAGTCCTCATCATTGCAAGCTTCTGACACTAATCGGCAGCCAGGCATAAGAAGCAAGTTGGCTCTGGGTTTTGCCTCTTCTTATACAAAAGAAAGCTTCCTTGTTAGCAGCTGATCCTGTGCAGCTGGCTCCTGTTCCAGAACAGTCCTTAAAGGTATAGTCCACCATTTGCCCATGTTGCAACAAGTGCCACGCCCAGGCACAGTTACTAACACTCTTTTTTACATGGAACATTCCTTCCTATAAGAAGGAAGGAGGAAATTTGCTGGTTTGAGAGTTCAATATGCATTTTTTTTTGTTCAGTCGCACTGTCGACTCCAACCCTTTGCGACCCCATGGACAATTGCCCTCTAGGCACCTCTATCCTCCGCTATCCTCCTCGACCTGCCCAGCTCTGTGCCCACTGCTTCTACAATACCATCCAGCCATCTCATTTTTGGCCGGCCCCTTCTTCTTTTGACCTCCACATTTCCCAGCATCGAGGCTTTCTCAAGTGAGTCCTCTCTTCTCATTTGATGTCCAAAGTACTTAAGCTTCATCTTTACTATTTGACCTTCTAAGGAGCAGTCAGGGTTGATTTCTTCTAAGATTGACCTATTTGTTCTCCTCGCTGTCCAGGGGACTCTCAAAACTCTCCTCCAACACCACATTTCAAAAGCATCTATTCTTCTGCGCTATGGTCCATCTCTCACAACCATACATTACCACCGGGAATACCACTGCTTTGACTATGTGGATTTTTGTTTGCAATGTGATGTCTCTACTTTTCACTATGTTCCCCAGGTTTCTCATAGCTTATCTCCCAAGAATCAGTCACCTTTTTATTTCATGGCTGCAGTCACCATCTGCAGTGATCTTTGACCCAAAGAAAGTAAAATCTTCCACTCCTTCTAATTCTTTCCCATCTACACTAGTACCCCAGATAACGTTATGACTTGGTTCTACAAGTCATGTTGTTATCCGGTTTTTAGCGTTGTCCGGGGTATACACCGAACAATGCTAAAAAACATCAGGCGCGTTGGCACATGCGTGTCAAATGCGGTTTGGGGAGCATACGGAGATTTTTTCCATATCCTCCCCAAACCCTGTTTGACAGGCACGCGCTTGCACGATGTTTGGAAAGGGTATGGGGGACCATAACCTTTCCAAACATCGGGTGCATTGGCGTGCACATGTCAAACGCGGTTTGGGGAGGATACAGAGATTTTCTCCGTATCCTCCCCAAGCCGCGTTTGACAGGCGCGTGCTTGCACGATGTTTGGAAAGGGTATGGGGGACCATACCCTTTCCAAACATCGGGCGCGTTGGCGCGCGTGCGTCAAACGCGGTTTGGGGAGGATACGGAGATTTTCTCCGTATCCTCCCCAAGCCATGTTTGACAGGCGCGCGCTTGCACGATGTTTGGAAAGGGTATGGGGGACCATACCCTTTCCAAACATCAGGCGCATTGGTGCGCGCGTGTCAAACGCAGTTTGGGGAGCATACAGAGATTTTCTCCGTATGCTCCCCAAGCCGCGTTTGACAGACGCGTGCCTGCACGATGTTTGGAAAGGGTATGGGGGCCCATACCCTTTCCAAACATCGTGCGTGCGGGCCTGGGGGGGGGGGGTTGGATTGGGTAGATGTTCTACAACCAGCAAGCCTAAAGTAGCATATATGATTCTCCAAGATTTTTCCAAAAATCTTGTAACGTTATGCGGTTTTAGCGCTATACGGTACAATCGTTATCCGGGGTATTACTGTATTTTCCATGGATTGATAGGGCCTGTTTGTCATTATCTTGGTTTTCTTGATGTTGAGTCTCAAGCCAGCTTTTGCACTAGTTGGATACAAATTAGACTGTCAGCTGAATCACTTTGGGGGTGGGGTGGGGGTTTGGTTAAAGCTCTTCTTGTCTAAGACTCTCAGACTTTAAAGCAGTGGTGCCCAAACTAAGGCCCGGGGGCCAGGTGTGGCCCCCGATGCCAATTCATCTAGCCCGCGAATCCCTCGTTGCTCCTGGAAGCGGAAGTAAAATGCGTCTGTACGGGTGCATTTTACTTCCACTTCCAGGAGCGACGAGGGCTTCGCGAGCCAGATGAATTGGCGTTGGGGCCGCACCCGGGCCCCGGGCCTTAGTGACCAGCTTCCTGAACCACATGATCGGCCCACAGCCCAAAAAGTTTGGGCAATCCTGCTTTAAAGTGACACAATATTTTTCTTTTGCTTATGCAAGGGTAAAATTACAACTAATTTATGAAACCGCACGCTAGAAAGCCAATGGGATGTTGTGGCTAAAGTATCAAGCTAAAACTGAGAAGGCTTAAGTTCATATTGCAATTCAACAATCAAGCTTACTACATAATTTTTGACCAGCTATTTGTGAACTCTGAGGAGAATCATGTATGCTACTTTAGGCTTGCTGGTGTTAAGGTGGGCTATAAAGTGTAATCTATGATAATGGGGGAAAAAACAGTATAAGTTTCTGTGTGTTTCTCTGACTAACATAGCTCCAAACTATGAAGCCTTTACACCTGAAAATTGGCATGCATCTTTTGAAAAATCTAGACTGGTGTTTCCCAACCTTTGGTTTTTGGACTTCAGTTCCCAGAAGCCTAAGTCAATTCCCCAAAGCACTGATCAGCCAATGTACTGGCTTAGGCTTCTGCGAATTGAAGTCCAAAAATATCAAATATTGGGAGAATAGACACTGATAGACTATGCACCTACGGGTTAAACTGGCTTTAAATTTATTTAAATTTGTTGTTGTGTGAAATATAATCTCCAATCTCTAGATGGCAGATCTTCCTAATTAGAAAATAGGAAGCTGAAATCAGGCTAAGAAGTTCAATTACGTATCCAGAAAACCTTTAGACAGCTTCTGGTGGGTTTGAGATATGTTAGTCAGGACTGCTGTTTCCCTTTTCAAGGCCCTTAAACAATTCAGCAAGTGAAGGGTATGTATGTTTTGCTTCCTGAAAATTGGGAGGGAAGAATAGAGAACAGAAAAAGACTGAGCAGAGGAAAGGACTGGATGAACACATAGCAACAGCAATTACACTAATATATACAGCCTCATAGCACTTAGTGCACTCTCTGGGCATTAGTATTTTGCCTCCAGCATGCTGTGTACTCATTTTACTAACTTTGGAAGGCTGAGTCAACCTTGATCCCTGTCAGGATCATACTCAGATCATGAGCAAAGTTTTGGCTGCAGTACAGCAGTTTAACCACTGCACCAAGAAGTCTCTTTTGCTCTCTTCTCTCGCATAGGGAGAAGGAGAGCAAAACTACTGAAAAGTAAAGGACTGGGGAGTGAAGGTAGGAAGAGGAGGTGGAAAATATAAAAGTACAAAGCAAGTAAATTTTAAAAAGCAGCAAGTATTTGTCGGACTTCAGGCGTCTCTGTAAGCCCCCCCCCCCTCATGCTCCTGAGCATGTGCTCATTTCTGGAACATATTTAACCCTTACCTTCCAACTCTGAGAGACCTGAGCCGCGTTTAAAAAGAACTTAGTGAGCTCTAACAGTAGAGCAGAACAAGGGAGGCTTCTTGTTCGGGTAGCATGCAGCCGAGTTGCCTTGTGTGTGTGTGATAAGAAAAACAACAATCTTCAAAGAGAAACAGCTGTTTTATTCTCCAGGTTCATTGATAGTAAAGTCCATAGAAAAACGCAGATTAGATGGTCATAACCATGAGTTCAGTCCAATAAAAACAGTCCAAGTTCGTTAAGTAATCATAGTGAGAAAAAGACAAATAACAGATCCATAAGGCAGACCAGGTCTTAATCCATGGAGAGACAAATACGAACTAACTAACTTCTCTGCAAAATGGAGAATTCCTGGTCAGGTGATTTACTCTTAGCCAATCAGGTAACAGAGATAACTTTCTCAAAACAATAGTTGTTTATACACGTGTGTAATCAGTGTTCTGGCCTATAGACAAAACATGGATCTCAGCTAGTTAGAAAGATAAGAAATACAACAAAACAGGCAGTCTTGTTGTGACATGAGTTCATGAGGCAGAGAGAAGACAAAGGATTTCTGAGGCCTATCTGAAAAATAGCAATTTCAAGCCTTGGGAAGCATTAGGAAATAGGTCTTTTCCTGACATATTATAAAAGAGAAGGCACACTGGTGGATTGGTGAAGAGAGAGGCTGACCACTGGTTAGGTGGCTGAGCATGTGATGGAAGGAGACAAACTACACCTAGATGAGCAGAAGGGAAATAGCACTGGGTGAGGTATCATCAATATACAGATGATACCCAGGTATACATCTCAGCTGGACCGTGGTAATTCAGGCGATGCAGTCAAAGTCCTATCCAGGTGTCTGGAGGCTGTCAAGGTCTGGATGGGGGACAATAGGCTACAACTGAATCCTGGCAAAACTGAGTGGCTGTGGGTGAGGGGTCCTGCACTATCTCGAGAGCTACCATCTTTGGTTCTGGATGGGGCTGTTTTACCCCAGACAGACCCACTGCATAATCTGGGGGTCCTCCTGGACTTAAGACTACTGCTCGAAGAGCAGGCGGCAGTCATGGCCAGGAGGGCTTTTGCACAGCTTCATGTTATACACCAGTTTTGCCCGCTCCTGGATCGGGACTCCTTGCTCATGATCATGCACACTCTGGTCACCTCCAGATTTGACTGTTGTAATGCGCTCTACAGGGGGCTGCCTTTGATGATCATTCAGAGGCTGCAACTAGTCCAGAATGTGGCTGCTTGGATGGTGCTGGGGTGCGGGTGTTATGCCTGAGCCTCACCACTGCTTCGGGAGCTGCATTGGCTGCCAATATGCCTCTGGGTGCAATTCAAGATGCTGGTTATAACCTTTAAAGCCCTGCATGGTAGTGGGCCAGGATACTTAAGAGACTGCGTCAGCCTAAGAACATCTGTCCGTCCCACCAGAGCAGACCAGAGAGGCTCTCTTGTGGTTCAATCTGCCAGAGAGGCTCGTCTCTCGGGCACAAGGAAGAGAGCCTTCTCTATGTCTGCTCCGGCCCTATGGACCCTCCTGCCAATTGAATTATGCCTCCAGACAGAGCTGCTGCCCTTCAGAAAAGGACTAAAGACATGGCTGGCAGGGCAGGTGTGGGGCAACAGTGGCATCATAGTGGCCCCAGCCTCCTGGTTAATTAAGTAAATATTCTCTCTCCTTTTTAACCTTTTAATCTTTGATCTTTTTAATTTGTAACCTTTTATATTTTTGATTTTTGTTAGTTTTAGTTTTAATGGGGTTTTAAAGAGTATTCTATGATGCTGAAGTTTTTATATGTCATTATTTCTGTACTTCTGTATGTTGCTTTATTGTCGTGTGATCCGCCCTGATTCAGGTTTCCTAAGTGGGCAGCATACAAGTACGAAAATTAAATTAAATTAAAATTAAAAGAGGAATTGAGTGTCTGGCCAGACATCCCACTACAGTAACGGAGTGGACCATACAGCCAGAGATTCAACTCAGAGTGTTGGGCTGTGGTAAATAACCTGGCTCCCTAAAGGGTCCAACAGCTACAGGCAGATGAACCCTTTTAGGTGGGATGATGGTCCCCTCAGTGGAGGAAATGCCACTGGAAACCATCATATTGGGCCCAACGGCGAAATGAGCAGAGGAGGAACCACTTTTTTATTCCCAACGGTCATGGAGGCAGAAGAGGCCATGCCAGATGGACTGGCTGTGAAGGCGCACCTTGATAATATCCTCAAGGCTGCGGCAGTCCATTTCAGACCCGGTGTCAAATCCTGCATGTCTCATTTCATATGTGTTGCAGGAGATGGCTCTGAGATCATAGTGTGTGGGTCACTTCTTGCCAAGCTGGGATCTACCATAAACAAATTCACACCAATGGCATTTTTCCTGCTTGCCTTGGAGGGCGAAGATGGCCCAGAGCCAGCCGGCCTCCAAGAGCCCTGGGACAGGAAAAACTCAGCTCAAGACTACAAAAAGAGGAATTAAAGTGTCTGCAAGCAATGGAAAGCTCCACCCTCCTGCTAGTAAACAAATAAACAACACTAAAACTAATTCAAGAGAAATTCTTATCATGATGTTGACATGAGGCAAGAAGGAGGAGTAGGAGTGGAGGAAATATGAAATTAAGGTGTAAAAACTGAGTTGAAATGGTTACAATCCATCAGCCTTCCAAGCTGATAAAACATCAGGATGCTAAATCTACATTAGCTCGATTAAAATTAACTTGGACTAGTCACCATATGTTACAAATTTTAATTAGCATGAAATGATTATATTTAACAAGCAGCTCATCATTTTTGTCACATATTCCTAGAAGGAAAGTAGTCTAAACAAGGTGGAGGGGAGGTAGGTATGGCTTGGCAAAGAATTTGGACATATAGAATCCTGATGCTTTGAAATCCATCTTGGATTTTTAAGGACCTAGAGTAGAAACAGTGGAGAAAAGAAATGTGATTACACTGCCGTGAACTGTTCTTGTAGCATACTCATGTGTTTTTGCTAGCTGGAAAGCTTCTATTCTTCTAGTAATGTACTGAAAGTGTAATGTACTGAAAGTCAAGCAGCTTTATGGCTGTTTCTGATAATGCTTTTTTAAAAAGGAATAACTATATCAGAATACTGTACATACAAACTCGTATTATAATGATACATTTTGCAGATACAAGCTTACTGTAAGGAATGTAGTCTCCTGCCTGCAAAATCCACCACAGGTTTCTCAGAGCTGATGATTTCTTGATTTGTGGTACTACATTTCCCAATCACAATCCTTCAGAAAGAGCTTCCTTGAAGATTGTGGTATTTTTGAACCACAATCAAGTGTACCCTGGTAATGGCAATCTTGTGTTGTCGGTTAATCTTTCTCACACTAGGTCAGGTGAAAGGAACTGCAGAATAAACTCACCAAAATGTGCCTTCATTTTGATAGTTTCATGTCTGGTCTAGACACAGAAGGTGGAGGAGGAGGAGGAGAACAACTAGTACAAGTACAAGAAGAACAACCAGCTAGGAAATGGACTTGATCCACAAAAGCTTACACAAAAGTTAGTCTTTAAGGTGCCAAAACGTTTTTCCTTTTTTTGTTTTGTTTTGTTTACTCTCTGATATCCTTCAATGGATTTATTTATTTATTTATTTATTTATTTAGGGTTTTATCACCACCCCCTCACCAAGGTGACTCCATGTGGTTTATAGTCTAAGGATTCCCTCCTAGACTTCCTCTATTCTTCCACGAAGCATCTGTGTTTCCTTGGAAATGGCTAGTCCATGCTGTGAAAACTAAATGACACCTCCCCCACCTTTGTTTTATCTTCTGCTTTTGAGATAACAAAATGGTGAGATAGACTACCAAATTGTAATGATTACAGTTCCAAATTTTTCTCTGGAGGTCTTTCTGAAATAGCGAAAATCCAATGTAACCTTTATGCCGCTTTCTTCTAAGCATTTGCATCCAGGCAAATGACATCCAGAATGAAAACAGCTCTCTTGCTGGCTGTTGCTGTTGCTCCATAAAATCAGTGAAGCTCACTGGGAAGAAGAAATGGATGGCACGGTTTATGCAGAGCACAAAAATAGGCTGTCTCCAGTGAGTATATCAGTGCATCTATCATCACCTCACTGCATGCACACACATAGATTGACTTGAATTAGATGTGTATGTACATGTGTGTGTGACACACACACACACACACACACACACACACATACACACACACACACACACACACACACACACACACACACAAAGAGAGCTGAGCAAGACTGTTAAGGATAAAACATGTGCGGGTGATTAATTCATAGGGTCACCGTAAGTTGGAGGCAACTTGACAGTACATAACAACAGTACACATACATTTTGTTGTTCAGTCGCACAGTCAATTCCATCCCTTTGTGACCCCATGGACAATTGCATACATGCATGTACATACGTTAAAGGTAAAGGTCACTTGTGCTCAAAAGCCCGTCATATCTGACTCTAGGGTTCAGTGCTCATCTTTGTTTATAGCCCAAAAGCCAGTGCTGTCTGTATCTGCAGACATTTCCGTGGACATGTGACAGGCATGACTAGACACCGGAGTGCATGGAACGCTGCTTACCTTCCCACCAAAGTGGTGCCTATTTATCTACTTACAATTTCTTGCTTTCAAACTGCTAGGTTGGGAGGAGCTGGGACAGAGATGGGAGCTCACTCCATTGTGCAGCACTCGGGTCTCCAACTGCTGACCTGCCATCCTTCCAGTCATCAAGTTCAGTGTCTTAACCACTAAGCCACCCCAGTCCTTTGCATGTGCATACAAAATTGTAATTTGTGCTTTCTAATTCTGCTTCTTTGTGCCAAATAACTTTTGACTTTTAGAGAGATGATTAAGGAAGATATTTACTGTTTTTGAGCACCCTTGAGCAGCATGAAAACCATTAGATAGATTACATCTGTTTCTTTTTACTGTTCTTAGGATGTAACTGCACTGCAATTTACTGCACAGGTTGTGCCAGAGATGGCATGCTTAAATTCAATGCATTTTCCATTGACTGCATGATATACAACTAATTGCAGTGAATCCAATCTTTCTTCATAGGCATTGTTGTGGATTGCTCCATTTTCAGGGGCCATTGTTGCTGTTTCTTGTAGGAATTCCACTTGCGTTGTTTTATTTCACTTTCTGGCACATGTATCAGGCCAAAGGGGCAGAGGTGGGCATGTCTTAGGGCAGTGATGGTGAACCTTGACACTCCAGGTGTTCTTGGACTTCAGTTCCCAGAAGTCCAAGTCCCTGTGAATCCCCTTAAATGGGTTTACTGTAAACCCATTCGTGTGGATTCACAGGGACTTGGGCTTCTAGGAATTGAAGTGCAAGAACACCTGGAGTCCTAAGATTTGGCATCACAGTCTTAGGGTGACATTGATGGTGGGGCATCTTTTTTTAAAATTGTCAGGGGACATAGACTTATGAAACGGCATACCTTGTCCCAGTAAAGGTAAAGGTTTCCCTTGCTCAAAAGCCAGTCGTCTCCAACTCTAAGGTTCAGTGCTCATCTCTGTTTCAAAGCCAAACAGCCAGTGCTGCCTACTTCTGCAGACTGTTTTCCTTCCCACTTCAGTGGTCCCTATTTATCTACTTGCAATTTCTTGCTTTTGAATAGCTAAGTTGGCAGGAGCTGGGACAAAGACGGGAGCTCATTCTGTCCTGCAGTACTTGGGAATCGAACTGCTGACCTCCTGCTTTCCAGTCAGCCTCTTAGCCATTTGAGCCACTGCAGTCCCTTGTATTAGAAATGCACAATAAAATTAAATTGTTCAGCGCAGACAGAAAAGGTACCCATCTCAGGGCAATATCAGTTGCCCTGGTACTTTGTGCCCCATTGAAAGGCATGTCAATAGAGTAGGAACATCCTCCCTCAGATGAGCACCTCTGCCGATGCACAGCAACCTGTGATTCCAGTGAGAATTGTAGTGATTTGAAGTGATGTGTGGACTCTTGCTCCAAAAGTTGCCAGGAATAATTCATATTTCATGTGAATGGCAATAGCAAACTAACTAGCACAGGAACCTTCAAATCAATTTGAATCAACCTGGAATAGCCTTCCCATCTAGTCACAACCTCTAATTATTTTTAAAGCTGCTACTGTATTTGAATAAGCTGATAAGTACATGGTTTTATATTTTTATGTAATTTCTAAGCATCTATGGAATCAAAGTAGCCCAGCTGAATAGATATGTAATTTCTGAATAAGTGCAATAAACAAACAAAGGTAAAGTGAAGCATTTTAAATCTTACTGGTTTCAGCCAAAGTGAAGCATTTTAAATCTTACTGGTTTCAGCAGGACTATTAACTTGCATCCTGCAGATTCTCCCACTGAAATCCATACAGCTGCCTGGATTATAATTTTGTCTCTCAGCTGCTTCTGATGCTGTTGCTCATCTTCTATTAATCTTACTGATTTCTTGTGACTATTGTCCTTGGCAGTTGATTTGAATTTCTAGTGCCACACTGGGGAGTTCACATCTCAGCCAATACTTCATATTTCACAGAACAGCACATGGCTGTTGACTTGCTGTAGAAAATCCAAAAGGGCTTAAATTCTACATGCATTAATTATTTGTCCTCTCTCTCAGTCTACCATGATCTATACAAGGGCAGTGAAAACCAGCCTCTCCATAACATCATCCATGAGTCAAACGCAAACAGCAACACCTCCTTCTCTCTGCCTGCTTCCCCATCTCTTAATTTGTTCTCTTTATGCGTGTGCCAAAATGCCAGCCTGAGCACCTTTATGAAGCAATGTTAGGCATTTTTATTTGCCAAAGGATTTAATTGCTAGGAATAAACATGTCATTATTTTATGTGTATGTGCCATGTGGATTGTATAAATTATCCACTCCAGGGGATCAGGATACACTACACCAGGGGTGCCCAAACTATGCCTCATGTGTTGGATTCGGCCCCATGCCAATTCATCCAGCCTGCGTCACCCTTGTCACTCTCGGAAACAGAAGTAAAATGTGCTGGCTTCCAAGAGCAATGAGTGCAGTTTGAAGTGGATGAATTGGTGTCAGGGGCCAGATCCGGCCCATGGGCCATAGTTTGGGCTCTCCTGGTTTAAGCAGAAAAAAATAGCAGCCTAAACTCTATCTCATCCTGTTGCAAAACATATCTGTTGCAGAACAGATTGCAAGGCATGTTTTACTTCTGCTTCTGGTGGGAGGAACCACATGACCGGCCCACTGAACCATGTGACTGGCCTGTGGACTGAAAGGTTTGGGCACCCCTGCACTATACATTTGAACTAAGCTTTATTTTTATTACTATTTTTTCACCTAAAACAGGATTCTTTCAAAATATTTCCATCTGTTAATTCTTCCCTACCTTCAAGATTCTTTTCCCATCCCCTTCACACCCTTTTAATCAAATGAAAATGGTGAGTTGTATACTCCACTTGCCTTTTAGCATTCTGCTATTTTGCAAAATACTGTAACTCTCTTGCCAAAATTCCAGGCAGTGCATGGATGCACAAGGAACGCTGACTAAGGGCCAGCTGTCCTAATTTGAGTAGGCCCAGTTCTGCTGTGACTGTTTAGTGTTTCATTTGCATGAGAAAGACAAGCAGCATGATGACTGTATATTTAGCCCAGACAAAGATATATGCTGATAAATGGGACAAATTGGAAAACTAAAGGAGACTGGAGTGAGTTCAGGATACAAATTACCAATGGCAACAGGGATTGTTGACCGCTCAGTACTCAAACTGCACGGCCACTGAAGTGAATGACAATCCTATATTTATTTCATTTGTGTTCACTGTATGATAGCTGTATGATAGCATAGTCATAGCTGTGTGATAGCATAGTCAAGTGGGATGACTATATCACCAACATTGCAGTTGTCAAGAAGGCAAATGTAAATAGCATTGAAGCTTCCATCATTGGCCATCACCTGGCTTAGATGGATGGGGCATGTCTACCGTATGGCTGCTTCCAGCCTTCCTCGTGAGATTCTTTATGGGGAATTTAGCTCTGGTGCAAGATCTCACAGAGCTCCTTTAAAGCGTTATAAGGACCAGCTGAAACAAACTATGAAGTGTCAGGTATAAACCCACAAACTTGGGAAGCAGCGGCTGCAGATCACCCACTTTGACACCAAACCATCTCTGCTGCTGCAGATCACTTCAAAGGAGAACACCACTGACATGAAGAGGTTGAGTGACAAACACGAAAGCTTCATCAAGCTCAACTGCGCCCTCCACCGTCTATGTAATGAGTGTGGTTGCATGTTTCATTCCAAGATCGGTTTATTGAGTCACCTGAGACACATCCATCAACTGAGAAAATGACTGAGAAAATATATGCTAGGATATAAGTAGCAGACTACGACGATGATGAGAACAACAACAGCGATGATGTTGGATGACCCAAGTCATCCCACAGAAATAACTCAATGAGGTAGTGTCAGGTCAGGGGCATTAGAGGCAAATGATGCAGTCTTGGGTAGAGATAGGCATGAAGAAGTTCAGGAGATAGACCTGGTAGACCTGTGAGTAATCTGCAGTAGACTAGCAGGAGTTCCTGACTGCCAAGTATCTAATAATTGCAATAACCGGAAAGCTTCCCCAATTTAAAATTAGCAGAGCTTGGATTACAAACTCCCGGTGGGAAAAGTTGGCTGGGAATTTTTGGGAGTTGTGGTACAAACAAGTACTGTAACCTTTTTAAGCTGTGAAAATTAGGCTGATAAAAGAGTATGGAAGTATTTGAGAACCAAAACTCGATGTTATACACATGTGAAGAGACTGTGAGGAAAGTCCTGGCATTGAATACAAAGCCCTGGGCATGTACTCAGAAATAACCCATGGCTTAATTCTCAGTCTATATCCATGTACTTGAACGGCTATTTTGTAAATGCTTGTGTGTTCGGTATAATGAATAATACCTAAATTACTTAGATTACTGGTTATCTAGGTCCTTTCAAAATTTACTCTTACAAGACCTTTAAAGGCATTTTTGAAACATTATACAGAATTATTTTTTAGAGTTTATCACTTTTCCTTATTAACTTTAAGTGGTGAGAGAAATATTGTCGTTTTGTCTTCTGTATGTTCGTAACTATTTTCAAGGTACAATATCAGAATCTAACACCAAAGGGAACCAATGCAGATCACTTTCTGCATTTTCCTGGCCAGCTCATAAGGAATTACAGTGTGTTAATAAGGCACAACTCAAAACAACTCTTTACACAATCCATCAGAGCAATAATAACAGAAACCTGATAAAGTTCCTGAGACATAATGAGTAATTCAACAAGTTCCTTTAAAAATGCTCCCAGCCTTCCCAGCTCCACTGTTGTTATTTCTTTGCGGCAAGGTACTGTTAAGCTTTCGTTACTGCTATCAACAAACAGACGCCTCAAAAATAAATGCCTGCCTGCCTGAAGAAGTGATCGTGAATCATGAAAGCTCATACAATAATTGATTTTTTAAGTGAACCAATAAAGGTATTGCCTTCTTCCTGCATTTGTGTATGGATCACACAGCTGTCTTTGTTTGCCTATGGAACAACTGGATACCACAAAAAGCCGCCTAGCAACACCATCAAGGACTGCATGGACTTTTTAACATCACAGTAGCACTACAGATTGAAGAAACTTCTACTCACTAGGTAATATTTTTAATTGACTTTGATTTGGCTACAAATCAAAGTCAATTAACCAAATGACACCTCAAACTCCCTGATGGAGGACCCCTGGAGTCTGCATTGTCTTTCTGGCCACAAAAGGAAGCTACTGCTTCAAAGGCCATGTGAGAGCAATAAGCATACGTGGCTTCTTGTGTGGGGAGGGTACTATACAACTTGCTGCTTTTTCACATTTATTTCTAAGAAGAGAACCTGGCAGAACCATCATACCACGAATGGGACTTTCACTGATAATTCTCCTGCCCTATCCTCCAAAAACCCATGCCTGCCTGCCTGAACAAGTGATCTTGAGTCGTGAAAGCTCACACTATGATTGATTTTTTTAGTGCTCCAATAAAGGTATTGCCTTCTTCCTGCACTCAAAAAGAAAGGTGCCCTTCAAATAGCCTTGAGGAGACACAGAAACTCTCGGTAATTTGCTCTCATGACATTTTTTGGAAGACCCGTCTCACTGGAACAGGAAGTGGATAAACCACTCGGCTGTGCTTCAGCTAGGCCAACAGTGATGGCAAACCTTGGCACTCTAGCTGTTCCTGAACTTCAATTCCCAGAAGCCCTGATCAAGCAGGAGTACTGACTTGGGCTTCTGGTAATTGAAGTCCAGGAACACATGGAGTGCCAAGGGTCGTCATCACAGAGATGGGGGAAACATTAGTCTGCAATAGTGTAGCTAGCTGGACATCTCACTGATTTAGTTATGATGAGTTTATGCTTCCAAGGAGAAGAGCCAACCTGTGCAGTTCATTGGGAAGTCCCCCAGTCCCAGGGTACCTTCAGAAGAAGGGAATTATAAACCATTCCATGTATTTTCTACCTAGAAAACCGTGGAAAGGGTTGCCATAAGTTGGAATTGACTTGATGGCATGCAGTACAATGTACGCAGTACTTTACTTTAAACACAGTGCCCTTCAGGGAAATCAGCAAAGACAAACAAAAAGATTAGACACTAGGTTGATTAATCTTATTATTAATTAGAGTGTTGATTTATTTATGTAGCAAATGATGTGCACAGTTTTGTAAAGTCATGTAAGAAAAGGAGTCTTGTGCTACCAAGGCACTAAAAATCTAAATTAGGTATGGAAAAATCTAGAGAAAGTGGGAATATTTTTCCTGCCAGCCCAGAGCCATTATGTTAATTAAGGGATAGGAACTGAGGAAAGAGGAACACATGTCATACTTTATTCCCCTTGATGTAAAGGGAAAGGCGAGCGATAAAGAAAATACAAAATAGGAAACAGGAGGGGGGAAATTCCTCATGAAAGAAAAGAGTAGGATATTTGAGAAGGGAGACAGGAGAAGCGATGTGTTTGTTTTGTAAGAGAGACAAAAATACCCTGTTCCCACTCTAATTTCTTGTGCACTGAATAACCAATATAACCCCAAAGGCTTCACCCACAAATTGGAGGGCTCATTCTGTCAGAAAGCACCCCATGCCTAGAAGCAACCAGCTTGTAGTCCAGTTCCCATTGTGCCATCTTTATTTCCAAGGTTCATGTTTTCTGCTCCATGGCTTCATTTGTATCTCATCATCAGTGTCTAGCTTGCTCAAGTGCCATCTGTAAAACTTTGAAAGCAAAAACTGAAAAATAAAGCTGCTTCAAAGAAGGGAGACAATCTAAATGGCAAAATGCAACGGAGGAAGAATAATAATGCTGTGCTATACCATTTGACTTTGGGATTTTAGAGCTTAAGGAAGGTTGGGGTGGGGCAAAATCAGTGGTGTGCTGGCCCACAGGGATACAGGGACTCATCCTGGTGCACCCGAGTGACTGGCATCCCCCAGAGCCAGGCATAGGTGATGGGAATGTATGGGATTTCCCCCCCCCTACTCCCCAATAGGCGCCCCCATCACTTCCTGTCCACTGCCCTCCCAAGGTGCCCAGCACACCCATAGGCAAAATTACTTTCTGAACATAGAATTAATGGTTGGGTTTTTAATGTATAGATCATGGCCTTAGTTTGCCCTTGCTCGAAAGCCAGTCATATCCATCTCTAAGGTTCAGTACTCATCTCCGTTTACAGCCAAAGAGCCAGCACTGTCTGTATTTGTATATGTTTCCATGGACATGTGGCAGGCATGACTAGACACCAGAGTGCATGGACCCCTGTTTACCTTCCCACCAAAGTGGTACCTATTTATTTACTTGCAATTTCTTGCTTTCAAACTGCTAGGTTGGCAGGAGCTGGGACAGAGCTGGGAGTTCATTCCGTGGTGCAGTACTCGGGTCTGGAACTTCTTCCAGTCTTTCCATCTTTCTCTTAATCAACAATTAGGAATGACTTTCTCAAGACACCCCAGAAGGGAAAGGATGGTTGCCTCACTAGCAACCCACAGGGAAAACCAATCCCCATCCCACTTGCGCATCAAAAAATGTTGCTTCTGAGAACAAAAAACTAGAGGGTTCATTGGAGGTGTATATTGCCTTTGTTTGAAACTGCAGTGTCCCTATTTGGCCAAAGGACAGGGCAACACACCAACTTGGTGAGTCTCAATGAGGGAATTCAGTTTAAAATTTAGTCTACTCACTGGAGAAAGCCAATCCTAGCTAAATTAAAGTCAAATTAATAATATTTTCTAGTGATTGGAATGCAATATATGGGGTGGGGACATGCAAATTACCTGGCAATTCTTTGTTTAAAGAGCTGGGGGTGGGGTGATATCCAACCAAGGGTTGGGGTGCCTGCATTTCTTTGTGACTGGTCTCTAAGAAGCAGACCTACCACAACCCACCTGCCATGGATTTTTGGAACTGTCATTTATTTATTTTCTGCACTATCCACAAAACACTGGTGCATGGCCTGAAGAAGTAGACCTGATCTGCAAATGCTCACAGATTGTTGTATTTTTATTTATTTATTTTAGTGTTGTGATATTGGTATCAACTCTTCCTGTCTTTGTATTGTGTAAGGACCACACAGCTTTCTTTGTGTCTCCCCCCCCCCCCAAACAATGTTATCTCATGATTTATTACTGTCCCTGGGAGCCTTCTGTTGCAGTAATGCAGCTGGGTTTCTGAGTCATTAAGCTACCAGCTGATGCTTACTGGGGTTTTTTAAATAAAAAAACTAGGCATTTGTTTCTGTTGGAAATGAGGAAAAATAAACACCAACCCTTGTCCATCATAAAGTTGAAAGAACATACCAACAACAATCCTAGCCTATAGCTTTCAGACAATCATTCTCTCTGGCTTGATGTCTGTCTCAAAGAACCATTTTCTTTAGTGTTTTTGCACCATCTTCCAGCCAGATGTCCATAGGTACCGGTACTCAATGCTGGAAGTGAATAGTGATGCCTAACTAGGCAGGAAGCTCACTGTAGGATCTGGTGTCACTACCTTGCATCCTTTTTAGACCATGAGTTCTCAACCTCTTAAAGCTGCGGGCCGGATCACACTCCCTCAGACAGCTTCGGGGACCAGATAGCCATTTTGCCCTTCCTCCACCACATGGCACTTCCGGGTGTGGTGGAGATGGTAGAGCCCCCACATGAAATGGTGCTGTGAGCCACATCCAGCCCACAGGCCACAGGTTGATAGACAATCCACATTATTAGGGAGTATGTCTGTTGCACCAGTATTCCATGGGCTTGCAATAGGGAAAACACCCCTGCATTATTTCTGACATTTCTATAAGGAAGCTTTTTATCCCCTCCTGAAATTTATTTTCATATAGGAGAAATGTAGTCCAGTAAGTAGCCTTCAGAGTGCCTTTTACCAGTTGCAGCTGGAAGTAAACTGGTCTAGGCTGCAATATGATGTGAAAACCTTCAGGGAAGCCCGCAGTAGAGGTCCTTGAACATTTTAACATATCTGGTACAAAAGCTGTTGATGGTAACATGTTGTCACTGTGCTCTAGAAATGCACGATATGATGGGCCACTTCATCAAAATGTAGTGGCCAAGATCCTATGGAGCTTTAGCCGAGCAAAAGGTCCCACCACATTGTAACATAGGATTATATTTTTCACACAAAAATAATCTTTTTCATGCTATCATTTTTGGCCAGCCCCAGTGACAATACCTTGGTCTCACATGTTCCTAGCCAAAAAAAAAAAAAAAAAATCACACACAAAAGCATGGGTGTCACTCTTGTCCCCCCCTCCCCATGAATATTTTGGGGCTGGGGACCACTCATCGGGGTAGTAGCAGTGGGAAGAAAAGGCTGATGGTGGTGGTTGGCAGTGGCCATTGTCTTATTTGGTTTAGCTAGTGGCTGAGCTGGGCCATCTCTGTTGAAAGTTGCTGATGGTAGTTTTATGATGCAAAAATCTGGTCTTTCTGAACTTTCATTTCAGAATATTTTCTGACTTGCAAACTGGCAAGAATAAGAATAACTGCACTACAATAAGGCATTGGAATGACGATACACTCCATAGAGTAAAGCCCACTAAGAAGTCTAGTTGCAGCATTTTGGACCAATTGAAGCTTCTGAACCATCTTCAAAGGCAGCCCCATGTGGAGCACATAACACGCAAAATATTTTCCCCATCTGCTTATTCTTTGAGGCTTGGTGACACGAATAACAAAGAAGTGGAATCTGTATGGAAAGCAAATAAGATAAGTACCTCGCTTAAAGAGCATAATGTGTTCCACAGGATTGCTCTTTAAGCGAGTTTGCTCTTTAAGTGAAACACCATTTTAAGTGACCAGTTGTGACTTCTGGTAAGGGGGGGGGGGATTGCAAACCCTGATTTATTTGTTAAGTGAGTTTTTGGTTGGTTTTATTTGTTAAGCGAAGCGAACATTCAGAGAAAATTCTGCTCTTTAAGCGAGTTACTCTTTAAGTGAGACGCTCTTTATGCAAGGTTTGACTGTACTTTCTGGCATCTGAGATTTAAAAAAAGGAGCGAGATTGAATGCTAAGTATCAATACCATTTATAGGGTACATGCTGATACATATGATGGCACTCACAGAAAAATTCTCTGCTTGTTGCTTCAAAGCTAAAATGTAGAACTGATGATGTTGTGAGATGGCACAGGTACAGACCTAAATATATCAAGGTGAACATATGGCCTGCAGGCCTTCAATGTCAGGGAAAGCAATCTCATAAAACATGTTGATTTAATTTGAGCAAAGTAAGTTCCAATCTGCTGGTAAAGGTAAACTTTTCTTATGCCAACTGAAGCAAAGAAAACCAGCTCTCATGAGGAAAATGGGCCTTTCCTCAACCAGGTTTCTCACACGGAATTTGACAACTAGAGCATGTAAACAAACCCCACTTGCCTTCCAAGACAAAAAGGGTGTACAGCTCCCCTCGCCATTGCATCATGTTGACTGTTATCAACCCTCCCATGACCTTAGTCAACAGCTTCTTTCAGCATTAGTGCAGAACACTGGCCAAAGAACCAGTGGGGGATGAAAAGCAAGTACAGTAATACCTCATATAACATTAGTATCGAATAACACGAAAATCGCATAACATCAAGGAATCTGGGGGGAAGAATTGCATCAGATAACATTAAGATCCTATGGGATGCTTCAGATAACAACCGCGAAAGCCTGTGTGGTTACAATGTATCTCTATGGATCCCATAGAGGATCAGATAACACGAAAAATCATATAACACGAAGACTTGTGGAACCAGGTTTTAGTGTTATATGAGGTTTTACTGTAACTGAAAACCAAAGCTAAATAAGTTCAACTAGATAAATAGGCCCCGCTTTGGCAACAGGTGTGCTCTGGCGTCTAAGTCATGCCTGCTACAATACCACACAAAAAACATGGCTAACTATAAGGACTGCTTTCTTGACAACACAAGCCCAACCCAAACTTTATTTCTTCACTGGTTCACTAGTGTGTTTTATTTAACTACTATAGAACCGTGATAGCGAACCTTGGTACTCCAGATGTTCTTGGACTTCACGCCAGATGTTCTTGGATCCACTTTTGTTTCTTCATTGTGAAAAGGTGGGTGGGGATCCACAGATGGAACAGTTGTGATTTATTTATTTATTTATTTAAATTTGTTTATCGCCCTCTTCCCCAAAGGGACCCAGGGCGATTCACAAAACATCAGCACCAACAACAATTTAAAACCAGTTCAAAAAATTAAAAGTTTTAAAAGTTTAAAAGAAGCTTAAAAACATATCATTAAAAACTAGGCATTGTAGCTAGGAGGCACTGGGGGTAAATTTGTTTAAACCATCCAGCCGGCTGGGGAAATTGATCCATCCATTCCCCAGACCTGACCTGCCAGCCAGGTTTTCACTCCTTTCCTGAAGGACAGCAGCTCCGTCTGCAGTCATAGTTCTATTGGGAGGAGGTTCCATAGGGCCAAAGCGGACACCAAGAAGGCCCTCCTTCTATTGCCAGAGAGGTGCACCTCTCTGGCCGATGGCACAACTAGAGAGCCTCTCCGGTCCGCTCTGGTGGGACGGACAGATGTCCTTGGGATTTCTGCGCTCATGGCCCAGCAGAGGTTGGAGGATTTGCTAACCAAACTCTGCCTTCTAATCTGCTTTCTCAGCAGCAGCAACAGTGCTTTCACCTCACAATCTGAAACCTCCTCTTTCCCCAGGGTGGGAAATAAGGAAAGCATAACTAGCCTGAAAAGAGGCAGGAAAGACGGCTCGCTCTCCCCCCCCCCCCCCCAGCATCTCAGCATTTAATCTTGAAAATGTCAGACAGCCGTTCCCAGTTGCTAGGAAACCAGTGCACATTATGCAGATGTCAAGCCCTGCAACGTCTGCCGGAAATTGCCGCTTGCTGTTGTAGGAGGAAAGACGTGCATTTCCTTGATGGGGGGGCTGGGGAGCCCAGCAGGAATTCTCGCTTGCCCTCCCTGACAAACCAGCATCCCACACACTCAGATATCCCCCACCCTAAGAGGGGATGGGCAGGGGCCTTCTTGGTAGAATTAAGAATAAAACATGTACAGCAAAGCACAGGAAATTAAAGTAAATTTTGGTGTGTGTACGGTATATGTGTGTGAGCAAAGTGCTATAACACAGTCAGTTACTAGTAGAGTTCACCACTGTCACAAGCAATGGTTCAATTACATAGGCAAGTTTATTTTTCTTACTTTGTAATATGGAAGTAAAGGTTTCATTGGAAGTTACTGTGACTTCCAGGTAGTAACAACCCCAATATGGGTTGTGCTCCAAATCACTGAGCTATCCAGCTAGCCCTATATTTAAATGTTCCCTAAATATAATTACCAAGTATGTTATGAAACCTGCCTAAGAATGATGGAGGCATAATCCAATATATGAGGGAAGCTTGGGAAAGACTTGTACACATCAATGTTGCTAGAGGAGCGGGAATTGGCTACTAACATCAGCAGCTAAATCACTACCATATCTTGTAAAAGTGTAGGTAAAGGTAAACGTCATCCTTGCTCGAAAGTCAGTCATGTCTGACTCTAGTCTATTTGCAGCTCATCTCTACTTATAGCCAAAGAACCAGTGCTGACTGCAGACCTTTCCATGATCATGTGGCAGGTATGACTAGATATCAGAGTGGAACAGAACTCTGTTACCTTTCCCACTGAAGTGGCACCTATTTATCTACTTGCAATTTCTTGCTTTCCAACTGCTCCCGGCAGGAGCTGGGACAGACGATGGCACTCACTCCATCACAGAGCATTTGGGACTCAAACTGCTGACCTTCCAGTCATCAAGTTCACTATCTGACACAACTTAAGACGCCCAGCTATCGAAGGGCATTCAAGTTGGCCCACTACCATGCCCTGTCTTTGGCAGTATCGGAGGGAAAGTTTTGAAGGATCCCTATGCTAGAGCAACTGTGCCCCTGTGAGGCAGGAGAAACTGAAACTACAAAACATGTTTTATGTCATTTCTATAGGGATATCCAAGGTGAACTCACATCCCCACTGCTATGCAAATATCTTGGCCAATCAAACAGCATGTACTCATTCACTGGTTCCTATCAGACGAAAGTTCCGCTTTTACCCGTAATACCACCAAGTTTGTGCTACAGCAATCAGGATTAGATGAACAATTCTGGCAGGCTCCTCAGCGGCACAAACTGTGAACGCTATATTGCAGTAGCAGTTATCGTAGCACTAATTTTTTAAAAAAACTGATTTTATTCTATATCTTTTAACTTTGAATGTTTTTAAATTATATATTTTAACTACATTTTAAGCATTTAAATATTTTAAAAATTACCTGAATATGTTTTTTAAACAATATATTTTACATACATTTTAAACATTTACATTTATTTTTTTTACCTAGATATGATTTTTAAATAATATATTTTAACTACATTCTAATTGTTTAAATTTTTAATGTTTTTACCTCTCATTTACTGTGCTGGTCTTAGACCATAATAAAATGATTGAATTGACAATGGGAGTTCATTGTGTCATCCAGCACTTGGGTCTTGAACTGCTGACATGCCAACCTTCCAGTCATCAAACTCAGCATCTTAACTGCTAAGCCAAAAGTATACATCAGTTCAATTTCTAATCTCCAGATATTTATCCAACAACAGTGGTTAGTCTTTAACATGCTCTAGCATGCCTTCCCCAAAAGTGATTTCCCATACAGAGAAATACCTTAAACAAAAGCAAAGACGTTTTTCTCTCCCTTTTTTGCACATTTTTGTCTGAAATAGTCAGCCTTTGCAAACTCATTGTTTTAAAGCATGTTACTTTTGTTATCAAAATAAAGAGGTAGTTTGGTTGCAATGAGGGTGAGAACAATTTGTTTCTCTTTGGAGAAAGAGTTGATGGCCACATAAAAGACAGATACTTTGCTGGGAGAGTTTAATCATTGGAAGATTAAATATCTGTTAGCTTAAGATTCTTAAAAGTTATTTTTCAAATCAACCCTATATTAATGCTATGTTTCCTGGTAGGTTTTGACGATATCAGCTGTTGAGATGGGGAAAGTTACTTTTTTTAGGACTCCAGCTTTCAAGCTATCTCATCCAGGATGGCCATTGGGAGCTGTCATCCTAAAAAAAAGTAACTTGCCTATCTCTGAGCAGCTGTCATCATTCAAAACCTCTCCTGAAGCTGAAGAGAGCAAAGGGCATATGCAGCAAAGACCAGCAGGTGGGAATTGGGCATTAAATGTTTCCTTTTATATCCATGTTGCACATGAGCTCAGATTGCAGTTCAGACTGAGCAATCCATCACAGAGACACTTCCAAACAAACCACTCCTGCCTGTACATAGCTCAGTGACTACATCGCTAACAGGGGTTGACCTTTGGCAGGCTCAGGAAGCTTCCAGAGCAGAAGGACTGGAAAGCACAAACTGAAAAAGCTTGTCTCCTTTCTTTGGCAGGCTATTCAGTCTGATCCATATGCCTCAAATGGCACCAGGGATCTGAAACGATACCATTTGTATTTAGCTGTGTATTTTGGATGCAGCCTTTTCTCGTTATCCATACCTGAACAGTTCTGGGCATATTTAGGCAAAGGTCACCCTTGCTTAAAAGCCAGTTGTATCCAACTCTAGGGTTCAGTGCTCATCTCTGTTTATAGCCAAAGAACCAGCACTCTCTGTGTTTGCAGACATTTCTGTGGACATGTGGCAGGCATGACTAGACATCAGAGTGCATGGAGCACTGGTTACCTTCCCACCAAAGTGGTACTTATTAATCTACTTGCAATTTCTTATTTTTGAATTTCTAGGTTGGCAAGAGGTGGGACAGAGACGGGGACTCACTCCATTGTGCAGTCATCAAGTTCAGTGTCTTAACCACTAAGCCACCACAGTCCCTTCTGTGAGTATTTACTCAGACATAAATGCCACTGCATGGTTTATTTGCTATAAAACATGCTTCTGATGGCAACCTTTATCTGTACAGTTAATTTACATTTAATCTATGGATGAATACACATTTAATAAATAGATTCCTCTACTCGCTTTGCGAGTAGGGCATACAAGCGTGAATAAATAAATAAATATGAAATTAAGTAAACTTTTACTGTGCTTTAGTCCTGACTATAAGAATTGTTTGTATTTATAACAACTCTAGTAATCCATCCTACATGCTGTTATAACAGATTCTGGTGTACTATCTTAGTTTTAATGCAAAATATTTAGAGATGGCTTGGTCATGCATATGCAGTGGATGGAGATGAAAATAACTAGAAACACTTTGGAATAATAGCCGTGTTAGTCTGTGTTTCAGGCATATCAGAGAATAAACAAAAGAAAAGAAAACAAAAATGCTGTAGCATTTTAAAGACTAACTGTTATATTTCAAAGTGAGCTACAGCATTTTTTGTTGTTGTTGTTTTTTTTGTGTTTTTTGTTTATTCTCTGATATGCTAGAAAAACTTTATTGATATGGCTATGGTTACCTTGGGATGTTGCTACGCAAACTGTCATGACCTATACCTGCCACTCAAAATTGACCACAACATTATTGCTACCTGATAAAGATGCGGGGGGGGGGGGACACACACCCTAGTATGCTTTGTTTGAGGGACTTTCACACCAAACTCAATCCCAGATAGCAAGTTCAAACCAGGTCCCTGCTCTCCATCTCTATGCTAATAGCCTTGTGCCACTATCACTTAGTTTAATCACACTGCAAATAGGCTAGGACTGTGATGATGAACCTTGGCACTCCAGATGTTCTTGGACTTCAATTCCCAGAAGACCCTGTGAATCCACATGAATAAGTTTACTGCGATTCATCCGGCCCAATCCGCCCTAGTTGCTCCTGGAAGCAGAAGTAAAACGTGCCTTGGAGTGCCAAGGTTCGCCATCATGGGGCCAGGAGGCTACAAAAGATAACCATCAGCAGCTATGGTTTCCTCTTTCCTTTAGTGGGCATAAGCAGATGTGAACTCTTTTTTTAATCAAAGGGCAACTCCACTGTTGAACAAACTTGGGGGCAGGTTTTTTTTTTTGTTCCTCAAGTCGATTTAATATAACATGGTCTTTATGTTGGCATGTGCATCTTTCATGAAACAGCTTTTAGTCCCATTGTAAGCCGTGCAATGGGACTGCGGTGGCTTAGTGGCTAAGATGCTGAACTTGACAGCTGGAAGGATGGCAGACAAGCAGTTCGAGACCTAAGTACAGTACTGCACATTGGAGTGACCTCCTGTCTCTGTCCCAGCTCCTGCCTACCTAGCAGTTCGAAAGCAAAAAATAGGAAGTAGATAAATAGGGACCACTTTGGTGTTCTGTGCATTCCAGTTTCTCGTCATGCCTGCCACATGGCCACAGACACATTTGCAGAGAACTCTTTTGAGCAAGGACAGCCTTTACCTTTACTAAACTGTACAGTATATTTGACCACTGGACAACAGTGGATTTCACATTGCTATGTTTACAAGTGAATTGGAATTTTGGCACTCAGGGAGATAACTATTTTTAATATTAAAAAATTTAAAATATACATTTGAAGTGACATAGCACTAGATTGATCTTACAGCTGAAGGGACTGGCAAGGGAAGAAAGATGCAACCAAAATTTGCCCTTTTATAATTTCAAATTTCTTGACATTGACTTTTGCCCTGGTGGCAATGATGTCCCAATGCACATCCTGTCTGAAATAGGGCAGAAGGGTAAGAGGAAGACTAGGGTGCCTCATTATTAACTTTGTGATCCCCCACGTCTCAAAAGACCAGAAGAAAACAAGGCTCAAAATATGTGCTCCCCCCTCCAGGTTCAAACATTTGCGGGAAGCCCTTTTAAAATGCATTTATTTCATCCACTGGCAGCCTCACCCAGAAAGAGCCTCATCGAAGACTGTGGTATTTTTGAACCACAATTAGGTGTCTCGTGGGCAACAGCCACCTTGTGCTGGCTAATCTTTTTCACACTAGGTCAGGCGAAAGGAAGTGTAGAATGAACTCAACAAACAGTGGCTCCATTTTGGCAATCTCATGTCTGGCCTAGACACAGAAAAAGAAGCCTCATCCCATTGTTACAAGTGAAGCAACCAGCAAGGCAGCGGTGGGATTCAGCAGGTTCACCCCAGTTCACCAGAACTGGTAGCAGAAATTCTGACTGGCCACGCCCATCCAAGTTTTGAAATAACTCAGGGCTTTCCTTTGACCACGCCCACCATACCGCTTCCGAGAGTAGGTAGTAAAAAAAAAAAGTGAATCCCACCACTGCAGCAAGGTGAAAAAGAAAGTAGAGGTCAGTAGGTTGGCTAGTGTCTCATGCAGGGCATTTACATAAACTTGATGCCAAGGCAAGCCCTCCCTTCTGCAGAAAGTTCCAAAGGACACCAATCATGTCAGAGAGACTATGTCCCTGCACCAATGGAGAAATTGAAACCATAGGACATGTTCTCTGCAGCTTTCCTTTCTATAGAGACAGCAGGAACAAGTCCATATCTTCACTTCTCCACAAGTATCCTGGCCAGCCAAACAGCACATACATCCCCTGGCTCCTATCTGATGGAAGCCCCACCTTCACCCACAATACTGCCAGGTTCTGCACCACAGCATGTAAGATCAAAAGAACAATCCTGGCAGGTCCTTCAGGAGTTCTCAACCTTTTAAAGCTGGGGGCCAGGTCATGCTCCCTCAGACAGCTTCGGGGGCCAGGCAGCCATTTTATCCTTCCTCCACCACATGGCACTTCCAGGTGTGGTGGAGAGGAGGGGGCACATGAAATGGTGCCACAGGCTGCATCCGGCCCATGGGCCGCAGGTTAAGAATCCCTGAGCTAAAAAAACCCCCACTAGTGCTACATCATAGGCTTAGTAATAGTTGTAACACTATTAATCTTAAATACTAATTTTACTACTCCTTAACTCTGTGCAGAAATGTTCCTTTTTAAACACTGTACCCTGATTTTAACTTCTGTCTCTTGATATATTTCAACTTCTGTTATTTTTGTTGTACAATGCTGGTCTTGGACCATAATAAAGATGGATTCAATTTGATTTTATGCCCACACAGTGGATGCTCAGCAGTCACCATGGCCAGCATCACAGCCACCACACCGTGGCTCTCCTACCAGAGAAAAAGGGGTGCTCTGGGACCAGTCACCACTGCCACCAATGAGGCATTTACCTGAAGTTTTAAATGCTTAATCAATACAATACTTAGGAACAACATTCACTGAAGATGGAAAAATGGATGGAGAGATTAACATACAGTGCTGTAAAACAAACCAAATACCGGGAGAGTTAGCTCCACTCTTACAACACAAGGCTATACCAACCAGCATAAAGAAACACCCCACACAAAGCCTATCCATTCCCACCTTATGTTACCAGTGCCAAACATGGAAACTTACAACAAAGCATAAACAAAAGTTGGTCACCATGGAAATGAGATGTCTAAGGAAGGCTGGTGGAGTGATTAGAAGGGATACAATCAGGAATGAGGTTATAAGGGGAAGAATTGGAATAGAACCAATCTTAAATTGCATACAAAGACAACAAATAAAGCAGTTTGTTCATTTGGAGAGAAAGTCTTGGAATTCCATACCTTACATGGCATATGTGCAATGAGGAGAAGGGCAAAGAGCAGAAAACAGACCCAGAGCAAGGTGCAGAGACAACATCAAAGAAACATTACAAAAACACCAAATAATGCTGGTGGAGGCCACTAGACATGCCAGAGCAAGAACTGTATATCTCCTTCGACACCTGAAAGGGTAAAAGAGGAAGCAAAGAAGAAGAATCAATGCAGTGCTAAAAAGTAGAAACAGAATTTTTAAAAGTTACAAAACCTGTTATTTGAGCACCAAAACACAGCAAACCTCAGAGGCACGATTTACTCTGACACAGGCCATCACACTTGCCAAAATGATTTTTAAATCAATTCAGAATAAACAATTCTCCCACTGGATGTTTTCTGTCTTGAAAAATGCACACTTAGCTGTACATCTTGTAGCTGCCAATTTTTAAATCAGTTTCAAGCATGGCAAACCTGATGCACGAGCAAGAGTATTATGACAGGAGTACAGTATTATGAAGGTGAGCCATCAGTCTCCTATTATAGCAACTTCTTTTTTCGGCTTAAGGCTTAGATTCTGAAACAATTTATCCACACTCCAAGGAAGGGCGAGTCACAAGTCCAGGGATGCTAGGAATGATCAGCTGTGATTGGAAGACAAGCAACAGCTGGACAATTTTTATGATCCTTAGAAGAGTGCTGCAAGCAACAGAGCAAGAAATAAACAAGTTTCCATTTATTTAAGGAAGCATTTAGAACACAAATGACTAGGAGAAATTACAAAGGGATTTTAAAAATAATAATCTATGGCCTGGTTTCTGTTTTTCCAGAGGACACAGAGCCTGCTCTGATTTCTATTGTCGTTAGCAGCTACTCTTCTCTGAGTATACATTTTTCCTGAAAATCATTTTCAGGAAAAATGCTACTGGCCTGAATTTGTTTAAAGTGGATCCCAGCTTGCCCCAAAATGACCCACACGCTGTATCACACAACCATCTCCTGTGGCACGTATGAAATGAGACATGCAGGATTTAACACCAGGACTGCAATGGACTGCCACAGCCTTGAGGATATTAACAAGGTGCACCTTCACAGCTAGTCCATCTGGGCTCTTCCACCTCCATGACCGTTGGGACTCTTATTCCTATAAATCTCAAAGAAACAGGCTAGACAGCCGAGTGCCCTTGTTATAGGACCGGGATTCTCAACCTGAAGCCCACGGGCCGGATGCGGCCAATGGCACCATTCATGTGGTCCCCCACTGCCTCCACCACACCAGGAAGTGCCATGTGGTGGAGGAAGGGCAAAATGGTCATCTGGCCCCTGAAGCTGTCTGAGGGAGCATGACCTGACCCCCAGGTTAAAAAGGTTGAGAACACCTGATATAGGAAGAGTTTAGACAAAGCCAGTGTTTTTCAAGAGAAGTATATCTACACTACATAACCACAGCAGTTTGAAACCACCTTCATGTCATGACTCTATCCAACAGCGTTCTGGGATTTGTAGTTTGTAAACTTAAAATTCTCTGCTAAGGATCCTAGATTTCTCTAGCAGAGAATCTACAAAACCTAGAATTCCACAAAAATACAGTTGTGACAAGTAAGGTGGCTTCAAAATTGCTAGGATTATATAGCTTAGAAGATACACACTTTAATAAAGCAGCTAAACCAATAGAGAGAACAAAATAACTTCTACAGTAAGACAAATTACTGAAGGCTTGTTCCTGAAAGGAAGGGAGATGGCACAGAAAGATGAAGCTGTAGCCTACAATAGAGAAATATGCAGTTACTCTCCAGCCTTTTGGACAAAGAAGTAAGGAAGTAATATTGGAAACTGGGAAGGTTATCCTGCATTCATCATTCAACAGAACTCCAAACAAAGTAAGAAACTAAAAACTCATTTTATTGTATAATCTTAGTAAAGGTAAAGGTCGCCCTTGCTCGAAAGCCAGTCATAGCTGACTCTAGGGTTCAGTGCTCATCTCTGTTTGTAGCCAAAGAGCCAGCGCTGTCTGCGTCTGCAGATGTTTCCATGGTCATGTGGCAGGCATGACTAGACACTGATATGTGCAGAATGCTAATAATAAAAATCCATCAGTGGAGCTTCTGTATGGTCACCAAAGACCTTCTGAAGCAGGAAGGAAAAGTCTCTGTTCTACTGGGGATTCTACAACCTGGGCAAGCTAGCAATAAAAATGTCATGCGTACCACTAATGGTGAGGATAGCTGGACAAGACATGCCCTGATGCCCAGGATCACATTTCATAGGAAATTTTTTCTTTAACCTCCCAACAACCCTGTATCGGTAGATTAGGTTAAAGGGTAGTGACTAGTCCCATATATCCCAAAGTAGGGATTTCGATTTAACTATGCTGGGTTCTAATTTGACTCTCTAACCTTTGTGCCACACCATTTCTCCTTATGATGAGGCCCTTTAGACACCCTGGTCCTAAATTATGTAGATTTGTCACAGTGAACATTAGCCCTTTGAGGTGGCTTCCAAACTAATTGGGATGCAAATTGTAATGCCCAAATTCTGCACTTCACACGGGAGGAGAGAAGGCATTGACCTAAGAAAGAATTTGCCAAACAAACCATGCTGGTACCCATAAATCTTTTAAATAGCCACTTCCCTGGGTCTGTTGGCAGTGAATACCTCTCCAGCTTTAGGATCCAGAACGCAAAAGCTATATCTCATAAGGGATTAAAAATGTACACTAATAGCCTCCTCTCCCCTTCTCACTCCCCTGAACTTGCAAAAACTCATCTTTCACATCTGCCTAGTGCCTTTCCCAATAATTGTAACTGGAGGAGTGGAAAGAGTCTGCTGAGAAGAATAAATGAGGCCAGGTAAACAGCACTGAAGAAGCAGCAGCAGCAGTGAGCAGCAGCAGCAGTGAGCAGTTGCCATGGTGATAGGAATGAAAGGACAGATTGATCAATAGGCCTGGATTGCCTCTTCTGGCTGCTGCCCACGTGCTGTTACAGAGTGGGGCGGGGAGGTGGGTGGGTTGTAGAATCAAAAAAGTCACAAGTAGGGCAGACTGGCCCGAGATATAGGATGAAGCCATCACTGTTGCTGTAGCAGCAGCTTAATCAATACCGTGTTGGGTAACCAGTAATTGGCTCCCTCCTAATTTTGCCCCTTTAACCAGTTCCCACTGATTCCCTGTCCCAGTTGTTCAGAGGGATTTACTTCTCCATCCGATTGTGTTTTGTTGTCCTTATCCCTTTCTTTTAATCCCTACCCTGCCCCCTCATTTTCAGCCCAATAGGAAGCTGTTTTTGTGGAGTGTAAAATACTCCTGTTGTTTTTCAGAAAGGTATCGCTGCCAGTCACTTTCAACAACAATAAAAACAAATAACACATTTATATCAATGTGAGCATTGTTATTATTAATACAATCTACTTCCTAAGGTACACAGAAAGAGCCTCTTCGAAGATTGTGGTATTTTGTACCCCAATTGGGCATACCCCAGGCAATGGCCACCTTATGCCAGCTAATCTTTCTTACCCTAGGTCATGTGAAAGGAACTACAGAATGAACTCCCCAAAGGTGGCTTCATTTTGCATCTTCCAAAGACTGATGCATAGGGACAGATTATTCGTACTGATCTAAAACCGATCATTTATAGAGATATCTTTGAACTTAGAACAAGGGTTTGGATGTGGGGGGAGGGCCAAAAGCATCTATCTGTGCCATAAAAAGAGTATGGTATGGAGAGGTTAGTGTGTCAGCCTAGGATTTGAGAGACCTGACTTCAGAACCTTGTTTGCTAAGGAAAATTATCAGGCTATCTAAATCCAGTCACAATCACTTGGCCTACCTTACAGAGTCATTGTGAAGATAAAGTGAAGAAAAGGAGAACCATGATGTAATCCTCTTTTCTCTGTAGGATACACATTGTGTACATTCAGTAAGTAAGAATGGAAAACAAATTATGGCTATCCATGACAATACTTGTCTCATGGGAACCCTGGTGATGCAGTCAAAGTCCTATCCAGGTGTCCAGAGGCTGTGAGGGTCTGGATGGGTTACAAGTGAATCCTGGCAAGACTGAGTGGCTGTGGGTTGGGGGAGCCATGTCAACAAAGGAGTTACCATCTTTGGTTCTGGATGGGGCTAGTTTGCCCCCAAACAGACCCAGTGTGCAGTTTGGGGGTCCTCCTGGACTCACGACTCCTGCTCGATGAGCAGGTGGCAGTCGTGGCTAGGAGGGCTTTCGCACAACTGCGTGTAATTCACCAGTTGCACCCACTCCTTGACAGGGACTCCTTGCTCATGATCACCCACGCTCTGGTCACCTCCAGATTAGATTATTGGGGCTGCCCTTGATGACCATCCAGAGGCTGCAGCTGGTCCAGAATGCAGCCCGGGGGGTGTTGGGATGTGGGCATTACTCTCGTGCATCCCCACTGCTCTGAGAACTGTACTGGTTACCAGTTTGCCTCTGGGTACAATTCAAGGTGCTGGTCATTACCTTTAAAACCCTACATGGTAGTGGGCCAGGATACTTGAGAGACTGCATCTCCCCAAGGGTATCTGTCCATCCCACCAGCGCGGACCGGAGAGGTGCCTTGGTTGTGCTATCTGCCAAAGAGGCTGGACTCTCTGGCACAAGAAAGAGGACCTTCTCCTTGTTCGCCCCGGCTTTGTGGAACCGCCTGCCTTTGTAGTTGTGTCTCCAGACGGAGCTATTGGCTTTTAGGAAAGGTGAAAACTTGACTGGCTGGAACGGTGTGGAGTACTGATGGCTTATTGTCCTCTCCCCGCTGGCTTATTTAACATCTTATTTAACATCTTATACTTACCCTCCCTCTCTTTTTAATATTTTGCTCCTTTTACTCCTTTACTTAAAGGAATGAGATGTTGTTTTGAATAGTTTTAAATTGTTTTTAGAGTTTTAACTGTGTGTTGTATGTTTGTTGATTCATTGTAATCTGCCCTGAGTCACCTGTGCGAGTAGGGAGGAATATAAATTCAATAAAATAAAATAAATAAATAAACCTGGGAAATCGGGTTTTTAATCTCTGAATTTGTATGGGTATTGTTGGGTTATCCTGTTTATACTGTATTCATTATGCATGATTTTTTATTTGTAACTTGCCTAGAGTTGGGTTCACCTGAGTAGGACAGGATAATACATTTAAATAAATAAATAAATCAGTGGAGAGAAGATGGATGTTTGCTTCAAGACTGCAATCCTGTGTCAAACTACTTTATTTATTATTTATTTATTTATTTATTTATTTATTTATTTGCATTTTTATACTGCCCTTCTCGCCAGGGCAACCCAGGGCAGTTTACAACATCATAAAAGCATAATAAAACCAAACTCATTGTTAAAAACTTCAAAATTACAATTATAAAATTTAAAAAGTTTTTAAAATTTCTAAAAATCCACTATAGAACTGTGATCCATTGCAAATTGACTTTCTTTTAGGTAAAGGTGTTTAGACAGAAATGGAAAAATCCTTTTAATATTTCCTGCATTGTAAAAATGAGTATAGGTTATACAGTGGCTATAACATATCATTTACTTTTAAGACAGTCCTTTCATTCTGTTCTACCCAGTGTTTCAATATGCACCTGGATAGTTTCTGGAGTGCTGATTCACAGGTACATGTTCATCACTGTATTACTGCAACACATATCCAAGTGTGAATGTATCACCCAGGATCAAGCACCATCAATAGAACTTTCCTATCACCTCAGACAAAATTTATTTTTTCTGGCATACAATCCCCAGAAACATGCAGCCAGTATGGCCAAACTTTGCCCAAAACCCCAAAAATTCTACGTCTAAAACCAGAGCTTCCCAGCAGGAGGAGGCAAGGTAACTTTACAATCCAAGTGAAATTTGGAAGTTGAAAGCTAATATTAGATCTACAAAAGACATTACATACATGTATATGTTTTCTAGCTCTAATATATATGTGTGCAATCATTGAGATCTATCAAGGAGGTCTTTCACTGGGTCCACACATACCCCAGGTCACTTTAGGTGCTAAACCAAACAACTTTCTTCAACAACGCTTGTGGAACTGAGAGATCATGGCCTGACCAAAGAGTAGAATTCTGATATACCTTACACTGTGTAAACTGTTTTAAATTATTTTATATCATTTAGATTATTTAACTATGTTGTGGTACTTTTAAAATACATAATGATATTTTGTCCGTCCAGTCAGTCAGTCGGTCGGTCAGTCGGTCGGTTGGTCGGTCGGTCGGTCACTAAAATCACTACAGCAGAATTTATTCAAGCATAATGACTACAAAAGAAATAATACCAACTAGAGGCAGACCAATTTTAAAAAACAGAAAATAATTTTTAAAAATGAATTTTATTGTTGTTCAGTCGCACAGTTGATTCCAACCCTTTGCGGCCCCATGGACCACTGTCCGCCAGGCACTTCTGTCCTCCACCATCCTCCTCAACTCACTCAGCTCTGTGCCCATTGTCTCTACAATACCATCTAGCCATCTCATTTTGGGCCGCCCCCTTCTTCTTTTGCCCTCCACCCTTCCCAGCATCAAGGCTTTCTCAAGCGAATCCTCTCTTCTCATTTGATGTCCAAAGTACTTTAGCTTCATCTTCACTATTTGACCTTCTAAGCAGCAGTCTGGTTTGATTTCTTCTAAGATTGACCTATTGTTCTCCTCGCTGTCCAGGGGACTCTCAAAATTCTCCTCCAACACCACATTTCAAAGGCATCTATTCTTCTGCGCTCTGCTTTCCTTATGGTCCAGCTCTAAGTGTATTCACTTTTGTTTTGTATGTAACATGTACACAAGATCTTTTAATATAGGGTGAGATATAATTATTTTAATAAGTAAATAACAGATCCATCAGTTCCTTTTCATTGTATATTTACAAATTAGCCCAGCAAAGGTATAAAATTACCTATTTCATGTTTCCTTTGTTTTTGTCAGTACTAGAGGGATGTGGGGATTTATGCAAAGCCACCTGCAAGGCTCAGCAAGAATCTTTTATTTGTTTCCAAAATATATGTGGGTTTTGAGCAACACACATGACCTGTGAATGCCCTCAACCCGCAGGGTAATGCTATAGCCTGAAGAGAATACTGTGACTTGATGGTACATGATGCAGCAAAGGAGGCTTAGTTTATGATTAATGGAAAAACCCAATTGTCACTAAGCAACGTATGCTACAGAAAAATATCAGATGCCAACCACTTGATGAACTTGTATACTGGTGGCTTTTTGTGCTGTGCCCATTTGACCTTCTCAAAAGGAAAGAAGGTTATTTGAAACACAGCTGGTAACCTGCAAGGTGAGAAGAACTTACAATTATGGAATAACAGCATCTGCAAGCAGTGTAAGATATTAGTTTCCAATCCCAAAATTCAGTAATAAGGAATTATTAGAGCAACCGCAATGGAACACCAGCCTTCACATGCATATGTGGAATCAAAGATCTCCAGGACTACAGTGAGACTAAATACATCATGGCAAAGCTCAAGAGCTAAAATATCCTTATTTGTGGTTGTTTCTACAGTACATAAAAGCCTATTGCTGTTTTGGAGGATATGTGGTTGGGGCACTAAGGCCAACAGTAGTGTTACAAGAGAAAGAGCAGTTTATGTTCCCTTATACATTTTGCCTCTCCTAAAAGGTTGTCACAAAGTTTGAGAATCACTAGTATAATGACTTGTAGCCTGGAGGGAAGTGTGTTTTGCTTTGAACTGTGTATTATTCTGAAACATGTATTGTTTTTTGAAACATGTATTGTTTTTGAAATATCTTTTGTTCTGGATTGATGTGATACTTTGTAATTTGCAATTTGTGATGTTTTAGTTTGACTGTATTATTGGATATTTATTGTATATTTTGTTTGTTGATAAATATCCAATAATACAGTCAAATTCGTAATTCGTAATTATATATTTGTTCTGTTAACCGCCCTGAGTCAGTTTTACCGAGTAGGGTGGTATATAAATCGAATAAATGAAACAAAATCCATACCATGACCAAAGCTCCTCAGGAAGAAAGGAATGGCAGGGAGGATTTGAGGATCCCCATAATGTCTTGACCAAAGCTCCTCAGGAAGAAAGGAATAGCAGGGAGGATTTGAGGATCCCCATAATGTCTTGACCCCACAAGGACTCTCAGGGCTAAGGCATTATTCATAAAGCTGGTGGAGGATTGGCCAAGGGCAGAATGAGAGATGAGCTACACGGCCACCGCCACCCCCATCTTACCATCTTCTAGTCAGTGCTGCAGGGGTTACACATAGTTAGAATGCTTCTCTTCTTGCCCCAGGCAGTAGGTCAGTTTTCCTCACTGCTTGTCCATTCCATCTGAAAACCACAGTCTTTCAGAGCTATAGCTTCCCCAGAGGTTGAGAAAAGACTTCTGAGCTGATGACTAAGTGCCAGCAGTTGTGGGCAAGAGAGAGTGTTCTGCACAATGGGCTAATGGACATTTGATGGCTGAGTCTGAATGTGGAAATGACAAACTGACATTTATCATTTCCATCTTCAGATCATGTTTCTGAGGTTTCAAAGTCCAATAATCTCTTTCCTCCCTTCCTTCCTCCGTTATTTCATCACCAAGACATTTCAAGCATTCCTGTCCCTTTCTACTTTTTGCAAGGAGTTGCTTCTCGCCTCACTTTCTGCTTTTCTTCTGTTCATTCCTTGCAGTCTCTCTCACTATCAAAGCTCGCATCTACTTTCTTCTGTAAAACCAAATGGTTCCACAGACCACAGAGAAGAGGCCAAACTTGGCTAGTATCTATGACACAACATGACTCCTCTGTCCATTTCAGCTTTAGGAGTCAAACACATGCAATAAGAGACTTACATCAGTGGTGGAAGGGGCTGCGGTAGCTCAGTGGTTAGGAAGCCCACCTTGTTAGCTGGGAGGCCAGCAAGTCACCAGTTCAAGACCTCGGTACTACATGATGGATTGAGCACCCATCTCTGTCCCAGCTCCTGCCAACCTAGCAGTTCAAAAGCAAGAAATTACAAGTAGATAAATAGGGACCACTTTGGTGGGAAAATATTTTGGGGACATGAAAAGAGCCCCATTTGGTTCAAACGCTGTTCAAACTCTGAACAGAGTTTCTCCAGCAAAAATCCTTTCAATCCAGATTTCTGACATGAAATTATTATTACTATCAGTGGTGGAAGGAGATAGCAAATGGTTAAACCTGGTGTTTCCTCCCTTCCTGACTTCACTACAACTACACACAGATTGGTACTCTAAGGTAGGGGTACCCAAACTATGGCCCATGGGCTGGATCGGCCCCCATGCCAATTCATCTGGTCTGCGAAGCCCTCATTGCTCCCAGAAGCAGAAGTAAAACATGCGGGATGAATTGACATCATCCCCTGGTTTAAGCAGAGAAAACGGTAGCCTAAAATCTATTTCATCCTGTTGCAAAACAGATTGCAAGGCACATTTTAATTCCATTTCTGGTGGGAGAAACCACATGACCGGCCCACTGAACCATGTGACCGACTCACAGCCTGAAAAGTTTGGGTACCCCTGCTCTCAGGCTTTATTACTTTTTTCTTTGATCCACGTCCTGTTTCTTCCTACTTCTTCTTTCTTCTTGATTTTTTACCTTATCTTGACAGAGAAAGACTTGAAAACATGGAAACCATCTTCAGGCGTTGGTATGAACTGCAGCATTTATTTATTTAATAAGGCTCAGAAAAGTCTCTGCTTTCTGAATCTGTTATAGGTAATTTTGAATTACAAAATTTTATATCTCTCTATAGTGGTAAAGCAACTTTATAGGATTTGTGGTGGTCCTATCGCTTTCATGCTTCTGGCTTATAAAATATAGAGCAAGGGTCACTGAGGGCTTATCCAGATGGTTTGCTTGTGAGTTTTTTAAAAATCCAAATTCTAGACTATTTGTATTGGTATTTTCTCCACCATTCATATGATGCAAAGCTTGTCGTAATATGTTCAGTGCTTTTCTCCTATGCCTTTCTGTTAGATCCGGAGATCCTTGCGCGGGAGTGAGGACTCGGACGCCATTGATGGTGAACCAAACAACACGTATGTTTATTGTGACCGCTGGTAACAACAACGGCTGGGTCAGCAAGGGTTTAAATACCCTGCTTGACCCAGCCCACTGACCAATTGGAGACAGCGATTTTCCCGCCGCTTATACTTTTAAATATCCAACACCCCTTCCCCCCAGAATGCCTTAGTCCGCTATTTACATATATAATCGTTCAGGTGACGGGGGCGTGTCCTTACCCGATCGGACCTGCGCAGTTCAGTCGGCCCTGGGGCATCGAGCAGAGCGGACCTGTCGCTCTCGCTCTGCCCCGGTTGGGCCGTTGGCGGTTCCGGGATGCGACCGTCGGGCTCCGCGGTGACCGGGGGTGAGCCTGCTCCACACGGTAAGTGGACTGGTGGTGGTGCCACGTAACTGGGGGTGTCTTCTGGCCGAACCGGGTCGGTGACCGGTTCGTCCATCGGGTGCATGTCTGGCTCAGCGCCGGTCTGCACTCCCTGGGGAAGGTTGCTATCCGTGTCGGGACTTGTTCGCCTCCTGAGTTGGTCGACATGGCGTTTCCATGTCCGACCATCAGCGAGGCGAACCGTGTAGGTGTAGGGACCAAGCATCTCGCTGACAGTTCCCTCTTCCCACGGTGGGCCGGGCGCATAGTTCCTGGCAAAGATTGGTGAGTCAATGGCTAGTGTCCTGCCCTGTGGTTGATCTCCCTTGAATTTGTCTGGGGAGTACCTGGGATGTAACCGATCGAGATGACAGCGGAGTCTCCTACCCATGAGCAACTCCGCGGGGGCCCTTCCTGTGGTAGCGCAGGGAAGGTTGTGTTGGGCCAACAAGAACGTGTCCACGAGTTCCTGCCAGTCCCCCGGACCTAGCCTTCCCAGGGCTTCCTTTGCGCTTCGTACAAACCTCTCTGCCTGCCCGTTCCCTTGTGCCCTGAACGGGGATGTGAGAGCGTGTCTGGTTCCCAGGGATGCCAGGTACTGCTCGAACTCCGTGGCCGTGAACTGAGGCCCGTTATCGGAGACGAGTGTGTCGGGGATGCCGTGCGTGGCAAAGATTTGTCTGAGTTGCCTGATTATTGTTCTAGCTGTGGTGCTACTCAAGAGTCGGACTTCCAACCATTTTGAGTATGCATCCACGACAATCAGGAACGTTTGGCCATGGAATGGGCCGGCGAGGTCAATGTGAATCCTCTGCCATGGGCCCGAGGGTTGTTCCCATTCCCTGATCGGGGCTGCCGGGGGATTGGGCCGTGATGATTGACAAGGTGTACATTTGGCCACCCATGACTCTATGTCTTTGTCGATGCCAGGCCACCACACGTAACTTCGGGCCAATCCTTTCATTTTTACTATTCCCGGGTGGCTGGTGTGCAGAGTGTCTAATACCTTGGGACGGAGTTTCCTGGGAATCACTACCCGGTCCCCCCACAGCAAGCAACCCCCCACGTAACACATCTCGTTCCTTTTGTCGTGAAATACCTTGAATTCCCCTTCCCCTTGTCCGGCCAACCCCGGTGAACCCAGCTGGACACAGTCCGGAGGTCGGCGTCTCTCGCCGTTTCCCTGGCAACCTCGGCCGATGTAGTGGGAGAAGAATCCAGGACGTCTAGGGCAAGAACCGACGCCTCCCCCTTTTCCGCACCTTCCTGAGTTGGAAGGGGGCATCTGCTTAAGGCGTCAGCGTTGCCCATGTGTTTCCCGGGGCGGTAGACCAAGGTGTATGAGTACCCCGACAGGAAAAGGGCCCAACGTTGCATCCGGGGAGACAAGGCAGAGGGTGTAGGCCGGTCACCAGCCAGAAGTCCCAACAAGGGTTTATGATCAGTCACGAGTTCAAAGTCCCGGCCATATAAGTAATCATGAAATTTCCTTACCCCTGCCACTGCCGCCAGCGCCTCCTTATCGATCTGGCCGTAGTTTCTCTCGGTCAGCGACATGGTCCTGGAATAATAGGCGATGGGCGCCTCGAGGCCGTTGGGTAGACGGTGGGCCAGGACCGCGCCGACGCCGTAGGGAGACGCGTCGCAGGCGAGGACCAGTGGCAGGGTCGCGTTGTACTGTATCAGGAAACTGTCCTGGGAGAGGAGATTTTTTACAGTGGCGAAGGCCGACTTTTGTTCGGGACCCCACACCCACTCTGCCCTTGCCGCTAACAGTCTGTGTAGGGGTTCAGCCGCCGTGGCCTTCCCTTTCAGGAAGGCTGCGTAGAAATTCAGGAGACCCAGGAACGCCTGCAGCTCCTGCTTGTTTTTTGGGGCCGGGGCGTTCCGGATTGCCTCTACCTTCCCCTTTGTCGGGTGGATGCCCTTGGCGTCAATGCGGAATCCCAAGAAATCCACGGAGGGGACCCCCAGCAGGCACTTGTCCTTTTTTACCTTGAGCCCAGCGGCTCTGAATTTAGCCAGGACAGCGGCGACCCTGTCCTTTAGCTGTCCGGAATCCCCTGCAATTATCAGTACGTCGTCAAAATATGGGACCACCCCCGGGAGTCCTTGGAGGAGCCGTTCCATCGTGCTCTGAAACAGCCCCGGAGCTATGCTGACCCCAAACTGCAGCCTCGTGCACTTGAATGCCCCCCGGTGTGTGACAATGGTTTGGGCTTCGGCCGTGGCGTCGTCCACCGGAAGCTGTTGGTAGGCTTGGGCCAGGTCTAACTTGGCAAAGATCTTGCCCGGGCCCAGCGAATGGAGTAAGTGGTCTATGACGGGAACCGGGTACGCGCTCGGCTCTAGTGCCTTGTTGATCATGCATTTGTAGTCTGCACAGATGCGCACTGACCCGTCCGGCTTGATGGGGGTCACTATGGGGGTCTCCCACCTAGCATGGTCCACGGGAACGAGGATTCCTTGGGCCACCAGTTTGTCGAGTTCCTTCTCGACCCTGGGTTTAAGTGCCAGCGGAACCCTCCGAGCCTTGAGTCTAATGGGGGCGACGCTTGGGTTGAGTGCAAAAGAAATAGGGGACCCCACATACCTGCCTAAGCCTTCCCCGAAAACGTCTTGGAATTCGGTCATCAGGTCGTTTCTCAGCGAGGCGTCTCCGGGCTGGTCCGTCGCGGTGTTGTGGATGCCGGCGATGGACAGTCCCAGGGCGGGGAACCAGTTTGTGCCTAGCAGCGTTGGAATGTTGCCGTGGACGATGGTCAGTGGGAGGCGTTCCTCCTTTGGTCCGTACTTCACTTGGACCCACTTCTGCCCTGCGACGGAGAGGAATCTGCCCTGGCAGTCCTTGATCCGGATCCGCTGAGTCTGGAGGTCCGCTACCTTCAGAGACGGGAATGCCTTCTTCATCCACCGCCACGGGATGATGGATATGGCGGCCCCAGAGTCGACCTCCATGGGACACTCAGCCCCGTCAATCGTGACTGTGGTGTGGTACTTTCCTCCTTTCTGTGTGGCGGTGTGGCTTATCGTTAGCGTGTGCGTCTCGGCATCTTCGAATTTGCCGCTGTGTCGTCCTTGGCGCCTCTGATTCGCCCTCTGGTTGGCGGCCATCTTGCCCGGCGGGAACTTTTGAATGTGCCGGTCAGCGTGGCTCTCCGCTTGCCTGGCCCGGCAGACCTTTTCAATGTGTCCCCTCTTTTCGCAAAAACGGCAGATGGCGTCCCTGAAGCGGCAATGTGCCCGCTGGTGTGGCCCTCCGCAGCTAGCGCAGCGCTGACCGCTCCTGCCCGAGTTTCCCCCGTCGGTCGCACACACCTCCGCTTCTTCATCTTCGTCCTCATCGGAAACGACCTCTTGATTGTGAGTGGAGGCTTGGCGGGGCGCCGACGGGGGCCGGTTGAAGGAGGATGTTGTTGTCGTCGAGAGTTCGAAGGCTCTGGCTTCCTCGATGGCCGCGGCCAGGGTCAGGTCTCTCCGGGCCAATAGTCTCTTGCGAAGTTTGTTGTCGCGGACTCCCCTGATGAGCTGCTCGGTTAGGGAGTCCTCGAGAAATGCCCCGAAGACCGCCGGAACGGCTGCTGTCCTTAGGGCGGCCACGTACTCGCCGATGGTTTCCCCCGACATCTGGAATCGGTCCCGGAACTGAAGGCTGAACACAAATCTCGAGGGCTCCGGCGCGTAGTGATTCTTGAGGGCCCGCTGTAGTGCTTCCCACGAGACGTCCAGAATTGACGTGGGGTCCACCAGGGACTGGGCCACTTCGTAAACTTTGGGCCCGCAATGGGTCAGGAAGAACGCTTTCTTCCGCTCCGGTGCGATCTCTCCCAGCTCTGCAGCCATGAGGGAGAATTCAAACCTGTCCATATAGCTCTTCCATCTCTCGTCCTTCGGCTGGAAGGGTGCCGGAGGGACGTAAGTAGCCATGGCGAGGTGGCTTCGAGAGTGGTGGCTCTGGCGTGTGTTGGTTCTGTCCGTTCCTCAGGATCCCACCTTCGTCGCCAGTGTTAGATCCGGAGATCCTTGCGCGGGAGTGAGGACTCGGACGCCATTGATGGTGAACCAAACAACACGTATGTTTATTGTGACCGCTGGTAACAACAACGGCTGGGTCAGCAAGGGTTTAAATACCCTGCTTGACCCAGCCCACTGACCAATTGGAGACAGCGATTTTCCCGCCGCTTATACTTTTAAATATCCAACACTTTCCATGCCTTATCCTTCCTGAAGGCATGAAATTAGCTCCAATACAGAAGCTACCACAAGGAAGTGGATTTCTAACAAGAGTCTCAAAGACTAGCGAATTTCTGATTTTAAATGATACAGTATATGGCTATCTAAAGTTCAGTTTGGATGTTTGCAAGCCCTGCAGTCCTTGGCAATCATTTGGGAAGAAATCTCATGCTACAATTTTGAATGGGTTGTTAAGAGGGACCTTGGATTCTGCTACAATACTGATTTCAGAGAATATGGTACAAGTTCTTCCAAATCCATATACTATCAACAAAATGAGTGCTCAACAACATTCACACTGGAATCTAGTGGTTTCAAATGCCAGGAAGTTGGTGAATCCACTCTGGGTTTTAGTCTGACCTTTCCTATGGAAAGCACTGAACCTTTTTTTTTTTTTTTTTGGGGGGGGGGGAGAAGTTTTAGTAACTTGGTTATTCATGTAAAGTTCAGACCAAAACATGGTATGGATTCACCACCACTCAGAAATTAGAGACATCATCCTCTCCTGTATTCCTAAGAAAGAAAGGCTAGAGCGTATCTTGTTTTAGCCTGGCTATGGAACTCAAAGCAGGCCTAACCAAAGATATTTTGTCATCTGAAATGAAGTAGCAAAACGCTCCACCTCTCCACCCCAGAACAGAAGGACCTAAAGCCAGCAAAGCTATTTTTGCATTTAAGTCAGAATATGTAAGAAGCATCACCTCCAAAACCTAGGAGCAAAAAACCAAAACACCACAGAATAACAAATTAAATACCTAATAACCATTTGTTGACCTTCCAAAACGTCTCAGATCTTCAGTCTAGGGCAACTCTTCACCCTGCCTAAGGGTAAGCTCAGCTCTGGTCTCAAGGGAGGGAATTATGAGACTTCCATGCCCCTGTTTGATTCTGTACTGCTTCTTGAGCCATAACATTGTGCTTATCTTATGTTGAAACAGAAGGAAAAGAAATGGTCTTTAATAAAGAAGTAAATGCAGAAATAGAATGCAGGACACAGCCATCAGGTTGAGCACAGGCCAGGAAAGGCAAAAGGGCAGACAAGAATTGGAGCTGAAGCATCGTGTCTGAACAACAGTGCGATGTGTATGGGTTTGAAGCCAGTCTGCTGTTTCCATAGAAACAGCACGTATGGGAGCTGACTTTGAGAGACTTCAGAAGGTGAAGAGCGCAGGGATGGGTATACTATCTCTTCATGGGGCCTGCTTCGTTAAAAAGAGAAACGCTGAAAAGGAGAGCCTTGCGTGGATGAAGGAACCAAAGGAGACCTAGCATGACCATGGTAAATCTTTGGAGGTAGAAATGGGTGTAATGACCCTCAGTGGTGGTGGTGGTAGAGAATATTTATTTATTTATTTATTCAATCAATTTGTATAGCCGCCCCAAATGACATGCGACTCTGGGTGGCATACATAAAATCCCCAACATTTAAACTATAGAAACCCTTAAAGTTCCTAAAAACATTCATTCTCAGAAAGACTCCTCCATAATATCAAAATGGAGAGAAAGTGAAGAAGAGCTCCATGAAACATAATATAATAGGTTCCAGAACCCATTTGCAGCTTTTGAAACAAGTCCATATATTTATAATTTGGAGACACTTCCTAATTTGGGTTGCTCCGGGCAGTCTTTCTGATGGAAATTGGAAATCCATATATATGCTGTGTGAGGTCACATGGGGCTGCTGGAACAGAGAAACTGCTGGCTGATTTATATTTATGGACCCCAAATCATTACAGCCCAAGGCTTCAAGTTTAATGAGCACTGACTCAGGTTAAGCACTGGTGCAGCTTTGTTTTCTTCAAACTGTAAATGCAACTTGATGGAAGAGATCAGATCTTGATAAAATTCTAAAAGCCAGCTTTGGGCATGTATTATTTTCAAATAAAGCTAACTACATGTGCATTACAACCTACTTTATAACCCTAAGCTTTCCTTTCATCAGTGTTGAAGAATACAGTACCGGTAATTCTAATCTGGGACAAAATTTGCTGGAGAAGACATTCATGCCCTGAGAAGTTGAGGGTAGCAGGAAAAGAAGATCAAAGATGATTTAGATTGACTCAATAAAGAAAGCCAGAGCTTTTAGTTCACAAGACCTGAATGGAGTTGATCTTGATAGGAACATTTGGAGGTCATTAATTCAGAAGGGCACCTATGAGCTTAGAACTGTGATGGTGAACCTTGGCACTCCAGCTGTTCTTGGACTTCAATTCCCAGAAGCCCAAGTCTCTGTGAATCCATTCATGTGGATTCACAGAGACTTGTGCTTCTGAGAATTGAAGTCCAAGAACAGCTGGAGTGCCAAGGTTGGCCATCACTGGCTTAGAAGCAACTTGACACATAATAGTATAATGTATATATATATATATATTAGCATATTTAAATTTTACACACATCTGTATGTTCTTCTGTACCTTTTAAAAGAAGCTTTTCCTGGTTTTGATAAGGTTCAAATGGCTGCCCTATTTTTGCTTTAGACAACAAAATGTTTAGTCAAATCAAGGCAATGCTGATTTTATTCACTAGAAACTTTATAGATAAACCCATCTTGAAATGGAAAAAAATATTCTGCATGCTATTTCCTGGTCTTTAGCCCACATTTACATTGTATTACAAATTTCAAAATGGGACTTTGTGCTTTGCATTAAAAATATAGCCTGTGGTTTTTTTTAAAAGTGAAAGAACAGTAATGTGAAGTCTGATAAATAAACATTCAACCCATGCGATTTGATCTTGAGGAATGTGAATATGTGTTAGACATCCTAGCTCAGCAAAATAGGCAGGTCCATCCATATTTCATCCTCACATTGTGAACTGAAGCAGCCGTGGGTAAAGGAGTGGGGGGAGAAAATAGAAGGATTGACAGTTAATTGGAAATGTTACATCTGCTGTATGTGCAGCGGGCATAAATATTTATACCCTGAAGGCTGACTTTTGAGTTTTCTACTGAGCAGTAAGAGAGAATTGGATCTTGAAGAAAGATTTCTCCTCTTTTCTTTTTCCTTCCTTTTCACCTCATCTCTCACTATTTCTCTCTCCCATTCCGCATTAGTAAATTTGAGCAGGTATTTTTGTTTTAATATCTTTAAATAGGAGCATTCTGTCCTGTGCATTCTTTTTATTTATTCTCTTCTATGAACTTCAGTACAATCTGCAAATATTGTAGATTCTCCCCCACCAATGAAAAAACAATGGATAGACATGACCAGAGTGTATTTATTTATTACTAATATTGTGTTTTTATTGCTCATTCTCTTATTTTTATCAATGCAGCTTGCAATTAAATTATTTTTAATTATTTGCCCATTTCCAGCAAAAATGTTTTTTTCTCCATGTTCTTACATACCTAAAAAGATGGATATTACAATGCTGAAAAGATACAGGTCCACCTCTTGCTGTTCAATAAATCAAGGACCTTGAAGCTGTATCCACATGTGAATACATAGCATGAAGATGAGAACTTCATAGTGATATATTTTTAGACATTTTGAGGTGACTTTCACAAAAGCTTATATACAGATCTTGTTGTTATTGTATCTCTCTATTGTGTAGCATTTCTTGCTTTTTTCTGCACATGAGTATTTTCTTCTTTCTTATTTTTATTATAATAAAATGTAATTGAAATTTTTAAACAAAACATTGCAAAGGTTCTGGCAAAGGCAGAATGTGTTGCTTCTTATCTTCATCTTCATCTAACAGTTGGTCTTCAACGCACTACCGTGTTCTTGTTTTTTTCTTTTGTTTATTTTCTGATATGCTTGCCACAGACTAACACTGCTACTTAAAAAAAAATCAGCTTTGTTAGATTTCCCCAGCAAGACTGAAAAGAACAATAAAGAATTATTGATAAATATGAAGATGAGAAAGCAAAGGAGGCTTGAAAGGAACATGTAAAATAGTTCAAAAATACCTACTGATTTACTAAACTTAAGTTCTTTCCAGTTAGACAAGAGTTCATATGTGAAAATGGAATATCAATGGGCATCATTGCAGGTGGGAAATAAAAATACAGTACATTACTAACAATGAGAGCTGGTATGATGCAGCAGATAAGAGTGTTGAGTAAGGATTCAGACCAGGGTTCAAATCCTGATTGACATGGAAACTCATAGGATGTTGGCAATCAGAAACCTCTACCACAATCACCATATAACAGAAGCAATTTGATAGCAAATTGCAACCACAAATAACTAAACGTCCCCCAACACCCATAACAATAAACTGGTGGTACTTTATCTAGTTTCTTAATGGTATCATACAAATTAGCCAAAATAGAAGATGTGGCCCATAACAATTATTTTGGAGAAAACATTAAAATATGTTGAACATGAAATATGAATACATTCTCCTCTGGTGTGTTAGTCTAACTGGCTTTTTGTTGTGTACATCTAAATGCTTCAATAGACCACTGTGACGGACATTTAACTGCCCAGCAGCTTGGAAGCCAGAAGAGAGTGTGTGTGTGTGTCAAAAAATGGGCCATTTCATGGCTGCACACTTGCAAATGCCAGAATGAGAGCCCCAAGCAGTGGCTTTCTAGTCATTGAACTGACCACAGCAAAAGAGCCTCCAGCCTATGGGCACCTCCAGCGATCAACCATTAAATGGAACAATATATTAACAGATGTATTATATCCTGAGTTTTCCAATTGTGGCCATCATGTTGAGTATTTAATGACAAGATAAGATTCACTGGAAAAGGCAAGAATGCTAGGAAAAGTATAAAGCAATAGAAATTTGGGGTGGGATGGGGGTACTTAGCTGAAGTGAGCTCTCCAACCCTGGAGGCATTCAAGATAAAGTTAGGCAGCCATCTGTGATATATACCTTAACTTGGATTCCTGCATTGAACAGAAGATTGGACCCAATGGCCTTATAGGACTTTTCTAATTTTTCTATGATTCTGCAAACTATATAGTCAAGAACGGATTTTAGGATGCAAGACTGGAGTACAGCAATAATTATAGGGCCTTTGGGAATACAGTATATTAATTCATATTGTTGCCATAAATTGAAAGTGACTTGACAGCACACAACAATCTCAGAAGTTTTCATGAAGTGGAACTTATTTTAGTAAATGTCTACATAAAAGGGGCTTGAGGACCGCATCTACCCTGTAGGTCACACTTTGCCCACACTAAATTTGGCCACTTACACATCACTAGAAATAAGAAATGTCATACAGAGAAAAAAACACATCCATTTGCATAAAGATATGTTGTGTAGTTTAAATTTTACAACTCTAGATTATAAAAAAGATTGTGGTAATTTTGAAATGAAATACATACTTTTCACTGCTGTAGGAAATACCTTTGACCAAATGGAATTTTGCTGGCTCACTCCACCATGTAGCTTCTCTCTAGTTGGACACCTGGAACTTTTCTTCCAAGGGCCATGGTGACTTTGTGGTTAAGATACTGAACTTGACGACTAGAAGATCAGCAGGTCAGTAGTTCGAGATCTGAGTGCTGTGTGATGGGGTGAGCTCCTGATTCGCTGTCCCAGCTCCTGCCAACCTAGCAGTTCAAAAGCAAGAAATTGCAAATAGATAAATAGGTACCAGTCCAGTGGGAAGGTAAACAGCGTTCTGTGTGCTTTGGCCTTTAGTCATGCCTGCCACGCAACCATCGAAACATCTGCAGACATAGACAGCGCTGGCTCTTTGGTTGAAAAAGGAGATGAAAATGCTCCTAGAGTTGGATATTACTGGCTCTAGAACAAGGGAGACCTTTCTTTTACTATCTTTTCTTCCTATCTAGTAATTGATGTTTTGAAGCTGTCACTTCCCCTCCACCTTATCTTATGGACATGGATAGGATTCTTGGAGGCAGGAGGCCTGTTATCTGTGCTCTCCAGCCTTGCCCATCCTAGCTGATATAAGCTGCGAAGTTGAAGTTTCATTTAACACCTATCTTCCACAAGACATGATCTGGCCTAACAAAGTGATGCTAAGGAACAAGATTGTTAGATAATTACTGGCCAATCTCAAACATTTTCTCCCCTCACCTATATTTGGCCATAATCCCTGGCTAGACTTGGCTTTTCTGTGTAGTTCTGTGCAGTGAGGGGTGTCTGCTCTAAATGGCTCCCTTCAATCTGCTGTTCTTCCTCTACCTGTCTTTTGACACACACACACACACTTTTTTTTAAATGTTCCCAAACTCTGGGTGAGATTTTATTTTATTTAACAAAACAGAATTTCCTAAGAGATTTATTTCTTCCACTCTCACTTTTCTTTTTGTTTCCATGGCAACTGCAGCTGCCTCTTATGTGTAGTTGCCATAGCAACTTTGGAATTAGAGGTTTGGAGTAGAGGTGTGTTTTTTTAATGGATGCAATTAAGGAAGAATTAGATTAACATGTTTCGTGCTCTCTCTTGTGAACAAAAACCCATCCTCACTACTGGGGGGAATTGCATGGAACATTTTTGAAAACAACCATGCCTCATCTTTGGTTCTCTCCTGCCATCTACTCAGTGGCTGAAATCCTGTTATTCAGTGTAGTAGGTTGAGCTAGTAAGCCTCCTGTACCAGTGGGGTTTTGTTAAGTCGAAACTTTCATAAGTTTCATTGATTCAAAGGGATTTACTCTAGTTGTGACTTTCTTTCATTGCAACTCTATTATCTAGCTGCAACTTACTATCCTAAAGTTATATTTAGATAACCTTTATGGATTTACTATCCTAAAGTAAATTGCAACTATTGTATAGGATTTCAGCCAACGACTAAAGCCAGACTATACTGTAAGGAAAAGAAAGAGCTCAAGCAAAGCAACTAAACATCTACATATGGGGTTTACTATTTCTAAAATGTGTAATAGGGAAAGGTCAAATCTTTAAAGTTGAATTCTGGTTTTTCTTGGGTTCATCTCTCTCTCTCTCCAACAATTAAGCAGGGAGATTACTGAATGTTCAAAGAGTCTCTAAAATTGATGTGCTATGCAGCATTTATTCTCTAACTTTCTCTCCTCACTTATCATTTTCCACTGGTGAGCAAGTCGTAGGTTATTTAAAATTAAACACAACAGCAAGCTACCCAAAATGGGTGTGAGGATTTATCTTCAAACAGGACATCAAAATACATTCTAAAATGTAATTCTGAGAACTGTCCAGTATTGATTTAAAAGAACTGTTAATTGCAGCACAAGAGCAGACATTCCAGTATGTTTTGGAGTGACTCTCGGCTATTTCTGCACCTGTTGCTGAAGAATTGGGTTCCAATTCTAGAAGGACACATATAAATTATACTAAAAATATATACAAATAGCTATATATACCAGTAGCTGCTATCTTGCATTACCTGTTGTTTACCTAGAATACAGTCCTAGCTGTTGTTTATGGCCATTGTTACTTTCATTTCCTGCTCTCTCATAACATTAAGCACAGAACTAGTGACAGAAAAGAAATTTTCATTTGCTCTATTCTTACCAATTGGTTTTTTAATTCAAACATTGCTGCATACTTGGTACAGAAGGTAAAGGTAAAGGTTTCCCTTGCTCGAAAGCCAGTCATATCCGACTCTAGGGGTCAGTGCTCATCTCTGTTTCAAAGCCGAAGAGCCAGCGTTGTCTGCTTCTGCAGACGTTTCTGTGGTCATGTGGCAGGCATGACTAGGCACTGGAGCGCACGGAACGCTGTTACCTTCCCACCGAAGTGGTCCCTATTTATCTACTTGCAATTTCTTGGTACAGAAACAAGGTAGGAATTTGAAAGAACCAGAATGTGCAGAAAAGCTAAACTAACAGATTTCTTCACCAGGCCAAAGGGCTTTTAGTGCTTCATTTTTATATTTCTGAGTTTTATAAGTTGAATATTCAGCACTGTTAGTGTTGAATTACAAATGATACTTCTTTCTCAGAAATTGTTAACATGCATATGGCAGGCAGGGGTAACATGGTCTTTTGCATGCTGCAGACAACTCGGTCTGTCAAATTTAGTTAGTGCAGATGGGTGTGTTTGCTTGATTTTCAGAAGAAAAAGGGTTTGTTTCTTGGTATTTAATTTTTTTACATTTATTTTTATTTTATTTATTTTATTACATTTATACTCCACCCTTATCCAAGGACTCAGAGTGGCTTAAAATTTAAAACAATTAAAAACACATTAATTACAATAATAATTAAAGTTAAAGTTAAAAGATTAAAAAGTAAAAAAAAAACAACAACAGGGAGAGAGGTGGGGTATTCAAAGGAGCCAGCTAGTCGGATCGTCCAGCCTGCACCCCACACATGCCCTGCCAACCAGGTCTTCACCCCTTTCCAAAAGGGCAGCAGTTCTGTCTGGAGATGCAACTCACTTGGCAGGAGGTTCCATAGGGCAGGAGCGGACACAGAAAAGGCCCTTCTTCTCATGCTAGAGAGATGAGCCTCTCTAGCTGATGGTACTACCAGAGAGCCTCTCCTTCCGCTCTGGTGGAAGGGACAGATGTTCTTGGGGTGACATGGTCTCTTAAGTATCCTGGCCCACTACCATGTAGGGCTTTAAAGCTGATAACCAGTACCTTGAATTGCACCCGGAGGCATACTGGGAGCCAGTGCAGCTGGCATAATGCCCGCACCCCATCACCACCTGGGCAGCCACATTATGGACCAGCTAAAGTCTCTGAATGGTCACCAAGAGCAGCCCCATGTAGAGCGCATTACAGTAATCAAGTCTGGAGGTGACCAAGGCATGTGTGATCATGAGCAAGGAGTCCCAATCTAGGAGTGGGAATAACTGGTGCACAACACAGAGTTGTGTAAAAGCCCTCCCAGCCACAACTGCCACCTGCTCTTTGAGCAGGAGTCATGAGTCCAGAAGGACCCCCAGATTACGCACCAGGTCTGTTTGGGGCAAAACTTCCCCATCCAGAACCAAAGATGGTAGCTCCCAAGATAGTGCAGGACCCCTGGCCCACAGCCACTCAGTCTTGCCAGGATTCAGTTGTAGCCCGTTGTCCCCCATCCAGACCCTGACATCCTTCAGGCACCTGGAAAGAACTTCCACTGCATCACTAGGGTCCCCATGGGCTGAGATATACAACTGGGTATCATCTGCATACTGATGATACCTCACCCCTTGGGAACGGATGATCTCACCCAGCAGTTTCATGTAGATGTTAAATAGGAGAGGTGAGAGCCCTGAGCCCTGAGGCACCCCATATTGGAGCATCCTAGGGCTGGATTTCTCACTCTCCAACCACACATTTTTTGTTTTGTTTTCTGGTCACAAAGAAATTAAATTTAAGAAGTTCAAGCACAAGAGAAAAACAAAATAGACAGACTTTCTCATCATTATCTAGTTAGGATTGGGTTCAACCATCAGAAAAGATGGCAAAACTGTTCCTTGCTTATACAGACTATTGTTATGGAGCACAAAGATTTTTCTATACATTGGCTGGGGTAGATATGAAGCACTCAACTGGAAAATATAATGCAGGAGGAGCATCTGCCTTTCTCATCTCATCTAGTCCTCATACCCGCTAACTTTGGCAAAGACTGCAATTGAGCAAAAAGATGGCAATGGATGGGGGAAGAGTCTAAATTAAGCTGTGCCAAGTGTGGTATGTTAAACATCTCTGCTGGCAGCAAATGCCAGGGAAATGTGGGAGGTAACAGAGAAATTGAGTGACTGGCATAGAGAACATAGTTTATTCTCAGTTGACATAACTTTGAATGCTCATTGATCTAATCCCTTTCTGCCCAGAGAACAGCCTGCACGGAATACTGGAAAATGCTCATTTCAAGAGTTTCTTTTGTTTCTGTTCATTGTTTTGCTAATTCCATACATTGAACTGATTCTCAGACCATGCAGATCCATTCACTGTCTGTTGCAATGCTGCCATCCTCTTTCTCTTGCAGTTATCAGAAGCCAAATGAATCAAGACTGGTGTAAGACCTTTTGCTACTTGATGTAAAGAACAAAACAGGATCCCTTTCCATCCCATGCACAGGATCTGATTGGAATAGCAATTAAATCTTTTAGTCCAAGGGTACCCAAACTATGGCCTGTACAGGCACATTTTACTTCCACTTCCAGTAGCAACGAGGGTGGTGTGGGCCAGAAGAATTGGTGTCGGGGGCTGGATCTGACCCATGGGCTGTAGTTTGGGTGCCCCTGGTTTAAGCAGAGAAAGTGGCAGCTTAAAATCTATCTCATCCTGTTGCAAAACAGATTGCAAGGCATATTTCACTTCTGCTTCCAGTGGGAGGAACCACGTGACCGGCCTGCTGAACCACGTAATCGGCCCATGGACTGAAAAGTTTGGGCACCCCTATTTTAGTCCTTCAATACTGGCCACATGGCAGCTTCCTGCACTGGATCCAAGGCAGCTGGTTAGCTTAGAAGACACACAACTCTTATTGGAACATCTGGTATTTATACCATCAGAGTATAGCAGCTTCAATATTCAGCTGGTATCTGGGTGTGTGTTGAAATTAAGTGTTCTAGGAACTGATAATTAGGAAAAGAAACTATTGTTTTTGAAAATCCACTGAGTGAGAGAGAGGACAAAAAGATGGGGGAAATCCTGATTTGGTTTACAAAAGCTCTCAAAACTGGCATTCACAACTGTGATTGTGTTTGAAGCCATGATACAGACATGTACTAACCCCTTTCAAGGAAAGAGATAATAATTTTTAAAAGGAAGAAGCAGTATGTACTGGTAAGTAAAACATAAGAATAGCAACCTACATATTAAAATGTTAAATGACTGAGAAAGATACTTTGCTTCCAAAAACTCTCTTCCCATCCCTTGCTCTTGCTTTGCAGCAATCCCTGCTTGAAGCAATTGCTTTGCTCTGTCTACAATTATAGCCCAACCTGCCATGAATATCACTTTCTTCTTTTGTATGTCACCTGTATCTTTGGATGGATTTACAGCAGGGTGGGGATCCTGCAACAGGTGGGGAATGCACCCTCCAAGGTTGTTTCCCCCTAAAGCAGGGGTTCTCAACCTTTTCAAGTCAGGAGTCAATTCACGCTTCCTCAAACAGTTGAGGGGGCCGGCTGCAAGTTTACAATGGCTATAAATGAGTCCACGGCCGATTCTGTTGGAGGTGGCGGCTGGAGGACCAGATTATTTGGTGCTGGTGGCTGGATATGGCCTGTGGGCCATAGGTTGAGAACCCCTGCCCTAAAGGGGAAAAACTATACACTTTTAAAAATATATACTGTCTTTCAAAATAGAAGAATCATATTTCCTCTGTAACAAAGTGGAGCTCCACACTTTGCTTTACCAAAAATCTGTTTGGTTTTTAAAACAGAAACAATTCCTGGTTTTGTTGCAGGGCTGGGATGGTCTTCAAAGGCTCCGAGAAATGGCTCTGCAGCTTCCCTCTTGCCTATTCTGTTTCTTCTTCTTCTTCCGTGTCTAGGTCAGACACGAAACTTCCCGTATGAAGCTATCTCTGGTGAATTCATTTTGCAGTTCCCTCTGCCTGAGGTATTTTTTAATCACAATCAGACGAACCCTGAGCAATGGCAACCGTATTGTGCTGGCTAATCTTTCTTACACTAGGCCTGTTCTGCTGATTCTGTTTTACCTAGAACCTCCTGGGAATTATTTCCTCTGTTCTCCATGTTTTAATCCATTCTGCTACAATCAGAAAGGCAGAAATCTAACAGGAGAAGTGTTTCCTGAGACATTATCCCCATGCTAGACAATTAATGGTTAGCGAGGGATTTCCTTAGGACCACAGCGGAATGAGTAAGTGAGAACAGTGACAATCCTGACAACATGAATGTTTTTGAGAGCTAAGGATTCCTGTCTATGTACATCTATAGGTGGATGGGCACATATGTTTGGTTCATGAGATACAGAATAAAATTAATTGACATTAGTCTCAGTAGACCACCATGTTTCAAATAAAAAACAGATAAGGTCCTCCGGGTTTGCAGTCTGACCATTCTTTTTCTAGAAACTATGTAAAAAGGCACCTAGCCTGTGGATCTGCAGTCCCAAACAGTTTTTGAAGGTAAGCAAAAGGGAAAGCAAATAGCTGCAATCATATCACACATGTACTTCACTGCGGTGAACCACGTCTCCCTAAAGAAATGACATTAGAAGTCAAATTCTGATCCCGGGCCCTTCAAATAAAGAGAAAATAATGGTGTGAGGTCACCCAGTAGCTAGCTATAAAGCCAGCTTACCTGAGCCTTTAACTCACGGACCATCACAGAGCACCTACTGCTTCCATTATCATTGCATCCGCAATAACCAAGTTATGTTACAGAAATGGATTCATAATGTTTAAAATTCCCATTGTCTGTCCTCTGTTCCCGTTTATAGATTATGTAGGATCAGAGCAAGCAGAAAGACAGAGAGAGCTGTTTTCTGCCGACATCTGACACCTTCATTAGCTGGATTATAGCATGTTTCTGGTAGACTGAAGATTTACAACAGGGGTTCTCAACCTTTACAAGCCAAGGGCCAGGTCACAGTCCCTCAGACATTTGGGGGGGGGGGACGGATGGCCATTTTGCTCTGCCTGCCACACATGGCATTTCCAGGTGTGGCAGAGGCAGTGGGGGCCGACATAAAATGGTGTCATGGGCCGCATCCCCCCCTGGGCCGTATGTTGAGAACCCCAGGTTTACAAGAAGGAATGCAGCCACTGTGTCTTCCTCCACCCACGCAGCAACAGACAAGTTTATTTGTGTCTTTGTTTCTGCTAGGTGTTGTTATTTCCCTACATTTAACATTTTAGCTTCAAGATCTATCAGCGTACAAGTCTCTGCCTTAAATGGTACTTTTTACAGTCTGCCCTCTACTATTAGATTAGGTCAGACAGATGAAACAAATGGATGGAAAGAGTTAGAAGAAAGCGGGATAATTTATTGTGTTAATGTGAGGTACAACAGTACAGATCTTATTTTTAGAAGTTCTTTGCTAGCCCTTAAGTGCTATTCAGATTAACAAAGAATACTAGACAGAATATCATTCCTTTCTCTTCTATCTCATTTTCTCTCCTCCTCCCTGATAAAAAGAACTTTGCATCTATTATCAACCAACATAACCTTTATCCATTTCCTCATTTACCTCCTCTCCCTTCCTTGAAAAATACTGTAAAACAATGTTTGTTAGATAACCAAAATACATTCCTCTTCCCATCAAAATTCATTTCTAGCCAGAGCTGTAGGCTCAGTCAGCCCTATCAGCAAGTAAAATGATAAATTATTTCTCTCCCCCCTCCCAAAACCCCATAATATAACAATAAATGAGAGGGTGGTGGAAAAAAAGAGGAAACAGAGGCTGCAACTGCACTGGAAATTTGATTCACAGCCGTATTACATTTGAAATTGCAGTTAGTCCTCACTTAGGGGCCATTCATTCTGGATGAAATTCAAGACACATTCCAGCCCACAGCCTCTTTTCTTTCTTTCTTTCCTTCTTCTTCTTCTTCTTTTCTTCTTCTTCTGCCATATCCGAATCCAAAAGCGATCATCATGGTGATCAGCTATCAAGACTATCCTGAGAATATAGTGCAGTGGCCTTTCATCAGCCTTCCACATCATAGTGTGACACCCGTAACACTGATCCAGTTCCACAAATCACTTTCTGGTCCTGAGCCCATTTGGCACACCAAATCCTCATCAGCCCCAGGCCAGTATTGATGAAGCTGATGCCCTCCATCAAGATCAGGGGTTCTCAATCTCAGCCCCCTCAGACTGTTTGTGGGCCAGACTGGGGTGTCCCTCCTGCCACTGCTGGCAGCAGCAGTGGAGGGGGAGGAGGGATGACAGTGGCAGGACCACCCTGAGCCCCCACCATTCACCCCCACCCCCTCCCCCATGCCACTGCCAACACCCCCCAAATCACCACCACAGCCACCACTCCCACCCCACCAGTCTGGTCCACAAACACTCACCCCATGCCACCACTTCCCTGCTTACCAGCCTCCCATTGGTGAAAGCCTGTACTCAGGCAGAGCAGCACCCAGGAAAGACACAGTTGGCTGCGTGCATCTGCTGCTTCCACTTCAGCCGCTGCTGCCATCTTACAACATCTGCCCTGCTATGGAGCAGCATTAGGGACATGTCAAGCCAAGCAGAGAGGGAAAGGACAATGGTGGCAGTGAGCTGGATGGAATGGTGGTGTAGGACAAATCCAGCTCATGGGCCATAGGTTGAGAACCCCTAATAAAGATGGATGCAAGTGGGAATTAATCCACTTGAGGACCATCACCCTTCCTTGTGGATTTTGACACCCAAGGTCATTAGTCCTCAGGTTTGTCAGGTTAATTAACTGCCACCTGACACTCTGCATTGAGTTGCTTGGCAGTATGGTCTGTTCTATTACCATAGCAGGATAACCTGGCCTGTCTCTGCCAATCCTTGGGGGGAGGGAGTTATCAGTACGGGGAACAATAGTAACAATCACCCATCAATAAGGGGATAGGGTGATCTATTAGGCTGATCTTGCTCTCATTTCGTATATGTAAGAATTTTTTTTAAAATTGGACAACTGTACTAGGTGGCTTAGTGGTTAAGATGCTGGACTTGATGACTGGAACATCGACAGGTCAGCAATTCAAGACCCAAGTGCTGTATGACGGAGTGAGCTCCTGAGTGTCCCAACTCCTGCCTACCTAGTAGTTCAAAAGCAAGAAATTGCAAATAGACAAATAGGTACCATTTTGCTGGGAAAGGTAATAGTGTTCCATGCACTCATGCATCTAATCATGACACATGACCAGGGAAATGTCTGCAGACACAAACAGTGCTGGCTCCTTGTTTGTTTGTTTGTTTGTTCAGATTTATATTGCCGCCCACTCGCTGAGGCAACTCAGGACGGCTTACAGTCAAAACAGCAACTGTACAGTAACAATCATAAAATACAGTCAAACCTCGCATAAAGAGCCTCTCGCTTAAAGAGTAACTCGCTTAAAGAGCAGGATTTTCTCTGAATGTTCGCTTCGCTTAACAAATAAAACCAACCAAAAACTTGCTTAACAAATAAATTGGGGTTTGCAATCCCCCCCCCACACACATACAATTGGTCATTTACAATGGTGTTTCGCTTAAAGAGCAAACTCGCTTAAAGAGCAATCCTGTGGAACGCATTATGCTCTTTAAACGAGGTACAACTTCACAAAACAACCAAAGCAGAACACAGACTAATTCCCCTCTGGCCGTTGATGGGGGCCTGGAGGTGGGGATGAGTTCCTCTGCCACCTGCCAGGCCATGGCATCTTCTCCCTCAGACCATTGATGTGGGTCAGAGGAGGGGGAGAGGTCCTCTGCTGCCTGCCAGGCCATGGCGTCTTCTCCCTCAGGCAGTTGGTGTGGGCCCAGAGGAGGGGGAGAGGTCCTCAGCCGCCTGCCACAAGCAGAAGACAGGAATGTGACAAAGTCCTTGGTTGTAAACAGAGATGAGCACTGCACCCTATAGTCAGATTACTGACTTTACCTTCAATAGTGTATAGAAAACAATGCAGGGATGTGTTCCCTGATCCTGAACATCACACCCAAATATCTATGTCACCAAAACACCAGTTACAGACAGACCCCTCTCCCATCTTTACAAGAATGCATCACAGCTAACCAGGGGGGGGGGGAGCCCTTTCAAATTGTCCTGGCTTGAAAAAGAAGTTCCCCAGCAGCAGAGGAAAAAAGCCGCTGTGCAGGGCCATAGCCAGGATTTTAGATGGGGAGGAGGGTCCCAGGAGGGGCAAAAACATTCCCAGGAGGGGCAACAATGTCACATTCACATATATAACATTGGCATCATGGGTTGGGGGGGGCTGACTGTTAGCTCAGGAGGGTTTCAGGGGCCCGGACCCTCTCTGGCTACAGCCCTGCCACTGTGAAAGCAGAAAAGGACTGGGATGATTTGAATAAGCCTTTGCATCATGTAGTCAAGAAAAAAGTCTTGAAATTCACCTTTCTTGCCATCTCATTCCCGAAGATGTCTCTTAAAGCTTTTTGGGAATTCTATTGCAGAAGGACATGAGAAGAGTAAGGCAAAAGCAAATGGAAGCAATTCAACTAGCCAGTACATAAAAGAACAAGACACGGAAGACATCCTTAAGGATAAAGAATTACTCTCCATGGAATGCAGTCAGCAGAACATGGTTTCCAGCAGCGGTGGCTCTGCTCATTGTGGTTGGAGAAGTGGGCAGCAAATAACAGGTTACAGAGCCAGGAGTGATGAGTAGATAGGATAAAACCAACATACACACTTGCATAGCAGGAAGGGGAAACAAATGCAGCCCTGATCCTCCACCTCTCTATATTCTACCCATTATGTCACACCACCTTGTTGTGTATTGATTTCTTGTTTTCCTCTTATCCAGCCTTCTATTTGCCCTTTCTAGAACACAGAAGAATCCATATATTTTCTTTCAAGGAGCCTTTTCCAGGCTGATGCCTTCCAGATGTTTTAGAATTCAACGCCTGTGATCTTTCACAACTAAACCAGTTAACAGGTGAAGGCAGCTAAGAACAAAACATCTGGAGAACACTTGAATGAGGAACACTGTACTAAAGGGACTAGTCTCAGCAGAATGATTTGTAAACATGGCACATAGGGAGGGTGTATCCTATTTCCTAGCAGAACTGCACTCCCAGGAGATTTATGTTGGTAAGCAAGGTGTGTGCAGCCCATGTGCCATGTTTCAGAAGAGCATTACTTTTGTGGCAGTAGAAATAGGGATGTTAAAGCAAAACAATAGCAGTAGCACAATGTTTGTCCTGAAGAATGTAACCTGGTGCTCAGCCCTGACAAACCAGTAAGGATTATGGACCCTCTTTCTCCCCAGAAGCATTTCAAAATAACATTAAGGGAGCTGGTCACAAATTTCCAACATCTTGTTTACTTTCACCTCACTCTTTTTTATTATGGAAGGCGCCACAAGGTGTTACAAACAGAACACCATTTAGGACAAGTTATAGTTCCTGTCATCTCCATGCCTTTTCAGGATGGTTTATTCAGGATGGTTTCTCATTACTGGGTTACTCAGCACTTAACACCTCACAACTGGATGTGTGAAGTGACTCTACTGAAATGTGCTACCCTAAAACAATATGAAGGTGATATCTGCTGATTTGTTCTCATATGCAAGCCACTTCAAAAGCCATCAAATAATGTGTGCAGTTATGGGAAATATAAATAACTCAGTGTCTTGGCAAAAAAATTTATCTCTCAGCCTCAGAATTAGACTAATGTTCTGTTAAATAGGCTGGATTGTTAATCAAGTGCCATCCACTAAAGATGACAATGCAGACTTTCTTTGCCCTGCTCTCATCTCTCCTTGATTTCACATTGAGAAGCCACAAGCAGAAGACAGGAATGTGACAATGTCCTTGCTCCAAATCCTTCCCTGCATTATTCATGATTTCCTTCCCATTGCACCACTGCCTGATCCTTCATTCAACTCAAGGCACTTTAAATGTTTTATCAATTCAGTCTCCTCTACCCAGTCTTCCTTCCTTGACAAGGAAGGAGAGAATGTGTAATGTAAAAATCCTTCTCTAAAGTGGTCTCAACAATGAGGTGTATCACGATTTCATGAGACAGTTTGACAAAGCATATTCCATATTACAATTTTGTAGTTGTGCATGTGTAAAACAGCTGAACTGAGCTGACTAAACTATTTTTTTAAATATACAAATGCTCTGATCCATGTTCAGTCCTAAGTTTAAATAAAATTGTTCTAAAAGTTAGGTTTGAAAAAGGACACAAGGTTTTTACATTTATCAAAAGAGACAGGGTTGGATTTTTTTAAAAAAATGGTTGAGAAACCTGAATAAATGACTAATTCTGCCCCTTGTTAATCATGTGTTTCTTTATGAGAGTCTAATTTAAAAATGGGAAAGAAAAATAATGAAGGGCAGGAAACAGATACTTAGTAAGGTCTGCTTTTGAACAATTTACAGTGAGCTCCCACAAAGACTCATTAAGTTCACAATAGAGAATTCTCCCTAAACGCACAGGTCTTGAATTATGCCGTGATGTACATACATTAAAACATTTCACCAAAATATAGCATCTCTAAGATATTTGCTCAGGCAAGTGATTTTTAAAAAAAGGCATTTTATTGTGTGATACAGTATGCAAAGTGTGATTTGTCTTGGTCCCCATTTCCACCACTGTGAAGCAAAGAGATTCTCCATTCTTTTTTGCCCCTCTCCCTCCCCTCCCCTGCTATGGGTGTTATTTTGTCGGAAATAGAGAGCATTCCAATCTGCAGTTTCTTTCACCCTTATTAAATTGTAAAGCCCCATGGGCACTCAAATGTGCTTGGCTTCTATCTTCCATCACTCAAGCAGTAATACTGCACCGTAGGGATGGGGGAGTTTGCAGCAAAAATCCTCAGGGAAGCAGGAACTGAACAGCTCATCAGAAGGACTTGTATCCAGGCAACCAGCCTCTCCTGCCTGAGACAAGCAGAAACAGCTGGGAGCTTTAAAATCAGGAAAAGTGACTGTAAAATGAAAGAGAAAGGAGGAGGGGGAAAAACAGGATGGGGGGGAGCCATGGTATTTGTGGATGGATACTTTTCTCACTCCATCATATGCATAACACTTGTCCAGAGTTCTGAATGGTCACCATCACTAACCATGGTGGATTATTAGAGCTAATTCTCATAACTTGATGGTAAAAAGAGCCATTTTCTCCTTTGAATGAAAGCAAAGGAGTAACATTAAATCCTTTTCTGAGAAAAACAGCCTCAGCTGTGACCTTCTGAATTTTCCGTGCTTAAATTTCTCTAGTAACAGGCCGAAATTCAACTGTAAATTCAAGCCACAGTAGATCCATTGAACCAATTGTCAACTGATAACCATACACTTTAGGCAAATCACACTGATTAAGTGAGTCTTCTGAACTTGGGAGTACCAACTGGATTAAGACCATAAACAGTAGTTATGAATCATAAAGGTAGCAATGCTTCTGAATATGAAACATTTCTAGATCTTTTTAATAGCTTTGATCAGGAATTGTCCTGTGTTAAGGAAAGAACATCTAGACTTGAATACCCAGCAACTTTTTTTAAAGCACTGCTTTAAAATTTTATGCAAAGAGGGAAGACACTGGCGTTGCATAGGGGGGCATGCCGCCCTGGGCGCCACTTTCCAGGGGGCGGCATCACCAGGAAGCCGCCGCATCCCTGGGGAAGGTGGAGGAGGAGGCCGGCATGACAGCCGCTTGCCTAGCTTCGTGGGGCCCCTCCGCCTCCACCCAACCTGCGGGGCTTTCTTCCCCCACTCCCTCCTCCCCCTGCCTGTCTGCCTCTCGGCTCACCCTTCATAGCCTTTAGAGTGGGGAGTGGGGAACCTGCAGGCTTGAAGGGAGCATGGGCTTCTGGGAACTAAAGTCCAAGTGCACTTGGAAGCCCAAGGTGGAGAAACCCTGGCCTAGAGGAAACAGGCCTGGCCTCTAGGCATTCTGGAACTTCAATTCCCAGAAGTCCAGGCTCCCTTCAAGCCCACAGGTTCCCCACTGGCCGGATCTTCAAATCGGAATAAAGTAAGACTTCCCAGTTGGATGGCTGGGGATGTGGATCAAGCCTTTGTTGTTTGCTTTCCATCCTAATGGGCGTGGGAGTTAAAACAGATCTAGACTTCCAAATAAACCCCCTTTCCTGCACTTTCCCTCTTCAGCTATCTTTCTTCTCCCAAACCCTCAGACGTGGGTCTCTGTGTGTTTGTGTCCCATTGGCTAAGACGCTGACTGGAAGGCAGGAGGTCAGCAGTTTGATTCCCAAATACTGCAGGACAGAATGAGCTCCCGTCTTTGTCCCAGCTCCTGCCAACCTAGCAGTTCGAAAGCAAGAAATTGCAAGTAGATAAATAGGAGCAACTTCGATGGGCAGGTAAACAGTGCTCCGTGTGCTTCGGTGTCTAGTCATGCCTGCCACATGACTACAGAAACGTCTGGAGAAGCAGACAGTGCTGTCTCTTTGGCTTTGAAACAGAGATGAGCACTGAACCCTAGAGTCGGATACGACTGGCTTTCGAGCAAGGGAAATCTTTACCTTCCCAAGTGATAACAAGGCGACTGGCCTGCCAGCCCCCCCCCCCCAAATCAAATTTCTTTGAGCTGACCCCCTCCTCTTTCTCCCCTCCGTTTCTACCCCTCCAATCCATTCTCTCAGGCAATAGGCTGTAAAATAGTTACCCAGCCTAGCAGACAGGCAAACCCAGTTTGAGAGTAATTTTTGCCCTCAGTCTTGTGCCCGGAGCAAAGCAAGCGTGCTCTCTAACTGATCAACCTGGATATTTCATTATTCATTAATTTACTGTTTAATCAAATCCCCCTCATTATCAGAGGTCACGCCTGGCAGAGCCCGGCAAGAGTAGCGGTTAGTGCAGTAGCATAGCATGCCCCCCAGGGACTTTTGGGGCATAATATGGGTATTCTTGGACTACAATTCCCAGAAGCCCTAGCGGGAGTGGGCACCGGCATCCTAGGCCCCGCCCAGGGGGCGGCAAATTTGGCTTTCGCCTCAGGCGGCTGAATCCCACACTATGCGACTGAGGGAAGAAGTAATTATTTACTTCTCAAATTTCTACAGTGTAAGGTCCAGAATCATATTCCAGGTATCATGAACACATATAAACAGATTCAGTGCAGCTATTGTTTCAAGAGTGATTCTACATACAGAAAAATCATACAGGCCTGTAATATATTTTCTGCAGCAGGGCTTCAATACTACATTTGTCCATATGATTTTTGCATTCTATCATTCTTTCTTTCTCTCTCCCTCAAAGAGTGATCTCATGAATTTTTTGAGCTAATTTGTTTTTAAAGAATAAAACAAAAACAAAATAAAATGGCTGATATTTTCCATTTTAATTATATGTTAACCATGTGAGTTTCAGTAGATTAAACTATCAATTAAATATGCATACTGGCAAAAAAAAAATTTCCCCAAAGTGATGTATTTCCTTGGGCTTTAGACAATGCACTAATGTGTTGTCATACTTGTATCTTCTACTTGCAGCTTCTTTTCAGTGTAGAAATCGTGTTGTAGCTTGTATAAATCCTAGAATAGCCATTTCTCCCTTGTGTGAAAGAAAGTAAAATGCGTCCTTTAATCTGTCATTTTTACAAATCACAGGAAGAGGAACTTAACATTTGTATAGCATATTCAAATATTCACAGTGCTTGAAATGTGTTATCTAGCTGCAATCTTTCTAACTACTACATAGTGCAAAATAAGTCAGTGTTACTCACCAACAACAAGCACTGAGACTAAGGGTCTGTTCAGAGTGCATGCTAAATGTGCATTTGGATCTGTCAGAAAGTGTTGGTTCCTGTTCACGGGGAAAAATGACGTGCTGTTCAGTACACTCCTCTCCCTTCAAACAGGAATCAATCCTTTCAATGTAAATGAACATTTCCTGGTTGTCTACAAAATGGTTATCAAGGGAAGTGAAATAATTGTTATTGTCTTCTAGATCACAGCTGGCACAAAACCAAAAATTTTCTGTCCCAAATTTGTTCCCTTGTCAAGAGATTTTTCCTGATATTAGCAATAGCAATTACACTTATATAGCGCCTAGTGCACTTTGGGCAGCTCACAAGTTAATTAGCTTTTTGCCCCCAACATGCTGGGTACTCATTTTACTGACCTTGGAAGGATGGAAGATTGAATCAACCTTGTGCCCTGGTTAGGATTGAACTCACAACCTTCTGACCACACTACAACAGTTTAACCACTGCGACACCAGCCTGTATCTGGCTTCCTGTAGTTTCAGCCTATAATTATGTGTCCTGCACTCTGGAACTATTGAGAACAGATCCTGGCCCTTCTCTTGACTATCTTTCAAGTACTGTACAGTGGAACCTCGGTTAATGTAATTAATTAGTTCTCTGGGACGTTTCTTATTGTGAAAATTACTTTAACTGAATTTCCCATAGGAATGCATTGAAAACCAAAATACTTTAAACAAAATGAAGTTTCCCATAGGAATGTACTGAAAACCAATTAATCCATTCCGGGGGAAAATCCATAAGCCAAGTCACTATGTCCAGTTCTTACCATCTTTCCTCATGGGGTTTGATTTCTAATCCCAATTATCCTTGTTGCATTCTTATGAACTTCTTTCCCCTCTACTGATGAAATGTTGCAGTCCTATAATAATTGTAGTAGCTGCCATTTCAGTTTAACATACAATTCAAGGCACCGATTACCATTTTAGTGCCCCAAAAAGGTTTGGAACCTGGCTTTCTTAAAGGCCATCTCCACTCATGTGAAACTGCTAATCCTTTAAGATCAGCAACTGTGACCTCTTAGATGTGACACTGCATCAGAGACATATTTGGCTGCTATGCACAAGAGCACTTCCATGATTACAGCATTTCCTACATAGAACTCTGTTCAACAAAAGCTTAAGCCACCTTATCTCCTGCTCACAAATGAAGACATCTCTTTTGAAAGCATCTGATTTTGATTTTCCTTGCTGTTATTCATTTATTCTTAATTGGGAATATTACTATTTATGCTACCCTTGAGATTGTTAACACACAGTTAATGTCCCTATACCAGTGATGGCGAACCTTGGCACTCCAGGTGTCCTTGAACTTCAATTTCCAGAATCCCTGATCAACAGGAGTGCTGACTTGGGCTTCTGGTAATTGATGTCCAAGAACACCTGGAGTGCCAAGGTTCACCATCATCTCCCTATACTTTTAAACTTTTATAAGGCTTACTTCTTGGGAGACAAGCTATGACAAACCTAGGCAGTATAATAAACAGTAGAGACATCACCCTGCTAACAAAAGTCATCATAGTTAAGGCAATGGTCTTCCCAGTAGTAATGTATGGTTGTGAGAGCTACACCATAAGGAAGGCTGAGCACAGAAGAATAGATGACTTTGAACTGTGGTGCTGGAGGAGACTCTTGAAAGTCCCCTGGACTGCAAAGAGATTAAATCAGTCTAAAGGAAATCAACCCTGACTGCTCCTTGGAAGGACAGATACTGAAGTTGAAACTCAAGTACTTTGGCCACCAAATGAAAAGAGAGGACTCACTGGAGAAGGCCCTGAGACTAGGAAAGATCGAAGACAAAAGAAGGGGGCAGAGAATGAGATGGCTAGATGGCATCATTGAAGCAGTGGGCATAGCTCTGGGTGGGCTACAGAGGATGTTGTGCTCCGCCCTGAGTCGCTTGTGCGAGTAGGGCGGAATATAAATTTGACAAAATAATAATAAATAATAAATAATGGCAAATGACAGAGGAGCCTGGCATGTGGCGGTCCATGGGGTCGCAAGGGGTCAGACTCAATTGTGCGACTGAACAACAACATTGACTCCAGTCCAAAAAAGGAAATGAAAAGATTGTTTAAAATATCTAAATATAATCATAACACATCAGTACTGTATATGGGGCGTGGTTTAAAAAAAGTTGTGCTATTTCCTGCAAGTTTTATAATGATGATTTGTTGTTGTTCAGTCGCACAGTCTATTCCGACCCTTGGCAACCCCATGGACCATGGAACGCCAGGCACCCCTATCCTCCACAGGGGCCGGATATGGCTCACGGGTCATAGTTTGTGCATGACCGCTTTCAGGGTTTGCTGTAAGGGCTCCCTCTGGACCCCAAAATTACTCGCCATAGTGGCTGGAGATTTGTAAGCTGCAGTCTCAAGAATGTGACTTCCCCAAGTTACACCACCAACCAACTGAACACAAGCTAATGAAATTCACGAGAATGAGAAATGTTGAGGTGCCAAATGCTGGAAATGGCGCTCACTCCTCTCCAGCCTCTTTTCTTTCCAGGTTGGAGATCTCGACTGCGGAGGGGACCAGAACAAGCAGCATCTTCCCTCCTCCGACCTTGGCTGGCCTGTCTCTCCCCACGGCCGGGGCGAGAGGCTGCAACACGCACGCACCGGGCTGCCCTTTCGAGACTCCTCCGCCGGTGCCCTTCGAGTGACGGTTTCGTCCGCTGCCCTTTTGCCAAGAGACGAGAAAGCGCCCCAGAGGCCCTTGCTTGGCAGGCGCTTTGCAAGGCTAAAAATAACAGCAGCTCAGCTGTAGTTGGACGGCGCGTTTTCCCGGCCCCCAACGCCCCCTCACCCGCCCTCAGCTGGTGCCGCAGTCACCGGGAGGACGCACACATATAAACTTGCGCGCACACACACAGCCTGACTCCATCACCGTCAACAACTCTTCCCCATCCCTGCCAACCCCCCTGCCATCTCGGCTGGTGCTGCTGCCGGGGGTTACCTGGGAAACCAGGATATATAAACCTTATTCTGAAGCCATTTTAGGTTTTCTCCACCCCCAAGAGTAGATCTTGTCACAATTCCGGGATTACAGAGGGAAGACGAAAGCACCGACACAGCCAAAATGTCATCCAGGTTCCCATCCTGTGATGCCTTGATAAGACAACCAAAAAAAGGGGGGAGGTTGCAGAGACGCACAGGTATCTCTTCAGGGAACATTTCCCCCTTCTTTAGGTTTGGTGTTAAAAGCAAACAGGCTTCTTCTTTTGTGCCCAGATCAAACTTGGGACTGCCAAAATGAAGCCAATTCTTGGGTTTGACATTGGCCAAAATGAAACCATCGTACATGCGGTGACTGGCAGACCAGTAAATGAGCCGGATTCTGTATCTCTCCACATTTACACAACGTGATACAGCCCCCCATTAGACTTAGAGCATGTTGGTCTTGCATTAAGGGACTCTAACCTTCAGCCGATTCAGGATCCTCCAAGTGATGCAGGGGAGTGTACAGTATTTGTTCTTGCCATAGAGTTATTTCTGGATCTGAACCTGCAGACTTGAGGCTCACATCCATTCAGAGGATGTTGAGGTGGATGTCTAGGGTCATTCTCTTGCTTAGTTCTCTTGGCATTCTCATTAGCTTGTTATTAATTCCAAGGTGTGATGGGGGGGGGGGGAAGCAGACTAAAGAATGATCTCATAAGGAGAGGCAGTGTTGTAAGGTTTCACCTACACTAGTAATCAGTAGTCTCATTGACCAAAATGCTTTTGATGATTTAATAATAATTACAAGCCAACAAGTTGATACTGATTTATGGCAATCTTTTTCAGAGTTTTTTAGGTCTTCTAAACCAGTGATGGCTAACCTGGCACTCCAGCTGTTCTTGGACTTCAATTTCCAGAAGCCCTAGTCAGCACTCCTGCTGATCAGGGCTTCTGGGAATTGAAGTTCAAGAACACCTGGAGGGCCAAGGTCCGCCATCACGGATCTAGACTATTCAGCCATGAGGAACGACATGAAATATAGAATACTCCAACTTGCTCTGCAAGAAAAGATCCCTGGGAAGAGAGGCCCTGGACATAGATGGACTTCATAGGTGAAGAACGTAAGAGACTGGTGTGGAATGTCCTTGGAAGAACTGTTCTGAGGAATTAAGAAGACTATCACCATGATGATAGCCAATATCCGGAACAGATGTGGCACCTGAAGAAGAAAAGTATTTTATTTTATTTTTATTGTTTTGTAAGCCGCTCAGAGTCGGGTTCTCCCGATTGGGGCAGGGTATCAAGTGTAATAAATAAATAATAAAATAAATAAATAAATAAATAAGTATTCAGAATTGGGTTTTCATCCCCCTCTTCTGGGGTGCTCTCTGTGACCATGCAGTTTGCCCAGGTCCTCAGAGATCCAAGGACAGAGGGGAGGCAAAAAGACACAGCAAGAACAGAACAACATTCAAAACTAATTGGACATCTTACATTCACATGGGAAGGCAGACTTTGAGGAGAGAGGATTGGTTAATTCTGGATTAGAAGCAAGAAGAAAAATAATTAAGTGGTGCTTTGAGATACAGTGGTACCTCGTACAATGATTTTAATCAATTCCACGGGGCCACGGGGCTTGTTGTTGTATGAAAAAATTGCTATACGATGCATTATACAAAGTTGTTTTTTTTTTTTTTTGCTAAGTGGTTTTCCTATTGAAAAATCATTGTCCGATTTTTTTTCCATAGGGAAAATTGTTATGGGGGACACCATTTCCCCACCACCGCCACCCAAAAAACCTAATTGTTATGCGCTTTCGTTGCTATACGGGGTGATTGTTGTATGAGGTTCCACTGGTATGTTGATTTATTATACTGTACAAGCTTCTTGTTTTTGGCTTTTCTGCATGCCATTTTTGGGATCTCCCTAAGCCAAAATGTGGAATTTTTTAAAAAGTATCAAGATAATATAAAACATGGCTATATATTGAGAGTATGTTTCGTTTGCACAAGGGGTGTGGAACATGTGGCCATCCAGATATTATTGAGTTCCAACTTTCATCAGCTCCAGACAAAATAGTCAACACTCAGATGTAATACTGTAATACTGTATTAATTCAACAAGATATGGAGGGCTACGGATTCTCCATACCTCAGCAACAACCTTGCTGAACAGTTCTGTAGCTTTAGCAATACAGGTACAGTAAAGTTCTGGCATTTAGGGTGGAACTAACAGATGTAAGGTCATTTCACACACAGTGGGAATTATACAATGACTGCAGTTAGGGTAGTACAAGCAAGTTCAAGGATGGAGGAGTCACACTACCCAACACCTCAAGGCACTGCCAAATCTCAGCAGCATCGCATAAGAAAACAAAATACTGTAACCCTCTTCTGTATTTTCCTTGGAAGACAAGGAACACGGAACATAAGTTTTGCTTTAAAACATAATTGCATTTTCAGGACTACAATGTGCTTCTAAACATGAAACATGCTTCCTGTGTGTTTTGCTTTCAAAGAAAAATGTATTTTTCCTTTCTGTACAGAAGGAAGTTTGGGAGCAGCAGAGAAAGAATGATAGGGTGACAATAATAAGCAGAAAAGAAAATGCACCCCATGAGTAACACGTTACCCACCTGAAAGTACAGTATGTAAGAATATCCAGTATTTATGCTGGCAGAATATACTTGAAACTGGTAGCAAAGTAAACATAGAAAATATGCATTAATTGCTGCTGAAAATCCATCTGAGAATAGTAGAGAAGAAAGCCAAGAACTTGGCTACAGAAACATTCAGTGCTGGTTTCCATGTGTGGAATTTTGCTCAGCTTTTATGGAGAAGCTGTAAGAGGCTTCCTGTGTCTCTCTTAGAAGCAGCAATAACAGGGAATCATTTCGGAGAGAGGAGGAAGGAAGCCAGTCAAAAGGTAGAGCTAAACAGATGAGACTCATTGGTTTGGATCAGTTGTTGCCTACATTCTCCTTCTTTCCTATCTAGGCCAACCATGAAATTGCTAAAATGAAGGCACCTTTGGCGAGTTCATTTTGCAGTTCCTTTTGCCTGACCTAGTGTGAGAAAGTATCTGGCGACAAAAAGTTACCATTACCAGAGTACGCCCAATTGTGGCTCAAAAATACAATCTTCGAAGTGGCTCATTCGGTGTACCCCACTGCCTACATTAATACTCTATTTTTAATACTTTTGTAGGATTTTGTTTATAATCTTTGCAGGATTCAGTAAACTGTGGTTTTGTTTTTGCTGGGGGGGGGGTTGTAATACTTTTTTGTTATATTTTTTATTGTAATATTAATACTTTCTGATATGGAATTATTATTATTATTATTATTATTATTATTATTATTATTATTATTATTATTATTATTATTATTATTATTATTATTATTATTATTATTATTATTATTATTATTATTATTATTATTATTATAAGTGAGCATGTAAAATACAATGCACAAAATATGTATGCAAGTCACAGAGTGTACACTAAGCTCCTCGGGAAGACAGAGCTGGTAGTAACAACATTGATCACAACTTAGTCCAACACTGGATTTGGTGTCATGCTAAGTATGAACACAGACATGGATATAGACATGGATATAGTGAGGGATGGCAAGAATACACAGAAGAACTCTACAAAACAGACTTTAATGTCCTTGACAACCACAATGGTGTGATCATGACCAAGAACCAGAAATCCTGGAGTGTGAAGTCAAGTGGGCCCTAGAAAGTACTACTAACAACAAAGCCAGTGGAGATGATAGTACAGTATTCCAGTTGAGCTAGTTAAAGCCCTAAAAGAAGATGCAATTAAAGTGTTGCATTCAATATGCCAGCAGATTTGGAAAATGCAGCAATGGCCACAGGATTGGAAAAGGTCAGTCTATGTTCCAATTCCAAGGAAGGGTAATGCCAAAGAATGCTCAAATTATCGTACAATTGTGCTCATGTCACACGACAGCAAGGTCATGCTCAAGATCTTACAAGCTAGGCTTCAGCAGTATGTAGATCGAGAACTTCCAGAAGTACAGGGTTCCAAAGAGGCAGGGGAACTAGAGACCAAATTGCCAACATCTGCTGCATCATGGAGAAAGCAGTAGAGTACCAGAAAAATGTCTACTTCTGTTTCATTGACTACACCAAAGCCTTAGATTGTGTGGGCCGGATTAATGATATGTGTGGGCCAGATTAGGCCCACAGGCTGGGGTTGCGAATGCCTGACCTAAAGAGCCTCTTGATGAGGGTGAAAAGTTGAGAGTACAAAAGTTGGCCTTAAACTCAACGTAAAAAACAACAACACAAGATCATCCAGACCCATCACTCCCTGACAAATAGAAGGGGAAGAAATGCTGAAATGGGCATGTTTTACTTCTGGTTCCAGGAGCGACAAGGGCACCATGGGCCAGGTGAATTGGTGTCGGGGGCCGCACACGGCCCCTGGGCCTTAGTTTGGGCACCACTGCTTTAAATGCTAAGGGTGTAGGGGAGAGTGTATCAGATCTGATCTGAAGTTAGCAAACATTGGCAGAAACTCAAGAAACAACAATGGCTATTGACCTTTCTGCTTCTAGGCCTTTTTGTCTTCTTGTGTGTAAAGTGCAGCAGTTCCAACCAAATAAGAGAAATGAGCACGTCTTCCACAACAGCAGCCAAAGAATTTTTCACTTCAGAGCCAAAACCTTTCATTGTGTAAATCAGAGAGGTCACGATCAGACCAGTGAGCTCTGAGGAAATAATCTCAGAGCCCAACTGGAGAGAAATCCCAGTTTAGGATGTTTAACATCCTGTTCTGCAACATTTTGGCAGCTTTCAATGGTTCACTTTCCTTTGTACCCAGTCCAGAGTTCTACCAAAGTGCTGGGTCTGCAGCCTGCCTTTCTTTCAAGCTGATTGAAACCCCACCATTCTCTTCCTTGCCTGTTTCCATTTTCCTCTTACATCAGTCCAATTAAGAAATCTGAAATTAATGCTCTTTTTGGGGCGGAACTGTTTTGAAGAGTAATGTGTGTACTGCACTGCTTCCAAGGACAGGGCGAATGGACCAATACATTTCACTGTCTGAAAGACAGCAGCAAATTCTCATTCCCATCAAAACAAGGTACATAGTACCCAAAGCCAGACTATTTTATTTTATCTAGCTTCTTGACACTTGTCCCTGAATTGGGATTCAAGGCATCTCTGGTGCACACATTATTTTGACAAGTGAGGCAGGAGATTTCACAACAACTTTTCTTCATCCCTGGCAGTAAAAATACAACAGCAACAGCAGTAACTTAAAATCTGCTGCCACTTTTCAGCATCCTAAAATCTGCTGCCTGAGGCAGCTTCTCACTATTGCCAAAGGGTAGCATTGATCCACAAATGGATCATTACTCTTTTCCCACCCCTAAGCTCAGACAAAGCATTCCACTCAGATCTTTTACTTGTAACAATTGTGTTCCCAATTAAGGTAAAGATAAAATCTCCCTTGCTCAAAAGCCAGTTGTATCTGTCTCTAGGGGATTTTACTCATCTCCATTTACAGCCAAAGAGCCAGTGCTGTCTGTGTCTGCAGATGTTTCCCATGGTCATATGGCAGGCATGACAAGACACCAGAGTGCATGGAATGCTGTTACCTTCCCACCAAAGTGGTACCTATTTATCTACTTTCAATTTCTTGCTTTTAAGCTGCTAGGTGTCCGGGTGCTAGGACAGACAACGGGAGCTCAGTCCGTCATGCAGCACTTGGGTTTCAAACTGCTGACTTGCCTACTTTCCATTTGTCAAGTTCATACTCTTAACTGCTAAGCCACTAGACATGTATTTATTGAGTTCAGTAGGACTTTCTCCCAAGGTGAGCAACTGAAGAGTGTCCCTCTTCCCTGAAAAGGTCAGCCTGTGGATTATTTGAACGTCAAATGCTGCCACAGACTGCAGATCACTTCAACAGAAAATGAAGTGGGCTCTGCTGATCACATTGGCAAGTGGCGAGCCTGGACATTTGCAAGAGTAACCTGCAGCTGGGCACTTTTCAGCAGTGTAGAAATGCGCATGTGCAAAAAGGCTGATATACATAGGCTCACAGAGCTTTGACGATGTCACGAACCAGCCGGCCCCCACTCTTCTGGGAAACCCCTGGAAACCAAAACAAACCTACACAGGGCGAGCTGGACGGCTAATTAGAACAGAGATCCAACTCTCAGCTGCTTATCAGCTCTTAAGGGGTTTTTATTTGGTAGCGTGTTCAAAGATTTGTGTGTGTGAAAGGCAGCTCTTACCCTTTTTAGTCCAATGAAGACACGTTGTTCAGAAAAATGATGAAGATTTATTGATCAGGTTCATAAAGCATAAAAGTCAGTAGCACAGGTCAGTCCAATAAAGTCCACAGGCAAATCTAGGTAACCATTTTTAAGGAGCAAAAGTGCTTAGCTCCTAGGCTAAAGATTGCTAGCCCATTAAGAACTAGAAACAAAAGCTCTCTAATCAAAAACAGGTCTTAATCCATGAAGAAACAGAGACGAACTCTTTCTTCTCTCCAAAATGGAGAATTTTCAGTCAGGTGGGACTGCTTACCCAATCAGGTAACAGCAAGCAAAATGAGAAAACTTTCTCACAACAATGGTTGTTTACCTTTATGCAAAGACACAACATGGCTAGGCTCTCAGCTAGCTTACAAAAGATAAGAAATACTGAAAAACATGGTTGAAAAACATGCAGTTACACAGCCTTGAGGCTCAGAGAAAGAAAAATGGATTTTTCTGAGGCCTATCTGAAAATTGGCAATTTCAAGCCTTAGGAAATAGGTTCATTTCCTGACACGCCCTCCTTTCTGGAAAGGCAAACCGGGGGTTTGACTTTACCAAAAGGCATTATTTACTAATGTGAGCAAAGCAATTGAGCAAACAAGCTATCCCTTATATATGTAGGATATCAAGCGTTAAAGCTTCTTCCAGTTTTAGTTACTGGAGGTACACGTTACATAAGTTACATTCTGCATTGCAAGCAAACTCAGGTATAAAACCTTGCTGGAACAAAAGACTTGGGCATTTTCAGGTACCAAAGGTTTTCCCTTTCCAAAACACATTTTGCCCAAACAGAACAACCTTTGAATCAGAAAACAGGTCAGTAACACCACACATGTCACAGAGGCCGCTTGTACGAGCCTCTGGAAAAATAAACAGATGATTAGCAAGAAACAATAACATTTCCCCCCCCTTCTTCGTCTTCTTCGATGTTGCACCTGCAAACAATTAAACAACCAGTTGAACAAAGTCCACTCAGAGTTCCGTTATCAGCACTTCTTTCAGACGACAGTAACACGTGCATCTCCTAGAAAACAAACTCAAGAAACAACCTTTAAGGTATTTATCAGAACACAGTCCAAAGGAATCAATCAAACAACCCATCACCCTCATCCCAGTGAGGTTTGGGAACTAAACAGGCAACAGAATTGATGGCTTGACTAACTTCTCAACTCAAGAGCGCGCAGGGTTCCATTCACTCTCCTCAGTACGTCGGGAATCTGGATCTGGATCTGGCCTCTGCTATTGCTGAAACCGCTAGTTGGGCTTCCCCCCAGCCATCTTTACGTACTCCCCCCCTCTTCAGCTCTTGGCTTTCTCGAAGGGTAGTAAAACTCAGGGAAACACTGCATCCGGCAATTATTTCCCACTTCCCACTAGCTGACCAAAACAGCGTAGTGTAACAGCCTGTAGATAACACTTTTCAGAGTGGTGGCTCTGGGCCACACACTCTAGCAAAACATTTCTTCCTTGGACACGTGGAGGAGTCCGTTGGAGCTCTTCCACCGTTAAGCTGGTATCTCAAACACAATGAGGCAATCAGCAACTTCTCCAGGTCTTCAAAGACCAAACAGCACATGTAATCAGCAACTAGGAACTTCAATGCAGGAAAATAAATCTTATCTGAAGGGTTCCACTCCCTCTTCTTGGCTTTGGGGGAAAATAACTTCAGGGAACTGCTTCTGAGTGAAAATAGGCACTTTGTGGAGTTTCGACTCCAATTCAACACAAAAGAGTCTTACTTAGGGCTTGGGGCTTGCTGGGCGTCTGGGGAAGTCTCAGAAGTCATCTGGACAAGCTTCACCCACCCTGGGCCCTTCCTTTTGGCTAAACATCATCTGGGCACCTTCTCCAAGAACCCATCTGGAATGGAGTCTGTCTTGGGGTGCTAACTGTGGTGAGGGGGTACATTCATCAGCCACTGGCTTACCTTCCATCTTGTAGGCTTGGAAGACGTCTCAGTCCCTCTGGACTTGCCAGCACTGGAAACGGCCCTCGGCCCACGGCCCTCAGATCTGGGAGTTTGAGAATCCGACTCAAAACGCAAAACAGCAATCAGTTGCTTTCCTTTCAGCACTTTTATCTCAGGAAAACAAAAGCAGTTTCAGTTTCAGCCGGCCTGGAGACACACACAGGCTTTCAGCCAAACAAACAAAGGCTGCTGCTTCTTGCTGGGCCGAGATTGAGAGCATGCACACACACACAAAAAAAACTTCTTCAGGAGGCGCGATATCCCACCGATTTGCCAGCCATGTCACAATCCAGCCGGCCCCCACTCTTCTGGGAAACCCCTGGAAACCAAAACAAACCTACACAGGGCGAGCTGGACGGCTAATTAGAACAGAGATCCAACTCTCAGCTGCTTATCAGCTCTTAAGGGGTTTTTATTTGGTAGCGTGTTCAAAGATTTGTGTGTGTGAAAGGCAGCTCTTACCCTTTTTAGTCCAATGAAGACACGTTGTTCAGAAAAATGATGAAGATTTATTGATCAGGTTCATAAAGCATAAAAGTCAGTAGCACAGGTCAGTCCAATAAAGTCCACAGGCAAATCTAGGTAACCATTTTTAAGGAGCAAAAGTGCTTAGCTCCTAGGCTAAAGATTGCTAGCCCATTAAGAACTAGAAACAAAAGCTCTCTAATCAAAAACAGGTCTTAATCCATGAAGAAACAGAGACGAACTCTTTCTTCTCTCCAAAATGGAGAATTTTCAGTCAGGTGGGACTGCTTACCCAATCAGGTAACAGCAAGCAAAATGAGAAAACTTTCTCACAACAATGGTTGTTTACCTTTATGCAAAGACACAACATGGCTAGGCTCTCAGCTAGCTTACAAAAGATAAGAAATACTGAAAAACATGGTTGAAAAACATGCAGTTACACAGCCTTGAGGCTCAGAGAAAGAAAAATGGATTTTTCTGAGGCCTATCTGAAAATTGGCAATTTCAAGCCTTAGGAAATAGGTTCATTTCCTGACAGACGATATTAATTATGAGAAGCTGGGAGCCCAGCAGACATGCTGCAGACTAATTTGTGAGACGCTGCTGCTGACTCAGCATCCATGAGTCCCACTTGTGAAAGGGTGTGCAGAGGGGAGAGTGAACATTTTTCTTGTTCCATCTCTCCTTTCAAAGAGTAATCACTGTGTGAGCACTAGAGTTCTGAGTGATTATATTTATTACATTTTAAACAATCCACATTCTACAAATCCTACAGAGTTAAAGTTTTACACACTGAAAGTACAAAATACCAGATGGCATTGAAATCACATATACTGTACTGTACGTCAAAGTAAAACTGGCAACAGCAGACACCAAAAGCAAACATAAAGTAAGATATGAGGATAAAGCAAAGATATGAAATTGCTAGCAAATAATGCAAGAAGGCCTGGGAAAGTTTTAAAAGCACTTCACATGCTGCCAAAAAGAACATAAAGTAGCCATTACATATCCTGAAGGACTTTCCACAAAGGGGATGCCACTGATAAACATCTCCCCACCCCCATGCAAAGCATAATTAACTTAAATATTAGACTCAACACATTTGATTTCTGTTGTATTTTTTTAATCATAACATGTTAGGGCTTGTTTTGAGTGTCACTGTCAAATAACATTTTGATCACCATGCATTTTTGTGACTCTGCACTGTAATATGGGAGATAGCTCCTGCGCATATGCAGAATAAAACAACAAAAGTAAATAATGTCAGCATCTGTGGGGGTTTTATTCATCTAGGTCAGAAGGTGTTGCTTTCAGAGAGGGCCAAGCTTCTTAAAAGATTCTTCTCCCTCAGTAGTGAAGAGGTCAAATGTGTGTCTGAGAAAATAGACTTGCAATATAGATAAAACTAAAGTGTGTGTTTGTCTGTCTGTCCAACCATCCTACAAAAGGGTCTCACAGCCCAAGGTGCCAATTTCTGCATGTCATGCACTAGTTATAGTGATTCATCATCATTTTCAACTGACTCTAACCATGTAACTTCCCCATGTGAGCATGTACTCTGATTTTTAGAATCAGAGGGTCTTTGTTTCTGTTTTGCCATAATATAACTTACATTTAAATGGCAATTTAACATCAACGTAACTCGTATAAATGTGGGCACTCCTGCTTAACCTTAATTGAAATAGATTTTTGAGATCAGTGACAAGGAACTGAACTTTTACATATTTTCTGCTAGCTTTTCCATGCCTGCATGCACCATGAAGACATATTGCTTATGCTTGTTTAACTGAGTTCCATCGAGCCACAGACTATCAGTTAACCTTCTGACTCTATGGCCACACCTTTGAGAACATATTAGTTTCTCCCTTCCAACTCCTCAAACCTTGATCATAGAGCTCTAGTCACCCCTTGGCAGAGATGAAAATTCAGAGTTGCTTCTTAAATTAAAGTTAAAATTATGACTTGTTATTATATGTCATCAAGTCATCTGAGAAATCTCCAAAATGTCCTGTCGTCAACAACCTTGCTCAGTTCTTGCAAATTCAAAGCCTGTGGTTTCCTTTAGGAAGTCAATCCATCTTGCATTTAGTCTTTCTTTTTTCCTGGCTTTGAGATTTCCAGTTCATTCCATTCTTTTTCTCTCCCCTCCATTTTTGCTCTCCTGTGTTTTAGTATAGTGAGAACCAAACATACATATATTTTTTTAAGCCAGACAAACCTAGAGCAAAAGGTGGCAACCTAATTTGCCAGATGATTCCATCTCAGACATGACCTTGTGCTCAAACTTGATTCAAATAGCTCAACTTGTCTAGGCTGGTGGGTTGATCATTCAGTCAGAATGGAATCTGAGCTAGTGATGAATCTGTAATTTAAGAGTGTGGTGATGGAGGAGATGGACTTATGGAGTATATACAAGACCAGGGGCAACAGCGGCACAGAAACAAGTGCCAGAATTACAGATCTTGCAACAGTTGGATGTCTGTCTGGAGAAGGCAGATGTCCCAAATTTTTATTTAAAATGCCAAGGGACTGCAGTGGCTCAGTGATTAAGAAGCTCGTCTTGTTAGCTGAAAGGCTGGCAAGTTGGCAATTCAAGACCTGGGTACTGCATAACAGATTGAGCACCTGTCTCTGACCCAGCTCTTGGGGACATGAAAGTAGCCTCATTTGGGCACTCCCTGAGTTGAGGTTCTTCCACAAAAATCCTTTCAACCCAGAATAATTTCTGATACAAAATTATTATTATTTAAAATGCCCGACTTTTTCCTCACTAAGAACTACCACAGTTTGCTACCCTTTCAAAGAGAAGTCTTGAAACTCTGCACAGCCAGAACTTAGTCTAGTCAAGGGGAAAAATCATGTTTCTCTTTTCATCTGAATATTATGTGCCCAGTCTATGTCTGCAGAATGAGTATCATCACATGATCAGAAAAGATCTGGGAGATTTAAGGTTCAGTTCTTCCACAGCCATGTAGCTGGGAGAATGAGAAGCATTTTCTTCCTGAGTTGGGCTGGCACAGGGAATCCCTCAAATCAGCCAAGATGCATACCACCTAAAGCCTGCTGTGTTACTCAGGGACAGGAGACCAAATGTTCCACAAGAACTTCAACAGTAAATATACAACAGGATATACCTGTAAATACCTGACCATTTGCTCCCCCCCCCCCCGCCACCCAGAAATCTGTCACCTGAGCAGGTTACCACACAAAAGGTAGTATCAATTGATGTGGTAATCACCTCAGGCATTGATCCTACCACCTGGAAGTCAGGTGATCAGGAGAATAGACATCACAGAGAACCCTCAGGAGATGGAGCAAGATGAGGACAAGGTTCAAGGAGCAAAGGTCCAAGCAAGTTGCACCAACAGTCCAGAGCAGGGATTCTCAACTTGCAGCCCGTTGGCCGGATGCAGCCCTCAGCACCATTTCATGCAGCCCCACACTGCCCCCACCACACCAGGAAGTGCTATGTGGTGAAAGAAGGGCAAAATGGCTGGCCAGCCCCCGAAGCTGTCTGAGGGAGCGTGACCCAGCCCCCAGCTTTAAAAGGTTGAGAACTTCTGGTCTAGAGGAACAAAGCAGGGTCTTTAGGAGCAGAAACAAGGAAGAGAATCTTCTGAAAAGTAGAAACAAGGCAAGAGGTCCTCCAGATACCATCATAACATCTTCAGAAGAAAAAGGCAACATTTCTTCCAGAAAAGAAGACCAAGGCAGATGAACTAAACAACTGTTGATCTGCTGACCTTCATTGTTAAGGCAGCTTCTAAGAGGAAGGGCTGGTTCTTATATAGCTAAGGCACCCAGGGGTGAGCTGGCTTACCTAAAAAGGCACTGGACAGGGAGTGATTAGGGTATCTAACCCTAAAAAATGATATATGTTCCCACTCCCCTTCTAATTTCAATTCCCCTCTGGGGAATCAAACCCCAACCTTCTGTTTACAAGGTAAAATTTTAACCTTGAAGCCACAGCAGCTCTATAGCCAATGGAGCTGCTTTTGGCAATCTTATAACAGAGAACTTTATGTTAACCAGAGAGGATATCATTGCTTTTTAAAAAAATCAGGTTTAAATAGAAATCCTTAGTGGATAAGTGATTAAATGTTTTTTACTATGCCCAAATGGTATTGAGTTTGATTCCCGCTTAGGACTTGAATTTTTTAAAAATATATATTATAAATATAATTATAATTAACAACAACAACAACTTACTGTTCCATGTTGCATCCTTTCTACAAACAAAGGGTCTCCTGAGGCAGAGTTTGATTCCCATTTAGGGCTTCTACAGCCTAGATTTTAAAGCAAAGATATCCTCTCTGGTTAACATAGAGTTCTCTGTTACCGTGTTTCCCTGAAAATAAGATACAGTACTGTCTTATATTTTTAAAAACTCCAAAATATGCACAAGGTCTTATTTTCAGGGGATGTCTTATTTTTCCATGATGAAGAATACAGTACACATTTATTGCTGATACAGCGGATTGCCAGGGCAAGATTTAGGCAAGTGCCTTATTTTCAGGGGAGCCCTTATATTTCCGAGGTGGGGAAAAATAGGGGGGTGCCTTACTATATGTAGTCCTATTTTCGGGGAAACAGGGTATAAGATAGCCAAAAGCAGTTCCATTTGCTGTGGGGCTGCTGTGGCTTAGAGGTTGAAATTTTGCCTTGTAAGCAGAAGGTCAGGGTTCGATTCCCCAGGAAGGATGGTGGGAACATGTATAACGGCCAGAGACAAGGTGCTGGCTTGGCTTCTCCCTTCCCACCCTTTGGTTAAGAAAAATTAAATACAGTATAAATAAAATTCTACCCGAAGGGGCGAAGACTGCTGGGAGTGGGACATTGTCCAATTGCATGATACCCCAGCACACCGCTAAAGGCCCCCAGGGTCTCCAGGTAGAGCCAAACTTCCCCAGGGTGCTCAGGTGGGGCTTAGCATATGCAGCAGGACGAGGGTCCAGTCCTGCAGGACTTAGAGCAACTGCTTCCAGGCTGAGGGCTCTAGTCCTGCAGGACTTGAAGCGGCTGGTGCAAATCCTGACAGTTTTGTTCCTTTCCAATTATTTTGCAATCCCGCCTATACTATGCCCCAGCTGTAGTCTAGTAGCTCAGACTGTAAACTAAGATATAAATCAGCAAGTTGGTTATAAAGCACTTCTTATGCAGTCTATTACACAATAATAAAAATAATAATATCCAATATTTATATGGATGTTTTCAGTGTTACTGAGATATTATACATAGCAGTACAATACTGCTGTACTATGAAATGTACTGTGCAAATATACTATGCAAATACCAAGTCCAGTATTATGAGCAGATCTTTTAAAAGCCTTGCAGATTTTTGAATGCCAGAATTTTCTGTTCAGGATTGGAAAAAAGATAAAGCTGTAGTGTTAAACCAAAACATTTTCTTTCTAATTCACTCACTCCATATTTTGGTACATCTAATCCCTCTACATTTAGAAAATACTGTAGTGTTTTTAAAAATTCTCCTCACCATGTCTAAGAGTGTTCAGCTCTGTCGCAGAAGACTTGCCTATCGTAAGCACGTTTTCATTTCACAGGTTTGAGAGTTTTAGCTCTTTGCAAAGGAAACACCAACTGTTGTTTTGACTAAACTAACCCCAGAAGAAAGGATTTCCCCCTCCTCACTGCCTCTGATTGATCAAGGGAATTATCCTGATTCTGTTTTCTAGCTGTCACTAGAAGAGCACCTCTGTGCGTGCAATCCTTGTGTGCTGCATTTATTGTGACAGAGTTGCTATTCAAGCCAGTTGAATAATTCATCTGTGAATAAATGCCCTTTGTGAGTTGTGTGCTTTTGCTGACTCAGTCTAAGTCTGCATTGCCAGAGCTTCACCCAATGTGTTCTGTTAAAGGCCTTCTTCCTGTCTGCTGGAACAGCTGATCCTAGGATTATCAACACCCTCTGCTCTGGGTCAAACCATATGGATGTGACCTATTAGCTGTGTTTACATATATGGTTTGCCAGTGGACCTAACTCGCAGCTATTCATTCATCCGAATGAAATTAAAAGCTGTTCATGACAAAAAGAGGCTTTCCACTAAGCTAAGCAGTTAGGTTTAGGCTGTGGTTCTTATAGAAGTCTTTAAGAAATCAAGGACAAGCATGTCTGACTGGGAGCAAGCCAACAGCCTTATGCAGTCTCTCCATTCAACTCCCTCTATTGTATGGTTTCATTCCAGAATTCAGCTTTGGTTAAACCAAAGCAGTGGTGGGATTTTAAAAAATTACTACCTACTCTGTGGGCGTGGTATGGTGGGCATGGCCAGGGGGGAAGCCCTGAGTTGCACCCAAATTAGGACTACTTTATTTCAAAACTTAGATGGCCGGGGCCAGCCAAAATTTCTGCTACCGGTTCTGACAAACTAGGACAAACCTGCCAAATCTCACCACTGAACCTAAGCTGTCCACTTTCCAAGCTTTTCTCCAAATTTTCCTGCTGCCACAGGAGTACTGGCCACAACATAAACTCTCTCTCTCTCTCTGTTTAGTATTCATATTCATCTTGTTGCAAATTCACAGTAAACCCATTTGTGTGGATTCACAGGGACTTGGGCTTCTGAGAATTTAAGTCCAAGAACAATTGGAGTGCCAAGGTTCACCATCATGGCCCTATGCATTTAGGGGGGGGGGAGAGGATAGTGTGTGCGTGTCTCCAGCATGTGCTGAAATATTGTCCTGGTAGACTGGAAACAGGAAACCAGGAATTATTCAGGCATGCTAAACCAAGAGGACCCCACAGGTGATGGAGTGAATATGCCTGCTTTGCTTCTTTGCTTTGTTCCTGCTCCTGCTTGTCTGATGAAGTGGACTTGATCCACAAAACCTAACATCAGTTTTGTTTACTCTCTGATATGCTTTGCTGCTGTCTGTCATTACTTTTATCACAATTGTGCCAGAGTCTGAAGGAGAGGAGGCTCCTGTAATGGAATAGCTTCTGCACATGGTCCAGATCTTAGATGGAGTGTTGGTGGTTTGGCTCACTTGAAGAAGCTATGGCAGGGGTGCCCAAACTATGCCCCAGGGGCTGGATCCGTACAGGCGCATTTTACTTCCACTTCCAGGAGCGAGGAGGGCTTCACAGGCTGGATGAATTGGCATCAGGGACTGGATCCTGCCCCCCACCTCCCATGGGCCATAGTGACCAGCTCCCTGAACCACATGACTTGCCCAAGGCCTGAAAAGTTTGGGCACCCATGGGCTATGGAGTAACCTGACCCTTTTCATCCTGTGATTGAAATGACAATGGAGGGGGTGGAGCTAGTCTATTCCTGTCACTGTAAGTAAGTGCTGCAGGTTTTAAGGATATCTTGGAGATCAACTTTCTATTTCTCACTAAATGACAAATCTCACTGGGTGACCTTGAGTCGGTCATTCTCTTTTCAGCTGGATCCACTTTACAAGGCTACTGTTCTTCAGACAGAAAGGATAAAAGCCAGGTATGACACCCTGATTTCACTAGAGGTGAGGTAGAATATTCTTGTCTTTGTTTTTGTTTTCTAATGGCCTCTGGCTTACACCTTTGACTAAGATCTTCTTCTTGTTCTGCTGCATCTGGATCTGAATATTGGCGATCCTCATGGTGATCAGCCAGGAGGAATGTGCTGAGAATCTAACGCTGTGGCCTTTCATCTGCCTTTCGCATCGCAACTTGACACCCATACCACTGATCCAGTTCCGCGAGTCACTTTCTGGTCCTGAGCCCTTTTGGCACGCAAAGTTCTCCTCAGCCCCAGGCCAGTATTGATGAAGCTGCTGCCCTCCATCCAGATGGATTCCCTGTGAGCTTCAACATTCAAGCTGTTAGTCCTCAGAGTTGTCAGGTTAGTTAACCGCCGCCTGACACTCAGCCGTTGAGTTGGTAGCAGTATGGTCTACTCTATTACCATAGCAGGATAACCTAGTAGTTTTAACCATGGCTAAGAACATTCAAAGCTAACTGCCCAAGCAACATCTCATTTATTGGATTTTCTTTTCCCCTATACATCGTTTCCAGATTCTGTACTACAGCTGCCATCATCTGTCCTCAGTCATCTCCCTCCTTCTACTGCCATGGAAAAGATGATGACTCTTTCCCAATATCACCCACCTTCCTTTGTACAGGCAATCATTCACTCACTAAAAGACAGAAGAATGGTGTGGGAGGGAATTTGAGGCTGCTGCTATGCTTCCTTCGGAACAGGCTGCCTCACTCAATAATACCACCACCCGCCCCTCCCCCAGCACAATCCATTGTTTGTGAGCATCTTTTGTTTGAAGATCTCATAAATGCAGCTGGGGGTAGGTGACTTGTTTCAAGTTCTCTCTCCTTCCTCCACCCTTTCAGATGACTAAACCACTGGAATTTGCCAAGTAATTCCAGTCACCTCTAAATAACACTTTCTAATAATCTAGCAAGGGAGTGAGAAGCACCCCTGCCTCTCTGCAGCTGCTCTTCTTTGGCTGACGCCTACTTTTATGCCAGTCAAAAATAAAATGTGTCTCGTGCTCAATAAATAAATTCTGCAAGCACACACCATACATCTCTCTGACAACTATGGTGCAATATTTACAGTAAAGGGAATGGCAGCGAGAAAAAGACCCCATTTCTTGGCCTCATTTTCCTTCCAAATTAATCCTCCTCTCGCCTCACCTCAGACTGCCATTTTGTCTGCAGAGAGAAGAACCTTTCAAGGTCATAAGCAATTCTCAGAGCTTGGAGGAAAATGTCCCTCTATTTTACCCTGCAAATAAAGCAACGGGCAAAAATCAGCAAGAATGCCTGCAGGATTCCCACCCACCCTCCCACCCACCCCGTGGGAAGAGATGGAGGGGAGAAACTGCATAGCAGTATGCTGCCATAGCATGCATTAAAGCAATGTAAAAGATGCAAAGCAATCACACTTATATACCACCCTATAGCACAGGGGTGCCCAAACTATGGACTGTGGGCCAGATCTGGCCCCTGACACCAATTCATCCGACCCACGCCACCCTCGTCGCTCCTGGAAGCGGAAGTAAAATGCGTCCATACGGGTGCATTTTACGTCCACTTCTGGGATCAACGAGGGCAGTGTGGGATGGATGAATTGGCATTGGGGGTTGGATCTGGCACATGGGCCATAATTTGGCCACCGCTGGTTTAAGCAGAGAAAATGGCAGCTTAAAATCTATCTCATCCTGTTACAAAACAGATCACAAGGCACATTTTATTTCCACTTCTGGTGGGAGGAACCACATGACTGGCCCACTGAACCACATCACATGACCAGCCCCCAGCCCAAAATGTTTGGGCACCCCTGCCATACCGCTTAGTGAATTATCTGGGTGGTTCACAAGTTAATTAGCATTTTCCCCAACATGCTGGGTACTCATTTTACCAACCTTGGAAGGAGGGAAGGCTGAGTCAACCTTGGGTCCTGGTCGGAATCGAACTCACAACCTTTTGTCTGCAGGTCAGCAGTTTCACCTCTTCACCACCAGGGCTCCTACAAGGCTGTGTATCTGCCTATGTCTATTAAGATAATAACTAAATTTAGGAGGAAAGGTGATACAGTACCTTCATTGGATTGCTTTAAAAAAATCAAAAATTATGCGAGCTTTCATGATCACTTCTTCAGGCATGCACCAGTTCCCTGTGGAGAGTGTGGAAAATTATCAATGAGAGTCCCTAAAGTTTCAGGGCAAGAAGTTGTGCCAGACATTTTGCAGAACCCTGGCTTCCTGTGTTTGTTGAATGGGGGATGATATCAGCCTGCTGGGTTCCCCCCCCCCCCAACTCACCTCCAAGAAACAAAGCCTGGCACAACATCAAAAGACACTGTGCACCTGTTCCAGCATTCTTTCTGACTCTAGGAGTTGGTGCTCATCTCTGTTTACAGCCAAAGAGCCAGCGTTGCAGACATTTATTTGGTCATGACTAGACACCAAAGTATACAGAATGCTATTACCTTTCCCACCGAAGCAGTATCTATTTTTCTACTTGTAATTTCTTGCCTTGGAACAGGAACTGGGAGGGATGAAGGGCATTCACTCCATTGCACAGCACTTGGGTCTCAGACTGCTGACCTGCCGGCCTTCTAGTCATCAAGTCATCATCCTAACCACTATAAGTCACCACAGTCCCTAAAGAGTTCTATAAAGCACTACATAATCTGGATTTCTGGGAACTGACGTTCAAAAAGTTTGTAGTTTGCTTCCTTGCTTCCTTTCTCTCCATAGGAAACCTAAATTGGCTCAAAAACATAAACAATCAATAATTTAAAAAAATACAAGTACTGTATCACATTAAAATATATCTCTGATTCAATGGGCCAGTGCTGTAGTTCTGGATCATTTTATATTGTCCTGCCCAGATCACTGCAGAACTCAAAATTTAGAAAGGGCAATTTTTTCCCCCACATGGCCAGAAATGGATGGCAGACAGGATGATGCTTCAACAGCTGCTGTGTATCATCCTGATCTTCTCCTTGAGCAGCTGAAGACTAACACAGGATAGTGCCATTGTTTGTCATAAATCCTGCTGACCATCAAATTGACCTACATCAAGCAGCACTAAATCCAAAGGAAAGAAAGCTTGTGCATCATCATCATCCCAAACTTATTTGGGAAATATGCCAATCTCTCAGGCACGCTTTCTACATAAATAGAGTAGACTAGAGACAGAGCGGTCCACACCATCTATAACAGCCAGACTTCTCTATGGATTATTTACTCAACGCAGGTGTGCTACTAATAGAGCAAGCTTTGGGGGGGTTAGACAGTGAAAGGGGGGGAGGCAGAGGAGGACGAAGGAAAATACTGTTTATAATACAAGCTCATCCTTGCTTAGTGCCCTCTCTGCAGAGCCAAGGCAAAGTTAAGCCAAATACGAAGAGATTTAAGGGGTTTGCATTTTTATCCTACATTAAACTCTTCTTGGCCTCATCCCCTTACATTTTTTACAGCCTAAACTTGTCCACAAGCTCCTCCTTCCCATCTTTCCCCACCGCTTCCCCTCCCCTGCCCTCTCACAGAAGAAGACACAGCTGTTTTTCCATCTCTTCCCCCCCACCACCACCCCAGAGTTTATTTTCGTTCTGCCCTGCCTTCTACCTCGCTGTAGCTTACCAGGGTTGGAGCTCTTTCCCTCAGGGGCCATGTGAAGGGTAGACAGCTTCAAGCGAGAGCTGCCCACAGGAATTCAGGAGATCAAAGCCTTCAGCAACTCCAGAGAAGGAAATGCAGAGGAATGTGCAAGGGGCATGCAGTGGAAAGAACTGTACAAACAAGTCAGATTCCCCCCCCCCCCCTTTAAAAGACAGCTGGGACGGTACCATACTTTCCTCTCTGAGTTTCTACCTACAAGGAACCCTTTCTGTGTTAACCTCCAGCTGTCACAGCTCCTTTCATTTTATAAGGAAACTCTTGCAAATACCTCTGGGAAATATTATGGGGTGTAAATGTAGTGTCCGTAGGAAAATGGCTATGCCTGGATTGGGTGAGGTGAGACAGCCATCTAAGATGCACCCAGATTTTATTATGGCTGTCCTCAACAATATTCCTCACCCCACTTCTCCTTCAGAAACTTTACATCAACATTTCCAGCTGCACCCAAAAAGCAGCAACATGCGCTCACGCACGCGCACAGACATGCGCGCGCGCATCCACCCACACATTCCCTTATGGCTAATGTTTTAAAAGGACAGGTCTCTAAAACAACAGTAGATACCCAGTGTGGTCTTGCGGATCAAGCGATGGAGCCAGATTCTGGAGACCAGAGTTTGAATCCTGGTGGCACAGTGATTAAGAGAGCCCTGGTGGTAAAGTTACTGAAATTGCTGGACTGCAGTCAAAAAATTGTGAGCTTGATCCTGATGGGGATCAAAGTTGACTCACCCTTTCATCATTCTGACGCTGGTAAAATGCTGATTAACTTGTGAACTGTCCAGGGAGTGCACTAAGGGCTATGGGGCTGTATATACTGGTAACTGTAATTGCTATTGCTCTCCCTGCTCAGCCATAGAAACTCACTGAGAAGAGAAGAACTGGTAAAACCACCTTTCCTACGACAATGTGTCATGGCAGACCTGCTGAATTCCAGCTCCATCAGCCCTTTCCTCTCTCGCCCTCCCCACACGCTGGCTGATGAGCTTGACACAGATAATGAGTATTGTGCAGTGACAGCTGTGGACTGCTTCCCATCCATCTATTTCTGGTGCAGCGTGTTATGTGTGTGAGTGCCCCGCGCCCCGCCGCCAGGCTGTGTATATATTTAACTTCACATGCTTTAATCCAGAGGGGTCAGGAAATAGGAGCAATGAAGGCTGTTATTGTGGAAGGCTGGAATGTGCTGGAATGTTGACATTGTCAGGCAAGGGGGCCTCAAGCCATGGACGGTAAATGCTGACCTCACTGTCTCACTCTTGGTTTTGCCGGCCTCCAGAGAAATGCCACTTTAAAACCAGTAACCCTTTGCTGCCCGACAGACTTTTCTGTCAGAATGGACTTCTTTCTCCTCCCTCTGTGCTTTGTTCTACACATAGGCACAAAAATCTTCAGGCCATCTTTTCTAATTTATGGGGAAGGACATTTTTTGGCCATCATAGAATCAAAAGGCTTTTCTTTGCGGGAAATGTTCACCACCCTGCTGCCGATTTTGCATACAAGCTACAGTCCTCCATGTGCACAAAAACTCTACAGTATTTCCATTATAAAGGAGGGAAAAAAGAGCCCTTTTCAGAGCAGTGTTAAGAAATGAAAGGCATGTATCACAACTTTGCACATGGGGAGTGGACTACATGCGGTGAAAGATTTTAACGGAAGATGGGGCTGCCTTTGGTCCAAGCAGCAGAATCAAAGACTTTTAGCATCAGTGGTGTTTCTTTGTTTAGTTCACGATCTCATTAGAGAAAGATTTTTACCAGCGAAGAACAAAGAATGATAGGGAACCAGAATCCTTCCATTATGCTTCTGACAATACTCCCTTACCCACATTGTTAACCTGTGGAATCCTCTGCCACTAGATGTGGTGATGGTCACTGGTTGATACGGCTTTAAAAGGGAGTGGACAAATTCATAGTGGATAACACTATTAGTGTTGGGACAGGATGCTGGACTAGATAATCCTTTAACCTGTTCCAGAAGGCCTATTATTCTGCTCACATCTTCAGATCAATTCCTAGTCCTAGTCAAGAGTGAAGTATCCCTACAATCACATGTGTACTTTCCACCTTGCTCCCCTGGGGGAGCACTACTCTCATTTCATGGAAAAGTTCTCTAAACCTGAGGCACAATTGTAGTGTCTTTCCCCTTCACTGCCTCTGAGCTTGGTACAGTTATAATGGAATAATCTTCTTATCTGTAGAAATGTCAATTGTCATACTGGTTGGGAATTAACCGGGGACATAGGTGGCAAAAGTTACATTTTTAGACTACAACTTCCAGAACATTTTAGTCACAACGGCCAGTGACCTTGCAGGCTAGAGAGATTATGAGGGTTGAAAGCCAAAAAAGTAACTTTTCCCTAAATGGCTGAGATGATGGGAGTTATTTTGCAAAGACTGGGGAAATCTGCTACCTGCCTGCCAAAACCTACAAACTCTCAGAGACTACAATTTCTTTGGGATCTAATCCCACTGTGGCTGATTGTAATTAATCTGAGATAATACCTTTTTAAAATTAATTATAATGTAAACAAGCCTTGCCTCTAGTGCAGGGATTCTCAACTGGTGGCCCATGGGCCGAATGCGGCCCTCAGTTCCATTTCATGTGTGTTCCCACTGCCTCCAACACACCCATAAGTGCCATGTGATGGAGCAAGGGCAAAATGGCCATCTGGCCCATCGAAGTTGTCTGAGGGAGCGTGACCAGGGCCCTGGCTCAAAAAGAGAATCCCTGCTCTAGTGGATGGAAAATGACACAAAAAGAACAAAAGAATTTATCTTAAGCAATGTCTGTTTTTCTGTTCATTTCCTGATGACCCAGAACCTCTTATCATACTTCTGGCTTCCAGTCAGACTGGATTATCTCCCTCTGTCCCCAAAGCTGGTCTGGCTAGATTTTAAAAGCACAGAACCTTTTTTTTAAAAGTTATGCACTCCTCAGGGCCTTCAAAATGAAAAGGTGACAACCCTGGAGCACTTGCACAATGTAAGGAAGGGATGGAGGAAGGGGGGGGGAGAGAAATCATCTCCCTTCTTTGACAAAATGAAAAATGTTTTCAATTAGGTGAAGGTCACTATTTGCTGTTTTGCCCAAGGCACCAAAATATTTCACACTGGTCTTGGATCCCTCTGTTTCATTTTAAGCATTTCTTAGATCTCTGGCAAAAAAAAAAAGTATCTGTTCTAAGGTGGAATTAACAATAAAACTCTGGGTGTATGTACAGGTTTAGTGTATGATGACACCAAACCTACACATAGTGAGAGAATACACAGGACATAAAGGGGAGGGGTGTAGAGAAAACCTCCTGTGAGCCGTGAAGCAGAATCTCACTGTGGTGCTGGTGGTCTTTAAAACAAGACTAGAGATAACAACAACAGGCTTCAATACTCTGTGAAAGCAACAATTAGAAAAAAAACAGCCAGTATGGTTGTTGTTTTTCTTGCTGTTTGTCACAGCTCCAAACAAGAACTGAGCATTTTCACAGACAGACAGAGAAAGAGTGTGTGTGTGTGTTTGCTGTGTTGCAAGGAAGAAGAACTCTCCTTTCTTTACCTTTGGCAGGATGAAACCAGACTTACAGGAGCTGGTCCTCCACCATAACTAGAAAAACACAGTTCCCTACTCCAACTGAACAGAGAGCTACTGTAAACCAGAACTTGGAAAAGTTTATTTTATAGATGACATTTTTCACATTCCCCCAGCCAGTGTAAGGTTTCTAGAACAAGGATGTCAACCCCTACCCCAGGGAATACAGGATTGGTAAGACAATTAGATCTATCAGTACTGTTTGCTGGAGAAGTCACAGAGACATAACTCTCTGAAGCAAAGGAGAAGAGGGATTAGTAAAGGTAAAGGTCTCTCTTCTTCGGAAGCCAGTCCTGTCTGACTCTAGGGGGCAGGGTGCTCATTTCTGTTTTCAGCCAAATCTCTGCGTCTGCAGACATTTCCATGGTCATGTGGCAGGTATGACTAGACACCAGAGTGTTCAGAACACTGTTACCTTTCCCATCAAAGCGGTACCTATTTATCTACTTGCAATTTCTTGCTTTCAAATTCCTAGGTTGGCAGGAGCTGGGTCAGATGACAGGAGCTCACTCCATTGCACATTGCTTGGGCCTCGAAGTGCTCACCTGCAAGCCATCAAACTCAGTGTCTTAACCACTAAGTCACTACAGCCCCTAAGAGGATTTATCCATTCTATAAACAAAAGCTGACTGGAATGATAGTTGAATTTTACACACTGGTGAAAGTACAATAACCTTCACTGTAACAGAAGACAGAAGGCTAATGTTTAAAGGATATGCAGGTCTGTCTTCTAACTCCTTACCCTCATTCTTCACTCCTGTGTCCTGTACGTTGTCCAATTATAGGGCTGGTGTTGCAGAATCACTCTTGGGTGCAAGTAGAGAAAAAAGATAAAGATGTCTAGGTTACAGCTCAGAGAAAGACATGGAAGACTAAGCAGCAATGGCTTGCATTACTCATTTCCCCACAGTTCTTCTGCCCCCAATTCTGGATTGCTATAACAGGGAGGGGACAGATGAGCAAGAGAACTAAGAGACAGCTGTAGAATCTCCTGCTTTATTGGAAGGGTGAATCCCCAATCTCCAAGTTACAACCTGCACAAACCAAGAGCCTGAAAAAGAGGGTGGTGGTTCTAACTGCCTGAAAACACGCAAACACCCTGTCCCTGACAATTTGGTAAGAGAATCAGACAAACAAAAAGACTGTACTGTATTGGAAATTGGGAGCCTGTACTTGACACCTAGAAGGTCAGCAGTTTGAGACCCGAGTGCTGTATGATGAAATGAACTCCCATCTCTGTCCCAGCTCCTGCCAACCTAACAATTCAAAAGCATGAAATTGCAAGTAGATAAATAGGTACCACTTTGGTGGGAAGGTAAACAGTGTTCCATACACTCTGGTGTCGAGGCATACCTACCACATGTCCATGGAAATGTTTGCAGAAGCAAACAGCACTGGGTCCTTGGCTGTAAACAGATGAGCACTGACCCCTAGAGTTGGATACGACTGGCTTTTGAGCAAGGGCAACCTTTACCTTGGGACTGCAGTAGCTCAAGTCACTAAGATGCTGACTGGGAGGCGGAAGGTCAGCAGTTCGATTCCCGAGTACTGCAGGACGGAATGAGCTCCCATCTCTGTCCCAGCTCCTGCCAACCTAGCAGTTCGAAAGCAAGAAATTGCAAGTAGATAAATAGGGACCTTTGCCTTTAGCCTTCCAAGTATTCCTGAACTCCAATGCCTATTGGCAGAATCCCAAAGCATCTAGAAACCCACAGATCCCAACTCCTAGAGTCTTAGGCAGTGATGGCAAACCTTGGCACTTCAACTGTTCTTGAACGTCAAATCCTAGAAGCCCTGATCAGCAGGAGTGCTGACTTCGGCTTCTGGGAATTGAAGTCCAAGAACACCTGGCATGCCAAGGTTCACCATCATAGGTCTAGACTTTACAATATGGGTTGGTTTCGGTAAGTATGGCTGAACACCTTAAGGTGGGGGTGGCCAACCTTGGTGATACAGCTGTTCTTGGACTTCGATTCCCAGCAGCCCTGATCAGCAGGTGTGCTGACCTGGGTTTCTGGTAATTGAAGTCCAAGAACATCTGGAGTACCAAGACTGGCCACCCCTACCTTAAGGCTTGCATTGGTCATGCACTTTTCAAGACTGTAGCTCACATCAGATGCTTAATACATATACTGTACTGTACTTTGTGGACATTGGCCTAATGCCCACGAGAAGTCTGCACTAGAGAGACCCACTGAATCAGTGGGGTTTATCTTCTTTCTCTCTTTCTTCATTCTTTACTTCCTCTTTTATCCTTTCAGGTGATGAAGGAGATACAAGGTTCTTGCTCTTGAACTTTTAGTAGCCTCAAACTGTGTTATTTTGGTGTTCTTGTAACATGTCTTTGATGTTATCTCTCCAGCTTCCTCTTGTCCTTCTCCTCTTTTTGTATATGACTCCTATGGTACAGAATTAAAAAAAAGTGGGGTTAATTCTGTATTCAGCCCTTGCTTAAATGGGTTTACCCTAGTTGGTGGATAGCCACTGGACTGAAGAAATCAAACACTAAAACCAGCTTCCTGCACTCTGGTGCCCCAGAGAGGTACAATCTCTGACTATAGGGAGTGGTGACAGAGCCAATGGGCATCACAGTCCAAAAGAGCTGAATAACCCCAAATTGGGAGAGGCCGGCTTGGAGGATGTGTAGGTCAAACATTCTTCTTTTCTACAATGAAAGTGACAGGCAGATTAAGCTCATAACATCTGCATTTGTTGGAAGCCAGGCATTTTGCACTCCAGGTGTGAGAGAGGGTAAGGTCAGGACTAAAGTGCTAGGCCTTTGGGTGGAGGCTAATGAATCACACCTGTTCTGGTAAGTCAGCAAGAATTAAAACCTGTATCTTTGAAAGTTTCCAGCACCTGAGAGCAAAGCAACAAAAGAGCCTCAGCCAGCAATAAACAAAGCCCTTTTAAAAACCCCAACTAGCAGTCAAAACACTTGGTGGCTCAAAGATGTTGATTTCACCTTGTTCAGAGATGCACTTGTTGACTAAATTTTTGAAATGGTAGCCAAGTTAGTATGAGTTTCAAGCACATCAGAGAGTAAACAAGACAAGACAAAAAGACAAAAAACAACAACCTTGTGGCACTTTAAAAACTTGTTTTGTTTACTCTCTGATATTGGTGAAGCAAGGTGCCAAAAGCCAAAATACTGTGGCATGTATGTGATTCAAAACACTTTGATGCCAAAAACCTTAGAGCTGAAAAACAAACGACCTATATATATATATTAAAAGAACTGAACCAGCACACTTTGCTTACACATGTAGCAGCTCACATGCTAAAAATGTGACATTCCATATGAAATGACCACTGTTACTTATAGTTTATTTTTTAAAAATTAATGCTATGTTTAGCTTGCCCTTTCTACAAGGCATTCTAGTCTAAGAATTGGGTTTGTTGTTGTTCAGTTGCACAGTTGATTCTGACCCCATGGACCCTTGCATGCCAGGCACCTCTGTCCTCCACCAGCCTCCTCAACCTGCCCAACTCTGTGCCCATTGAGTCAACAATACCATCAATCCATCTCATTTTCTGCTGCCCCTTCTTCATTTGCCCTCAATCTTTCCCAGCATGAAGACTTTCTCAAGTGAATCCTCTCTTCTCATTTGGTGTCCAAAGTACTTTAGCTTCATCTTCACAATTTGACCTTCCAAGGAGCAGTTGTAGTTGATTTCTTCGAAGATCGACCTATTTGTTCTCCTCGCTGTCCTGGGTATCCTCTCAAAACTCTCCTCCAATTGGGTTAGGATGTGGCTAACAAGGTTCACACAGCTTCTCTCAGTTTCACTTACGGTACTAATTATTGCATATTACCCTAATATAAAGGATTAAAGATTTATGGCAACCCAAAGTGCTATGTGACAGAAATATACATTAACAGAAAAGGAATCCAATGGATGCAGTGTTGCCTGATATTTTCCAGCATTTAAAATTGTAGTTTCCTAGGAGAGCAAATGGCTTTGTACCTGCAGAGAGCAGCCATCTTAGGGAAGGGAGAAGATTTATGTGTCCTTTTAAGCAGCACAAATTACCAGAATTCAATTGGTGAAGCTTCTCCCAACAATTTTTTTCATGGGCTAGAAGAGCGAGAGCCTTGTTGAATTACAATTGGTTGCTGGTAATGGGACAGGAACTCTTCTGGGAAAATAAAACCCAACAGCCATAAAACAAAATAAGCAATGGCTTATTTGTGTTTACCAGAATCACTGCTGCTTCGTAGGGTTGTTGTTTTTCCCCCCAGCTAGGAAAAGGTTAACCAGAATGCCCTTGTGGCGTTCCAAGTCTCCTTGCATTCCAGGGTAAATAGTCTGTTGCAGAGGCTGGTTACCTATGGCAACAGCTAAGGGGAATATTGCAGGCAAATTTTCTGAATCACAGGCTTCCCAGCCCATATGTTTATTCTGCAATGAAAACATTTTCAGCTCTCCAGCTCTGATGCAAGAGGCCTGTTTGTTTTTACCTGAGCCATTTAGAAGTCATGAGCTTGAAGCACTAAATTTTTAAGGAGACATAAATGGGAGAGGGGAAGGGACACAAGGACCACTGCAGGATGGGAGGCATCTAAATCTATTCATACCTGACCTATGTCCCAAAATGGCATTCCTATAATGACCCATACATACCCTGTAAAATGGAAGAAATGGTGCCTTTATGTCACAGATGGTTTTGAGAATGAATGAGAAATAGGGCTGTAAATTACTACCAGAGCATCAGCTCACAGACATTATATTAGGCTGCGTTTTGAACATCCTACATTGCTCTCAGCTGTATTAGAAAGCTTTGAGAGTCTCAGGGCATTCAAACTCCCTGTTTGCCTTGAGCTTTTTTCCGTGGCAAAGCTGTGTGTGTGTGTGTGTCATGCTACAGATGTGTAGGATCGGAATCGACTGTGCGACTGGACAACAACAACAAAAGATCAAGGTCATTATTCTGATATGCAATACATTTTCAAAAGTTTAATTATTTCTGAGTGTTAGTTCATTACAAAAAGTGAAGCTTAATTTGTGTTGATCTCAAAGAAGTGGCATTTGTCCTTGGATCTCATAGTTGAGCTAGCTGCACTATGTGTTATATAGTAAGCTTGCTAGTCACAGTGCCAGAGAAAATGTTTTCACAGAGAATTGGAAAAGAGATAGTATTCTATGAATTTGCAACTTTTATCTATACAAGTTCACAGTCCAGGTCATTAGAAAGCTGCATTTGTTATAACAGTGGGGATTGCACTCATGAGTAAATATTTAAAGCAGTCATAAAAGATTGCTCTGTAGCACCATTGTGAGAAGTCCTTTGAAAGATGCCATTGTTCACTCCTGCAGATGGAACAATGTACCATGAGAGAAGGAAAAAGTAACAATTATTCTTATCCCCAAAACACACATACTGTACTTGAGATGTATTGGCCAATCTTTTTATTTCGATGAAGGATGACTGCTATTTAAAATAATGCATTTATTTTCCTATTAACTACCTCTTCAGCATAAAATAGAGCTTGAAAGTATTGATCAGACCATGACACATTAGTGATTTTTTTTCTGGATCTGCAAATGGAGGTTAATGAATACAGTTATGCAAATTACTTAATGAATCAGACAGAAGCTGTGGAACAGCCAGACTCTTGGGAGAAGGGAATAGAACAGAGGAGTCTAGATTTCATCAGTCTAAGAAACCTGAGTGGGTTATAATGATTGATGTATGCACCCATCTTGGTTGTGAGAGTCTAAGATCAAAATACAGGAAGCCTCCCTCTTTCAAGGGTTGCTATCTGCTTAAAGGCATCTAAATTGATTTATCATGTGAACATCAGTCAATTAAACAATGAAATCTAATTGAAATGTGCATGGAGAAACATAAGAAAGTGGGCACTTTGTTATTAGATAAGATGAACCTTTGTCATGAGGTTCGCAATAGCTTAGTGCAGGGGTGCCCAAATCTTTTGGGCTGTGGGCCGATCATGTGGTTCAGGGAGCCAGTCACTAAGGCCTGGGGGCCTTAGTTTGGGCACCACTGTGCTAAGGGGTTCAGATGCTGAGCTTGTTGACTGGAAGGTTGGTAGGTCAGCAGTTTGAGACCCTGAGGGCTGCACCATGGAGTGAATGCTTGTTGTCTGTCCCAGCCCCTGCCAACCTAGCAGCTGAAAAGGAAGAAATTGCAAGTAAATAAATAGGTACCGCTTTGGTGGGAAAGGTAACAGCGTTCTGTATGCTCTGGTGTCTAGTCACGCCTACCACTTGATCACAGAAACATCAGCAGATGCAGGCCTCTCTGGCTCTTTGGTTGTAAATGGAGATGAACACTGCCCCCTAGAGTTTCCTAAGGAAACTGGAAGTTACTACAATGGCATTTTAATTTTTTTAAACAGGTGGGATTTTTTTTTAACTAAAGGGAATATTATTATTTGTGGGGTTATTAAAAGCAAATTTTCCCTTTATTTTCAAAACTGAAGAACCACAGAAAGAGCTTTGGAGCAACAGGTAGTCCAAGGCAAGGTGATTCCTACCTCTGTTTTAAAATCACTGAAGTAATGTTCATTCTCATCTAAAAAGAGAGTCAATCTGAAGTCATATAAAGAGTGCCTTCCATTAGACCAGAGGTGCCCAAACTATGGCTCGGGAGCCAGACCTGGACCCCGCCCAACACCAATTCATCCAGCCCACGCTGCCCTTGTCACTCCTGGAAGTGGAAGTAAAATGCACCTCTAGGGGTGAAGAGGGAGGCATGGGCCAGATGAATTGGCATGGGGGTCATAGCTGGCCCACGGGCCATAGTTTGGGCACCCCTTGTTTAAGTCTATGAATTTTTGAATTTTTGAATTTTTGAATTTTTAAATTTTTTATTGATGTGTTTTGGCTTGGGTTGTAAGCCGCCCAGAGTCGGGCTTGCCCGATTGGGGCGGGTTAGCAAGTATGAAATATAAATAAATAAATAAAATAAATAAATAAGCAGAGAAAGTGGCAGGCTAAAATCTATCTCATTCTGTTGCAAAACACAGATTGCAAGGCGTGTTTTACTTCTGCTTCCTGTGGGAGGAGCCACGTGACGGCCCGCTGATAAATCTGAAACAAATTATTCAGGCGGTTCCCTCCTGCGCAGTAGCTCCCATATTCATTTTATATACTGTATGCATTTGTGTTAAATCCAAATGAAGACTACAACCAGGCAATCAGAAAAAGACTGACTCTTGGAAGTGCAAATGAAGGAATTAGAAAAGATATCAAAAAGATAGGGATGCATCACTAGAGACCAAGATCAAGATAATCCATACTCTTGTATTAACGATCAGTATGTTCAGATATTAAAGTGTGGAAAACTGACAAGAAAAAAATGATGTGTTTGAAATATGGAACTGAAGGAAAACTTATTGATACTCTGGATTGAGATGGATTAACTGCCTAAAGGAAGCCACACGCTAGAGTTTGCAAGAACTGAGCAGGGCTATTATTCTGGGGATTGGGTCACCATAGGTTATTATTTATTATTATTTATTATTATTTATTAAATTTAATACCCCGCCCCAATCGGGAGGACCCGACTCTGGGCGGCTTACATCCTGATAAAAACAGAAATAAAACCTAAACACTCAATATCAATAAAAGCGTCAGGTTGGAGACAATTTGATGGCATGCACCAATAACAACAATTTAAAATAAAAATGGATATAGTTTTAAAACATGCCATTTTAGAGTAGACAGGTCAAAGCATTTGTAAATCTTGCAGGCATTCACTAAATATGCCAGCCCTATTTTTATTTATTTTTATATTTAGCTAAGAAACATCAAGAGATTCTATTATGGCCATGTTGCATTTCAGCATGTATATCAAACCAAAACAATAAAAACAAAAGGGTTGTACATCTTAAAGATAGTGGCTGCAGTAGCTCAGTGGTTAAGAACCTCGCCTTGTTAGCTGGAAGGCTAGCTTCAAGACCCGAGTGCTGTATGACGGACTGAGCGTCCGTCTCTGTCCCAGCTCTTGGGGACATGAAAGGAGCCTCATTTGGACATTCCCTGAGCTGAGCTTCTTCCGCAAAAATCCTTTCAACCTGGAATAATTTCTGACATGAAATTGTTGTTGTTGTTGTTAATGATTTACCTTAGTTTGTAATCCATAAATGCTCGCATAGAAACAAATCTGGCTTTAAAATGCAACTGTCATTTTGTTTGTATTAACAGTTTGGATTTGTTATACAGTACAGTACTTGATTCTTCTGCCATGACCTCCTCCATGACTTACCACTTCAAGTCCCAGGGTTCCTTTTTCCAAAAATTTTATCCAGCTTAATCAGCAATACTGCACACTTTTCTTTAAGGGGCACTGGTCACTTTTTCACCCCAGGAACATAGCCCATGTCTTTAACAGAGGGATGACAAGCAGAAATTGTACTGGTTTTATGTCCCCCTGCATAGCTTCTTCGTTCTATCAAAACCTACATTGCTGGTATCTACCTTGCAGAAGTTTAAGGCGTGTAGCCATTTCTGCTGTAAGAAAATGGCTACAATATTCTGCCTTCACCAAGATGAATTGTTAGTTCCAGACTCCACAAACAGCCTTGTTGCTGGCATTCAGCTCTTCTCCTTCTACCAGTGGGTCAGCTCACACCTTAAGGCGAATGCGTATTTCCTCTTCTTACACCAGCTGTGTCTCCAGGCAGCACAAACTGTTTCCAAGTTATGTGGATGAGACATCAGAGATGCAAACAAAGCTTTGCTGTCTGCCGACTAAGGAATTACAAAAGAAAAGTAAAATAAGTTGCCAGATGTGGATTCCGCCAAGTTTGTGCTAGAACAAACAGTCTTTTTCCTCTTAAGGATGCGCTGCTTCTAGATATGGAATTCGTGTGTGGTCCTGGGAGGCCCTCCTTGTTTTGAGGAGAAAGAAAAACAGCTCTTCCCACGTCATACATACTAGACCAGGGATTCTCAGCCTGCAGCCTGAGCGCCGGATGCGGCCCACAGCACCATTTCATGTGGTCCACCACCACCTCCACCACACCAGGAAGTGCCATGTGGTGGAGGAAGGGCAAAATGGCCATCCAGCCCCCAAAGCTGTCTGAGGGAGCGTGACCCAGCCCCTGGCTTAAAAAGGTTGAGAACTCCTGTACTAGGCGATGGTGGGTTACTGTTTCCCAAGAAGGCCTGGAAAACCAGTGAGTGGGTTTTGGCCCAAGAATAAAAGCCTAAGCCTTTAAATCAAGGCTGGGAGACATACAGGTTAGCAAACACTGTTGAACTACAACCTCCATGATAATTCACCATTTATTTTATTCTATTTATATTTACGTTTGAATCCCACCCATCTAGTGATAAATTCACTACTCTCACAGCATTGCTGGCGAATGGTGAATGATATCCGGAAGGTCCACATCCCCCCCTCTCCCCCATTGCTTTAAATTAATCTAGAAAAGAGAGCAAGGTTTCCATTCCTGTCCCTCCACCACCATGCAAATTTCCCCCTCCCTTCTTCTCCTGTCCAGCCAGGCCAACACAGCTTACTTTAGCCAAACAGCTGCTGGGGAAAACAAGTGGCAGAGAGAGAAAATGGGAGGATTTGGAAGGAGGGAGGAAGGTGGAGCTTGAAACTCAAGTCCCTCTGCTCAGTATTGTTCATCTCAGTATTGTTCATCTTCCTCTGAAGGATAGGTAGATTTTTTGCCTGTTTGTTTGATCCTCTTTCTGTTTACTTCTGGGATGTTCTGTAGTTGCCCTTGAATTTGTTGTTGTTCAGTCGCACAGTCGATTCTGACCCTTTGCGACCCTAAGGACCATTGCCCTCCAGGCACCTCTGTCCTCCACCATCCTCCTCAACCTGCCCAGCTCTATCTCCATTATGTCTACAATACCATCTAGCCATCTCATTTTGGCTGCCCCCTTCTTCTTTTCCCCTCTACCTTTACCAGCATCAAGGCTTTCTGAAGAGAACCCTCTCTTCTCATTTGATGTCCAAACTACTTTAGTTTCATCTTTATTATTTGACCTTCTAAGGAGCAGTCAGGGTTGATTTCTTCTAAGATTGACCTATTTGTTCTCCTCGCTGTCCATGGGAGTCTCAAAACTCTCCTCCAACACCACATCTCAAAGACATCTATTCTTCTGCGCTCAGGTTTCCTAATGGTCCTGCTCTCACAACATACATTGCCACCGGGAATACCATTGCTTTGACTATACAAATGTTTGTGTGCAACGTGATGTCTACTTTTCACTATGCTCCCCAGGTTTCTCATTGCTTGCCTCCCAAGAATCAGTTGCCTTTTTATTTCATGACTGCAATCTCTATCTGCAGTGATCTTAGATCCTAAGAAAGTAAAATCTGTCACTGCTGCTACTTCTTCCCCATCTATTTTCCAGGGACTGATAGGGCCTGTTGCCATTATCTTGGTTTTCTTGATGTTGAGTCTCAAGCCAGCTTTTGCACTCTCTTCTTTCAACTTAAGCAAGAGCTTCTTTAGGGCTTTCTCACTTTCTGCCATTAGGGTAGCATCATCTGTGTATCTCAAATTGTTGATGTTTCTCCCAGCAATTTTGATCCCAAATTGTGAATAGTGGTAGGTAAAGGTGAACATCACCCTTGCTTGAAAACCAGTAATATCCAACTGTAGGGTGCAGTGCTCATCTCTGTTTATAACCAAAGAGCCAACACTGTCTTTGCAGATGTTTCTGTGGTCATGTAGCAGGCATGACTAGACACCAGAGTGCACAGAACACTATTGCATTCTCACCCAGGTGGTACATATTTACCTACTTGCAATTTCTTGCTTTTGAACTTCTAGGTTGGCAGGAGCTGAGACAGACATGGGAAGCTTACTCTGTTGCACAGCACTCAGGTCTCAAACTGTTGGCCTGCTGACCTTCCAGTCATCAAGTTCAGCATCTTAACCACTAAGCCACTGCAGTCCCTGAATAGTGGTACTGAGCTTATAATGAGAAACACTACCATTTTCTATAAAACAATCAGAGAGCAAAATTTCTTATATGTTTCTATTAGAGTATTTTTGAACCACAATCGGACATACCCCAGGCAACAGCAACTTTGTTGTGCCGGCTAATCTTTCTCACAGTAGGTCAGGCAAAAAGAACTACAGAATGAAATCACCAAATAGTGGCTTTGTTTTGGCAGTTTAAACTCTGACCTAGACATGGAAGGAGAAGAATTAGGGTAACCTACAAATTGATATCTCTAGAGGAAAAAATAATGAAGGTGAGGTTGTCCTTCTGTGGGCACTGGATAAGAAAGCAAGATTCTCTGGAAAAGACAATACAGTTGTACCTCGCTTAAAGAGCATAATGCATTCCACAGGATTGCTCTTTAAGTGAGTTTGTTCTTTAAGTGAAACACTATTGTAAGTGACCAATTGTGGGGGGGATTGTGAACCCCGATTTATTTGTTAAGCGAGTTTTTGGATGGTTTTATTTGTTAAGTGAAGTGAACATTCAGAGAAAATTCTGCTCTTTAAGCGAGTTACTCTTTAAGCGAAGTGCTCTTTATGCAAGGTTTGACTGTAATGCTACCGGTAGGAAGGGCAGAAGGTAGCAGGAAAAGAAGAAGACCAAATGTGAGAAGGATCGCCTCCATAAAGGAACCCACAGGCTTGAGTTTGCAATATCTAAATAGGGCTGCTGAGGAAATGACATTCAGGAGATTTCTTATTCAGAGGGTTGCCATAGATTGACGGAAAGTAACAACAACCATTACCAAACCTTCTTCTTGTTTATCTGCTGTATCCAAATCTGAATATTGGCAATCCTCATGGCGATCAGCCATGAGGACTGTCCTGAGAATATAATGCAGTGGCCTTTCATCTGCCTTCCATATTGCAACATGACACCAGTACCACCGATCTAGGTCCATGAGTCGCTTCTGTTCCTGAGCCCTTTTGGCTTCCTCTTCCAGGAGCAATGAGGGTGGCACGGGCTGGATGAATTGGCATTGGGGGCCAGAGCTGGCCCATGGGCCATAGCTTGGGCACCTCTGGTTTAAGCAGAGAAAATTGCAGCTTAAAATCTATGTCATCCTGTTGCAAAACAGATTGCAAGGCACCTTTTACTTTGCTTCCGGTGGGAGGAACCATGTGACTGGCCTGCTAAACCTCATGACTGGCCCGTTGAACCACGTGTCCAACCTGCAGCCTGAAAAGTTTGGGCCCCCCTGATCAAGATGGATTCAAGTTGGATTTAACCAGCACCCAAACCGTTAATTCTTAGGGTTGTTAAGTTAGCTAATCGCTACCTGACACTGGCATTGAGTTGCTGGCGGTATGGTCTGCTCTATTATCATAGCAGGATAATTTGGCCAGACACCTACCGGTATAACCAAACCAGTATGCAAATTAATAATTAAAAGCTAGGGTGCTAAAAATCAGTGCCTGGAAAAGGTTATTTCTTGGAATAGTAGCCGTGTTAGTCTGTGGTTCAGGCTCATCAGAAAACAAAACAAAATAAAAAACACTGTAGCACTTTAAAGACTAACTGCTATATTTTTATTGTTAGCTTTTGTGGAAAAGGTTACTTTTCTTGATTCTTCGAAGGGCCAGCATTTCCCATCTAGCACAGCTCTGGCCTTGGTGCCGGGAGGAATTATTGGAGAATTCTAGGAGCTACAGTCCAACAATATGAATTTACCTGTGGCTAGCTGTCCCTCCCACCTTGCCAAAACCTGCCAGACATATCTCATGCGAGTCTTCCTCACCAGCCTCCATATTTTTCCAAGCTTCTCCCTCACTTTCCGACCCATCCAGTTACAAGAAGCTACGCTCTTTTTCATGTCAAAAACTGACATGATTGTATAACTCATCTAGTGAGCTTTGTCTGTTTCCATAGTAGGTAAAATTCTCTTATAATGACTCCTAGGTAGACATTGCTGTGACTTTCACCTGTCCTAAGGATCCTCATGATATCATCACAAACTTGTGGAAAGTTCCCCGGGAGGCATAGGGTGAAAACGCTTCTTCTAAATCATTTTTTAATGTGCTGCCTTTGTAATTAGGCCAGTTTTTTGTTTCTCCCAAAGTTTCTTACACAAGATTTTCTAATTGTAGGGTTGTAGGTGGTGCAGGTCAGCAGTTCGAGACCCGAGTGCTGCACACTGGAATGAGCTCCCTTCTCTGTCCCAGCTCCTGCCAACCTATCAGTTCAAGAGCAAGAAATTACAAGTAGGTGACAAACAGGTACTGTTTCGGTGGGAAAGGTAACAGTGTTCCATGCACTCTGATGCAGAAGGTCGGCAGATCAGCAGTTTGAGACCCAGGTACTGTACGATGGAGTGAGCTTCTATCGTCTGGCCCAGCTCCCATCAAACTAGCAAGAAACTGCAAATAGATAAATAGGTACCACTTCAGCAGGAAAGGTAACAACATTCTGTGAATTTCAGTGTCTAGTCATGCCTGCTGTATGACCACAGAAATGTCTGCAGATGTAGACAGTGCTTTTTCTTTGGCTGTGGGAGATAAGCACCTACCTCTAGAGTCAGACACAACTGACTTTAGAGGAAGGGAGACCCTTAGGGTTGTGGGGAGAATGGATTGAGCCCCACCAGTTTCTTAGCTGGGGCCTATAAGAAGCAAGGGGAGAGTTTTTCCGTCAGGCATTTTACTTTAGTCTTTCCTCTTCCACCATTTCCTGAAAAACAAGGCTTGGGGGAAGAAAAATAACAGAGGCACGTAACATTTTCCCATTAGCAGAGCAAGCAAGGAGAAATAATGGACTGGGGGAGGGGAGCGGGATGGTAATCAGAGATCTGCGTAGTCTTCAGAGAAAGGAAACCGCTTGGGCGGCTGCTCTGCCATAAATTGCCTCGGCGAGGGCAAGTTATTAAAGCGACTGCATTAAAGTCATAATTCAGCAGGTCGGCAGTGAGCAGGCTCTGCAGTCTCTCCTCCATCATCCCTCCCAAACGCATTTTCTAAGAGGACTAAACCCCAGTGGCCTGAATCAGCTCTTACTGCTGCACTTAATGACTTCTCCCCTCCCGCTGAAAGGGATTGGAAAAGTGGGGGGAGAGCGAGCCAGTCTGGAGATGACATCATCCATGCTCACAAAGGGATGGCGGGGCCTGAACCTGGCCCAGCTGATGGGGGTGTGAGGGGAGGAAGGAAGGAAGGAAGGAATCTCCCTTCCTTCATTGACTTTCCCTGCTCAAAGCAAGAACAAAATCTGTGATCCACTAGAGCAGGGGTTCTAAACCTACAGCCCGGGGGCCGGATGCAGCCTGCAACAGCATCTCATGTGGCACACCACTACCTCCATCACACCAGGAAGTGCCATGTGTGGCAGACAGAGCAAAATGGCTGTCTGCCCCCCCCCTGAAGCTGTCTGAGAGAGCATGACCCGGCCTGTTTATATGTCTGTTTACAGTCAAAGAGCCAGTGCTTTCTGCATCTGCAGACATTTCTGTGTTCATGAGGCATGCATAACTAGACACCGGAGTGTACGGAACACTGTTACCTTTCCTGCTGTTTATCCACGTACAAGTTCTTGCTTTCAAACTGCTAGATTGGCAGGAGCTGGGACAGGTGACTGGACCTCCCTCCATCACTTAGTTCTTGGGTCTTGAACTGCTGACCTGCCAACCCTCTGATCCTCAAGCTCGGTGTCTTAACCTCTAATCCATCATGGTTCCTAAATTAGCAGACTACAGCATGCTAATATTAAGGTTGTAGTTGTTAAAAAAGAATGACTATTTCAAAGAAGTATGATTGGTTAAAAATAAGGGGGGGGGCTCAGACTTAGAAAATCAATTTTAGACATAATGCACGAAAAAGAGCCTTGTGCAGGTTTACAGAATCCCTTGAAATTGTCTTCTGTGGAAGAAACAGGAAGTGAGTTTAGAAATGCAAGGAGAAAGGAAGTGTTCCAGGGCTGTAGCCAGGATTCTAGAGGGGTGTGTGTTTTCAGGAGGGGCAACAATGTCACACTCACATATATAACATTGGCATCACTGGCTGGGTGGTTGTTGTTGTTAGATAGCCCCCACCCCCCCGGCTACAGCTCTGAAGTCTACCAATCTACATATAGATTTAGAAAAGAGAAGAAATATATCCAGTTCCTGAGTTGTCTGCCTATCGCATATGCATGCACACGCAAACATCTGTCTGCCATCAGAGATTTAACTGAAACCATATAAGATCTAATTCAGGACTAAAATATGTGGGCCTTCGAATTTTGTTGGACTACAACTCCCATCAGCCCTGGCCAGAGTAATGAGGGTCTATGTGAGTTATAGTACAACAACATCTGGAGGGCCATCAACTTGCCCATCCATGATCTATTTAGTTTCACCATGGTTTCTGTTGTGCTTTCCATCCAGGTGTACTTTCTCCCAGTGTTCTTCCACTTTGTATCTGTAGTTCTTTCTGGGCTCACAGAGTATCTGTGTGATCACACAGGAAAATGGATTGCAATTTAGGCCATTTTTTGAGCAGCCTGCTGCAATCTATTCTTTAGCAATCACACAATGTACAAAGAAACGTGCTCTAGCCTGATTCTGGTCTGTTCTAATTTGCTGTATCTTGCAGCACATCTAGTCAAACACTGGATTCAATAGGATTTCCCCCCATGAATGTGTGTTGTTCTGGTGTAATGAAATCCATAGGTGAGTGAAATTGTTGCTGGTGTTCACAAAGCAGTCTTCTGAGCTTTGGTAAGCGATGTTCAAAACAATCAGATATATAACATCAGATATGTGGTACAAAGATGTACATTCAAGCTTTACTAGAATTGAGTCAAAAATAGAAAAGGGCAGACACTGGGTGAAAGAGAGATCCATTTTAAAGATCTTCCTAAAGAAGATCATTTTAAATATGTTCTTTATATACCCAGTATATTGTTGCAGAGACCATGGCTAATATTTGTATATGTGTAGGAAAGCTATAAATGTGGTAGAAAATTCTCTCTGGAGTTTCTGTGATTTTCTTGTAAAACAGCCCTCTTTTGCAAAGTCTGCTTCTGCCTTGTTTCAGGTGGTGCCTGGCCATGTTACAAAGCCATTCCTGTTTTCTTTGTCTTCCACTGAGCATTGCAGGTGTGTCTGCAGTGTGACAGGGAGATTCTGTTTCCAGTGCTTGCACAAGATAGCCATAAATTGCTGAATTATTCCTTTGCTGCTTGACAAATATTTTCTTTTGTGTGCTGCAAGGGCAAACAGAATGTTTCATTGCCTGCAGGGGTTTATTCCTCTGCTGAGAAATGAACGTAGGCCTTGACATCCCGGGAGACCCAAATCCGCTGTGAATGAAATCTTCTGAAGAAATAATGTCTGAGCAAATTTCCTATAGCGCTGCTTCCTGCCACTGTGACGCAGCCTTTGTTTGGATAGATTAATCTAGAGGGCAGACAGGCATGTAAGACTTATGATCTATTCCATATCTGCCCTTCCTGCAGAGCAGGTGTAATAATCTGAACTCATGTTGAAGGGAGGGGCTTGGATAAATACATATCTTAAGAATGAAGAAGAGATATCTGTTATTAATTATTATTTAAAAGCATTTGTTAACCCCCCTTTTTTTCTTTTCTTTTCTTTTTCTTTCTTTTTTTTTTGCCCTCCAGGGATCCCAAAGCCATGCATAATAAAACAGGACAGTTTTGGCCATCCTCTAGCTAGTAACTCCAACAAAGATTGAGCCAGCTTGATTTCCTCTAGGAAAAAGTCACATCCCTGAGAGTATTTTTCTGTAGGTAGATAGTCTGACCAGGTTATCAGTGATGGAGAACCTTTTAGAGACTAAGTGCCCAAACTGCAACCCCAAACCCACTTATTTATCGCAAAGTGCCAACACAGCAACAGGAGAGGAAGGAAACTCTCCCATTGGGCTGCTGGGCAGATGGGAGGAGCAAACTCTGTGCTGTGGGAGGGAGGGAGTACTCCCATTGGGCTGCTGGGCAGAGGGGCAGGACACTCTGTGCTGGGGTGACTGCATGGGTGCCCACAGACAGGGCTCCGAGTGCCACCTCCGGCACACGTGTCATAGATCTGTCACCACTGGAGCAGACCATACTGCCAGCAAATCAACACCAAGTGTCAGGTGGCAGCTAACTAACCTGACAACCCTGAGGACTAACAGCTTGGCTACTGCAGTCCACAGGGAAGGGTGATGATCCCCCAGTGGAATAAATCCCACTTGAATCCATCTTGATGGAGGGCAGCAGCTTCATCAATCCTGGCTTGGGGCTGATGAGGACTTTGCGTGCCAAAAGGGCTCAAGACCAGAAAGGGACTCGTGGAGCTGGATCAGTGGTGGTATGGATATCATGCTGTGGTGTGGAAGGGACATGAAAGGCCACTACATTATATTCCCAGGATAGTCTTCATGGCTGATCGCCATGAGGGTCGGCAATATTCAGTTTCCGATATGGCAGAACAAGAAAAAGAAGACTGAGAGGGAAATGGTATTAAAACAAAGATCTAATAGTTACATGTCCTGCTACATAAATGTGCAAGAACTATTAAACAACTACAGTTGCTATCGTGTTCATCATGCTATCTACATGATGAACATGTAGCAAATCTCCAGCTAGACTGGGCAGGTTGGATCTGAATAGTCACATTATAACTAACAAATATATTTATCCAGATAGGGAACGTTGAATGCTTAGTTCTTCAATGCCTATCACTTCTGCTTTTAAACCAAGTGAGTAGAGTTCATGTGTGTGTGTGCGTGTGTGTATACATCCATCACTTGTTCATAGTTCTGAAAGTGCAACTCAGCACTACAACAATATAAAGCTTGCTTTAAAGTAGAATGTTCATATCAAAAGTGCCGCCGCCGCCCCCTCCCGCCTCCGCAATATTTCCCACATCAATGAGTGTTTGAGGCGCAATATAGGCAACTGTGGTTAGGTAGAGTGTGCATGACAATGCCCTATAATAGCCCAGTCCCAGTATACATACATACATACTTGGGTGTCGTTTCTATTAGGTTCAGTCAGGCTCACTTCTGGGTAGAGGTGAATAGGGTGCCATTGTTACACAAATGACTGGAAAATTTGTTCCTTGAATGGAAAGAAAAGAAAATCCACTTCGGCCTCCTCTTTAGACCCAGCAGTCTGGAAATAAGTTTTGAAATTAGAAAAGTAGTTCAAAAGCCTGCTTCTTGCAGACTGGCGCCGGAACAGCATTTCTCTCTCACCTTCTTCAGTGATAGGAGTAGACAATCAGCCATAAAAGCTTCACTGAGTCTCAGCCCTGCCGCATAGTCAATTTTTCCCCAGCCTGCCTGATATTCTAGGCATATCCCTGTGGCAGTAAAATGAGCATCACTTCCCGGCCGTGACAGCAGAAGGAATCTAGAGCAGCTAAAAATATAGCCCTGGCTGCTGCCTAAGAAGCTTCTCACGCAACAGCCTTTTGCCTGTGACCTCCATGCCCCCATCTCCCTTGTGCTCCTTGCAGGCAGCAAAAGCAACTTGTGAACAACTTCATCTTGAAGCAAAGGGTGTGAAGGCACAGAGTGCATTTCTACACTGTAGTATTACAAAATGTGACACACCCAGCCTGGCATGGATTTGTCTCCATATCTATACCTAAGGGATGTTAAGCTGTGGAAATGAAGCAAGCTTGACCACCTAACAGTCTCCTCTATGTCCTCCTGTGAAAACATCCAGATGAAATCCTCTCAGGTTTGTCTGTGTTTTCTCTGAACGTAGATACTGCATTTCTTAATAGCTAGTCACAGGCGTATGTGATAGGGCAGTGGTGGTGGACCTATGGCACATGTGCCAGAGGGGGCACTCGGAGCCCTCTCTGTGGGGAAGTGCACCATTGCTCCAGCACAGAGTACACTCTGCCCAGCAGCCCAATGGGAGTGCTTCCTCCTTTCCCCCAGCACAGAGATTCCCCCACCCCTCTGTTTGAGCACTTGGTCTCTAAAAGTTTTGCCATCTCTGTGATAGGGTATAGTGGGGTACACAGAATGAGCCTCCTTGAAGAATGTGGTATTTTTGTACAATCAGGTGTACCCCAGCCAACAGCACCCTTGTTGTGCCAGCGAATCTTTCTCACACTAGGTCAGGCAAAAGGAACTACAGAATAAATTTGCCAAAATGTGGCTTTATTTTGGCAGTTTAAAGTCTGACCTAGACCTGAAAGAAGAACGTTAGAGTATAGTATTCAAAAGATGAGGTTTTTAGAAGAATCAGGTGGGGCCGCAGGCAAAGTCTTTTGTAGTAAGCTATGAGTCTGTCACCCTTTTAATTTTTTGCATTTCCCTATGATGATATTAGCTCATGTGTAGTGTAAGAAACTGAAGCCAGAGATAGGAAGCATTCCCTTTTTGTTTTGGACCGTAACTTCCAGAACACGTTTGCCATACAGGGTGAAGGTATTCTGGCAGATGTTGCCCAAAAGAATGCTTCCCGTTTTTAGTTAAAAGTGTCACTAAGTCTAAGTACATAGTGATTCAGAGCACTGAATCAAAAAAACCTACAGTCCTTCTGGTTAGGATGGCCATTTAACGCAGGTATTTTGGGAATGATGGAAGCATCACTGATGAAATCCCTACAGGAATATATATATATATATCTGGCATTTTGAGTACATTTAGATTGGAACACTTCACCAATCACCATCACCTCTTTCCTTAAGACTGCAGAGGAAAACCTTCTTCTTGCATTTAGGCCAGGGGTGCCCAAACTTTTTCCACGCTCCTGGAAGTGGGCATGTCTGCAAACGCATGTCAGGAACCACTCCTAGAAGTGGTTCTGGATGTCTCTGTGCATGCACAAATGCATCCCTGCCACTCCTAGAAGTGGTTTCACCACACCCAGAAATTGTTTTGCCGAATCCCGGAAGTGGTTCTGGACATCTCTGTACATGTGCAAATGCATCCCCACAACTCCTGGAAGTGGTTCAGGACACACATGCACATTGGTGGGGGTGTCCCTCATCCAATTCCAGGAGTGGTGAGGGCATCAAAGGGGGATGAATTGACTGGTGGCCTGATACAGCCTGTAGGCCGAAGTTTGGCCAATTCTGACTTAGACTCTACATGTGAGCAAGAAACCAGATTTTCTTGTCATGTCAACTCATGTGCAGAATCTATATACTGTACAAGTAAGAATCTTTTTTTTTCAGAGTAATGAAAGATATCACAGTATGAAGAAAGTGATGGCAGAGGAGGAGGGGCCAGATGCTTCCCTCTGAATGCCAGTCTTTGAAACACCTCAGTAATAACATAACAATAATAACAAAGACAAAAAGGGACAGAGATTTACCTACAATGTATTTCTACTAATTTTATACATAGATGCACATTTAGAAACAGCTGGTATAATTTTAATGGGAATTTAATGCATGTCACCCTAACGAGGAAGATGTATGTGCTTCCTTATTCTGCTCCCCAGCTTGTTCTCTGCGTATGGACAGTGGCAAGGCTTTCTTTGCTCTTTTTGAATGGCAGCTCTTTAAATAAAGGACAACATAAAAGAGAGACCTGCTTTTAACAGTTTTTCAGATATTCTCCTATCTAGCGAACTAAGAAGTGAGAAGTATAAGCAGGGAAGCTCACAGTAGCAATTCTTTTCAGGGGCTTAGGAATGCTGGCAGACTTCCAAGATTGCCAGATGTGGGCCTTGCATACCTCCAGGATATGCTTCCTGCCTCTGTCACGAACATACCCTAGCTTTTCACCCTATAAAGGCTGGGCACTCCAGAGTTGCGGATGGCACGAAAAATACAGAAGTCCCTTTAAAAAAAAGAGCAGATGTGCATGCCAAGCTTCTTTGTTAAAAATAAGTTTCAAAATGGAGGGAAGAGGTTGAAATCAGAAGTGTAGGTTTCCGATTCCATGTCTAAGGGAGTTGATTGGAATGTCTTTTCCAATCTTGTTAGACAAAGGGTTGCCAGTTTATATACCGTAAACTAGTTTATGTTTGGTGGTTTGGCCAGGTTATCCTGCTATGGTAATAGAGTAGACCATACAGCCAGCGACTCAATGCCATCGTCAGGTAACAGTTAATTAACTTGACAACCCTGAGGAGTAATGGCTTTGGATATCAAAGTCCACAGGGAAGGGTGATGGTCCCCAAGTGGATTAAATCCCACTTGAATTCATCTTGATGGAGGGCAGCAGCTTCATCAATACTGAGCTGGGGCTGAGGAGGACTTTATGTGCCAAAAGGGCTCAGGACCAGAAAGTGACTCGCAGAACTGGATCAGTGGTACAGGCGTCACACTGTGATGCAGAAGGCAAATGGAAGGCCAGTGCATTATGTTGTTCCCAGGACAGTCCTCATGGCTAATTACCATGATGATAGCCAATATTCAGAACTGGATACGGCACAAAGAGAAGACGTTTATGCTCCACCACCACCACCACCACCACTCCTTGCTTTCAGATTATGTACAAAGCCCACCTTCTTTCTTCCTACTTGTGTCTCTGTGTTCTCTTTCTGGAATGCCAAGCACTGCAGGGATTCCAAAGCATGTTCTAATGCTTTCGCCAGGTTTGCACTGAGCTGTGTTGGAACATTGCCCCCCACCCAGTCTGACATGAAGGGAGCGAGTGTCCTAGCAACCTCCAACATTCCTCTCTGACTGTTCAGAGTCTTCAACAGGAAAATTGGTAGCAGAGGCCTAAGCTGCCTCATAACTGTTTCAACTGAAGAATCCCTTAGGAAAATCTATACGTAAAATAACATTTTACTTTAACCACATCTCTGAATTCCAGGCTTTGGGTTCCGTATGCCCTCTTTCTTTAAAATGAAAAGTACCTTCAGGGATCCCCAATTCAGAAAGACTTTCAGAAAGTGATGGTGGGGGAGGGGGAGAGGTTAAAGACTCAACCACTGCAACTTCACAGGGGTCTTTGTGGTTGCTTCTTTTTTAAAAAAAACAAATGTTTTACTGTTTTTAAATACAAAACCCCATTCAGACACATTAAAAAAACAGACAAATCCTTGGGAGGTTTGACATAAAATTGCATTTTTGAATGCTCCAGATAAATGTTTCAGACAGAGATACCTTTTTAAGACTATTCTAGTCCAATCCTATTTCTTCATCTTCTGTGCTTAAGTATGGTCATTCTGGTTATGTAGGGAGGCCCACTAGAATGTTTTTCTAACACACACGCACCCAATTTTAGGTGTCATTACTGGGTTTACAGAAAGAGCCTCTCCAAAGATTGTGGTATTTTTGAACCACAATCAGACGTATCCTGGGCAACAGCAATCTTGTGCTGACCAATCTTTCTCATGGCAGCACTGTGGTGGCTTAGTGGTTAGACGCTGAGCTTGAAGACTGAAAGTTTGGGGTTCTGTATTCGATTGCTGCATGTCTTGGAGACATGAAAGGAGCCTCATGCAGGTGTCCCTGCGTGGAGTTTCTCCAGCAAAAATCCTTTCAACCCAGAGTAATTTCTGACATGAAATTTATTTTTTATCTTTCTCACACCAGGTCAGGCGAAAGGAACTGCAGAATAAATTCACCTTTTTGCAGTTTCATGTCTGGCTTAAACACAGAAGAAGTGTCATCACATCTTGAGTTTTTTCCCTAAGTCTGACAATACCTCATTTTATATTTGAATTGCACAATTTTTCTTATGTAAAATTTTGTTCTGGAACATAACTTTATTTCGAGCATATAGAATCATGTAGCTCAATCTAAGGAATCCAGAATTCTTTTTTTCTTTTAATTTTTAAACAACTGATACTGTATATGCTGTTCAACAGTACAGTATTTGATACCTGACATGCAATTGCATGTTGTTTTCTCTTTGACAAGAGACATGCAGTGGCAATTAGTATAGTATCTGTCAGTCTCTTATCTTTATATTTGAGACATAAACCAAAATTTTAGTATTTGACACTGCCAGCCTATGAGATCTCATACCTGAAATACGTCAACGTTTAAAACAGGAGTTCTCAAACTTTTTAAGCCAGGGGGCAGGTCACACTCCCTTAGACAGCTTTGGGAGCCGGATAGCCATTTTGCCCTTCTTCCACCACATGGCATTTCTTGATGTGGTGGAGGCAGTGGGGGGCACATGAAATTGTGTCTCAGGCCGCATCTGGCCCATGGGCTGCAGGTTGAGAATCCCTGGTTTAAAGTGATAAAAATGTTACATGTTCAATGTTTTAAGAGAGCACATTCAGAAAACACATTTGAATGTTGCATTAAAGCTTTTTGTTCAGAAATATGTCTTAGTGACAAAAAGTCAATTCTGAATATTTGCAAATATTCATTTCAGTTCTCCTTAGCTGGAAGGAAAGAAAGGCCAGGCTCCTTTTGGCCTAGAATGTCAGAAGACAGACAGGTGGTCTTTTGGTTGTCGTTTGAGGGCAATCATTTCTTGTTTGGCTTTGCTGCACAGTGAAACATCCCAAAGGCCTTTGCTATTAACATACACTCAAAATCTCTGGGATGCTGCAGCCGTGATTGGATTATTTATGGCTTCCCTCTTACATTACCATCTCGAAAACATCACACAAAAGGGGGGACGTAATGAAATCTCCACCTCTCTAGCCAGCTCCCTGTAATCTGGAATGGCATTTCCAGGAGCTATTTTCATGAAACCAAAGAGTCTAAGAAACAAAGGCACATCTTTCCTTCCCTCAGACTGCAGTAAGCCTCACAGAAAGTCACAAAGAGACTCTCATACATATTCCGGCTTTCACTATATGCTTTATCATTCACTCTGCCTTATCCATTCACTTAATTTCATTCTTTCTTGTTCATATTTTATGCTCAAATCCAAATTCATTGCCCTAAAATATCTTTCTTTAACCTACGTATAAATCTGAAGTAATTTCATTCACTGTGTCTGGGTATAATATCTTACAGAAGCAAATATTAACTGTCTCATTCGTATACACATCAGCACAATTATTTAAAGCTTCATCCTCCCTCCCTCCCAGTTCCTTTCTTATCTATTTATCATATAAGACTTAAGTTATCAGTCCTTTCTTTCTTTCTTTCTTTCTTTCTTTCTTTCTTTCTTTCTTTCTTTCTTTCTTTCTTTCTTTCTTTCTTTCTTTCTTTCTTTCTCATTGTCAATAAAAACCACTTTAGCATTCATTATCAGTTTAATTTCCTACTAAGCTTTTCTTGCCTCATTTTCATTAGAGGGTGTGTTTACAGACATTTCACCATCTCTTTAAAAATATCTTTTGCAATCTAGTTTTCTGGATACATGTCTGCCTCCTAATGGAAAAAAAAGTGAAGATGTGTATATGAAACTGAGATCAGAAAAGAGTGTGAATGCTATATAGGAGATGAGGTTTGTAACACTCCATAGCTGGGGATCTCTCAATGTCTGTACATATTAATTTGTAAGTACAGTAAAACCTCGGATAACACTAAAACCTGGTTCCACAAGTCTTGGTGTTATCTGATTTTTAGTGTTATCCGATGCATGTTAAAATCCTATGGGATCCATAGAGATACATTGTAACCACACAGGCTTTAGCGGTTGTTATCCGATGCATCCCATAGGATCTTAATGTTATCCGATGCAATTCTTCCCCCCAGATTGCTTAATGTTATGCGATTTTAGTGTTATTCGATACTAATGTTATCTGAGGTATTACTGTACTGTATTATAAATATTAAATACTTCATTTTATGTATTAGTTATATGTTTTTGTCTTTCCTCCAATATAGCAGACAATCATCTGACAATATACACCAATATAGAAGATATACTTGTTTATTTAATTACTATATGCATATATTATCCAAACGGCAAATGTCCTCAGGATGGTTTACATTAAAACAATAAATGAAACAACATTAAAAAGGTTGCCGACTTGAATATCCGTGTGGATACTTGATATCAAGATGTTAATAAGCCAGCAATAAAACTGATAATAAAAGCAACAAATTAAAGACCACATTCCTGTTGAAAGAGGAAGCTTTCAGCCTAGTGTCTAAATGTACTTTAGGAACATAGTATTTGGATTTCTTTGAGAGGGATATACCAGAGATGAAAGGGAATATGGAAAAGATTCCCCAGAGCTTGGCAAAGGCACAGTGGAGAAGCGCAAAACAAAAGATTACAATGTTTAGAAAAATGGCAGAGGAAAGAAACAGCATCTCCCAAATCATACATGAATGCAAGTAGATTTTTGTCCCATGCCTACGTACTTACTTATTTATTCATCCATTCATTCCATTTCTGTCCTGCAAAACAGCTGAAGTCTCCAAGGTTGTTCACAAAAGAGAACTGAAACCATCAAATATAGAAACATAACACAGCATAAAAATCAGGGATTCAAAGAATGTAATTGTAAGATAAAAACAAAGTAAAATAAACACCAATGCTATAAAAAAAGAACACAAGTTTGAAAAACTCAAATGCTAAAAATTCAAATGATTCTCTTATGTTTGAGAATTTCACATGAGGTGCTATCAGCTCCAAAACACTTGTTTCAAGGGGTGTTTTTTTTTTGGGGGGGGGTTGTTTTTTTGTGTTGTATTTTGTTGTTGTTGTTGTAGAAGAAGAAGAAGAAGAAACTGGATCATCCAAACTGGCTGCATACTCTTGAGTCATCTAACCCTGCATTGTCAACCATATTGGGTTATCACTGGGCCAGTGGCAGCTTCTCTCTGAGGCAGGATTCTTTCCTACTCTAGAAAGAGACATCATGAGATACATAGGAACAAAGGGGGCTGAGTCATATCAAATTGAGCCATTGCTGCATCTAGCCCAAGACTGCTAACTATGACTAGCAGTCACTCTTTAGCTCCAGCCAGCATGTCCAATGTTGAGGAATTATGTGAGGTTTATGCAATTGTGAATGCTATGCTTTAAGTCCACCATTAGTACAAAGAAAATGGAGCATGAAAGAAGTCCCTTTTCTCCCAAACACCCTATTGTGGGATATCCATAAGTAACCCCAAATGTTCTGCTCCTGGAGATGGAATAGCAAACAGCTTACACCAACACCCAACACCAATACCTCAAATCAGGGCACGTTGTCTCTTAGACCAGCCAACTTACTCTGACCCAAGAGGCAGGAAATGTCAAATGCTCTTGTCCTTTTCTTGCCTGTTAAAAAGCATTTGTAACAAACAGAACAGACAGCAGTTAGTTACTTTTTTCATGACACTCCAAATACTGTAAAAAAAATTGTCAGAAATTATTCTGGGTTGAAAGGATTTTTGCTGGAGAAACTCCACTTAGGGGATCTCTGATTGAGGCTCCTTTCATGTCCCAAGACCTGGGTTAGAGATGGGTGCTCAAACTGTCATGCAGTACCCGGGTCTCAAACTGCCGACTTGCCAGCCTTCCAGCTAACAAGGCGAGCTTCTTAACCACTGAGCCACTACAGCCCCATATGACACTCCAAAAAATGTTCCTGAGGTGACTTTGTCACCAAACCTAATAAAAGGCCCAACCCTTGAGTTGTTTTGACAACAACTATATCTTGTGCAACAACTTGGTGCCCACTATCTTGCATTTCCTATACCTAGCAACAAAGCAATCTTTAACATCTGAAGAAAAGAAAAGAAAGCAGCCAAATATATGTGTGACTTGCCATTCAAAACAGCATGAGGAATTAGTGAAGATTTCACCTCAACTTGTTCCCAATTAGCACTCCGCTCCACATTTCACACACTTCTGCCAGTCACACAAAAGTTACTGCCTCATTAAAGAGTTCCAAATCCTCCTGTGATTAGTCTGGATAAACTCTTTCATCCTTTTATTGTCCCAGCCCCCCACTTTTTCATTACTAGGACCTTAAAAAATAAATTAAGTCAATTTCAGGCCAAAGCATCCATTCATTAAAATTGCCCCACAATTTCCTTTTCACGGCTGTACCACATTCCCCTTTGAAATCTGTTCTGTTTTTAGTTTGGTGTCTTCAGAGTAATGAACTAGTCAGAGTCAAAAGTCTACACACAAGCAGCCATTTTGCCATCACAAATTTCAGCAACAAGAAAAATAGTGACTGGGGGCTGTTGTTAAGAACGTTGGAAATCTTTTAATGTATACATTATTATTAGCCAAAATGCCATTATGCATACTTTTGTGCATATTTCTCCAACTTTAAACATTTTAGGCAATTATTGTGAAGCAGGAATAAAGCATTTCAGAATATAAACACATCTCTGTTCCTTCATTAAATCACAAAACTCCATCTTGTGTTCAGTTTACTGGGAATGGAGGTGATAGAGAAATAATTGTTTTCCTGGCAACTAGCTTAGTTATCATCCGTTTAAAAAAAATAAAAGGGGCCTCTGAGTTGCCAATCAAGGGTGAGAGAAGGGATCTCACTCTGGGGAAAATCTTCATATTTTCACAGTGGGGGGAAACACAGCATTAAATTATGTTCCATATATCTGAGTCGGAGAGCTGAAGTCAATGGAAACACTGTCAGCCATGAATTGGCACAAGGGCTGACATGTTTTCTTTTCTCTTTGACACATGTTCTCATTACCATCTTTCTGGTATGGAAGGAAAAGGTAGAAGGGCATTACTTAAACAAAGCCTTATTTATCCCAAAGAAAATTTGTTTAATGTAGGGAGGATTTCTTGCAGGCATGACACAGAATATGTTATCGATAGATAACTTTAGAAAGTACCATAAACTGCTTGTGAAATGAATACCATAGCTTGGATTTGGTCTTGCAGGATGGGTGTCAAGATTTCTCTTGTCCATACACCCCAAATGAAGTTTATTTCAGTAGGTAGTAATGAGCCATTTAATGTTTTAACCAATTTTTTTAATTACGATGGGTGAAAATGTAGTTCTGAACACTTTTAAAAGCAATAGCAATTAGCAATAGCAATTACACTTGTATACCACCCCATAGCACTTGGTTCACTCTCTGGGCAGTTCACAAATTAATTAGCATTTTGTTCCCAACTTCCTGGGTACTCACTTTACTGACCTCTGGAGGATGGAAGGCTGAGTCAACTTTGATTCCTAGTCAGGATCAAACTCACATCAATTTAGCTGCAGTACAGAAGTTTAACCACTTCACCACCAGGTCTCTGGAAAAATCAGATTTTTCCAGCATTCTTGCTGCAGTGCTGTTTTTTTGTGGCATTGAAAACTCTGCCTTGCTGTCTCCTATCCTGAGCCTTCTTTTAAAGGAAAGAAGAGTTGGGTGGTGTGTGCGCACGCATGCATGTACACACATGATGTTGGGTTACACCAGCATGGCTATGTAACAGGAATTCAGCCCATATAAAGGAGATACAGTACTGAGAAGACCAAAAAGTGGCTACGGATTGACCAAAAAGGCATTGACAATGGACCCACCGACTGACAGTGTTATCCTCAGTGAACACAAACAGTTTCCCGCACTCTTCAATTGCTGAGAATGTGGGGATGGTACCATATGCATTACTGCTTAGTTCATTTAGGAATTAATTGGGTTTGTATAGATGCTCCATTGGTTTGCTTTCTCGTCTGAGCTTTGAGTGATTATGTTTCAGTAGTTTTAGCACAGTAATCAACACAAACATCATTCATGTCTTCTCCACCATCCACCCACCTCACCTTTCTTCTCTCTTGGGGTTTTAGGATTTCCTTCTTTTGCCATTTGCTTTAACTGAGGGTGGGACTGCAGTGGCTCAAGTGGTCAAGACTCTGATTGGAAGGCAGCAAGTCAGCAGTTCGATACCTGAGTACTGCACGACAGAATGAGCTCCTATCTTTGTCCCAGCTCCTGCCAACTTAGCAGTTTGAAAGCAAGAAATTGCAAGTAGATAAATAGGAACTACTTCAGTGGGAAGGTAAACAGCTTTCTGTGCACTCTGGTGTCTAGTCATGCCTGCCATATGTCCACAGAAACGTCTGCAGACGCAGACAGCGCTGGCTGTCGGATATGACTGGCTTTCGAGCAAGGCAAGGGTGACCTTTACATTTAACATGAGGGTGCACTGCACAGTGATTTAAAAAAAAATGCAGCCGGATCCCCTTTGAAGTCACACCCAGGGAGCTGGGTTTCCACGTGTGATTAGTCAACCACATGGAAGCTGGCAGTGAGAGACAAGAAAATCATCAGCAGTCAGTCTTGAAAAGCTGCATTCAAAGTTCTGACCCTATTTCCATCACCTTTTACTTTTGCATCTTGCCTGTCCTTTACAATTTTAAGTGTTTCCTCTGTCATCTATTTTCTTTTCCTTTTGCTACAAAAATTGTCTTTTTGCATTCCAGTCACCTGTTATTAAACTTGTTAAAAGTGTCTTGTTTTTGTATGTGATCAATTTCCTTCTGGATGCTTGCTTAAAAACTGTCAACTTCATCTTCTTCAGCAGCAGCAGTTGAGGCACAGACATAAAGGATGATAATGTTGGTAGAGTTCCCCCAAAGTCGGATTCATATTATTCAGTCAGATGTCACATTGTAGCCCCTAAACCAGGGATTCTCAACCTGTGGCCCATGGGCGAGATGAGGCCCATGTCACAATTTCATGTGCCCCCCCCCACTGCCTCCACCACACCTGAAAGTGCCATGTGGTGGAGAAAGGACAACACGGTCGTTCGGCCCCCAAAGTGTTTGAAGGAGCATGACTTGGCCTCCATCTTAAAAAGGTTGAGAACACCTTCTCTAAATGCCTGTGCTGCATCTTGCCTCAGTATTAGTACCACTCCAGGGAGAAAGGGGAAGCAGGAAGCAACGGTTCTAAGCAGAACAGACTTTGCACCCTTTGTTCACTGATTAATCAGCACTTCACTGAGTAACTTTGCTGAATCATGGGAAATTCATTACTTCAAGGGCAGCCATCTGAACCCAGCCAAGGAACATATGGAAGTCTCAGTATAAAATACTGGTCAACATGAATCATATCCCAGCACAGAAAGATACACAGAAAGAGCCTTTTCAAAGACTGTGGTATTTTAAAACCAAACTTGTGTTGCCAGCTAATCTTTCTCACACTAGGTCAGGCAAAGGGAACTGCAGAATGAACCCACCCAAAGGTGGCCTGGACATAGAAGAAGAAGACTATCCCAGCAAGTCTTCCTAGCACTGTTAAGCATGTGAGAAGCTGCTCTTAGTGATCCTGGGCTGCCTTTTTCATATCATCCTTTGTTTAATCACCCTGGAGGTAGGTAACACTTATAACTGATTCACTCCTGCTGCTAGATTTTTTAACATAATAACAGGCTTCTCAGCCAAACACAGGAGTCTGAAAGTCTGCATGCCATGAGCTCATCAAAGGGAAAATGGGGAAGGTGGGTTGGTACCTTGTCTGCTCCTGGGACCTCAAGAGAGATGTAAGTTAATGAATTCAGGAAGTAAATATGTCTGTGGAAGGGAAATCCCCAATATTTTGCAGCTTTAGCTGCTGCAGCAAATGTCAGCATGTTATTTTTGTACACAAGGCAGAAAAATCCCACATGAACCTCTCTTTATTCCTGTCAGTCAAAGTTTATTTATTTATTTATTTATTTATTATTTCAAATTTATATACTGCTGGCCAACTCGAGCAAGCGACTCTGGGTGGCATAACAACTAACAATATAAAATAATCCAATCCTAAAAACACTAAAAATTTATCCCCCACCGATCAATTTAAAAAAATCACAGTTAAAAGGGCAGCTAAAAAGCAACTAAAAAAGCTGAGAGACCTGCACTATTTGAGCCAGCAAGGGGCGGGGGTCACCACACCACCAGTGCCCCACATCTGCTTTGCCAGTCAGGTTTTTAGTTCTTTCCTGAAGGGCAGCAGCTCCACCTGGAGGTGCAATTTGGTTGGTAAGAGGTTCCATAGGGCTGGAGCGGACACTGAAAAGGCCCTCCTTCTTGTGCTAGATAGTCAGGCCTCTCTAGCTGATGGTATCTTCAGAGAGCCTCTCCCGTCCGCTCTGGTGTTCTTAGAGTGACGCAGTCTCTTAGGTATTCTGGCCCACTACCATGTAGGGCTTTAAAGGTGATAACCAGCACCTTGAATTGCACCCGGAGGCAAACCGGCAACCAGTGCAGCTTCCGAAGCAGTGGCAAGGCACAGACATACTGCCCCCACCCCATCACCACCTGGGCAGCCACATTCTGGACCAGTTGCAGCCTCCAAATGGTCATCAAGGGCAGCCCCATGTAGAGCGCATTACAGTAGTCTAGTCTGGAGGTGACCAGAGCATGTGTGACCATGAGCAAGGAGTCCTAGTCTAGGAGCGGGTGCAACTGGCGAATAACACAAAGTTGTGCAAAAGCCCTCCTGGCCATGGCTGCCACCTGCTCTTCGAGCAATAGTCGCAAGTCCAGGAGGACCCCCAAGTCACACACCGAACCGGTAGCAACAATCCTGGGTGGTTCTCGGGGGGGGGGGAGTAACCACCCGGGATTGGGGTTTTTTTTTTTTTTTTTTTTGAGGCATCCAGTTAAAACACCTCACTGACAAAAACTTTTTTAAAAAGTTCAGAGCCAAAATGGCTCCCGGGTATTGCGCATGCGTCAAACCTTTATTTGATGCATGCGCAGTTCAATTTTTTGCTGCACATGCGTCAATTGGAAGTTTGACGCATACACAGTTCCCGGCAACCATTTTGGCTGCCGGGAAAGGAAGGGCGCAGGGCAGTGATGGGATGTCACCGGTTCTAGACGGATCTCTGGAACCGGTAAGACCAATCCCGGAGGGTTCTCCGTGAGGGGAGTCCACTTTTGGGGCGTCCGGTTCCGGACGCCTGACCGAAAGAAAAAAAAAATTAAAATCGGAGCGAAAATGGCTCCAATTGACTGCGCATGCGCAGAAACTCAATCTGACGCATTGCACATGCGTCAGATTGAGTTTCTGCGCATGCGCAGTCAATTGGAGCCATTTTGCTCCGATTTTTAAAACATTTAGAACTTTCAGGGCAGCGGCGGCGGCAGCAGCCCTCTGAGGGGGGCGCCTCCCCGCGGCACGTTGAGGGCTGCCTCGGCCGTCCGCTGCTGACAAGCCCCATGCCCTGGGGACGCCCGGCGGGGTACACCGCTGCCGCCGCCTCCGCCGGGCGCCTGTGGGCCGGGTGCCTGCACCCGGCGTCCACAGCCGCCGCCCGCCGCCGCCGGAGCTGCCGCTGCCTGAATCCCTGTGGACTCCTTCTTGGGTCGGTCCCTTTTGAGCTCGGCTGCCGCGCGCTGCGGAGGAGGAAGCTGTAGGCGGCGGCGGTGCGGCATGGGGACGGCCCAGGGAGGCGCGGCAGCCGCGGCTGCCCGTCGCCCCTCGCCATGGCCGGAGCCGGGCTAAAAAGGTACCGGCCCAAGGAGGACGCCACAGGGGTGCAGGCAGCTCCGGCGGCGGCGGCGGCTGTGGACAGCAATCGGGGTGCCGGGTCCCAAGAAAGGTAAGCGAGGGGTTTTTATTTGGGGTGGGTGGGTAATTTATTTGTGTTTTGGGTGGGTGGTTGTTTTTATTTTATTTATTTATTTGTGTCTGGGTGGGTGGGCTGAGAGGGAGGGGTGTGTGTGTATGTTTATTTTTATTTTTTATTTATTTTTATTTTGGCCCCGCCCACAACGTCATGACGTCATGACGTCGGCCGTGACGTCATGACGTCATGCCATTGGCCACGCCCATGACGTCCGTGACGTCATGGCGTGGTAGTAGATTTTTTGTCATCCCATCACTGGCACAGGGAGCCCCTGAAGAAGCGGCAGTGGCGGCGGCCTTTCCACGCTGGGCTGGGCCGCCCCACCAGGGCACCTCACTGTTGTGGCGGTTTGCCGCTGCGCCACCACCTCTGCCGCTTCGCGATGACCAAGGGTAAGTGACGGGTTTGTGTTTAGGGTGGATGGTTGTGTTGATTTGTGTTTTTGGTGGGTGGGTATTTCGGTGTGTGTGTATTTTAATGTAATTTTTATTTAATTAATTTAATTTATTTATGGGTTTGTGTTGTGGGTGGGTGGGTGGGTTGAGGTGTGTGTGTGCACACTTATTTTATTTTATTTGGCCCCTCCCACAATGTCATGATGTTGGCCCCGCCCACACTGTGATGACATCACAGTGTGGTAACAAAAATTTTGACAACCCACCACTGCACACCGTGTCTGTCAGAGGCAAAATAGCCCCATCCAGAACCAAAGATGGTAGCTCCCAAGATAACACAGGGGCCCTGATCCATAGCCACTCAGTCGTGCAAGGATTCAGTTGTAGCCCATTGTCCCCCATCCAGATCCTAACAGCCTTCAGACACCTGGGTGGGACTTCAACTGCATTGCTTGGATCACCATGGGCCGAGATGTACAGTTGAATATCATCAGTCTATTGATGATATTTCACCCAGTGGCAACGGATTATCTCCCCCAGAGGCTTCAGGTAGATGTTGAATAGGAGAAGCAAGAGGACCGAGCCCTGAGGCACCCCATATTGGAGAGCCCTAGGGCTGGACCTCTCATCCTCCAACCACACTGACTGGGTCCAGCCCGTCAGGAATGAGGAAAACCAACACCACACAGTGCTCTGGATCCCCAATCTTCGGAGCTGTTCCAGAAGGATACTGTGGTTGATGGCAGTTTGGCGCCAGATTGGGTTTCTGCGCAGGCACAGTTTATTGGAGCCTTTTCGGCTCCGTTTCTCTTTAACTGCCTGCCAGTCGGAGAGGAAACCGGTGCTTCCATGACGCAATGGGGGAGGTCCGGTACCATTTTCGAAACAAGGGTAAGTCGAAATTCCCCCTCCCTAAATGGGATTGCCGCGCAGAATGCGGGACGGTTGGCCACCATACCACCTCAGTGATAGGCAGCCAAAAAATTTTACTACCACACTGTGGGCAGAGCCGATGTCATGGGCGGAGCGCCATCATCATGACATCATGGGCGGAGCTGACATCATATGCAGAGCCAATGACGTGGGCGGAGCCAAAGAAAAAATACATACAAATACAGTACACATAAAAATAGACATAAAAAACACACAAAAATACAAATTAAATAGACATTAAATAGACATAAAAAACACACAAAAATACAAATTAAAATACACACAAAAACACATTAATACACATTTAAATACACATAAAAACATATAAAAGCACACTACCTATTCCACTCACCCACCCGAGTCACTTACTTTGGGGAGCAGGCGGCAACTGCGGTGGCATGGCCTGGCCTAGCCTAGCTGGGCCAGGCCCATCAGTGCAGCCTGGTCCAGTGACATGGCCTGGCCCGACCTGGAAATGTGCCACGGCCTGCCATGGCGCAATGGTACATCGGCAGTCGACAGCGTCAGTGGCAAGCGGCGGTTGATGGTGGTGAGGGGTGAGCAGCGGGGGTCAGTGGCGAGTGGCGAAGCAGGGGTGAGTGGTGGCGGTGAAGGGCTGGTGGTGCAGCAGTGCAGGGTGGCAGCATGATATGGCAGTGTGGCATTGAGCGAGTCTAGCGAGGGCTGCCGCTGCCGCACCTCCGAAGAGGCCACTGAGGGCTTCAACAGCCAGCTGCCGCACCCTTCACTGCAGCCCAAAATGGCTGCTGGTGAGTGTCCATGCGTTAAAAATGATGTTTTGACACATGTGCACTTACGAGCAGCCATTTTGGGCTGCAATGAAGGGCACCCCGGGTGGTCTCCCGGGAGGGTTACTAAACACACACACCCGGAGACCACCCGGGATTGTTACTACCGGTTCTACCGAAGTGGCCCATGCCCACCACTGCCTCACCTTCACCAGTCTGAACTTGTCGTTATCACTACCGGCTTCTTCTGCTGCTGCTGCTGCCTCCGCCATATTCAAATCTAAATGCTGACGATCCTCATGGCAATTAGCCATGAAGACTGTCTTGAGAATATAATGCAGTGGCCTTTCATCTGCCTTCCGCATCACAGCATGACACCCATCCAGTCCTCATCAGCCCTCAGGTGATGAAGAAAAGACATTTCAGGATCTGGACCAAGCTCAGGTGTAAAGAGATTTCTTGAGAAGAGGGATAATTTTGGGAGGAATTACTTCTGCAGTCACAAGCTGAAAGCACATTATTATTTTATTTTGCTTGTAATTTTCAATGTTTCGTTTTTGTGTGTGTGCCAGGTCGCCTGAGCAGTAAGAGAAGAAAGAAGGATCAAATGGGCGGTGCATTTTTCACTTTCTTTGTGGTAGAATCATTGTAAGGAGACAGGGATCAAGGAGGAGAGAGAGAGAGAGCACATGAGCAATAAGAGAGATAATACATGAACATCTGTACATATAAAAAATTGAGTGGCTAGGAGGGTCCTCCATCCACTCACTTTCCCACAGATCCATTCATAGCAGTGTGTAACAATATTGTCTGCATACTTTTATTTTCTCACATTTTAGGGTTTACTAAAATATTTCAAAACTTTGGTCAGTCTGCTTTACCTCCCCCTTTTCCAGATATATTGCCTCTGCTTCTAGCACAGTTCATGTCACTCTAGCCTGAGGATTTCCACATCTCCTTGACATGTGTCCTCAAAGAATCACATTGTTTTCTTGATTCCTCATGACGCCAATCCCCCATTCAATCCCCATTCCTACATCCAGCTGTTTCATTTAGTCTTCAAAGAAAGACAGTCAAAAATCAGCGCAGATTTCAAATATGTTTTCTTAAAGAAAGGCAACAAAGATGTGCATGAGTATAGATTTTCAAGTCAAGAATCAACATATTTGACACCAGCGCTTGTGTATATACTCATAGTTTCTCAGATCATCCAGTGACAATAACATCCCTTTCTTGTATGGACCAAGAGGAAATTCTAGTCACAGATCTCTGCTTACCAGACAACACTATTGTTTCTCTTATCCAGGAATAAGATATTTTAACCATGAACCTCAGATTTTATTTAGGCTCCTCTCTCTTCCAGTTCACTTTTTAATCCCTTTTGAATATATAAAGCAACCAGAAGGTACCACTTCCAAGTTTTCCAAAACTATCCTGTCTCCTAAAAGTATTATTTGAATTTTGGACCAAAAAATTGGGGGTGTGGGTGAGCACCTTTGATAGGTCAGGAGAGGACAAAAAAAAATCAGAAGTTTGCCCAACTAATGCTTTCGAAAGTATTGGTGTTATGGTAATTGCTGTTCTCCCCCTCCCCCATGCCACCCCCACTAAAAATATGCTGGGAGAAGTCTCATAAATCTTATAGAGGAAAAATGCCTGGATTCAAATTCCTCTCCCTCATGTCTGTTGCCTACCAAAGTAAGAGTAACAAAGAATTCTGTAATATTTTGAAGAATAACAGGCCTGTTATAGCACGAGCTCTCACAGGTTATGCTCCACTTGCATGACAATCTAGAGGTTCAGATATGCAAGCAATGTGCATAGTTGGAAATGAGATGTTGGGAGTCAGGGCAGAGTGAATTTAAAAGTAGAAACCATTGGCAATGAGTAGAAACCTGAATCCCTTTCTCCCTGCATGTGAGGAAGCAGCTGCAGTCTAGGACAGCTCTTGTTAGAATAAACATGTTAATCTTAAAGGTGCAACAGGACTGCTTGTTGCCTTGGCAACAACAGGCTATGATGGGTCCTCTTTGAAATCTGAACCGCTGTTACTCCATGCACTTTGGCTGTGGCCATGACCACTGATGGAATGCTGCCCCCAAGAGGAACTGGTCCAGATATGAGTCAATCCTGAGAAGATTAAAGAACATTAAGGGCCTTTCTCCTAACATGCACCTATTCAGCACAGAAGCAAGAGGATGCCTTAGACTTAAATTCCCAGAAGCCTAAATCAGTACATTGGCTGATCAGTGCTTTGGGGAATTGATTTAGGCTTCTGGGAATTGAAGTCCAAAAAACAAAGATTGGGAAACACTACCTTAGATGTTCCTTATACTTACTTACTTACTTACTTACTTACTTACTTACTTACTTACTTACTTACTTACTTACTTACTTACTTAGTAAGGAGGGATTGTCAGCTCCTCCAATTTAGGGGGCTGTCTAGTCCTTAGGATGGGAGTTAGGGAGGATCAAAGTGTGACTATGAGCACCTCCAGCCCTAGCAGGCACAGAGGGGTTTGTCTTCCTCCATCCTGTCTTCCAGCAATTCCCAAGACAAAGATAGTAACAAGGTAGGGTTAATTAAAACAGTGGACTGTTTAACACGGGTGCCAAAACTATGGCCGGATCCGGTCCCCGAACCAATTCATCAGGCCTGTGAAGCCCTTGTTTCTCCTGGAAGCAGAAGTAAAACACACCCATACATGTTTTACTTCCGCTTCCAGGGGCAATGAGGGCTTCATGGGCTGGATGAACTGGTGTCAGGGACCATATCCAGCCTGCTGGCCATAGTTACTGGCCCCCTGAACCACGTGACCAGCATCCCTGGTTTAACATAACCAAAGTTAAGTCTGTGAAGGGAAATGTCAGTGTATATATCCTATGATCCTTCAGTTCTCTTCACTGAGGGATGAGAGTTGTCTCTCCCATCCTGAGTTCTCTTGGCTGAATCTGGGTGACTCCTGGAGAGTCTTGAATTTTGCTGCAGTGAAGGCAAAGATAAAGGATGCTCTCAATTGACTTTTCCCCTTTCTTCTTCTCTTCTCAATGCTGATGGTCTTATTGCCACTGTCTCTGCCAGTGTTGGAGCTGAGGTTCCCTGGCGATACGCTGGATTGCTGATGACTCAAACCAGGGGTTTCCAACCTTTTCAATCCGGGGGCTGGGTCACGCTCGCTCAGTCAGCTTTGAGAGCCAGTTGGCCATTTTGCCCTACCTGCATGGTGTGGGGGGGGGAGCAGGGGATTTTGTCCCAACAAAAGAGGTGGCCAATATGTAGAGACCATTTTGTAAATATTTTGTAAACTTTTGTGATGAATAGTTTGTACATAAAGGTACATTTAGCTACCATTTCCCATTTTTCCTATTTGTGGCAACTTTTGGGACACCCTATATTTTCTTAATTAAGAAAATGGAGAAACAAAAAAACCCAACTACTGATAACATATGAAGAGTTTATTAGTGAGCAGCAATGCAAACCACCTAGATTTCTATATCTGACCCTTGGACACATCCAAACAAAACTATGAATTGCACATCTTCCCTCATAAGATGAAAAGAGGCAGGAGGCAATCCCTAAAAGAATAATAGAGACTTCCACTATAAAGGACTTGCAAGCTGAGGCCTGTAAAAATTTGTGCAATTTTCTGCTTTCTTTAAAAATGCAACCAGTAAGTTTGTTTAAATTTTGTATAATGTGCTTTTTTAAAAAAGATAAACCTATCATAGTGTTTTAATCAAACATTTGAAAGTATTTCAATGATAATTTTAATATAATGAATTAAAATCTATTTTAATGTCTGGAATTCTTTTGCATTTTGCATTTCTACTATTTTTTACCTGTTTTGTAAACTGCCTTAAGTCCTAATTCTGGATAAAAGGCAATATATAGATAAAACTAGTCAGTCAGTCAAATGCCAGTATGATGCATGACTGACAGAGAAAATACATTAGTCACTGAACTCTTAGGATCCACAATGTCAGATTATTCAAGAAATCAGCTCTTTTCTTTACATGCACAGCAGACAGCATGTTATCAGTACTAAATAAACCATGAAAAACACTGGAAACCAGTGTTTTGATTTATTCCTTGCTGGAAAGTTTTAAAGGACGTGTTTTTATTTCATTATGTTAATAGTAGTTTTACCATTTCCCTTATGTCTTGACATATCTTTTGAAAACAGCCTGGAAATGGGAAAAAAAGCTGATTCTGTAGCATACATGAATATGTTATAAACCAGGGGAGGGCATGAAAAATCTCAACCATTTTTATTCTCTCTCTCTCTCTTTTTCCTCCTTCACAAACAGTAGCCTGATCCGGATGTAGGTAGGTTTGGACATTATTTAGATAAATATCAAAAATAAAAACTGCAAACTTCCAGAGAAGGCACACAGTCTGGGAAATCTACAGCCTGCAATTGTGCCTTCTTTTAATCCATTCTCTTTACTATGTTTAGAAATTTGAACTGCCATCCAAAGTTCATCTTTAAAACTGCATTCTGCTGATTTGAATGAGGCATCTATATTTAAATTAGCTGTATAGCTGTATTCAAGAACACATCCTCTAAAGCACATGGCTATCCCCCACCTCTCAGGGATCCTAGTAAATATCCTATATAGGAATACAAGCCTGGAGTTCACATTTTCAGTCACTTGTGGAATTCACACATTATAAATAATGAAGCTGCAAGCAATATACTGTATCAATTTGGGGTGAGGTGGTCAGTAGGGTATAACCATGTTTCTTTTCTAAATAACAGAACAATTGGTATCACTATTTTTCCTGTCTTAGAAAGAAAATTCAGTTGTTAGATTTTTGTGTTATTCTTTGAAGGCTACAATTGAATGTTTTGAGTGAATTGTTTCATATTTTAGGCCATTTCCTTTCCTTTTTTAAAAGGGTTCATCTCTGTAAAACAAAAAAGCAACAAGCAACACAAGAAATAACATAATGACTCAATTTTTAAAATCTGCAACATGAATGGTTACAAGTTATTTCAGGTGTTGGGGGAGTTACAAAGAGTCCCATAGGGAATTTAAATTACAATTTAAATTGTAACTTTCATGTCTCTTGTTTTTTAATGGGAGCAATCCATATCTGCACAAATAACATATCCTTTCCTATGTTCCTCTCCCACTCCAACATTCAGCACCTAGAATTTTATTGCTGATTTAATCTTTCCAACAGCTAAAGCTTTAAATTGCAGTTCCTAAATATCAAAAATATTTCTGGAGCACTAAGATTATGCTACAAAAGCTGCATGCACACTTACCTGAGATTAGGCTTTGTTGCACACTATGAGTTATGTAACTGAGTAAGTATGCACAGGAGCGCACTGCATGTTTGCCTTATATTTCTTGGCAACAAGGACTATAAACAGGCCAGGATGACTGGGACTTTCACTCAGGGTGCTGAAACCTGGAAAGTGTAAAATTGCTGAAGCAAGCTGTGAAATTATCTGTTGGTATTTGCTGTTGGCATGACCCCCCCCCTAACCCAAGAGCACATATGGCTTCCAATCCAGCCACTCCTCTCCAAGCAGAAGAAAACATAAAACTCTCAGGATTAGGATGGAAACCATGCTCATTTCCCTCCTCCTCCTATGCATGCCAATCTCACATGACCCATGCTTAACTGATAGGTCAATAAAGGCCCAGGCACCAAAATGGCCTTAATTCCAACCCTGGCAGGAAGAGATGTTTGGGCTACCATGGCTTTTCCCAGCCTTTTGCTCTCAAAGTGTTTTGGGCCTCCAACCCCATCCACCTCAGCCAGCATAGCCAATGGCTATGATGAGAGTTGTAGTCCGAAACATCAGGAGGACACTGAGATGAAGAACACCGATATGCCAGTGCAGAGAAAAAATAAGGCCAGAACCCTTGCTTCATACTTCATGTATCCAAACCGCACATAGCTGGGAAGCAAAGGTGTGTCATATGGTGTGCACAATCATATAGATGAAACACTCTATTTGTATGCAAATGTAGTGTGTAGCGATGAGCTTCAATAGACGGATGCAGAGGGAGGCTAGATGGGATGGAGATATTCATAATAATTACTGCAGACATCGCTCTGTCCCCTTCCTCCACCCTACTCACCACAGATAATCCACTTCTGATCTTTAAGCAGGCTAGAGGGTGGCTGTCCAGTGTTTGCACTAGTTCCCCCTTCCCCAGGTCTCTATCAATGTACAGTACTGCAAATGTTGACAGCAGTAACAGATTGCCTGTAAACATCCAATTTTTGAAGTGGTAGCCATGTTAGGCTATGCAAGCATATCAGAGAGTAATCAAAACAAAAATATGTTGTGGCATCTTAAAGACTAGTGTCTGTATTTCATCAGACACTGACAAAGTGGACTTGATCCATGAAAGCTAACATTAAAATACAGGAGTTAGTCTTTAAGGTGCAACAATGTGTGTGAGGGGGTGAGTTGTTGTCGGTTTTTGTGGTCTTGTTTACTCTCTGATATATAAAGTCTCAGTCAGGCAAAAGATAGCTTTCTGTTCCCTTCATTGATGGACACACAAACAAACACACACACATACAACTTCTTCGCCCTGGGATTGTGGGGAGGTGATAATATCAACAGGAAAAGAAGAGATATGCTACAGGGTTGGTTTTTTTGGAATGGTCCTTTTCAAAAAATAATGGAAATTTTTGGATTCAAAACAAGCAAACAATGTTCGTCTTGCATCCATCCACCAACCATTTGCAATTCACAACTAATCTGAATAACAGATATTACCAGTTGTGAAAAACACATTGATTTGTACACTTCTCTGTTATGCTAACCATTCTATACTTGAGGTATATAAATTGATGCCATATAGTCTCACTCTTATGTAGGGCTGTAGCCAAGGGGGGGGGGCAGGGGGGGCTTGGCGCACCCTGAGTTAGCAGTTTGCCCACCCTGGAAAAGAGGCTTTGTTACCCATCCTGAAAAAATATTCGCCCGCCTTGCTCTTATGTCAGACGAAATGGACTTAACGTTAGCATTAAAATACAGCAGTTAGTCTTTAAAGAGCCACAACATTTCCCCCCCTCCTTTTGTTTTGTTTACTCTCTGATATGCATGAGACGGTGTACGTGTGGATGCGGTTTGCACGGAGGTGCGTGTTCTCCGTCTTCTCTCTTGCTCTTTCACACACACATTTCCTCACACGCGCTAAAACCAGGCAAGCGCCGCAAGCGCCCAGCAACAAAGCGCGCTTCCACCCCCTGCCCAGAGGCTCCACACAGCCCAGAAGCACTCCTCTGCTGCACTGCGGCTGCTCCGTAACGCATACACACATACATGCACGCAAGCAAGCACACAAACACTCCCTCCCCTCCTTCCTTCCTTCCTTCCTCCGGGCCAGGGGATGAGTCAGTCCGCTGGAATGAGCGGGGCGGCCGCCTTGGTGCCCGTGCCCTGCGGGGCGGCCAGGGCGAGTCAAGTTGAAACCGAGGTGAACCTTCCTGCATCCCGTGTCCGAGCACGTTGCAGTCCTGGCGGCCGATTCTGGCCCACCCCCACCTCGATTTTCACGCGAGAACAAGCGCTTGGCTTTAAAAAAAAAACCTTTTCATTGATCTCCCCCCCCCCCCCGCCTCCCCTCTCGCCTGGCAGGAAATAAAACTTCACACACTCCTCCATGTTTTCCTCCTTGGTTACGCTTTCAGAGCACCAGGCTAATGGCGCGGGGTGGGGGTGGGTTCAGTCTCCGATATAATGAGACTTTCTCTCTCTCTCTCCTTTCTCTCCCCCCCCCCCGCCGCCGCCGGCAGATCCACCGACTGCAACCATGTGACTTGGCGTGATGCCATGGAAAAAGGGAGGATGACACCGGAGAATTCTGCTGGAGCCCTGCCTTGAGGGCGCGCAGGCGCATTACGTGTCCCCATTCCAAGAGATCAAGGTGAGGGGGGGGGGCAGCCCGCGGGAAGCATCACGTGGCTGTCTAGTCCTCTAGACCAGGCCGGGGTGCCCAAACTACAGCCCATGGGCCATATCCGCCCCCACATGCCAATTCATCCAAGCCACGCCACCCTCATCACTTCCGGAAGCAGAAGTATAATGCATGTTTTACTTCTGCATGGGCACGTTTTTACTTCCACTTCTGGGAGCGATGAGGGTGTCATGGGCCAAATGAATTAGCATTGGGGGCAGGATCTGGACCATGGGCTGTAGTTTGGGCACCTTGATTTAAGCAGAGAAAATGGCAGCTTAAAATCTATCTGTTGCAAAACAGATTGCAAGGCACATTTTACTTCTTCTTCTGGTGGGAGGAACTAGGTGTGACTGGCCTGCGAGCCTGAACCACATGACCGGCCCACGCCCGAAAAGTTTGGGCACCCCTGCTCTAGGCCCAGCCAAGGCATGGGTCACCCCTCCCAAACATTGGGTTCTGCAAAGCAGCAGAAGAGGAAGTCGCTCCAAAAGGCAGAAATCAGAGGGAGGGGAGCGGTTAAACTGCTGTACTGCAGCCAAAATGTTGTGAGCTTGATCCTGACAGAACGTCAAGGTTGACTCAGCCTTGCATCCTTCCGAGGGTGATAAAATGAGGACCCAGCATGTTGGGGGCAAAATGCTAATTATAAACCGCCCAAAGAGTGCACTAAGCGCTATGGGACGGTATAGAAGTATTATGTCTGTTGCCTTTCTTTCTTTTTTTTAATAGCAAAGCTTAAATAAAGCCAGGAAAGCTCTCCCCTTCCCCCTTCCGTTCTCTTTTTTGGCTTGAAAACAAGCCAAGCTCAGCAGCTCTGCTGTTCTCCGCCAGGAGAAGGGGATGAGAAGAGGGAGGGGACCGAGAACAGCTGACCGTCTGTGGTCCTCGTCATGCTGTTTAAAGGGAGGGAGGGTGAATGGAGGGGAAGTGCGGGCGGGCGAAGAGCTTGTTAATTACAGCAACCTCATCCAGAACACAAAGGACCGTTTTATTTATTTATTTATTTTTTAAAAAATTTAAAATTCTCCAGCAAACACTTTCGTTCCCAAAATGGAGGACGGAGGCTTTCTGAGGAAAACGGTGAAAACCAGGGGTGACCAAACTTTTTGGACTGTGGACCGGTCACTATAGCCTGTGGGCCGGATTCAGGCCCTGACACCAATCATCCGGCCCGCAAAGCCCTCGGTGCTCCCGGAAGCAGAAGTAAAATGCGCATACGGCCGCATTTTGCTTCCGGGTGCACTGAGGACTTTGTGGACTGGATGAATTGACATGGGGGGGGGGCTGGATGCGGCCCACAGACAGGTCATAGTTTGGGCACCCCTGGTGTTAACATCCACCTGTGGTCGGGCCCTTGCGGTCGGGCCAGGGAGGCGCCAAACCCTTGTTAGGAGCTTTAAAGGGGAAACTTTGCTGACGACATGCCAGCTTCCTCCGCGAAGGTCGCGCCGGGCAGCAGAGCCAACGCGAAAAGGACGCCACCTTGCTCCCTCTGTCTTGCCCCCTCCTCCCCCCTGACATGCGCACTGGGAGTTGGAAAGACCCGCACTGTGAGAAGCTGGATTTTTTTTCCGCCCTTCGCTGCAAAGCCGTTTTTATCCTATCTGATAAAATGCCTTTGTCACTCTTTTCTTACCGTTCCGTCTTCTACGTTTCTCCTTTTTTCTCGTCCGAATATTTGTACACTTGTCCGCTATGCTAACCATTCTGTACCTCTGTACCTGAGTGATGTGTATCAATCGATGCCATGAAGTCTCACTCTTATGTCAGACGAAGCTAACCTTAAAATACAGCAGTTAGTCTTTAAAGCAGGGGTGCCCAAACTCTTTGGGCCACAAGCCAGTCACGTGGTTCAGGGAGCTAGTCACTACAGGCCAGGGGCTGGATCCGGCCCCTATGTCAATTCATCTGGCCCACAAAGTCCTCGTCACTCCTGAAAGCAGAAGTAAAACACACCCATCCGGGCACATTTTACTTCCGTTTCCAGGAGCAACAAGGGTTTCACGGGCCAGATGAATTGGCATTTGGGGGCCAGATCTGGCTCCTTGGCCGTAGTGACTGGCTCCCCTGCTTTAAAGAGCCACAATCTTCCACCCCTCTTTTTGTTTTGTTTGCTCTCTGATATGCATGAGACAACTCCCCTCTTTGCCACACACACATATGCACATCCGAACTTCTCAGTCTTATACTCTGTGCATATGAAGAAGTAACCCACAAAAGCTACCTGTACAGGTCTAGACACAGAAGAAGTAAACGGAGTGGGGAGGGGAGAGGAGACACCACGATAAGCCTGGGGTGTGTGTGTGTGACCTTCTTGTCACGATCAGAATTGACGGAAGAGGAACCCCATAAGGGATTCCCAGAATTGACTGAAGAGGAACCCCATAAGCTATCCATGGGCTATAATTTGTTTTCTCCCGTGTCACGCGGGGGAGGGTCCACAACCCAGCGGGGATTCGAACCCGGAGCCTCCTTAAATCCAGGCCGTCACTCTGCACACTGCCCTACTTTGTGTGTGTGTGTGTGTACATACACTTGAGCCGTGACGTCCTCATGTGGAGGGCAACCCACTCTGTCCGAGAAGATTAGCCTTGAACCAGGCCGCCTGGTTACCAACACGCGTCATCCGTCTGCTTCGGGAAAGGCGCCACCAGGGGAAAGTTCTTGCCTGGAACCGATTTTCCCATTAGACAGCAAACAGCCTTCGTCAGGAATCTCAGTCCTGGAGCTAAATTGGCCAAGGGCAGAGGTTAGACTTTCTTGGGGGGGGGGGGTGTTAGAGCCCCTCCCCGCAGCTCTACCCAGTACATAGGCTTGTACTCCCAAACATAAATGAAGTCGAGAGTTTACTGGTTTTACTGGCGTATAGAGAAAGTGCCTCCTCAACGACGGTGATATTTTTCGATCACATTCGGGCGTACCCTGGTAACGGCAGTCTTGTGTTGCCGGCTAATCTTTCTCACACTAGGTCAGGTGAAAGAAACTACAGAATGAATTTAATCAAGTCTGGCCTAGACAGGGAAGAAGATGACTGGACAGACGTCCCAGGGGTCAACACAGGTTTGCCTGCTCCCACACCCTAAACTGAGATCAGGAAGAGATGCGTAGGTTGAGCACAATGCAGCACGCAGTCAAGGGGGACTTTTGGCTGGAAGCCAACGAGGAAACTGCGCCGCTTTCAAGACTTCACTTTGTCAGACTCAGCATAACAGGGACTCGCCAGTTGCCGGAAGCAAATCAACAGGATGTGTCACTTGAGCAAAGAAAGAGGCTTGCCCATGCACACAATACAAACAGCCTGCTTATGAATGGAGAGGAGGGGGGAAAGAAGAGAAAGCCACTAAGGGGAGAGGAGAATTGCAAAGCCCATGGCGCAGTCCAGTGCTTTCATTCATGTGGATGGGGTTGTGGCTCTCTGCAAAAGTCCAAGGAACCAGGTTGTTCCCCAGAAGAATAAAGCTTGGGGAGCCACAGCCTCGGAGTTTGCCATTTCAGATCGGGCACAACTACTTTAACTCTAGATTTTCAGAAGCTCTTCAACTATATTTCTATACAGGGCATGACTTTGTTTCATATTTTGCTCTGGATAGAATAACTAAGACCACACCTCCTCTGATTCAGCCAAAAAAAGAGAAGCCCATCCCTCTTTACTGCAGAGCACTGTCTGTGTACCTAAAGAGTTTCTCCCACATTTTAAAACGACTCACAGAAGCCTTTTATCTACCCTATTGTGGGTGGTTGAGGGTCATCTCCAAGTTTGCTTTTAGGACACAGTAAGAAACAAATTATTAGAAAGTTCCATTTTTAAATGGCTGTCATTTTTTTTTCATGGGGAAAAATAAAGTAATCCCTGCAACTGGCACGCCTCCTCCCATTTCCTCCCTCAAAAGAAAGATTATGGCTTGTCAGCTATAGAAGTCTTTTTAAAAGCCTCTACAGTAGGATCAAAGAAAGCCAGCTCATATGTCCAGTCTAGCTGCTTAATGGGTTAGAGTAAAAAGGTCACATGCTCAGAGTAAACCTCTATACAATAAATGGCCTCTAGCTATGTTTCACTTTAATTAACTACAATATTACAATTCACTGCAAGCTTGTTTTTCACACATGCCCACTGTCTCTTGACTTGTCAAGATAAATAATGTGAAAGGGGGGGAAGAGTGAGGCAAATCAAACTCCCTTGAAAAGTGGAGTAAGAGAAAAATGCAAATTATGTAGGATTCTCATTATTCCCCCCCCCATTTATGTGGTAGTTCCTTTTAATTAGTTACAAAATGACACTTGTTATATTTCTAGTAATAGATCAATAACTCATTGCATTATTTGTAGAATTACTCTTCAGATCTATTTTTAATGTACAGTCTAATCTTTTGCAGGTTTACATAGTCATATGTATTCAGTGAGATTTATTTCCTAATATACATGTGTTTAGCATGAAGTCTGAAATGTTTATTACCTACTGGTGAAATAAATAAATCATCCATGTAGTATGTACTGAAAGATGTTTTTAAAGCCTTCTATTTAAAGGGGGAGGCTAATATTGTTTAAACCAGTATTTTATAGTTTAGTCCAAATTAGAGTAAATTTATTTACTCAGTAGTATTTACAAAAGTGTTCACTTACTACTCAACAATTTATTCAATGGTCTGCTCACTAATTTGATTCTAGCCATGAAATACTGGCCAGCGTAATTTAGGAATATTCCTTTGTATATTTATTCCAGTCTGAAAAACCTTTGGTAGATTATAGGATTACAAATATCCTCTTTTATGGAAAGTGTAACTATATAAAGTTGTTATTGTATCAAAGGTGACTCTCAAAACCACTACAACAGAGCAGCTTTTTCTGAAAACCAAAAATCAGTTCTGAATCCAGTAAAACACAGAGCCACACAGCTTCCTTTTATCATACTATTAGGAATGGAAGCAAAAAATGTAGCAGTCTTCCCAGTAACCAGATCCAAAGGCCAAGAGGGCTTTAAAAAAAATCCCTTTTTCAATGGGCTCAAAGTGTAAACACTACTGGCTGGTGGTAACCTATGGCACAATGGACTGGGGCCACCTCTTCATTCACGCTGGGGGAAAACACCCAGACATCAACAATGTGAATATTGTTATCTACCTTTCCCCTAGTTTGCCTATCAAAGTTCAGGCTCAGTTTGTTTGTATTGTGCAGCCAGTCAGAGAGCTTATTCTGCCTGTTGATCTGGTCATCTCACAAGCAGCCATTCCAACATCCTCCACTCTCATAAAAATGCAAATGTCATTTTCACAAACTGAATTTAAAAAAAGAATAATTACATTTACCTATTGCCAAGAGGAATGCACTTTAATTGACTGCAGTTAATAACTGCTGTCCAATAAGGAAGGAGGCAGTAGTTCAGTTTCTTCACTGTTTTATCGACACTCTTTTAAACCAATCATTCTTTCCCCTACCCCATTTTCAAGCTGTCAAGTTATGTATAGCTAAAATGCATGGTACATTCATTTGGCATGTCACCCATCCTTCCTGTAGCAAGATCAGCATTATTTTATCAGAGCCAAGATTCAATAGACGCCTCCCCCCACCACCTAATCCAGTTTTCCTAGATGTTACACTGAGTAAACTGAATGAACTTACTTTCAAGTAACTGTACAGATAGAGCTATATTTTACATGCATTTTTATATGAAAGAGCTTAGAGTTAACGAAGTTCAACTCTGTACACCTTTCCAACAGTTAAGTCTCACTGGGTTCAGTACTACTCTCTCCCAGGTAAGTATGTACAGGATTGCAGTCTCAAGTAGAAATCAAAAGAATACTGACTTGGAGGGTTGTTTTGTTTCACTCGGTGGGATTTATTTCTGAGTAGAAATGCAGGGGACTGTATTGCTGGAATTTAAATCTGTTAGACTCCCCCCTCCCCCAGACATGACAGTGTCTGTTGTGTTAACAGAGTACTACCCTTGAAGCTAGGAAGCTTAAATGAAAGGCAGGAAGAGTGCATAGAAAAATGCTTAGTCAGCAAATGTTCCTGCAACATTAAAAAGGTGAAAAGTAAGCAGGCACAGAGCCAATGCTTAGATAACATCATTGTGTGCCTCCCTGGCTTTACATGCACAAATGTTACAGAGAGAAGAAGCCACACATCTGTAGCAGAATTGGGAGGCACTCAAAAAAGGCCAGTAGTTTCAGTCCTCTGTTGTCTGGACCCTGGGCAAATAAAAACTTACTCTGGAACTATTAATATCAATTGGATTTATTACAATTTACTAAGCTCCAAGGCACATTACAGTGTTCTGTTAACTACAGAAATGTATAAAGGACAAACAGAGCATGTTTTCCATGTACAGCAATTTTGCTCTAGTGTTCAAAAGCTTCCGTGCATTGATAAAGCAAAATCAAAAAACACATGAAATTTTAAAATGTTCAGGTCAGTAGAAAGAAACTGAAACTTTTTTTACAAAGTTGCAACAGAAAAACACACCCCTGTAGTACCCCACAATTTTGCAAAGGAATAAAAAGAAAGAAAACAAACAAAACATGAAAGACGTTACACCCTGGGCTTGTAAAAGTAAGCAGTCACCTTTTTTTGTAGCAAATTGTTTTAGGCATCAACACTGGCCTTGGCAAAAATAAAAGGGGCTTGGGGGTTTTTTTTAGGTTTTTTTCCTTTTAGAGAAGTCCATACATTTACAAAAATACACATCAGCAGCAGATAATCGCTAAGGGCTATTTAACCGTGTACCTAGCCAACACACTGCCAAAGAAATGAGAAACAGATATTATGTGGTAAGCAAACAATATTATATATTCTGTTTTAACAAAAAACGGGGGAGAGAGAACAGATCTATCCTTCAAATGAAGAAGGGTACATACCTTTGTTTCAAAATATAGAAACATACGACGAAAATAAGGTCTATACATAAGACTAAACTTTCCGCAGTCCTGTCCCGTGTGTTTTTGTTTCCAATATTCACAATTCTAGATCTTCAGGAGAGGCTGAAGGGAGTCGGGTTTTGCTGCGTGTGTGTGTGTGTTTGATGTCGTGGTTGTTTGTTTTTAAGGGTCTCTCTCCTTTTTCACTTTCACGTCCCCCGCCAAAATGGTCGCAATCTCGCCTTGCATAAACGCCCAAGGCACGTTGGAACCGACGAGAGGGCATTTCTCGCCGCTGGGGCAATAGACCTCGCCCGTCGCCCCCTGGGCCTTGATGCTCTCACGGGAACATGGGAAGCAGAACTTGTGGCTGGGCACCGACGGGCACTGCACGAAGTGGGTGTCCTCCAAGCGTTCGTGGCAAATGGTGCAGCACAGAGGCCCGCTGTTGGCCATGGGCGAGTCGGGAATGTTCTGCGGGTGCCCTTGGTCCATGCCCGGGTGGGCGCCGGGGGGCGCCGGGGGCGGCGGCGGGCCCCCCTGCAGGCTCAGCTCCCCGTTGCGGGAGGCCAGGCGTCGCGGCCCGGGCACCGAGGCGGGCGAGACGGGGCTGCTGCTGTTGCGGCGCGTCGACGTGGTCGAGTGGACGGAGCTGCCGTCCTTGGGCGAGTGGGCATTGCCTAGCGTGTCCGCCACCGACATGAGGGCGGCCATGGGCGAGGGCCCGTTCTGCGGGGCCGACTCCGGCGGGGTGGTCCGGTTGGAGTGGGGGCCCAGGGGGGGCGGGGGCGGGGGAGGCGGGGGAGGCGGCGCACCCCCGAAGCCCCCCGCCGACATGGTGAGCTTGAGCGCCTCGCTCTGGCTGGCCATCCACTGCTGCCGCTGCTGCTCGTCGCTCAGCTTGAGGCTGCCTTCCGACGCCGAGTCCGAGGGCTCCGGAGAGGCCTTCCTCTTCCGTAGGCCGCCGCCGCTGCCGCCCCCGGGCCCGCGGCTGGAGGCCGGCCCGCCAGCTCCGCCAGCTGAGGAAGAGGAGGAAGAGGCAGAGGAGGAGATGGGGACCCTAGGGAGGCCGACGAGGGTGGTGGGCAGGAGAGGGCAGGAGGCGTCGAGGTAGGGCTGCGGGAGCATGTCGGCGCCCACCATCTCCTTGAAGAAGCGCACCGACTCCGGCAGGAGGTCACCCAGGAGGCGCCAGTCGCCCGAGCCGTGTTTCTTCTCGTACTCGAGGTACTTGAAGCCCGAGGAGAGGCCGCGGCCAAAGTCCTTCATGCAGTCCTGGTACATCTGCTTGGCCACCCCGGAGGCGCTGGCGAAGACCGTGCCGGAGCCGCTCGGGTATTCGATGAAGAGCTTCAGCTCGTAGTCCAGCCCGGGCTTGGAGACGGCGTCGAAGGCGAAGACGCGGCCCAGCAGCGCGTGGTCCTTCTTGAAGCGCACCTCGTACGGGGTGCAGCCGGCCAGCGTCAGCAGCGTCTCCCGCACCAGCTTGGGCTTACTGGCCCACTCGTCGGCCCGGTTGCGGAGGCTCTCGCTGAGCTCGGCCAGCGCCTCGGCGTTGCGCTGCTTCTCCTTCAGCTCCCGCTCCTGGTCGCCGCTGCTCGAGACCGAGCCGGGCCGCTTCCCGCACGGGTCGCCCGACGAGGAAGAGGAGGACGAAGACGAGGACGAAGACGAGGAGGAAGAGGAGGTCGGGGGGCCCCGCGGCGGCGGCGGCAGGGCGACCCCGGAGGCGGGCGGCCCGTTGAGCAGCGTCTGGGGTAGCAGACTGGGCGGCACGTTGAGCTGGGTCCCGGCGCTGCCGGGAGGGAGGCCGCTCACCAGCCCGCCGTGCGTCCCTCGCCGGGAGGAAGACGAGGAGGAGGAGGAGGAATTGGGGCTCTGGCGGTTCAGTTCCGGAGGACCATCGTCAGGGGCTTTGGGGAAGCCGTTGGGGCCCCCCAACCCATTGGGGAGGCGGCCTGCGTGGCTTCCGCTCAGGCTGCCCGGCGGTGGCGGGTATTCGAACCGGCTGCGCTGGTCGCTCAGCCCGTAGCGCTCCAGGCCCGACGGTGCCTTCGAGGCGGCGACGGCGTCCACATGGTTGAGCTGTTGCTGTTGTTGCTGGACGGCGGCCGCCGCCGCCGCCGCGGCTTCTTTGGCCGAGAGCGCCACGGCTTTCACGCCCACGGGCGGCGGGCCCCCCGGCGAGCGGCCGTCCTGGAAGCAGCCGTGCGCCCGCTTGAGCTGCCGGGCCGTCTCGATGACGAACTCGATGCGGTCGGCCCCCTCGTAGTTGACGCAGCCTCGGCAGACGGGCTCGCTGAAGTCCCAAATCATGGCCCAGGGCATGCGGGGCAGGTCGCATAGGTAGCACGACTGCCGCCGCGAGGAGGACACCTGCGCCGACGACATGGCGGCTGCCGCCGGGCGAGAGCCGCTGTTGCCGCCGCCGCCTCGGGTCACCCTCGGCTTTCCCGCTCTCGCTCGAGGCTCTGACGTTCAGAAAGGACGCGGGAGGATGGGGTGGGGGTGGGGGTGGCGCTCTCTCTCTCCCGCGTCCCTTCTTTCCTTCCTCCTTTTCACCTGGCCGGGCAGAAAGCGCTTCCTCGCCTCCTCAAGTGGAAGGGCGTCGCGGGGCGAGGGAGGGGGGCGGACGGGCTTACTCCCCCTCCTCCAGCCGCTTCTTCCGGCGCTTCTTCGGTGTCTCTAAGCAGCGGCTGTTCCTGTTGCTGCTCCTCCTCTTCTTCTTTCGCTCTACTGGCGGCGGGGGGGGGGGACGTAGCGAAGGCGCTGCGAAGGCAAGCCGGGTGGGGGGACGGGACGGGGCAGGAAAGGAGGGGGGGAGGGAGGGCCACTACCTGCCGTTTCTCCGCTGCCCCAAGCTTGGCCGCCTCCTTCAGCCGTGTAATGAGGGGGAGGGATACGAGGGGAGGGCAGGGCGGCGGCGGCGGCCACGCAGGAGGGGAACCCGCGCAGCCGTCGCTTGGCGGCCCCGGCTGTTTTGGCGGGTCAGACGGCGGCGCCTCAGGTTGGCGGCGGCGGCAGCAGCCACAGTAGCATGGCGGGCGTCGTCTCTGCCCTCACATCCTCCAGCGCCCTTCGGAAAGGGAACCGGGAGAAGCCGGAGGATCTCTCTGGACAGCGGCGGCGAGAGCGGGGGGGGGGGAGTTGGGCTCCGAGTGGGGCGCTAGCCCTTCCTCCTCCTCCTCCTCACACGGTGCTCCATGCGCCGCGCGCTCCTTCGCACCCCAGCTTCGGACGCCACCTGGGTGGAGCGCTCACGTCACTGCCGCCCGTCCGCCCCCCCTTCCCTCCTCTCCCATCTCCCTCCGTCATCCACTCCCCCCCTTCGCAGTTCCCCTTCCCAGCGCTGGCTCGCTCTCTGACTGACTGGCTGACCAGCTTTGGCTTCTCCCCCCTCCCCCTCCCCCTCCTCTCTGAGGACAGGGAGCCCACTTGTTGCGGGGACGTTGCGCCTGCGCGGCACCCGGCCCATTTCCTCCCTCGCCGTCTCCCTCCCCCACCGTGTGTACAACAGCTGAAGCGAGGCGAAGTTGCCGCTTGGAGATCAAGGAGACGCTCCTTCCTGCTCTCCCTCACACATAGTCACACACACACACACAGACTACGAGGGCTATGTTTGGAAAATTAAACACTCGGGCGCTCCCCCCCCCCCCTTTCCTACATGGCACTTTCCCAGAGCGAAAACGCCGCCAGGAAAGCACACGCAGGAGGGGGGGGGAAGGGAGGGGCCGAGCGAGGCGCCTTCTGCTTCCCCGACCTCTCCGGGCGGAGAGCAGGGAGAGTTTTAAACTCCCTCCCCGGCTCTCTTTCGGAGCGGCCTCAGCGCTCCGCCTTCATCTCCAGCCGGGAGATTTCCCTGCTAAAGGAAAATGGATGGCAAAGAAAGATGCAGGGGCTCTTCCTTCCAGGGCCCGGCCGTGGCTTACACGAGGGTGCGTGGGAACTTGCCTTTTGGCGGCTACACGCGCCGCGACGCTCCCCTTGAACCCCCACGTGTCGACCTAGACACGCTCCTGTGTGTTTGCCAAGGGTGCCTTAAAGAGGCGATCCGAGGAGGACTTGGCCTAGGGGAAGGAGGTCCCTGGCCCTTCCATGGGACTTAAGCACCCGTTTTGTTGTTTAGTCGCACAGTCGATTCCGACCCTTTGCGACCCCATGGACCACTGTCCGCCAGGCACTTCTGTCCTCCCCACCATCCCCTTCAACTCGCTCAGCTCTGTGCCCATTGCGTCTACAATACCATCTAGCCATCTCATCCTTGGCCGCCCCCTTCTTCTTTTACCCTCCACCTTTCCCAGCATCAAGGCCTTCTCAAGTGAGTCTTCACTTCTCATTTGATGTCCAAAGTACTTTAGCTTCATCTTTACTATTTGCCCTTCTAAGGAGCAGTCAGAGTTGATTTCTTCTAAGATCAACTCATTTGTTCTCCTCGCTGTCCAGGGGACGGTAAAAGAGCCAGAAAGTTTTGAGTTCGATCCTGATGGAGATCCAGGTTGACTCAGCCAGCTCTCCTTCTGAGGGTGGTAAAATGAGTCCCCGGAATGTTGGGGGTAAAATGTTGATTACCTTGTGAACCATCCAAAGAGGGCACTAAGAAACTATGGGGCGGTATAGAAGTGTAACGGGTATTGCCATAAAACGGGGCCCAAACTATGGCCCACAGGCCATAGCGACTGGCCCCCTGAACCACGTGACTGGCCCGTGGCCGAAAAGTGTGGGCATCCCTGCCATAAAAGAAGCGATGAAGAGCGGCTGGCAGATACCCGGTGGGGTGGACTCCCATTTCCTCCAACGGGGGGCTTGTAAAAACTAGCAAAGCTTTCCAAGGGCAGCCAGGCTGGGCCATTCCTTTCTTCCCACCCGTTGGCCGGATCACCAAACACCGAGATGCCATTTGCTTCGAAGAAGCCACGCTTGTAGGCTCGGCTTTCTCAATTCTCTCGGGCCAAGAGGCGCCGTTTCTGCGGACTTTGTGCCCCTCGATCGAGAGGAAGAGGGCCGTTCTTTTCTGTTCCGTCCCACAAGGAACGAGGTCGTTCCAGCCGTGCAAAGCAAGGGTCGGTCGGTCTCTCTCTCTCTTACACACACACGCGTGCGCGTGCCTTCCTTGGCCTGGACACGGGTTCAGGAGGGACCTGCTTCCGTGGCGTCCCGGAGGGCCACTGGCTTGGCTGGCTGCGGGTTGTGTCACGGCCCCGATCGCTCCAGGAACGCGCTGCCCGGACTGAGTCATCCTACCCGGGGGGGGGGGGAGACATCGGGTTACCTACGGAGAAACTAGTGTAGCTTGTTATAACTGAGCTGAGCAGGCTATAATCCCAGTGCCTTGCGATAACATTTGTTCAGCTCTTTCCTTGTGGATAGGGTGGATCGGGCACGGACGGGGAATCCGCTTTTGTGCTCACAACGGTCTCCCCAAAGTGGTCCGAGCAGGTTCACAGGGGAGTCTTCCTGAACTGAACACATGGCAAGGAATCCCCTCTGGGTTACGTCCTTCTTCACTGACATCGGAGCTACTGTCATTTGAAATAGGTTCAGGGATCGGGTCTACCACTACTGCCTTACATCTGACCGAAAAATAGTGGGTTTCGCCACGGAGTAGACGCAGAGAGACGTGGGCCGACTATTTAGAAACCTTTGCTCGGAGGTCTCACTTTGTTTACCGGTGCCGGTTTCCGGGTTTTGCTGCAGGTTTAGTCAGGGCTAAACCCCACTGAGTTTAAAAGGACAAGCTTATGAGAAGGAGAGGGAAATAAACATAGAGCCGCTTTGTAGAGGCAGATGTCTCTGTCCTCTGGGCTGGGGGAGTGGCAACATGCCTCGAAGCTGCTCTGTTTTCAGCATCTAGGGAAGATCCTGTATTTTACCCGTCAGGCTAGCATGCAGGACTTTCCACCGAGTCTCTTCGAAACAAATGTTTTCCTTTCCCATCGCCACCATAATAATGCCTTTTGCCCTCTCCTGGGTTTACAAATGTTGTCGGATTTCAGCTCTCATCATCCTTCACAGTGGCATTCTTCTACTTCAAATGCCGTATCCATTCTGAATACAGTATTGGCTATCACCATGGCATTAGTGATCACTAATAATGTAATAAGTACAAACAGGAGACCTTAGACTTGACTATTTTTGTGCGTGGGTGGGAAAAATAGTAGCAGGAAGACAGTATGGAATTAGATGAAATGTGTTTTTAGTCTGCCAACATTGGCACAATGATACAATTTTAAGTGCCGCCCAAGTCAAAGGAGCCTTACTTCTGAGTAGACAGGTATAAAGATTGCACCATTAGTCTCTCTCTCTCTCTCTCTCTCTCTCACACACACACACACACACACACATACAGGTTGTTTCATTAAATGGCTTTTCTGGAGTCAAAAAGCTTTGAGGTAGGGGATGGATAATTTAACTCTTCCCAGCACTTTTCTGTTTTTTATGACAGAATTTAATTGCTAGTCTTAATTTAAACAGCTGTTGATTTACTATTCAGTACCTCATCCACATAGGTTCCTATTCTATCTGTGGTTAACAATTGGGTTTAGGCTCCTTCTGTTTTACTCAAAAACTCCCTTGAGTTCAATCAGGGACACTCTCTTCAAGTCAATGGAGAGTCCTTCAGACAACATTAGGCGCAGGCAAGTCTCCTGAGAAAAACTGCAGGGGTAGAGCAAGGAGAGACTTCCCTAACTTCCAGAGCAGGTATTTTGGATCATGGCCAGAACAGCCTAGAAGAGGCTTTAAAGGATGCCCTTCCTACCTCTCCAGTTTCTGTGTTGAAGGCCAGTAGACATCCTGCATTGATTCTCCAGGTGTGGCCTTGGCTCGCAGATCCAGGTAAAGCCTGTGTGCCTTTCATTGGAAGGCCTGTTGACTGTGTATAAGAGACCAGTAATGCGGACAGGCTGCTACCACCAGCCTCCTTTCTGGCTAATACTGTGAAAACCAACTGGATTTTCACTCTCTTGGGCCTTGACTCTCAAATCAAATGAATTTGCAACTTCAGCAAGAAGATCAGGCTCGCTCCTCAATTTTCTTTTGAACCACAGTGTATCTTTCAATCCCCCCCCCCCCCCCCAAGAGGCAGAACTGAGCTGCAGTGTAGTGATTGAGAACCAGGGTTGAATAGCAGTTAAGAGTGTGGAACTAGGATTCAATTCTTGCAGGGACATGGAAACTCATGGCAGGGATGAATTGGAAGGGGCCTTTCAGGTCATCGAATCCAACCTCCTGCTCAATATAGGAATCCAAATCAAAGCAGGTCTGACAGATGGTTGTCCAACTCTTCCTTGAATGCTTCCAATGTTGGAGCACTCACCACCTTTCAAGGCAGCTGGTTCCACTGTCATACTGCTCTAACTGTAAGAAGCTTTTCCTAATATTCAGCCTATAACTGTCTGGCTCCCTTTAGTTTTAGCACATTACATTTTGGCAGTTTCACATCTGGCCTTGGCACTGAAGAAGAATTATGAATCCTGAACTCTGCAAGAACAGATCCTGCTCCACCTCCTTATTACCATCTTTCAGGTATTTGGAGATTGCAGTTGGAGAGAGAATTACCAGAAGTGTAGGCGGGGTTCAGAAGAGGCAGGGGATTAGAGACCACATTGCCAACATATGTTGGATCATGGGAAAAAACAAAGGAATATCAGAAACAAATCTACATCTGTTTCATTGATTACACTAAGGCCTTTGACTGTGTGGACCACAACAAAAAGTGGCAAGTAATTAAAGAGATGGGAATACCAGAACACCTTATATGCCTGATGAGAAATCTGTACATGAATCAAGAAGCAACAGTTTGGACAGAATATGGAAGGACGGAGTGGTTTGGAGTAGGAAAAGGAGTAAGACAAGGCTGCATTTTGTCACCCTGCTTCTTCAGCTTATACACAGAGCTCATAATGCACAATGCAAGGATGGAGGAATCACAATTTGGGATCAAAATTGCTGGGAGAAACATCAACAATTTAAGATATGCAGATGATACCACCCTAATGGCAGAAAGTGAGGAGGACCTAAAGAAGCTCCTGATTAGGTTGAAAGAAGAAAGTGCAAAAGCTGGCTTGAGACTCAATATAAAGAAAACAAACATCATGGCAACAGGCCCTATCAGTCCCTGGAAAAAAATGGGGAAGAAGTAGAAGCAGTGACAGATTTTACTTTCTTAGGATCAAAGCTCACTGCAGATGGTGATTGCAGCCATGAACTAAAAAGGTGACTGTTTCTTGGGAGGAAAGCAATGAGAAACCTGGGGAACATAGTGAAAAGTAGAGACATCACATTGCAAACAAAAATTCGTATAGTCAAAGCAATGGTATTCATTGTAGCAATGTATGGTTGTGAGAGCTGGACCATTAGGAAAGCTGAGCGCAGAAGAATAGATGCCTTTGAGATGTGGTGTTGGAGGAGAGTTTTGAGAGTCCCCTGGACAGCGAGGAGAACAAATAGGTCAATCTTAGAAGAAATCAACCCTGACTGCTCCTTAGAAGGTCAGATAGTAAAGATGAAGCTAAAGTACTTTGGACATCAAATGAGAAGAGAGGATTCACTTGAGAAAGCCTTGATGCTGGGAAAGGTGGAGGGCAAAAGAAGAAGGGGATGGCAGAGAATGAGATGGCTAGATGGTATTGTAGACACAATGGGCAGAGAGATGAGCAAGTTGAGGAGGATGGTGGAGGACAGAAGTGCCTGGAGGACAGTGGTCCATTGGGTTGCAAAGGGTCAGAATCAACTGTGCAACTCAACAACAAAAAGTCATACTGTATTCCCCTCTCAGTCTCCTTTCCTCAAGGCTAAACATGCCCATTTCCTTCGATCCTTCCTCATATGGGTTTTCAGTCCCCTGATCATTCTTGTTGACCATCTTTCTACTTGCTCTAGATCAGTGGAGATCAACCTCAGCACTCCAGGTGTTCTTTGACTTCAATTACCAGAAGTAATTACCCAAGCCAGCACTCCTGCTGATCAGGGCTTCTGGGAATTGAAGGTCAAGAAACAGCTGGCCTGGCCAAGGTTCGCCACCACTGCTATAGTTTGTTTGCATCTTTCTTAAATACATTTTATGTACTTTGAAACCCTGATGAGAGTTGCCTTAAGTTAGGTCCCTCTTGTTCTTAGCCTCATCAAAAGTGATCGGCAGCTGCTAGCAACCCTCACTCACTCCATTCCACCAGGCTCCTGATCTGGCTATTGTTCTGAGGCTTTCTGGTCCTTTTCGCCATCTCATGCCAGCCATCTTTACACTCACGCCCCACCCAGGCGTGGCACCATCTGCTTTAGGTTCACTTCCAGTTTTTAGCTTCCAAGTCAAGTTTTCTCCAGAGCAGTAGCCCAGAGGCAGGAAAATGCAGTAACAAGTTTTATTTGACGAAACCTGTCAGAGACTGTAGCGATCCCGTAGTCCACAAAATGTTATGCCAAATAAAACTTGCTATATTTTAAGAGGCCCACATGGCCCTTTGTTTCAGGTAAGTGCTTTCCAGTGGGTGACCAGAAATGGAATGGGATCCATACTGTAGGGTGTTCCGGTCAAATTACCTGTTCTTGTTTGAAGGTCCCTGCCACCCACCACCCCACCTCACCCCCACATGACCATCAGCGTGGATTTTTCAGCTTTGGGATGAAGATCAACCATTACCAGCCTCAGTAAAAGCCCTTTGGGGTTTTTTTTTTTTTTTTTTTTAGCGAAAAGGACATTTCAGGCTAGAAGTAACACACTTCGTTCCCCTCTGGTGGTCTAGGAGTAATAACCCTAGGGAAAGTGCACTTGAACATATACAAATAGCCACAGCCTTATGTTAAGGTTGGAAAGAGGAAGGCTTCCAAGTATAAGGATATACTGCACCTTTCTGCTTTAAACAAGGAAGCAAGGAAGGAAGGAGGAAGAACTGTTGGAACCAAGTCCTGGTCCGTGTGAACGTCTTGGAGTTTATTTAGCGCTCCTCTGATCTGGGAATTAGCATTTATGTTTACAGGAAGAAAGGGAGGGAGAGCGGTGGGGGCATGAGAAGGATGATGTTACCATTTAGCAATTAGTCATTTGGTCTGCCTAAATTCGTTTTACAACAAAACAAAACAAAGCCATCGAGAGGGTGAAGGGCAAAAGAAGCAGGAGAAGGAAGAGAGGCCTAACAAAAAGGCAGCGCCCGAGCAAGGGGGCGAGGAGACGAGCTGGTGGCCGCACGAGCGGTGTGAACAAGTCCTGCACAGCGCGGCGTCCCTCCTCCTGCCGTTTACCGCCAGCCTCACGGGCTCTTCTTCCATACATTCCTGTCTTATGGATCCTATTCCGATTGGCGACCCGGACCTGCCATCTCCCCCCCCCCCCCCTTTCTCCCTTTCTTGTCATGTAGACAGAAAGTGAACCTGGACTGGGCCTCCTCCTCCTCCTCCTCCCTCTCCGCCTCTTTGCCTTCGGTTCCCTGTCTGGGCGCCGCGTTGCATAGCGGAAACGACGGCAAAGATGACGCTGGCCGATGCAATGTTGCTCCTGGGAGGGGAGGGGAGGGGAGGGCCTGCGTCGCCGGCTGCCTCCACACACACACACACACACACACCCGAGCCAGCTGCCACCTTTCCGAGGCAATTAGGCGGATGGAGGAAGAAATCGAAAGGCCGACGCCCCATTCAGGAGTCATAAAACAAATGCCGTTCACTCGAACGCGTCTCGGAAAAGAGAAGCAGGCAGGCAGAGATACGAGGGCCGCCGAGGCTCGGCGGGTTTGGCCAGCCGGATCCTCCGCATTATCGTAAATTACTTTGGTCCGGGATGGTGTCTTTTAAAAAGACACACACACACAGACCTCCGACTCCTCCTTTCCCCTCTTTAGCCTGAGTAGCTGCAAACGAAGGGACTGCGGTGGCTTAGTGGTTAAGACACTGAGCTTGACGACTGGAAGGTCGACAGGTCAGCAGTTCGAGTCCCGAGTGCTGCATGATGGAGTGAGCGTCCATCTGTCGTCTGTCCCAGCTTCTGCCAACCTAGCTGTTCGAATGCAAGAAATTGCAAGTAGATAAACAGACACCCCTTCGGCGGGAAAGGTAACGGCGATCCATGTGCTTCCGCGTCTAGTCATGCCTTCCACATCAGCACGGAAACGTCTGCAGACGCAGACAGCGCTAGCTCTTTGGCTATAAACGGAGATGAGCACTGAACCCTAGAGTCGGATATGACTGGCTTTCGAGCAATGGAGACCCTGACCTTGACCTTACGTGCAAACACCCCTCTCTCCCGCCATAATATCTCTCCGCCCAAGGAGGATCAGCCTAATACTTTGCGCCTCCGACTGGGGCGGTCTCTAGCCCAGGATAACTTCCGCCGCCAATAAACGGATTAGCCTTCAAGGTGCCGCCGGGCTCTCGGCAGTTCGTGCCTCCCCGGTCTTCTGGCCAAGCGCGCCTCTTGCAGGTTCGGTTCTGCCCGGGATCCTGCGGAGGATTCTAGCGGGGATCCGCGAGGCGCAGGGCTGGGCCCCTGCATAGCCAGAGCCCCTGTTTTTGTTTTCTCCGGGCTAGGAGAGGTGAGAACTGCCAAGGTCGGGCAGTTGGGGTGGGGGTGGGTGGCTGTTCACTTCCCCCCTTTCCAGTCTTTTGCAGGACAGTTGTTAGGAAAACAGCCGAAAAGGATAGGGGTCGACTTACATCTAGACAAAAAGCTGGCCCTTTATGTAAGGGGTGGCAGTGGTTTTGCCTCCCAACAGTTCCTGGTGGACTCTCCAATGCTTGCCCTCTTCTTCCAATGGGAGAAGAGATCTGTAAATACCACACAACCTATTTGGATAAGTCCCAACTAGTCAACGGTGCCAGTTGTGGTAAAGGATCTGATCTCATTCCCCCTGACTGAAGTAGAATTCAGTTGCCAGTCCCCTCAGTAGGCAGCTGAACCAGCCAGCTGGTTGATTTCATTTTGGTAACTGGACCAGAGTGTGCCTGCATTCCTGCCATCTTATTATTTGCCTCAGGCAGCAAAAGAGTGTGGCTTGGTCCAGCTTTTCCAGCACTGTACGAGTTGAGACCAGGCCCAACAGAGCCAAGCCACTTATAGATATGCCATGAACAAACAAATCTCTCTACCTCCTCATAGTTTAGTTCACTCCCAAATCTATCCCATTGATGAAGTCTTCTTCTTTGTTTCCTCTTTTACTGCTTTGGGTGTCGAGGGAGATACAAAGCTTTTGCTCTGGCCAAGGATGTGCTGGCTACGCTAAAAGGGCGGTGGATGGGGGAGGACAGGGTACTTCTGCCCGCCTCTGGGTGGTGCCAGACCCTTTGGGGCACCGGGACTTGTCCAGGTGTCCAAAATAGCCACCACAGGCTTGGCTGTGGCACTTCTAGCTGCCTCCATCAGTGCTACTTGGTGTTCTTGTAATGAATTCATCATTGCTAAAATCTAGGATACATTGCTAGTATCCTAAGTTTCCAGGACAGTTCTTTCTTATAAAAGACCAAGCAGGGAAAAGAAATGTGTTGTAAAAAGAAAATACAGTACTCAGAATTATATTTTTGTTATTTTCAGTTCAAGTCACATTGCATTCAACATCAAAAGGAAGAAATGAACTTCATCCCTTGTAGGTTTAATTCGCAGTATGGCCCTCAGCCTTATAAGACAACCTTATGTATAGTTACTCAGAAATGAAATCCACTGGCCAGAATTCTGTAGGCATTTGCCTAAATTGCCACAGCTAATCTTGGATAATTTGATCTGGTAACAAAGGAGTGCTTAACCAGGCACTTGACCAATACATACCTTGGTGCTATTAGACACAATTTGGCTGCATTACTTTAAACAAAGGTTATATGAACACTGGTAGGATCCTGGCCGCTGTATTTAGTAAAGTTTACCTTCTAGTAAATGCAGTTTGGAGGATAGACTTGCTAAAGAGTAACTGAAAGTCCTGGTTTGCACTGATTAATTTATCCACCCACATGCTCATGCTCCTGCCATAAGGTTGATTAGTCCTGTTGGCAGATTGTTAGGCATTATCAGGTTAATGTTTACCAGGCAGGATCATTTTAGTGGCAGCCCCCTACTTGGAAATGTTTTCCTTGCAAAGATGCCTCTGAGCTTCCTTTTTAGAAAGACCATAAGTCGTTCCCCCACTACAGTTCATTTATGGTTTATGGGTGGCTTAGCAATTGCTCTTGCTTAATTCTGGAACTTTTTCATTGACTAATGTGGTGTTTTGATGTTTGGCTGTGGTTTTAGAAAATCAGACTTCCTAGAAAAACTTATTTGATTTTAATAATTTACATTTTTAATATAGAACAACTTAATTGTACCATATTTATCCTCCTATCATGCTATCACAAGCATTGTCACTTTGAGAAGGCTTTTGTCCTAAGAAACAACTCAAAAACTCTTCAGAATAATTTACTTTTCTGGTATGAATAAGAGGTCTGTGGCACTAATCAAAATGCTCTGAAATCCTACTGATTTCAATGGCACCATTTTTCATGTAAGTACATGTAGGATCTGAGGCTTTTTTTAATTTCTCATTTCTGTCTGAATTATAATTTGTACTTGACAAATTGTCCTTTCCTTCAACTAATGACAGGCTTTCCACAGTTGGAAAAGAGGGTAAGCTACTTCGGAGTGACGCCTGCTCCTGGACCTTACTTCCCCACCCCAGGTCTAAATCTGCTCATGTCACTGTATCCCCTGTAAATGGACCCATCCCTAAAATAAATAAGTGGCGAGGTTTTGCTGGCCATTTTTCTATTATGTCAATCTGATAACTGAACTACAGTACCCATCATTCTCTGATAGTGCCCCACTAAAGATAATGGGAGGTGTTTTTTCTTGTACATCTGGGTGTGCCACTTCCCTCCCCATTTCATTGACTGCCTTCAGATCTCTCCTCCTGGGAACAGAAACAATCAACACAACTAAATCAACAAAACTGGTAATTTTTCTTCCCCAAGGCTATTCCCAGCCAGGGATACACAGGTAGTTCTCTTTCATGATGGTGCAGAATCCACTAAGCATTATCAGTTTGTTTACCAGCAGCAAACCAGCTGCCCCCTCCCTATCCATACCCAGATTGTTTATCAAAATAATGACTTGCCAGTGTGTGGTGGTGGTGGTGAGAGTAAGCAGGAGATAGCTCATCTTATAGCCTATATTCACAATTAATTTTTTTTTAAAAAATCAGACAATTACCTCCTCCTCCTCCAACCCTGATGTCATGACTTTCCAGGGAAGCATGGGGGTCCTTTTAGAAGAGAGAGAGAGAGAGAGAATGAAAAATAGGAGTGTGTTGGGGGCTTCTGAGTCTGTTCTGTGAATTAGCCGAAATATAGCTGTGTTCATTATTTGGGGAAAGTTGATTCATTTCCACCTCTCTCTTAGGAGTAAATGGTATATTCCTCATTAAAAATGCTCATTTGATACAATCCCTGCTTAAAATGGAAGAGTCTTAGACAAAAGGGCAGGGGTGACATCCATAAGGAATCTTAGAGTGGCTAAGGTGGTTTCAATTTTGATGTTGAATTTGGTTGGAAATTAATGGAGGGGAAAACTCATCTGTCCACCCCAGGGTTTTGCAATTAAATGTTATGGTTTGGATTTAACGTAGTTGCATTTGCTGAGCCTCACTTGTTAGGAAATATGCTGAGGTTCCTTTTACATCCAAGTATTTTCAGTGCTCCCTTAAGCCACAGAACATCAGACCTTGTTGAAGAGTATTGGCCCATGGTCTAGCTACAGATCAAGGCATGTTCAAAGCCTTTAGTTCTAAAGAAGCATCTCTGTAATTATTGGGAGCTTTCATCTGATATTGAACTAGAGTTTGCAGCTCACATTGGTTTTACTGGAGGGGTGAAAGAGATGATCAGATCACTTCTTTCCCTTAAAGGGGATGGAGTTATTTTTCAGCAAATCTTTCTATCTACCTCCTGACCTACCTTCCATGGATGTTTAACAATGAGAAGAGACTGCTTTCTGGATGTTTTCCTGACTGCTCTAGAGAAAGTGTACTGTAGAAATCCCAACAGGTAAATGCAAACATCACCCTTGCTTGAAAGCCAGTCATATCTGACTCTAGAGTTCAATGCTCATCTCTGTTTATAGCCGAAGAGCCAGTGTTGTCTGCATCTGCAGTTGTTTCCATGGACATGTGGCAGGCATGACTAGACACCAGAGCACACAGAATGCTGTTTACCTTCCCACCGAAGTGGTACCTTTTTATCTATTTGCAATGTCCTGCTTTTAAATTGCTAGGTTGGCGGAAGCTGGGACACAGTTGGGAGTTCACTCTGTTGTGCAGTACTCAGGTCTCGAACTGTTGACCTGCCAACCTTCCAGTTGTCAAGTTCAGGATCTTAACCACAAAGCCATAGCAGTAAATAATGGATGCGGAACTTGTGGCCGGTGAGATGTTCTATCCTCCTTGACCATTCGTCATATTGCTTGGAGATACCACAGCAATAAAATTGAGATGAACAGACTCTTTACCATTCCTAGTTTAAGATTGCTGCCCTGGAGTGCTTGGTAATTTTTGCTACCAGAAGAACACAACAATCTGTGCATGGATGTGTATGAGATGTCATCTTTCCCATGCTTTTTGACCCTATGCTTCTAGAGGAAGCATGCAAAGGAGTTGTACTTTGGCAAATATTCTTAAGGTAAAGGTCGCCCTTGCTTGAAAGCCAGTTGTATATGACTCTAGGGTGTGGCGCTCATCTCCATTTATAGCTAAAGAGCCAGCACTGTCTGATGTTGCCATGTGGCAGGCATGACTAGATGCTGGAGAACACGGAATGCTATCTACCTTCCCACCAAAGTGGTACCTATTTATCTACTTGTAGTTTCTTGCTTTTGAACTGCTAGGTTGGCAAAAGCTGGGACAGAGACAGGAGCTCGCTCCATTGTGTAGCACTTGGGTCTTGAACTGCTGACCTACTGACCTTACAGTTGTCAAGTTCAGCTTAACCATTAAGTCCATAAATATTTGCAGTCCCACAAATATTCTTTAGCAAGTGTCTAATATCAGTCATTATTTTCACCCCATCCATTGTCTATGGATGGTTTGGCCGTCATTCATTCTAAACTACATTTTTTTTAAAAAAAAATGCTGCCTCTGCATCTGATTTCTGCACTAGGGCAGTTGTAAGAAAGAAAGAGGAACTCAGGAGGGTGAGAGGAGGCTATAACCCGAGCTTGCTGGGGTAGTAAAGCTCATCAAACCCAGTGGGATTTTCCTGCCAATAAACACTAGGGATTAGTGCCTTGTTTAGATAGGCTAAGTAGCCTCAGCAAGATGAACAGTGGGAAAGCCCTGCATAGATACATTCACATAATTTCTGATGTGCTTATGTGCATATAGGAAATCAAAGCAAGATGTACAGAGTGATGGATAATTCTGTGCTGGAAATACCTCCTTATCCCCCTCCCCCATCCAAAGAAAACAGCTCCCTGATGGTGGACTGGAGGGAAGTAGAAAGAATCTACTAAGAGGAACAGAGTTAGGGATGAAGCGAATGCTCCAGCATGAAAAGAATGCAAGACTTTGCTTTTCTTCAGCCAGAGCATGGCTTCTTTTCATTTTGTTTGTGTTGAATGTTTAAGGCTAGAGCTGAAAAAGCCAAGCCCTTCCCTTGCTCTCTGAGAAGAATTAAAGGGGGTGGGGGGGGGGAGAGAGAGAGAGAGCAAGGACAACAAGAATAACACTAATGAAGGCCAGAGAATTCTGCCAATGTGTTCTCTCTGCCAATGGAAGCTCTTTTGCTTTTGAGTAATGCGAAACAATATAAAGTTCCCAGGAAAACTCTTCATTGAGAAGAAATCCACTCAAGAGCCCTCTGTTCCTTTGCTCGCCTCCACCCCCGCCCCCCACTGCGGCATTCATCACCGACGTGTTCCAGAGATTCTCACAATGTCAGCAGAAGAGAAAGAGGGAGGGAGGGAACGAGGTCAGGAAAGAAAATCTAGTTAGATCAGCCACACTGCCCTACAACTACCCTGTTAATCCCTTGGCAAGCTTTGGCGGTTTGCTCTAAAAGGCAACCCCCAGCTTATTTGTCTTCTCAGTTGTGGGGCTGCAGGACAAAAATACCCTGGGCAGGCAGACTTCTCACAGCCTGCTTCAGTTTTTGACAGGGGAATGCTACATTTCACACTCACCAGTAACCAGAATATTTGACTTGGTGTTTTAGTAACATTTCTGCTTTAGTCACTTTTTGCTAGGGTGCACATACTTCATATACTTATTTATTTAGGATGCTTATGTCTTGTCCTGCATCACAATATCAAATTGTAAGATACTCCTTGCTCTAAAACCCAAGGAAGTTTGGGTCGTCATAGATCGTAGTTGGGTGCAACTTGATCCGAGTATACGTTTTTCCTTCCCCGGGACGCTGGGAGGCCTAGTCTTGGAGGCCAGCTGGCTCCGGCCCATCTTCGCCCTCGAAGGCTAGCAGGAAAAATGCCACTGGTGTGGATTTGTTTAAGGCAGGGGTGCCCAAACTTTTTGGGCTGTGGGCCGATCATGTGGTTCAGGGAGCTGGTCACTAAGGCCTGGTGGCCGGGTGTGGCCCTCGACACCAATTCATCCGGCCTACAAAGCCCTCATTGCTCCTGGAAGCAGAAGTAAAACACGCCCACTTCCGCTTCCAGGAGTGATGAGGGCTTCACGGGCCAGATGAATTGGCATCGGGGGCCGCACCCGGCCACCGGGCCTTAGTTTGGGCACCACTGGTTTAAGGTGGATCCCAGCTTGCCATGAAGTGGCCCACACACAGTGGTGGGCTCCAAAAAATTTTACTACCACACTGTGGGCATGGTATGTGGGCATGGCCTGCATTACACCCAAATTAGGACTACTGTACTTCATTTCAAAACTCGGATGGGCGTGGTCAGACAGAATTTCTGCTACCGGTTCTGGAGAAATGATGCAAACCTGCTGATGCCCACACACTATGATCACAGAGCCATCTCCTGCAGCACATATGAAATGAGACATTTGGGATTTAACACCAGGATTGCAATGGACTGCTGCAGCCTTGAGGATATTATCAAGGTGCGCCTTCACAGCCAGTCTACCTGGCATGGCCTCTTCCACCTCCATGACAGTTGGGAGTCAGAAAGTGGTTCCTACTCTGCTCATTTCGCCTTTGGGCCAAATATGAAGTTCTCCAGTGGCATTTCCTCCACTGAGGGGACCATCACCCCACCCAAAGGGGCTCATTCATCTGTAGCCGTTGGCCCCTATAGGGAGTCAGGTTATTTACTGCTGCCCAACACTCGGCATTGAGTCGTTGGCTGTATAGTCTACTCCATTACCATAGTGGGAATGTCACTATCGATCAATCAGTTAGTTGATTGATATTTAAGCCCTATTCCAATCAATGAGTCTCCGAAGAACAACAAAGATATATAAAATATATACAACAGATACAGCTATAAACGTGTGTATGAAAGGTGCACTAACTAGTATATACTATCATGTAGGTTGATATCGTAAGGTTACAGGAAAACAAAGCTAAAATATTTGGCCAGATGCCATCACTGTGCTTTTTGTCACACACCCTTCTCTCAATCATAGAACCTAACAATCTCTTCCAATATGTACTGTACTTCTATATGGGTTGCTCTTTGAGTTTATTTCTGAGAAAGCAGCAGAGTCCTGTAGTTGCTTCAAGGTTTAATCCATGTATTAGTCTATAGGATTTTTTGGACTGGAATCCCCATTATCACAGGAGTGGAGGGGAGATGTCTAGGGCAGGCCCTATCATTGACAAAGCAAGGCTGCTGCCTCAGGCAGAAAATTATGCATATCACAAAATTCCAGATTTTTAGTTATTTCATGTATTGTTGCTGTTGTTGTTCTACTGTCAGGGAGAGGGACTTGTGGTATTTTCTGACTTATGTGCCAATGTAATTTGACAGGTTTTAGGCATTTGCATAAGGAATCATTTTGTATCCTGTATAAGGCAGCAAAATATCCCTGTCATGGCAGAAATGAAGTCCTATAGAATACTCAACATTTACATATTGCTCTTTAACAGTTTGAAGTGGACTACCAAAGAGACCTGGTCATATACTAAGATCTAAGTCTCTGTATTCCAGCCTTCTGAATTTAGGTAGGTAGTAACTGGGAGGCATTGTTGTAGTATACCAGTGGTAGAAATATTCTTCCTGGAGACGGTCACCAATTACCTTCTCTTCTACATTTATCCTGTTTTACCATGTAACTGTATGCTCCTTTGTTCAAAATACAGGCCAGATGTATTCAGAGGAGCTTTGTTCTATGTTCTTCCATGGGTCTGTAAACCAAGGTATCCAGTTATATCCAGGTTGTTATTTCCCTGGGCGTTTGAATGAAGAATAATTTGGTTCTTGGTTTGTTGCAGCCAAGCCATTTTAGTTAATAATTTTGCTACTAAGTTTTGTTTGCACATATTTAGCTTGATCATTTTAATATTTCATGGCCTTATTCAGATTGGAGTGTATCTCTCAGATTCCTCAAATGATATGGTTGAACTACTAATACCAATACCTCCCATTTAGTAGTCGTGGGTGGATAGACTGAGGCTAAAAGTAAGAGTGGCATGCTAAAGGCAACAATACACCACAAGACTGCATATGTGGCTAACATGAGAACTGAAACAAGTAAGCTTGCTTGACTAATTCACACTATGCTACTTAATACACCCATGATCAAGATTCTCAAAGTCTATCAGGCCACATGGACAACACAAAAATCGAGAAAACACCATTTTACTTTCTTCTGCAAATTTTGTGTCCTGGAGGATTTTATTTTATTTTATTTTATTTTATTGTTCGATTTTTATGCCGTCCCACTCGCCTAAGCGGAGTGGGACGGCATAAAATTATATCCTAAGTGGATATAATGAGATTGACTTAATCTCTATTTTTAGGTGTACAAAAGGAGTGTCTATGCTGAATGCTTCCATACAGACACAATAACTGCCAGATATTATTGCCTCCCAGGCATATTTAAGTTGCAATATACAGAGGTTTTCTGGCCAGGTTATCCTGCTATAGTAATAGAGTAGACCATCCTGCACGCAACTCAATGCCGAGTGTGAGGCACATGTTTACCTGACAACCCTGAGGACTAATGGCCTTTGGTGCCGAAGTCCACAGGGATGGGTGATGGTCCCCAAGTGGATTAAATCCCACTTGAATCCATCTTGGTGGAGGGCAGCAACTTCAACAATACTAGCCTGGGGCTAAGGAGGACTTTGTGTGCCAAAAGGGTTCAGGACCAGAAAGTGATTTGCGGAACTGGATCAGTGGTATGGGTTTCATGCTGCAATGTGGAAGGCAGATGAAAGGACATTCTGTTATAATGCTCCCAGGACAATTTTCATGGCTGATCAACGTGAGGATACCCAATATCTGGAATCAGATATGGCACTTGAAAGAAGAAGTTACAGACACTTTATGGCCTTCCAGATGTTGTGAGCTTTACCTGCCATCACTGTTAGTCATGAAGGCTATGGTGGGAAGAGGGCCACACTGTCTCCCAGGCCTAAAAGCAGCAGCTAATATACTCCTTAGAAGGTCAGATAGTAAAGATGAAGCTAAAGTACTTTGGACATCAAATGAGAAGAGAGGGTTCTCTTGAGAAAGCCTTGATGCTGGTAAAGGTAGAGGGAAAAAGAAGAAGGGGACGACCAAAAATGAGATGGCTAGATGGTATTGTAGACACAATGGGCACAGAGCTGGGTGGGTTGAGGAGGCTGGTGGAGGACAGATGTGCCTGGAGGGCAATGTCCATAGGATTGCAAAGGGTTGGAATCGACTACGCGACTCAACAACAACAACAACAACAGGACATTTGCTGAATGCAGATTGATTTGGAACCCCGTTACTGCTAAAACTCTCAATTCTCTGCCCCCACCCTGCACCCACATGGGTGGGAGGCAGTGCTGGATTTCACTGTGACCAGTCCGCATGTGGGGACCAGGTCTTGGTGTGGTGTTCCCCAGCAATGGTCCCTCCATTGGGGCTGGTGGTGGGAGACTGTTTCCTATTTTCGCTTGCTTGGCTGGCTGCCCACCACAGCAGCCCTGAAGGATTCTGGGAGCTGGAAAGCCTCTCCCGCCCTCTCCCCCCCCCACTGCCCTCCGCCAAAGCATTAAGTAGGCCTGTCAGCTCTGCTCCTTCCCCACTTGGCAGCGGTTCAAAGTGCTCTTTCATTTGAAAGGCTGGAAGGCTGCCATGTGCAATGCAGATTCGCTGTGCCTGCTCTCATAAGGAACTGATAAATGCCGTTGCCGTTGCCATGGTGACGGGAGGCTATCAGAATGGCCCTTGGGATCTGCAGCCTCTTGGCTCTGCAAGGGATTCCCCCCTCCCCCTTTCCCTTCTTTCTGAGATAATGAAATGTACAAAACAACAACCCTAAAATAAAATATAATGTTCTCTTTAAAAAAATATATTAACCCTCAAATTGCAAGGGAGAAAAAAACCCCAATTTTTGAAATGGCTGGAGATGTTTTTCCAAGAGACAAAATGAACACAGCTTGCCAGCTTGTGCTGTCTGATCCTGACTAGGCTTTTTAATCCCCCCCCCCCCAAAAAAAAAGGGAAGAAAGGAAATCCCCTGCTCCCCCTGTTCTCTTCCACCCACCCCATCCAATTTGATCTCATTGATTTGCTCCAGTGGGTTGGGAACCCCCCCCCTTCTGAACACATGCTTGGCAACCTCGCAGGCATTCATGCACAACTCTGTAATGCCTTCTGAAGGTCTGGTTGCAGATTGATTTGGATCCTAGTTTTCGCTTCAGTGTAACTAGTGATGTTGACTTTATACTGAAGTCTTGAAAAACAGAACAGCATCCCTCAAATTTGTATCAAGTCCTGGTTTTCATCAAGGAAGGAGTAAGTTTCTAAACCTCATTGGAGCTTAATTTTTGTGGCCTAGGCTGGCTAGAATGGCAGTGTTTATAAAAATAAAGGTCACCTTTGCTCAAAAGCCAGTCATAGCCGACTCCAGGGTGTGGTGCTCATCTCCGTTTACAGCCAAAGAGGCAGTGCTGTCTGCATCTGCAGATGTTTCCATGGTCATGTGGCAGGCATGACTAGATGCCAGGGTGCATGGATTGCTGTTACCTTTCACACCAAAGCAGTACCTATTTATCTACTTGCAATTTCTTGCTTTTGAACTGCTAGCTTGGCAGGAGCTGGGACAGATAATGCCACCTTGAGTTGGGTTTCCTGATTGGGCGGCATACAAGTGGGAAAATTAAATTAAATTAAACGGGAGCTCACTCTATATCACAGCACTCAGGTCTTGATCTGCTGATCTGCTGACTACTCCTGCCCTATTTCTAAATAAGAACCTGTGGCTGCCATATCATATGTTCCCCCATCGTAGTCTTGGTCACACCTGAAGGCAACTTGTGATCAAGGTGAGAAGTGCCCTCCAAAAATTGTAGGGTGAGGTACATCATCCCAATCCATGACATGAGCCATATTTTACTAAGTGCTGTCTTTACAGCTCCTCATAAATTCTCACATTCCATCTCATTTATTTACAGTATTTGTATGCCACTTTCCCAAATAATTGTGCCAAAAAGCTCACAACAAAAAAGCATTTAAAAACAAGAATAGTAATTACAAATAATGATTATATCAACAGATAAAACATAATGCACATATCACAATGTGCACTAGTGAATAAAATGGCAATAAACATAATCTCTCAGTTTAAAACTTTACAACAGAGAATAAAACCTAACATAGGAAGAATGTACCATACACAAAGCCAGATAGATCACGGCTCCACACAAATAAAACAGGACTTCAAGATAATTATTATAGCTCCCAGATACCCCTTTGCTATCACTGTTCTTAAAGACTTGAATGACTGCTCAGCTTTGTTCGCATACCACTAATGACCAATTTTGAATATCGATTTTGAATACAGCCATTGGCCTAGAGAACAGGAGATGCCCTTAGTTCTGCAGGTTTTTTAAATAAAAAATTGGTAGGTTTTTTTTTGTCTATGTCTGTTCAGTCTGCACTTTAAGAAGAGTACCATGCTGATTACAGTGCAGGTGAGTAACTGAACAGGGAGCATTCAAGGTGACCTTTTATAGTGTCATGAAATAAATGGATGAAATTATCTGATGTGGAGTTACTATGCAAGTTACGTGGAAAGATGACAAGTTGGTTGGCTGGTATAATTGTTTGTTAAACCATTGGATGGAGCTGGGTGGGTTTAGCTTGTAGGAGGGGAAATGAAGCCAAAATTCTGTTGAAAGTTTTATGAAAGGTAAGAGGGAACTGGATTACAACACTGGAAAACACGAATATTGACATATATTCATCAGTATCATATATGTCATATAATAAAGATAGCTGTGTGCCATCAATACAATTCTGATTTGTTATTTATTTATTTATTTATTCATATTTATATTGCCACCCACTTGCCGAGGCGACTCAGGGCGTCTTACAGTCAAAACAGCAACAGTACAGTAAAAATTATAAAATACAACCTCACAAAAAAAAACAACAACAACAAAACAGAACACAGACTAACTCCTCTCAGGTTGTTGTTGTGGGCCCAGAGGAGGGGGTGATGTTCTCAGCCGCCTGCTAGGCCATGGCATCTTCTCCCTCAGGCAATTGTTGGGGGCCAGGCCTTTCCAGGGTTTTCACAGAAGTGCTTTAGCATTTATTTCTTCTGGGGGACACCTTGGGACTGTGCATCTTGCCCAAAGCTATATAGACTGGCTCTTCTCCAAGGAGACACAATGGGGAATTGGACTTCTGACTCTGCAGACAGATACTTAACTCATTGAGCTACCCAGTCAGCATATGTCTCATACCAAAACACATACAGTATTCTCAACAGAACATAGCAACAGGCTATGAATACAATGCAGAACAGATTACAGCACAACTGCTATACCTCTGCATCAGCAATCCATAAATATTGATATAGTCAGACTTTGGTTGTGTATATTTGTTAGACAGTTCCAAGTTTTGGGTATATTATATATAACCAGGGTGTTCATTATGACCTACAGAGCCATATACTGCTAGAGTCCTAGGAGGTTCCCTCCTTCATAATGTCACATAGGAATTCTCTGTTTAACAAAAATCTGCAAAACCCCCAACCCAAGTCAAGTTGGAAGCATGTCTACACCCACCCCATTTAACTTCATGGGAGTTCTGAGTAGATATTTACAGGATTGTGCTGTTGGTATCATTTTAGTTTATTCTAATCAAGGTATCATACTGCAGACTTTTGATTTCTTTTCTAACCTAGCAAAGCTGTCCTCAATTACTGGTAAATCAAGACCAGGTTTCTGATGGTACAGTACTTGTTTTCTGTGTAGCAAAGAAACACAGAAGGATATTTTCCATGCCCACTACCAGATGTCTTTCAAACCGTGAGACGGAGAGCTGCTCCATATATGTAATTTTGTTCTTAGGGAAGTATTTCCTCCTGAGTGTGAAACAGACCTGAATAAAGCATTCATGACTGGTGTTCTTGAATGTAAATGGATCGTGTTTTTAAAATGGAAACGGTGTGTAAACACTGAGCATTCAGTAAGAACTTGATGCCCAAGCGGCTGGTGGTTTTACAACAATTTGTTAGAACTGGGCTTTTAATATACAACTTTTCTATCTGATCCCCTCCTCATTAACCACCAAAAACCACTATAAGAATCAAGCTACAGAAGGGGATAAATAAAAAATGAGAGTAGAAAACTGAAGCACAAATTGTTTCAAATAAAGGAAAGTGAAAAAGGAATCAAGAAAAGAAAAATGCATGCAGGGAAAGAGATCAACAGACACCCACCCAACACAGTATATTATTTGGAGTCAGTTTTAGTTAATTAAAAGGCCAAACTAATAATGTTCAACAACATGAAATGGCTGCATATTTTACTGAAGGCTTATAGTTGTAATACTAAGATTAAGACTATCTATAATAATTTAGAAATCAAATGCATCGTATTGCAAATGGAAGCTTTACGTTCAAAATAACTTCCCCATGTCAGTGCATTCAGTCAAAAGAGATAATTCTTCACCACTGGACAGATATTTTTCCTTTAAAAAAATACCAAAGCCACAGGGAGGGAAATTAGTTCAGATTTTGGGAAGCTGTTTGCATTTGACTGTAATTTTGTTACCTGACTCTAAAGATTCTTGCTTATGGTTGTCATGGCAATTCTGGTCTGCTCTATGCAATCTGTCTCACTGGAATTTCCTGATTATTCAAAAACTCTTCCAGAAAGTGGAAGGGTGTGTGGATACTCTCCTGTTTTAATTCTTATAACAGTTTGTCCAAGGTTTCCATCACAAATCAAATAAGGTGAACCTGTTTTTAGCTTCAGTCACCTGTAAAAGCAGATTGCACGACAAACAGGCTTTGAAACATTTGGTTGAAATGTCAAGGGAGGAAGCCATGAGAAAGAAAGTCTAAAAAGCAATAGCATGTAAGCAATTACAATGTTGTGTTCACAGTGACCACTAGTTTGCTGGTCCAGCTGTTTTCATAGGCAGAAAAATAGGGAGCTATTATTATTATTATTATTATTATTATTATTATTATTATTATTATTATTATTATTATTATTATTATTATCATTGTCATTGTCATTGTCATTGTCATTGTCATTGTCGTTGTTGTCGTTGTCGTTGTCGTTGTCGTTGTCGTTGTCGTTGTCGTTGTCGTTGTCGTTGTCGTTGAAACATTCAATGTATGTGTGTCTACTGTGTGGGAGTTTTATTATGCAGAAAGGAATAACAGAACTCCACAACTGGGTCACAGTTGGCTAGTAAGATTTTCAAAGCCAAAAATGACATTGATTGGTATGTATCCTCATGTTTTGTTTTATTTTGCTAGCTAGCTGTTGTGCTGTATAAAGACAGGATTACCACATGTCTTCCATTTGCAAGAAAAAAATTCTACCCTTTCCTGGACAGAATAAAAGTCATTGTTCTCTAGACACAAAATCCATGCACTACATTTAAATGCTAGGACGGGTCTTCTCTTATCCTCTGTGTGAGGACTTACTGAAGATGTCTAAATCCAATAGGTACTTTTTCTATTTCTCGCCCCGATCTGTAAATAAATAAACATCTAATCTTTTTTCTGTTACATTTGAAATTCAGTTAGCACAAGGCCATTTTGATTCAGTGCCACTGAGTGAGAATCTGTTTAAGCATTCTTGGAATGATCCAACCTTGACATTCTCTACCCAGCAACATATTGCTGAGTTCTGTGCTATCATCTGACAGTTTGGTGACATCACTTTGTAAACAGCAAGGCCCAAAAAAAAAAAGGCTATTTCCCAGGAACAGCGAAGGAAGCTCTTTCAGTGCTCCTCCTACTATTAGTTCCTAATATTTCCTCTTAAATATAATTGAACCAGAAACTGTTTTTAGATACAAATGGAAAAAAGAAGAAAGAAACTGTTTCCAACAGAATACTACAGGTATTCTCTGTCGCGTCCTTCATGTCAATGGTGTAACAGAGAACTAGACAAACAGTGCCCCCCAGGGGACACACATCCCTGGGGCCATGTCCCCCAATTTTCTGGTAAAAGAAAAGTAAGTCACCACAAAAAGTAAGTCACTACTCCTGAAAGCTCACAGGAGAGGCAATTCATCTTTTAAGAGATTAGTGTGGCCTTCTTCATTATAACTACAAAATAATTGTTTTCCAAACAAAAATGTGGACTTCTAGCATTTTCTTTTTTCATTTTCTGTGTTGTTGTTTTTTTCAGTCTCTGGGATTGCTGGAAAATCCCAGGGGCAGAAAATTGGTCCCTGAGCAGCCAAAGTTCCCACCCTTCGTCTAGCTTCAGGGAAATTTCTTGATATCAGTCCACCTGTCACAGAATTTCAATCTCTCTATCACAGGCCTTTGACATAACATAGATAAATCTCCATGAACTCAAATTCACAACTCTATATTCATACATAAAACAGGCAGCTTTTCCCAAAGGAAGATATGACATTCCTTTTACAACATCACCACATATGAGTGCATGATAAGATCAAAGACCACTCTAATCATGGTGTATAAGCTGTATGTTTTCAATTACACTTATTTCATTTATTTGTTTATTGAAATCAGCATTTGGTTTGGTCACTCACACTGGTGGTGTAAAGCAATAACCATCAAAATAAAGCTTATTATTAAAATTCACATTGACCAACAGAAGCACGGCGGCAGTGGCATCGAATGGGGGCCCCAGGGGGGCTGCCAGCCCCGGGTGGCACTTTTTGGGCTGTGGGTATTCTTGGACTACAATTCCCAGAAGCCCTAGTGGGAGTGGGCACCAGGGTCCACCAGGGGGCGGCAAATTTGGCTTAAGACCCAGGCGGGGTGGTTTTTAAAAAGCTTCTCCAATATAATAAATGGATCCATGCTGCCATGTAAACAGAAGTTGTGGTGGCACATTTAACACAAATGGTGCAATTGGGGCAAAGTCCCCAGAGCTGAAATTGCTGCTGCACAGCAGCAATAGTGTTGGATTTATTTTGATTCCACTTTTATAGCTGCAGTTGTATGTACAATTATTTGAATAATGGAGTAAAGCTACATGGGATTACACTGCTAATATCATTGAGGTTAAAGGGCTAACAGTGTGTTCCCATATGAAGATGTTTGTGATGATGTTGGTTGTGCTTTGCATTTCATATATTTTTTAAATTTTATCATTCATTTCTCTGATATTGCTCCTTGAAGAGATTACACAGATGCACAAAGACTCTCAATTTCAGAAGTGTTCAAACCACCTTAATTGTGCCTTGGCCACTGGGATGACCCAGTTGGGATACTCCAGGACAAAAATTGTTTTAATAACATCTCTTAGGTACCTGACGTGGCCATTTCAAGGAGAGGAGTACGCTTGCCTTCCCTGGAAGCATCCCTAAACCCTTTCTCCAGAAAGCTTCTTGTTGTGGCTTTAAAAAGGAAATTGGCAGCTGCCTCCACCCCAGGGACCGAAGAGAGGAAAGTGCTTGTAAGAAAAGCATGGCGGTAGCTGCATTGGAAGGCATGGCTTTAGCCAAGATGTTGCTGTCCTGGCATTGCCTGCTCAGTGCAGATGGAATCCAAGTCCAGTGTCTTTATTGCTTAGCCAAAGGCCATCACTGCAGATGGAAGCAGCCCAGCCCAAGCAGGGAGAGTTAGACTCATTCCTAGGGGACAGCTCCACTCGCTGGCTTTGAGTGTGTTGGCATCACAAGACTGCACCAAAAGAGAGGCGGCGGCGGGGGGGGGGGGGGGAGAGTTTTATATATGCTGCCTCTGCGGCTGTTGTTATTTTGCAGACCAGGTGGTGAGGCAGATGCAAATTACCAGACGCCTCATGCTAGGCACGCCAGGATGAACGCTGTCAATCATGGCTTTTCAGATATATTTCTGAATGTTGGCTTTTTTACCAGCAGAATATTAATTCCTCCCAACATAGGACATTGATCTGCTCTGCAGTAATTACACCTACATTTATTTCTGCAAAATATTGGAAATCATCCTGACATTCCAAGTATAAAAGAAAGTATAATTAAGAGGTGGGATATAGTTATGATAGCAAAGTTGACCCATTTTAAAAGAAATATGGCCAAATTGTTAAGGATGGGATAATTTCCATGAATACCTGGTACCATATACTGAAGTATGAAACATAGTTTGTTATTGTGATACCTACAATGATTTTTTTTGAGATAAATATACTTAAATGGGGGGGGGATTGCATTCTGAGAAATGCTGTATATTATCTTTATGTGATAGCATGTTTGTCTATTATTGTTTCATTTTTAAAAAGTGGAATTTTTGCCCAGTGTTATGGTTTTGCATTTTAAGCCATGTACTCTAGTCATGCCTGCCACATAACCATAGAAACGTCTGCAGAAGCAGACAGCACTCACTCTTCAGCTATGAAACAGAGATGAGCACTGAACCCTAGAGTCAGATATGACTGAGCTTTTGAGCAAGGGTGACCTTTACCTTTACCTTACCTAAGGTATTTCAAAATATGCAATATTATGCCATCACAGTTATGACAATGAGGATAATGATGGTTCAGTTTGGAAGTTGTTTGCTTTTGAAGAGTCCCATCCAGCCAAAACAAATTCCAGAACTGCAGCTATTCAAGTGGTCAGGTGAAATTTAAGACCAGTGTCTGATTGTGAGTTCAGTGCTGCAGTTTCTGGGAGAGTACAAGGTTATGTGGAAGAATTCCTGTATTCTTTTATGTCAAGCAGAGAAAGAGAAATGGCAGGAAAGGGGGGGGGGAGAACAAGCAGCTGTTTTACTGTAAATCCTGACAAGATTTGATGTCTTTGGCAAACATTCAGAATGTGGGACTAAGCTCCTGTCTCTATTCTACAAACTGAGCTGCAGGCTTGCAAAGACGGGGGGGGGGGGTAGGCAAATGCAAAACTAAACCCAATCCAACAGTAACAACCTTTCAGCATTTTGGCACCTTAAAGTGATGCACTAATGAAATAAATCGAAGCTGAACAAATCTCTCTGTGTGTACATGCGTACACATTTTTTTTAAATGAAAAAATCCACGCATGCTATCTGTTCAAAATCATCTGTGCTGTAGAAATGCAGTTGCCCAGTAACCTGAGAAAACGGAGGAGGGACAGGTGAGGAGATCTGTAATCAGAGAGAAAACTGTATGTAAAAGAAGGGAAAAGAAAAGGCAGAGGTTGCCACTTTATGCCCATAATGAACAGAGTGTGGCAAACAACACAAATCCCGAAGAGGTATTCTGTTGCTTTGTCTTCTGCAGCCTGTCATGTATCTTCTTCTTCTTCTGCCATATCGGATCAGCCACAAAGACTGTCTTGCGGATATAATGGTGGGGCCTTTCATCTCTCTTCTGCATTGCAGCATGAACCCCGTACCACTGACCGAGCTCTGTGAGCCACTTTCTGGTCCTGAGCTATTTTAGCACACAAAGTCCCCATCAACTCCAGACCACTAGTGATGAAGCTGCTGTCCTCCATCAAGATGGATTCAAGTGGGATTTAATCCACTTGGGTGCCATCACCCTTCCTTGTGGACTTTGCCACAACTGCTAGTCCTCAGGGTTGTCACGTTAGTTAACCACCACCTGACACTCTTCCATGTATGTTCCTCTGTTTATTATTCCCAACCCAGATGCAGGGCTGCCATATTTGGTTCCACCCAGGATTCCAGGGAAACCATCAAGAAAGAGATTCTCGTCATCATCATAATCGTCAGCTGCTACTTGTATCTGAGTATACATTTTTTTCTGGAAGTCATTTTCTAAGAATGGCCAGCAAGAAAAATGCCACTGGCATGAATTTGTTTAAGGTGGATCCCAGTTTGCCGTGAAGTGACCCACACACTGTGATCACATAGCCATCTCCTGCAGCACATATGAAATGAGACATGCAGGATTTGACACCAGGACTGCAATGGACTGCCTCAGCCTTGACGATATTGGCATGGCCTCTTCTGCCTCCATGACTGTTGGGAGAATAGTGAAGTGGTTCCTCCTCTGTTCATTTCAACATTGGGCCCAATTTGATGGTTTCCAGTGGGATTTCCTCAACTGAGGGGACCATCACCCCACCTAAAGGTGCTCGTCTGCCCATAGCTGTTGGCCCCTTAAGGGACTCAGGTTATTTACCACCGTTCAACACTGGGCGTTGAGATTCTAATACAGATCATTCCCAAATAGAATGCTACAAGAAGTATAGCTGTTGATTTGATGGCCATCTGAGGTAACGTGTCCACAGAAAAGGTGCCTGTTGTGTCTCTGACCTGATACAATGTTTTAGTTTTGCTTCTTCATCAGCCTCACCATTAATTCGGTCTCAGCTTCTGTTGTGAGGTAACCATCCAGCTACCTAGAAGGAAGCAATCTAGTTCAGGCAACAAGTTACCAAACGTTGCATTTGTTCAGCTTTCATTCTTCACTTTTCAGTGTCACTCAAAAATATGAGCTGGACCAGCCTAAAATCACCTCAGTCTCTTGGTTATATTCTCAGGCCTGTTTTATGCAAATGAGTTGCCTCCAGGCAAAAAAGATAATGTTCTTTCCATTCATCATCCTTGCTTTGTTAAAATCAGTAAGCAAGTAATGCTCATCATATGAATTAAAACAAATTAATTTCAAATATGCAAATTAACCAAGAAAGGATGTAAAACCTATACCTGTTGCCAAAGGATGATTGTATTCCATAGGGTAACACTATTCTCCTGTGAGGTAATACTTATTTCAGCTACCAGCTTCTATTTATTACCAATTTCCTCCCTTTTTAAAATCCTTCTCTAAACTATTACAATTTCTCATGCTTACTTAGTGATGAAACTGGAGCACATGTCTCCTTTTCTTTTCTGTCTGCCTGACTATATCTCTAAGCACCGATCTACCAAATGGAGAAACTCAAACCAGGTAATAATAATAAAATTCATTTAAAATAATTTTCACACTCGCATGTGTGTGTGTGTGTGTGTGTGTGTGTGTGCGCGCGTGCGCGTGTGTGTGTGCATGGAGAACAAATAGGTCAATCTTAGAAGAAATCAGCCCTGACTGGTCCTTAGAAGGTCAGATAGTAAAGATGAAGTACTTTGGACATCAAATGAACAAAGAGGATTTACTTGAAAAAGCCTTGATGCTGGCAAAGGTGGAGGGGAAAAGAAGAAGGGGTAGCCAAAAATGAGATGACTAGATGGTATTATTGACGCAATGGGCACAGAAGTGGACAGGTAAAGGAAGATGGTGGAGGACAGAGGTGCCTGGTGGGCAAGCGTACCTGGAGTCGCAAAGGGTCAGAATCAACTGTGCGACTGAACAACAACAACAAAAATATTCTTATGTGTTGTCAAATTGTAGCTTCTTCTTCTAGGTCTAGGATGTGAAACTGCCAAATTGAAGGCACCTTTGTATGAGTTCATTCTGCAGCTGACCTATAGCAGCCCTAACAGAGTTTTCAAGTGAAGTTATATTAAAGGAGTGATTTTAACAATTCCGTATCTCTAGCTATTTTTTTCAGGACAGTATAAGGATTTGAACCCAGGTCACCTGAGTATTAGTCTATCAATCTACCCACTACACTACACTGGGTGTTGGTGAAAATAATAGGGTTGGGCCTTTTTAGTGGCTGTGGAATTTCTTTTCATCTGAGAGCAGGCCGGTCCCCTCCCTGCTTGCTTTCTGCTTTCAAAGAAAAGCCTTCCTCGTAGGTAGGCTATTAATTTTTAAAAATGGTGTTTTAAAGGGGTTTTTAATAGGTGGTTGGTTGCCTTTTAAAACTTTTAATATAGGTTTTTAAGTGTTTTAGAGGCAGTTAATGCCATACCTTTTAAATGATGAATTTGTGTTTTTAAATATTGCAATCTACTGTAACATTTGTGTTTTAAAGTCCTTTGTAAACTGCCTTGGTTTTTTCTGCTGGGAGAAAGGCAGAACAGAAATTAAACAAACCGTTTGAGCCATTCCCCTCTTTCTGACACCTGAACCAAGAATCTTGTGCTCCCTGTTAGGCTTTGCTGCAAAGCCCTCCTCCTACAGCCCTGCTGTATCTTATATCACCTTTGCATGGTTAGTTGTGGAGGCATGCATATGTCATAAACCCACAAATGCATTCCACTTTAAATGGAGACTCTAAGTATTCACAGTTCAGCAGTATCAGCTGCTCTTAAGATCAAACATGATGGGATAGTTCCATGGCCATTTTGTTTGCATCTTAATATCTTCTCATATTTCAACTGTAGTCCAGTCTTTTAAAGGATAGAAGGCCACCCCCAGATTATCTTAAAAGCTAAGGAGGCACAGGGAGGGGGAAATACAGTTTCTCAGAAAACCTGCACCCTAGACCATTAGGGCTTTACTATTTATTATTACCACCCATCTGGGATATTTTCCCATGCTGGGTGGTGTACCTGGCCAGACTACCAGCTTATCCTGCTATGGTAATAGAGTAGACCATACTGTCAAAGACTCAACACCAAGTGTCAGGTGGTGGTTAGCTAACCTGACAACCCTGAGGACTAACGGCCTTGGATGGCAAAGTCCACAAGGAAGGGGTGATGGTCCCCAGGTGCATTAAATCCCACTTGAATCCATCTTGATGGAGGGCAGCAGCTTCATCCATACTGGCCTGGGGCTGATGAGGACTTTGCATGCCAAAAGGACTCAGGACCAGAAAGTGACTTGTGGAACTGGTATGGTGTCATGCTGTAATGCGGAAGGCAAATGAAGGGCCACTGCATTATTTTCTCAGGACAGTCTTCATGGCTGAACATCACGATGGTCACCAATGTTTGGATTCAGATATGGTAGAAGAAGAGGAGGAAGAAGAGGAAGAGGAAGAGGAAGAAGAGGTAGTGATTACGTTATCTTATAAGACATACATGAGGGTTTTTGTGGTCTGGGAGCTCTGCGTTCAAAGGAGTTCATTCCATTGACCAATACCAGGAACAGGTTTTGGTAGCATATACAGATGCACAACATCTCCAGACAAATGTGTGAAGAGGGGTCAAATCAAGAGTATTATGATTTTGGGTTGACCATGAAGTGTGTTTCATGTCGTTGTCTTCTTCTTCTTCTTCTTCTTCTTCTTCTTCTTCTTCTTCTTCTTCTTCTTCTTCTTCTTCTTCTTCTTCTTCTTCTTCTTCTTCTTCTTCTTCTTCTTCTTCTTCTTCTTCTTCTTCTTCTTCTTCTTCTTCTTCTTCTTCTTCTTCTTCTTCTTCTTCTTCTTCTTCTTCTTCTTCTTCTTCTTCTTCTTCTTCTTCTTCTTCTTCTTCTTCTTCTTCTTCTACTACTACTACTACCACCACCACCACCACCACCACCACCACCACCACCACCACCACCATAACCCAATCTGAATATTGGTGCTCTTCATGGCAATCAACCATGAAGGCTGTCCTGAGAATATAATACAGTGGCCTTTCATTGGCCTTCCACAAAGTCCTTCTCAGCCCAAGCCAGGATTAGGAGTCAAATGGAATTTATTGCACTTGGGGACCATCACCCTTCCCTATGGACTTCACCACCCAAGGCCATTAGTCAACAGGGTTGTCAGAGTGCCACCTGACACTCCACGTTGAATTGTTGGCAGTATGGTCTACTCTATTACCATAGCAGGATGACCTGGCCAGACACACAGGAACTAGAGGATGCACATCTAATCCCAGTCATCTCTAGTTTAAAAGCTCAGATAACCCAATGCTCTAGGAGTACACCCATCTTCCTTACTATTTGTTTGTCCCCTTGGTTCCAATTGGAGGGAGTACTGAGTTAACACACTATTAATCTGGTGTCCCCTTTCTCATACCGACACACATGCGCGCACACACACCTTTGTTCTGTGCCCCCATTCCTGCAGCTGTTGTCAACATCATCAGTTCTGCCTCTTCTCCCCTACCCTGACTGCTTAGACTCTTTCCATCATTTATTAATTAAAAGCCTTTAAATTTTAATTTTTAACCTTTAAATTAATTGGGACATAATTAAATCCAGTCACAATTCTAACTGTGCCTGGCCAAAATTAGAACCAGGGTGCGGGGGGTTTGATAAAAAATAATAATTCATTTATTTCAAGTGAAGCTTCTACTCATATTCTTATTAGGATCTGTTTTTATAGAGCTCCAGGGAGGATCCACTGAACAAATGACATTCTTTGTAGAGGTGGAAAATGATAACTGATCCTACAACCCCTGCAATGAAATCTGACACCACTTACATGCATCAAGCCAGTTAAATTTAACTTCAGATCCTAAAGCTTTAATGTCTAGGCATGATTTGGGGGTGTTTTCTGCTTTTCTTCCACACATTCCCTTATGGAGGTAGAGAATCCTGATGGCAGCTTAGCTGTTTACACTATTTTAGTAGCCCAATAAGGTAGAATAAAGTGCAAATAAGGCAGACCAATCTTGGCAGGTTTATTTATTTAGTCAAATTTAATATCCCGCCCCAATCAGGCGAACCCGACTCTGGGCGGCTTACAAACATTGGTGTTATAAGAAACAAATTAAACAATACAGAATCCTATGGGACATATTACAATTAGTTTAAAAATTAACTTAAAAACATCGACTATCCTGCTATGGTAATAGAGTAGACCATACTGCCGGAGACTCAACGCCGAGTGTCAGGTGGCAGTTAACTAACCTGACAACCCTGAGGACTAATGACCATGGGTGGCAAAGTCCACAGGGAAAGGTGAGGGTCCCCAAGTGAATTAAATCCCACTTGAATCCATCTTGATGGAGGGCAGCAGCTTCATCAACCCTGGCCTGGGGCTGAAGAGGACTTTGTGTGCCAAAAGAGCTCAGAACCAGAATTTGACTTGCAGAACTGGATCAGTGGTATGGATACCACGGTGCAATGTGGAAGGCAAATGGAAGGTCACTGTATTATATTGTTCCCAGGACAATCTTCATGGTTAATCACCAGCACTTGAAAAAGAAGGTAGAGATGGGCAATTTTGGTGGACCTTGGGCCAGCTTTCATGCAACACTCCCCACAACCTGTACTAGCTCCAAAATGGCCTATAAGGTCCAATATTGAGGGTGGGGGCTTCTGTACATGAGGGGGCTTCTGTACAGCCAATTCCATTGCTTTGCTTTTTGAGGAGACTTTGGGAAACTGGTGGAACCTCCTTTCCAAACCACCTGAGGCAAACCTCACTATTTCTTAAGGCCTCCAGAAACAGGACACATTTTTTCCTCAGAAAAAGAAGAGGGAGAATTTTTTTTAATCTTTGAGTGAGAGACTCCAGAAAGGCCCTTAGCCCACAAAATGCTCTCTGACCAACACCTACAATAAAGGTCAGGATGCTATTGGTGTGCATGCAAAGTTCACATAATGTGCCACAGCTAATCACTCTACAATGCACCACATTGCAGAACCTAGATGGACTCCAGCACATTGTTAACTACAGCACACTATACAACCCTTGTACAATCACCGGTAGAGGTAGGGTTACTGTTTTAAAACCCTGACAAGTTCATAGAGTAGAGCAGGGTTTTCAACCATTTTAAGCCGGGGACTGGGTCATGCTCCCTCAGACAGCTTCAGGGGCTGGACAGCCATTTTGCCCTTCCTACACCACATAGCACTTCCAGATGTGGTGGAGGTGGTCGGGGGGAACATGAAATGGTGTCATTGGCTGCATGTGGCCCATGGGTCAGAGATTGGGAATCCCTGGAGTAGAGGGAGGTCCTTCAGATAATATGCATACCATAGTCTGCTCAGTCCCCTTTTGAAAAAGAGATCCTACACCCACTGACTCACAGATTCTGTATACGTGTAGTCCACATTAGCATTCCCATCATCTCCCTGAGCTCTCTTTCCTTCTCTGTAAGACTTCTATGACATTACAGGAATGCTACTTATTTTGCCAAGGGTCTGGAGAGCTTTCCTTTCGAAGTCCTGGGGATTTGAATTTGAAATGCAATTGTTTCAAACAAGCACTACCCTGATTGCATTTTGATTAGAGTTGCTCATTTGGAAGGTGTCAGTTTACTTTAGGGATTTGGCACCAGGGGTTACTGTTGCTTTGCTTTTCAGATCACACTGTCATGAACCAGCTACCCCTAGGGAGTGAATTATTACCCTTTCTGTGCTGAAGCATGTATTGGTGGGCACTGTAAACCCATTGCTCTTGAGCAAAATGACAGTCAGAGTCCAGACTAGAAAATATTCCATGGCCACCAGAACTGAAATGCCCAGAAGCAACTCTATTCCTCTCTCATTATTTCTACTATAACAAGTATTATACTTAAATGCAGCACTCGTTCTTCTTCTGTGTCTAGGCTAGACATGAAACTGCCAAAATGAAGCCACCTTTTGATGTGTTCATTTTGCAGTTTCCCCCCTCCTGACCTAGTATGAGAAAGAATAGCTGGCAACACAAGGTTGCTGTTACCAGGGTAGGCATAATTGTGGTTCAAAAATAGCACAGTCTTCAAGGAGGCTCTTTCTGTTTACCCTAGTGCAGGACTAGATAGCATAGTTAACTTCTATGACCTGGAAATTAAAATAGCCGTCTGTTCTTCTCCCTATTCACAGGCTGAGTGCTTGGATCTCTCTCAGGATAAGATGATCTTTCCCTCTGAATTTCACCTGAAAGTCCTGCTAAACCAGGGGTGCCCAGACTTTTTGGGCCACGAGCCGGTCATGTGGTTCAATGGGCTGATCATGTGGCTCAGCAGGCCAGTCACATGGTTCCTCCCACCGGAAGCAGAAGTAAAACGTACCTTGCAATCTGTTTTGCAACAGGATTTTTAAGCTGCCATTTTCTTTGCTTAAACCAGGGGTGTTCAAACTACGGCCTGTGGGCCAGATCCAGCCCCCAACACTAATTCATCCAGCCCACGCTACCCTCGTCACTCCTGGAAGTGGAAGTAAAATGTACCCATACAGATCTGGCCCATGGGCCATAGTTTGGGGGGACCTGTACTAAACATTCAACCCATTCTCCCTCTTCCGTTCAGGTTGGTGACAGAATTAAATCTCTTTTCCTTGACACTTGATTGAGGTGAGAATTCATGGCAGAAGGACTTCTCTTTACTAGCTATGTACCATCACTCACTTACTGTAATAGACATACAGCACAAGGGCATGCATACAGGAGAGACTAATAATGATGACTCAGCAATAATAGGGCTAATCTACATGTTACTTGGTTATTTGATTGATCCATGTTTCACATGTCAGGTTGATGTGGCAGATCGAAGCATCCTCTTTGAGATTTTAGCAGCCTCTTGCCATTGGGAGGTCCTACTGCTATATTAGAACAATAGTTGGCCAGGTGCATTGCCTGAGTCCCCAACCCCACTTAGCTGACCTGCAGTTCCAGAATGGAGAACCGTTTCTGACCACTAGTTGACACCTTTGTGGCATAGTTGAAACTGCCAGGGGAATACACCCCCGTCACCATAGCTGTCGGACAGCCAGGGTCACTGCTGCGCCCCATTCTATATGTAAGAAATAAAAAGCATTTTAGAAATGGAGGATTATTGGGGGAAAGGAAAGAATGTCCCAACTATGTATATTATCAAAATATCATCTACAGACACACCATCTGTCTTTACAAGAATGATCACACAGGAAAAAGCCAATTTGAATTGTTCTAGCTTAAAAAATAGAAGCCCGCCCCCCATCAGTAGAGGGTGGGGAGAAGAGCTGTGTTGAGAAGAAAATGGGCCAGAGTAGATTCATTTTTTGCATTATGTGAGCATTAAAATGAACCAAATTCACCCATTTTATAAGTGAATTAAATCCCATGGCATTTATCAGTGTGGCCAGGCTCTAACATGTGGCCCGTGGCCCTTTGATACTTGCTTACCTCTCCTGTAGACAGGTAGGGTCAATGTGCTTAAGCCTACACTGCCCCATGCCAGCTCATGTGGTTCACCACAAAGCACTTTGGGTTTCTACCATGAGCAGAGGAACATCTGGTGGTGAAAAGAAATCACTTTTCACAATCCTGCTGTCCATGCTCCCATGCTGAAAGTGGAAAACAAGAAAATGCTATGGGGTATATAGATTTGTCTATTTATTGGTGAAGTTTCTTCTAGAGGTGGTTTTTGAAAACTCTACTGGAGTTTGTTTCCAAAGCAGTACGTCACATTTCAGTCCAGTAACACAAAATATCATTTTCAGAGATGAGTTGCAAACTCATTGCTGGTCTTTTATTTGAACATACATCTCTACTTCCTTTGCTGTGGTTAAACAGAACTGAAAACACACCAAAAAGTGTGTCACATGATTGGTTGCTTTAAAGCACTGGATAGGAGAACGGTGGTGGTTTTATGGGTTAAAGGGAGGGGATGACTATCTGCCTAATGAAAATGGATAACATTAAGAGTGTAACCAATTCTATTTCCCAAATCCTGTTAGGAGCATAAAACCATTAAGCAGCTGACAGTTTCTCTTTACTAAATGAGTGTGTTAACATGTCATGGCAGCCTACCTTTGATTAGCAATGCCCTGTTTGGAAGCAATTTATTATGTGGGTCAAGGCAACTGTGAAGTGGGGGAAAGCACAAACCCTCATTCTTTGCCCACCCAGCAAAAACACTTCTATTTAGCAAGCTGACAAAATAAGAAACATACTGCAAGACAGTCCAGCATTGTACCTAGGAGGACAAAGCCAAATATGTTCCCTCTTGTTCCTTTCACACATATTTTGTGTGACTGTGGATGAAACTGGAGGAAGTGGCCACTTGGCTTCCTTCCTTCACTTCTGTAGCATTTGATTTTTCTAAGGTGAGATATCTCTTGTCTTCAGGCAGAGAAACCTAATTAAAACATTTTGTTCTCATGATAACTCCATCACTTGGATATTGTCACATTTTGGAATTTGTTTGAGGGCAGCTGAAAAGCCCATTCAACCTGTGACAGAGGTATGCATTTAGTCCACTGATCTGCATTGGCTGAACAATAGGATAAAAACAAATAATAATAATAATATTTATTACTATTAGCAGCATGCCTCAAGGACTGTGTGTGTTCCCTTGAGCTCCTCTTGTCATGTCATTCCCCATTGTTCACATAACTGACTTGTCCTGAAAGGTTTGGGTTTCTTCCTCTCATCTCCTTTCAAAAGTCTCTGTGACTTTGAATCAAGTATGTCAGAGTCAGGAATTCAACAGGCAGAACTTTCCCAGTCACTGTATCTTCATGCTGGCAAAAAACCACACACAGCAACTAGTTAAAAACATAGGTAGTTAATTTCAGGCATGAAAGGTTTCTGATTCAAAGCTATTTAGAGCTTGACTTATCCTCCTCTTCCTCCTCTTTTCATATCCAAATCCGAATACTGTATAGGCAATCATCATGGGGATCAGCCATGAAGACTGTCCTGAGAATATAATGCAGTAGCCTTTCATCTGCCTTCCGCATCGCAGCATGACATCCATACCGCTGATCCAGTTCCACAAATCACTTTCTGGTCCTGAGCCCTTTTGGCACACAAAGTCCTCATCAGCCACAGATCAGTATTGATGAAGCTACTACCCTCCATCAAGTTGGATTCAAGTGGGAGTTAATCCACTTGGGGACCATCACCCTTCCCTGTTGACTTTGCCACCCAAGGCTGTTAGTCCTCAGGGTTGTCAGGTTAGTTAACCACTGCCTGACACTAGGTGTTGAGTCACTGGCAGTAGGGTCTACTCTATTACCATAGCAGGATAGCCTGGCCAGAATTTCAGAGCTTGACTTCTGGTCTGAAAAATTGCTCTGACTTATTTTCGAGAAGGAGAAGATATGCTACATTAATGACAATGAAGGCTGTCATGGCTACGTTAAGGTTGAGACAAAGACACTTTCCATCTCCTCTCATGCATTCCTTCCTGTTTAGCATAACTTCACATCACATTTAATAAAAGCTTTCAATTTTGTGTGGGTATTTTATTTTCTGTTTCCATCTAGGGCATGGGATGTGAAGGAATCTGGCATATTGTGTGAGGTGTTGAGGCTCAGAGCTTTGCAGATGTTTTGCGTGGATTGTGAAGAAGGATGCTCTGTTTGTGGTCAGAATACTGTCTTTTCCAAGCATTTGCCAAGAAAATGTTTAGCTAATGTGATATTTAGAGAGAAAAGGAAGGGAAGTTTGCAATTTAAAGCAGGGAGGGGGAAGGGGGGGGAACTCCCAAGAGCGGGTGAGAGAAGAGCATTGGGAGTTTGGGAAATAATCCTCTTTTCTGGACTACATCTTCAAGAATTCTCTAGTCAACCTAGTTACTGGCCAAGGCAGCTGAGGGATTAGAGGCCTTGCAGTCCAAGCAGCAGAAGCAGCAGCAGCAGCAGCAGCATTTCCATGGCCTGGACAATATATGTAGTGAAAGGGAATAGAAAGCTGTCATGGGAAACAAAAAAAAGGTAAGCAAAGAGATGTTGCTGAACTAAAACAACACCTTTGAACTCCATGATGAGGAGGCATCCATCCTTGAGCATAATTAGAGTGTTATGACTCCTCTTTTTGCATAAAGATTTAAACAAAAATCTGGTGACCCATTATTATTATTATTTTGATAGAACAAGCTATGGCCAAAACATCAATAAGGAAACAAAGCCATTTACATAATCCTAGAAGACATTTAAAGCCAGACTAATAACACCAGAGACAGTACTGAAGAATGTTGGCACTGTTCACAAAGCAGGAAAGTTCTTCGTGAAGCTGAGCAGTAAGTTAGTCATGTGTCCTGATGCCTAGAACACAGTCCTCTATTGGGAGGCATGTATTTGAAGGGTGGTACAGTAAAACTTAACTGACAAAGTTCCAAAAGGAGAAGGAGAATGGTGTCAATTTGTCCATAAACTGTTGGACTGCGTTTTCTGACTTTTTCAGAGATTTTGAAGGGATTACTATTTCTGAATACCATCCAGCTAGGGATTCTGGACATTGTGAGCCCCAAAATAAAAATCAATTACTCTGCTCTTCCATTTCCCCTTCCACTGACCTGAAAAAGAGTAGGCAGTGACCTTGACAATCTAAAGGAAACCCTCCTTTCTAACACCTTCCATGACATCCAAAATCACTGGAATGTTATCCTCCCCTGCTTTCCAGAAAGCCAGATAGAGAGAGTAGTATGATGGTGGCAAGGTACAATTATATGTTGTTTATAAAAAGAATAATAGTGCCATCAAGTTAGTTCTGATTTATGACAACCCTCTTCAGAGTATTTTTAAGTAGAAGGTCCTCAGAAGTAGTTTACCATTCCCTTCTTCTGTGGGGTGATTGACATCTCTAAGGGGGAGGGCCAGAGGTGTAACCCAGAGATGTGCGCACACACACACGCACACACGCGCGCGCGCAGATGCACGCACGCACGCACGTACACACACACACACACACACACACACACACACACACACACACACACACACACACACAGAGGCATTATCTGGAATGCTGTACATCCATTCTGCAAAATGTAGTGACTTGAGAAAGGAGGAGGGCTGTGGGCTTTCCCTGGAACCTTTAGCTTGCTTATTTCTGTTTGAAATGTTTTCTGATTTTTTGATGGACTTTATCCTGAATATTGCTATCCTTTCAATATACTACTAAAATACCTGAAGGGATGGAGTGGTTATTTGGCCTAACACTACCTTTTCTGCACAGATCTGAGGCTGGAGTTGTCCAGCCAGGGAGCTGCAACTCAGAAGAACAATGGGGGCTACTCTGGAGGAAGGCTCCTGTTGTTACAGACTGGTTAGAAGAAACCAATGTAAGTATATAATTGACGTATAGTACAATTAAAGTGGACTTTTAGTCATGTTGTGAAATTATAGAACTGTATATAATTAGCAACTACTATAACTATGTTCACTTTCACTCTGCAATATGCACAATTATTGCCTGGGATACAAAAGAAAAGGGTGTACAATATAAGAATATGTTTTTAAATTTTAATTTTACTGACTAGTGCTTAAGTTGTTTGTCAGTAAGAGAGATAGCGTTGCCACTGGATATAGTATAAAAGAAGAGGTGGGCATCATTTAGGACCAGATTAACCAACAATGACGCCCCTAGCTACCTGAACTTTAAGACATCCATAGTTAAACCTGCCCCTACCCCATTTGTGTGTGTGTATGTATGTATGTATGTATGTATGTATGTATGTATGTATGTATGTATGTATGTATGTATGTATGTATGTATGTATGTATGTATGTATGTATGTATGTATGTATGTAAAATAGCTCTACGAAACAGTTCAGGGTCTCACATCATGAAAATCCTAAACTTTAAAAAAAATTAAAAAGACTAGGACTCCAGCACTATATGGCATCAGCCAAATGAAGCAAATATTTAGGGCATATTTCAGGAAACAGGTTATTTGGGGCTCAAGTGAGTAATGACAAGATCTCCTTAAACTTTCATAGAAAATATTTTCATAGAAAATATTAATTTGCATTCATAAAATAGAGCCGTATCTCTCTGATCCTATCAGTATTAAATGGAGTGTGCCTTAAAACTGACTGCATTCAGTCATGACTGTAGCTATCAGTAACATTTAGAGACAATGTGGTCTATAGGGGTTGGGGATATAAATCAATGAATGTCAAAGCAAAAAATTCAGAGATGGGAAATCTTGATGATACTTGGATAACATCCCACTCCCCCCCCCCCAGAAGAATGGCACATTCCTAATGATAATTATGTGCTATCAAGTTTGTGCCCACTTATTGCAACCCTTTCTAGGTTGTGTGTGTTTTTTTTTAAGTTTCAGAAGTGGTTTATTGTTCCTTTTTTTCTGGGGTACTCTAAAAAACTATGTAGCTTGTCCAAGACTTTAGAAGTTATATCTTTTCCTGGAGGCACACAAGAGAAATTGAGCCTCTAACCACTACTTCTGCATCCAGCTACCCAACCTGTTGAATTACTGAAACACTCTTCTTCTTCTTCTGCCGTATCCAAATCCGAATATTGGTGATCCTCATGACAATCAGCCATGAAGACTGTCTTGAGAAGATAATGCAGTGGCCTTTCATCTGCCTTCCACATCGCAGTGTGACACCCGTACCACCAATCCAGTTCCACGAGTCTTGTTGGCATGCAAAGTCTTCATCAGCCCCAAGCCAGTATTGATGAAGCTGCTGCCCTCTATCAAGATGGAGTCAAGTGGGATTTAATCCACTTGGAGATCATCACCCTTCCCCATGGACTTCAGGACTCAAACCATTAGTCCCCAGGCTTGTCAGTTTAGTTAACTGCCACTTGATACTTGGCACTGAGTCGCTGGCAGTATGGTCTACCTTATTACCATAGCAGGATAGCCTGGCCAGGCTGAAATATTATTATACTGTAATTATCAAGTTTGCATGTGATTGTGGAAGGGTGATTGTTGTATGGGCTCTGAGTAGATAGGGCACTCAATTAGGTGTTAGGGTCTGTTTTTCCACACCCAGTTTTCAACTATGCCTGTGTAAAGTCTCAGTAAGATTCTGGCCTCAATATTTAAGCACATTCATGTCCTCAAGACTGATGGCACTGCACAGCGCCCTGATATAAATATAAGTAGGAAGAATCATTCCAGTCTAGCATAATCACAGGAGTTGGTTGATTTATTCGCATAACAGATCTGTCACAAAAGAATTCAGAGCAAGTGACAGAAATTTTATAGAGGCTGACAAGGAGCACATTGAAGTGATCAGTTCCCATCCTTATCATTGATGTATATGTGTGAACTTCCCTGTCCTTGTCCACACCTGTCACATATAAAGCACAGATGCTCAGTCTATTGTCAGTTCCTGTCTTGCTGCAGAGCATTGACTAGCTTGCCTGAATGTGTGTGTGCATGCGCGTGTGTGAATCCTCTCTTGGGACTCAGTCTGGACCATTGTCTGTACAGCAGCACTATTGGGCGACTGGGCGTCCTGGGTGGGTTTAGCAAATAAGGTGATTCATGAACAAAGCCATGGAACACCGTCTGAGGCCAACTTTGACTATTATTAGCCTTAAATCTTGGGACTTGAGTGGAAAATGGAACTGAGAAGACCTCCCCAAGATCAGCTGGCTAGGACAAGACTGACAAAGAACAGCTTTGATAAGCTTTGCAGATTGTGTTTTCAGGCAGTATATGGGGAAAGTTTTGAATGTGATGGCATGGGACAGTTTTCGTCTCCAGTCTCTAGAAAAGACTTACTTAGATCCTCCTCCCATGCTATGTAGCATATTGAGCAGCAAGGGATCTCTAACAGCTTCGGTCTTGGACTCTTCCCATGTCATTTCCAGGGTCTTTAAGTTATTTGCCATGTACTGTACTTTGAGGGCGTCCTCACTGTCATTTGGCATTAGGAGGGGTCCAACTTACTGCCACTTTAGGGATCCTGTTTTCCTCCATATGGAAAATATGGCCTGCCATTTGGAGACTTCTTCCTGCAATGTTGTTATGTAATTTGCACAAGTTGCTCCTTCAAAGCACCTCCTCATTGGTAATGTGGTCAAAATAATGAATATTTAAAATTCGGCAGAGGCACCTCTCTTGGAAGACATCAGAAAAGAAGATAAGGTGCATATTTTTTTAAAATTAGTAAATTTCAACCATGCTGCCTGGAGAAAGTTGGAGTTGCATGGTCCAACCTATAGGTAGGAGGGGGCAGGTTGGTAAAGGTACAGTACCTGCAAACACTGTATTGTAACATGGAGATTCAGCCAGAGAAAACAGATTACAAATGCAGCTCAAGAACTGTTATAAGCATATAAGTACAGTACATGCATCAATGATATAAATGTTTTATCTCTTTTTATAAAATATAAACTTGATTTTACTTTTGGTCAAATTCTAAATTCACTAAAGACCTTAACTGTACTCCACCAGGAAAGAGGGGATTAACTTACTTCCATAAAACACAATTATTTTTCACAGATAATGGAATACATTTATTAATAAAAATTATTATTTCTTCTTTCTTTTTATTCTATTAGTCAAAACGAATTCTACTTTCTTGTGCTTTTTTTTTCTTCCCTCAGTAGCCAGAAGAATTTTGATAAGCCTAAGGGTAAAGAAATGACAACATTACACAACCAGGCTTATAAATAGTCAGTCCTGTAATCCTAGAAAATCCTAGCCATGATTCCTAAGACTTCACATTGGTGGCAGTTTATGGTGTCACCAGAATCCCTTGATAGAATTACTGCCTAGCTGATTATCAACTGCCTGTGTGTGTAAAAGGGTCTTTGCAAATAATTACGGTTTGTAATTCTGGATTATCATTGATTAATGGACAAGAAAACCTGGTGCCTCCTGTGTTTTCAAAGACTGTTCTGCTATGTCACATCTGACCTTTCGATGGTCCATTTGATGGCAACTACCTCCATCCATAGTCCAGGCATGCCACCACATAGCTCTATATAAATGACATCTAGCTGTAGATGAATTGAATTTCATTAATGATTTTTTTAAGTGGACAGAAAAGCAGATTGAGCAGCAGCTTTTAGCTCTAATTTTTTTTTAAAAAAGCATCTGAAATCCTTTAGTTTGAAAACACCATTGAACCCCTTGCTACTTGTAATTGTCAAGCATATTGATTCTAACTCTATTCTAGATACATATTTTAAAATCCCCAATGAGGTCAGTAAGAATTCACCCTCTGTATGCAAATAGCTGTCCTGTCATAATTTTTGTATATCATCTTGCTCTTTGTCAAAAAACTATACTATGTTGGATAGGATTTTAAATAGTGACTCTATTTCCTTTCTGAAATGATCATATTGCAATGCTAAACCAAAGCTGAAAACACAGACAGAAAGATGCTCCTCTGTACTTTTCTCCTGTCCATCGGATATATAATGATTTAGCAAAATGCACTCCAGGTGTTCTTTTTTTCCACGGTTGCAGTTTGCAAAATCAAGACAAACAATGGGTTATATTTTTCCCCTTCTCCCCAGGCAGGATATACAATACACTCAGACTTCCCTGACCTTGCCAAGAAACCTTTTTTGCTCAAAGACAAAGGCAAGAGAACAATGAGAGTTTGTTGTTTGATCTGGGTTTTGCCAAAATCATTTTAAATAAATGTCAGAATGGGGGTGGGTGGGTTCTGTGGGTTTTTTCATAGTTATAAATTCAACAGGTAATTAGTACAAAAGCATTATCATTTTCTTGTGTCTATTAGCCCAGGAATGCCCAAACTTTTTAGGCCATGGGCTGGTCACGTGGTTCAGTGGGCCAGTCAAGTGGTTCAGTGGGCTGGTTACATGGTTCCTTTCACCGGAAACGGAAGTAAAACGCGCCTTGCAATCTGTTTTGCAACAGGATGAGATAGATTTTTAGGCTGCCATTTTCTCTGGTTAAACCAGGGGTGCCCAAACTATGGCCCGTGGGCTGGATCTGGCCCCTGACACCAATTCATCTGGCCCATGCAACCCTTGCCATTTCTGGAAGCGGAAGTAAAATGTGCCCATATGGGTGCATTTTACATCCACTTCCAGGAGCAGCAAGGGTGGCATGCGCTGGATGAATTGGTGCCGGGGGCCAAATCCAGCCACGGGCCGTAGTTTCAGCACCCCTGCTACTAGCTATTACTTTTCTATTTAAGAAGCACTGAATGAAAGGAACGTTATAATAAATCACAGCATTTGATCTTGGATAATATTTCCAGAGTTACCTTACATTTAAAAGAAAAGTACAAAGTTCTTTTTTTTTTTTAAATCACCTATCTCTGAGACATATAAACCAAAGAAGTGAATCGAAAGCTGTCGCATAGAGACAGCAGTCTCTTCTCTCTACCTGCTTGGCATACTAATGAAGCACTCCCTCCCACCCTGCGGACGGAGATGTGGAATGGCTTGTAATGTCAGCTCAAACCTGAGAAGGTAAAGCAGTTTTTCTCACACCAGAACAGAAACATGGCTGGAAATTACACTTCCCAGTGTAATCTCCGAAGAAAGGAGAGTTTCTTATTCTTGTCTGAAGGGAGAGGAGAGCTTCCAAAAGTAGAGGCTGCGATTGGAGGTTTCAGGATTTGGCCTTAGATTAAATTTGGGGGGTTCATTTTTCCAGTTCTCAGACTTTGGTCCTGAAATCTCAAGGAGTAGGTGGCTACTCACCTGGCAACCCTGTTCTGGTTTGCTGGTTCATTCTAGCATACTGCAGACCACCCATCTTTAGTTTAAAAAATACAATTCTTTTCCCTTGTAATAAGCAATGTAGTTACCGTATTTGCATTGCTATATTGTATCCTCCATGGGGCCATGGCTGCTTAGTGGTTAAGGTGCTGAGCTTGATGACCAGAAGGTCAGCAGGTGAGCAGTTCGAGGCCAGACTAATAAATGAATGAATGAATAAATAAATAAATAAAAAGAGTACTGCAAGATGGAGTGAGCACCTGTTGTCTGTCCCAGCTCCTGCCAACCTAGCAGTTCAAAAGCAAGAAATTGCAGGTAGATAATAGGTACTCTTTCAGCGGGAAAGGCATTCTATTCACTCTGGTGTCTAGTCATGCTTGCCACATGACTACGAAAATGTCTGCAGATGCAGAAAGCACTGGCTCTTTGGCTGTAAACGGAGATGAGTACCACCCCCTAGAGATGGACACAATTGGCTTTCGAGCAAGGGAAACTTTTACTTTTACCTTTATTGTATCCTTCAGCCTGTAAATTTCTCTCAGCAGGGTCTGAGATGCAGGACTTTGGTAGCACAAAAGGGCATATATTTCCTGTGACATTACAACAGCAGACCTTTAGGTCTCAGATTTCAGCTTGAACATTTCAGGGAATAGGATTTTGCTGGTCTGGCAGCCCTAAAACAGAGACTTATCCTTCAGGAATAAGTATACGTGTCAATGTATGAGAGAGGCTAATTCAGATGAAAGCAGTAAAACCTCTTGACTGAGCACAACTCCGTGGTTAATTCAGACATAACACATAAGTGAAAAATTGTTAGGCTATCCTCAGCCAACATTTCTCAGAACAGATAGATATGAGAAAAATGCTGAGAACTTTCTCCCCCCTCATCTTCCTCTTCCCTCTCTATGACAAAGCCATTTTTCAGAATTTAGTCTGAATATTTCTCAATGACATGTGTGGGAGGCTGCCATTCCCCTTCCATCATGCCCCCCACATGATTCTTGGGCTGTGACATGGGGTGCAACACGATAGACAGGTTGCAGACACAGATGTCTGCAACAGCAGCTGAAAGAAAATGGAACAAAAAAAAATAGACAAAAAGGAAAGCAGTTATATCACTACAGATGATTACTGCCACACTCTCAAAATGGTTGATGAGCTCCTTCTCCCCATAGGGATGTTTCCATGAAATGCATCCTCCAATTTCGCTGCTTGCAAATACAGGAGGAATTTTAGGGGACCATTTTGCTCAGCTTCACATGTGTTTGGTACAGGAAGCATCAAAGTAACGTTTACTGCAGCAATCAGAAAGTTCAGAGTAAGACCCTTGGCAGAGGTTGCCCTTGATTCTCAGATGATCAACTTCTTCTGCCATTTCTGAATCTGAATACAGGTGATCATCATAGGGATCAGCCATGAAGACTGTCCTGAGAATATAATGCAGCGGCCTTTCATCTGCCTTCACTTTCTGGTCCTGAGCCCTTTTGGCACGCAAAGTCCTCCTCAGCCCCAGGCCAGTATTGTGGAAGCTGCTGCCCTCCATCAAGGTGGATTCAAGTGGGATTTAATCCACTTGGGGACCATCACCCTTCCTTGTGGACTTCAGCACCCAAAGCCATTAGTCCTCAGAGTTGACAAACAGGAGCTGAAATCAGACACCAAGAGGAGGTGCCAACCCAAGCCCTCACACCACTTGAGGAGGGAGGAGACATGTCCATGCCTTCCCTCCCATCAGTGACACCAGCATCTTCAGTGGTACTGCCACAAAGCCACCCTGGCTCTAGTGCCATTGAGAGTGGCAGCAACAGCATCTACTTTGTTATACCTTTCTTCTCACTTACAAAGCTCAGGCACTCCGCAGCTGGCTACAAGCATAATGCCAGGTTCTAAAGACCCTCAGGGACTAGCATGATACAGACAGACAATCCAAATGCAGATGTGCTAGGAAAAGATGGAGGTGGTGGTACAGTAGCAGCAGCAGAGATCAAGGGGGAAAGCCAGCAGGGACGAGTTCATGCAAAGGAAAATGGGAAATGGTGGTTAACCGTGCTGCCACCCATACCACTATGCTGCCCGAGGCAGTCATTTCCTCTGACTAATAGCCAGACTGACCCTGCCTAAAGGAAGTTAAATGGGTTGGGCTCAGTGGAGCCATCAGGGAAGAGTTTGGGGCAAAAATCTAAGGTGTCAATTAGCAAATTAAGATGGAAGATCTGAAACCATATAAATTGCTATTTTTTAAAAGGGGGACGGGCCAAACCTGTAAAACCATCAGGTTTTGAGTCTGCAATAGGCAGAGTGTACTGCACACTGTCCTGTGCCTTTGGTTTGTGTTTCGTGTCAATAGAATTTTGATATTTAGGAATTTACTTTTGCAGTCATTCTTTGGGTATGATTCATACATGCCATGCCAATGTCCCCCAATCATTTTTGCAATGACAACCTTATAATTGGAATGTGTTTCTTCCTATGGAGAATTTGGACTCTTCTTGATGGGTCTTTTGAACAGACATGTCTTCTCAGATCGTACAGCATTGCGTGAAAACTGGGCTGCTGTGCCAAATAATAGGGCCTCTGGAAAGTAGGTTTACATATCTTAAATTAGTGATGCTTCTTCCACTAATTTACACTCTTCCTTCTCCTGAATCTAGTCCAGATTTCCATAAGATATGTTCTTTGTATTGACTGAACCGATAGGGAGATAAAATGCACCCTTGTCTGACACCTTTGCCTGTACAAAACCATTCTCTCTCTCCATACTTTGTCCTAACTGTAGGTTCTTATCCACAATACAACAAAGTGCTGGAGCATGCCCATTTCTTTCAACACAATCATCAATTCCCATGATCCAGGCCAGGCTTTCTAAACCTTTTCAGGATGGGGGCTGGATCACTCCCCTCAGAATGGCTGGTCAGGCTGGTCACGTGTTTCTGTGCGAGTTCTCATGCAAGATATTGGTGAGATTTCAGACGAGATGTCACCAAAACACATTTTTGCTGGCTTTCAGTGCTTCCAGGTGGCAGCGGTGGGAACCAAGAGGATGTTGGGGGCCAGATGAAAAGGCTTCAGGGGGCAGGTTTGGCCTGTGGGGTGTAGATTGAGAATGCCTGCTCCAGGCGGTCAAAAGTCTTGTTATAGTCTAAACAGCATAGACCAGTGGTGGCAAACCTGTGGCACGCATGCCAGAGGTGGCACTCAGAGCCTTCTCTGTAAGCACAGATGTCATTGCCCCAGCAGAGTTCACCCTGCCCCTCTGCCTAGCAGCCCAATGGGAGTGCTTCCTCCCTCCCCCCAGCACAGAGTTCACCCCACCCTTCTGTTTGGCACTATATAATACTGTAGTGAGATAATATCAGCTTAAGACATGTTTCCAAAAGAAACATTAAAAATGCAAAAATGATGGAATTGAGATAGTCCTACTTTGGGCACATCATGGAAAGGCAAGACTCTCTGGAAAAGACAATAATGCATTGCAATGTGGAAGGCAGCAGGAACAAATGAAAGCCAAACTTGATTGATTTCCCAAGGGAAACCATAGGCTATAACTTGCAGGAGCTGAGCAGGGTTGTCGAGAACAGGACATTTTTGGAGATCTCCCATTCATAGGTTTGCCATATGTTGGGGATGATTTGATGGCAAATATCAAGAACAACAACATAAGTTTCCTGATTGATTTGTTTCAAACTATTTTGCTTTTTTGTTTCTTCTGCCAACATGTTTTCAGCTGTGTTATTAATAGAATTCTAATTCTTAATATAATTATGTTTTCATAATCACATTTACATGTTGATTATATTTTTTGCTCCAGTTTTGCTGTGAGCTGCCTGAAGTTCAATTTTGTGAAGATAGATAGATAGATAGATAGGTAGGTAGGTAGGTAGGTAGGTAGGTAGGTAGGTAGGTAGGTAGGTAGGTAGGTAGGTAGGTAGGTAGGTAGGTAGGTAGGTGGACGGACGGACGGACGGACTGACGGACAGACGGAAAGATGCACTATCACTGGAGCCTTGGTTTTAAATTCCATCTATACATTCTTGGATGCTATAGCAATAGGTTTGAACATCCAAGGGCAAAACCAATTTCAGAAAATGTATAGTTCCAGGAGTTAGAACAATTAGTTCCAAGAGAGAAGGAGCATAGCTGAGTGACTGAGTGTGTGCTTTGTATGCAGAACCTCCTGTGTTTAGTCAAGTCTTGGCACCTCCAGCTAAGAGAATCAATAGGCAGCAGGTTGGAAAATAACCTATTGTTCCATTGTTGTTGTAGTGATTACTGGCCTGGGCAGTCAAATGCAGTGGTACCCCATACAAAGATTTTAAACCATTTCACAGGGCTTGTTGTTGTACGAAACATCCTATGGGATGCATCATATAACGATATTTTTTGCTAAGTGGTTTTTCCCATTGAAAAATTGTTGTACGATTTTTTTCCATTGGGGAAATTATTATGCGGGATGCCATTTCCCCTCAAAACCTAATTATTATGCAATTTTGTTGCTATACGGGGCGATTGTTGTATGAGGTTCCACTGTAGTTTCATTTGGTACAAGATAGTATCCTATGAACCCCAGGAGCAGACGCAGTTGGTTAGGAGGAATCTCTTCATACTCCTGTACCCATTGCAGAGAACTGTAAGAACCTCCCCCAATTTGCCTCTTTTCAAATGTGCTAGGCTACAAACTCCATTATTCCCAAACAGTATCACTGGTCTACGTTGCTGGGGACAATGAGATATGAATTTACTGCAGACTTTGTTTTTAAATGAAAACCAAGGGAAAGGTTGTTTATTTGTCTTTTTCATTTGTGTGATTTGTGTTAGTTCTAATGTTGGGATGAAAGCCAACACAAATACATGCCAGTAATGTTAAGGACCAAAGTGAGATCATTCTGCGTAGCAGAATGCTGGTGCTGAGCCACCACTGGCTTTCATTTTCCCCACAGTCCTGAAGAATTGAATACCTCAGACTTCAGTTGTGACTCAATCAATGGCTCACTTTGTTAAGATGACAGTGGTGTCAAATTGCAAAGTGCAGACAAATAAACAGGTCCCTGGATAGTAAACTGGTATAGTCGGGGTCTGAGTGCAGAATAGACGTCTTTGAGGTGTGGTGCCGGAGGAGAATTTTGACAGTACCCTGGACAGCAAAGAGAACAAATAGGTCACTCTTAAAAGAAATCAACCCCTATTTTGAAGGTCAAATATTGAAGATGAAGTTCAAGTACTTTGGACATCAAATAAGAAGAGAGGTTTCACTTGAGAAGGCCTTGATGCTGGGAAAGGTCAAGGGGGGGAAAAAAGAAGGGGGCAGCAGAGAATAAGATGGTTAGATGGCATTGTTGATGCAATGGGCACAAAGCCGGGAGTGTTGAGGAAGATGGTGGAGGATAAGGGTGCCTGGCATGCGGTGGTCCATGGGGTTGCGAAGGGTCAGAATCGACGGTGCAACTGAACAACAACAACAGCAACAGTCGAGGTCTGGCTTACCACAAAGTAGGATGAGGCAACTGCCTCAGTTGAGAGATGATGGGCATGTGGGAGTAACAACCACAGGTGCTGCTTCAGAGTCCCCTAACCATGCTCTTTCTCGAAAGGGCAGAGTTGTGTGTGTTGCTACAACCCCTTAAACCATAAATGCACCTGCGGCTGTTGTAAATACAGAAGCGGGTGCATTAACTTCTTCTTCCGAGGGCATGGTCCAGCCCGCTAAGCTGTCCGGGAGGCGTGGCCAGGCCCACAGCATAAAAAGGTTGGGAACCCCTGCCTTAAACTGATCTGTTGCCTCCCATAATGAGGAGAGGAGCTTGTTCCACTGTTGCTGGTGTTGAACTAAGGTTCGGCTGCCAGCCCCTGTCAGTGTGCAATAGGGAGGGGAACCATTTTACCCTTTGCCTCAGGAGACTGAATGTCTTAAGCCAACCCTGGCTGCCATGGTGATTACTGTTTACTAGACTGGCTTGTAAGTGTCTCACTCTGAAACAATATGGTGATGCAATGTATTCTCATCAAAGCCTGCTGAGGTTCAATGCCAAACTGCGAAATAATCCTAATAGTTGAACGCTAATGTAAACAAAAAAGCACTTGCCTGTTTTTATTTTGTGTGAATCAGCAATTGATTGCTAACAGACCTTTAAGAAAAACCCAGACAATGGTGCATTAGGTAAGTTACCCAAATAGAGCTGTATAAAAAGCCTATAAATAAGACAACGCTGTTTCTGAATGTTCAAGATATTGAAGATGAGACGGCATTTCTCTCCCTTTAATCTACAGCCCATGAGGCAGATCATTGCAGGATAACATTTCACATTCTGCTAAGATCTTCTGAGTCTTTGTTGAGGTGTTATGTTTCTTCTTATGATTTAAAGAATAGTGTTTTGAAGTTTCAGCTGATTGAACCCAAATAATATATTTTAATCTTGCTAATCATATTTTCATTACATGAAAAGATTCTTCACAAGCCAACTCTTTTTTTCCATTTTTAAACTATGTTTCTGGAGCCAAAGAAGATTTGTTTGTTTGATTGGCTGGTTGAAATATTTATAGCTTGCCCTATATCAGTGGTGCCCAAACTAAGGGCCGGGGGCCGGGTGCGGTCCCCAATGCCAATTCATCTGTCCTGCGAAGCCCTTGTACGGGTGCATTTTACTTCCGCTTCCAGGAGTGACAAGGGCTTCGCAGGCCGGATAAATTGGCGTCAGGGGCCACATCCAGTCCCCGGGCCATAGTGATTGGTTCCCTGAACCACATGATCGGCCCACAGCCCAAAAAGTTTGGGCACCCCTGCCCTATATCATAGAATCTCAAGGCAGGTTACAAAGTACTATAACATGATTTTAAAGCATAAAGACATTTTAAACAATTTAAAATCAAACACTTTAAAATCTGAAATACTAAATTCAAACATTCAAATTATTGCAATAGAATCCATGCAAGTCATGATCTTCAACCCCCAAATGAGCTAGTAAATATGTTTTGAGTTGGTACAGAAATTGTGCCAATGTCAGTTTCAATCAAGACTTGAAAGAGAGGACATCACACAGCAAGGGTGTTATGACAGAGAAAATCTTCCCCTTGATTCTACAAAATGCACTACAGTATTTCAATGGTGAAACATGGAAGAGGACCTCTCAAGCAGAACTTAATAACTGGGCAGGTTTATATATAGAGAGGAGCTTCTTCAAATATCCATATCCTAAACCACTTAGATCTAATCTTCACCAACAAAAACAATGTCTAAATAACAAACAGAAAGTTTCCACCAGAAGAACATACAGTACTTGGGAAATTGGCTGTGTCAGAATAGGTTGCACACCCACAACCAATAAGAACAACAGATTTATTCCAGCAGGATAGGCTAATGCTGCATGGTATAACTCAGCATAAATGAAACAAATAAATGTAGCTTTTAATAAACTGTGTAGGACTTTATTGGCTGCCTGAAACATATCCCCACTGAAAAGGTTTATTATTTGGCTGGCACTTCCTCACTAGAAGTATGTTGAGAGATGTTAGCAAATAACAAATGAAATGAGGCAATACAGCACTAAACCCATCCACTTCATGGACACTTACTGCCTAGGTGACGGTTGAAATGGAGGAATAGTTTTTTACACACCTTTCTAGCTCTAACTATTAAACCAGAAGATGCTAAGCTAAACCTATGGAGAGCAAAAGCAATACTCCTTGCTGAATAGATGAATGCTGATAAATGTTTCCCACCAGGACAAGATTCTGGTTGGACCATCTGGAAGCCACATAACAGACTTTGAATCAAAATGAGAAGATTACAGAATAACCAAATAAAATGCTAGCTTATCACTCTGTGCCTCTGTACCTGATGTATATAAATTGATACCATGAAGTCACACTCCTATGTCTGACGAAGTGGACTTGATCCATGAAAGCTAACATTAAAATAAAGCAGTTAGTTTTTAAAGTGATACAACATATTTGTTTTGTTTACTCTGATATGCAAGTAAAATGGGACCTCCTGTACTTGAATACAGGACTAATATTCTGTGAATATGGAGAAATTCAATCAATCCAGCATGCATGTGCATTCAATTTATGCCCTATCATGTGTACGAAAGAAGATCTAGTAAATGGTTGAGACAACATTATTGAAACAGCCCACTTCTGGTTAAAAATAGTCCAGTTATTTTAATATTTTCATTTTTTAGAATTTACTTGTATATCATATATGTCTACAATTTTAAATTGTGCAATACTCTGCTATAAAAACTGACAGCTAGATATTTAGGACTTTGTAAGTGTTTGACTACAGAGCCAAAGATTGAAAGTTCAATTATCCACTGTTCCTCCTAGGAGAAAAGCCAGCCTGTATAGTCATGGACAGGCTGCACAATCCCAGGACACCCCCAGAAGAAGGGAAAGGTAAATGTAGAAAACCTTGAAAGGGTCACCATAACTCTGAATTGATGACACTGAATTATTATTATTATTATTATTATTATTATTATTATTATTATTATTATTATTATTATTATTATTATTATTATTATTATTATTATTATTATTATTATTATTATTATTATTATTATTATTATTATTAAGTCATTGTCAGCCCCTTGAACTCAGACCAGAAACATATTGGCAGCCAGTGCAAATCCTTCAGAACCCGTATCATGTGGTTTTTGAAGGATGTTCCTATTAGTAGTCTAGCATATTGCACTTGCTGCAGCATCTGTGTCATCTTCAATGACAGCCCCATGTAGAACGCATGGCAGCGATCTACCTGGGAGGTTACCTGGGAGCCATGGACTACCATAGCTAGGTTATCCCTATTCAGGAATGGTCATAATGAACCAATCAAAGATGGCTTCAGGCACTCCTAGCCACTGTGCTCATGTGAGCCCTTGATGACAAATATGAATACAGAAGTACACCACACACACACAACACTCCTGTTACTTCAGGAGGAGTGTGACTCCATCCAGAACAGCTTTAATTCCCAGCTTCTGAGCCTAGGGACCATCAAATCGCAGGACCTCCATCTTGTTGGGCTTCAGCTTCAGCAGTTTTCTTATACAAACACAGTATGCAAAATTCAGAGTTATACTGATGGAATTTTCCCCTCAGCCTCTACCTCAGCCAACCATGTTACTTGAAAATCAACTCTGGAGGAGTTCCGGCCCTTCCCAGCAAGTTTCAGAGATGTGTATTCAGTAATAGTGGGATAGGAAAGACTTCTGTTGTATCCCACCATTATGCAAGTAGACCTCCACCACAGGATCTTGCTTATCAGCCAAATTTCAGACAAATTGGGGGTGGGAGGATGCCTCACAACCATTTCAGGCTGATGTTCCACCCAGTTGTACTATGCCTCCCCAATCCATTACGTGGTGGGGGGGCAGGATTTACACACTCATTCTGTCAATGTTGAGTCCAAGTCTAGATGCACAATACATACATATACTTTTAACTACATGTATATATAGCTTTCTGGTTCTTAAAATATAGGTTAAATCATAAAACATAATGTAAATATTTTTTTAAAAATAAATTGGACAGCTAGAGAAGTTAAACCAGCTGCAGTCTAGAATTCTAAAAAAAAAACCCTGTTAACTCTTTAAAACCTAAAATGAAACTTATAGTTTGTCCAGACTTCACCTTGTGGTGCAGTCTAGGATCACTGATTTTGTGGTTGCTTAGGGATGGGAGAGGGGCTAAATCATGTTTAACCCACTTTCCCTGTCCAAACAACACAAGCAATCTTGGCTCATATGATTAAGTGGCTGACAAACCACTTTATCATAAGGGCAAATGAAGGACTTTCCCAGCTCTTCTGCAGAGGAACAGGGAAAGTATAATTATTTCCCCATACTTCTAGCTAATCATTGTAGTGCTGGATTGGTTTAAAAAATTCTTAATTTTTCCTGTATTGTTGATCAAATCTGTGACTGTGAGCAGTTTCCCATTCAATGCTATAAGGAAAAATAGAGTGGGAGAAGGGGAATTTAAAGTCCTCCTAACCAATTCAGAGATACAACAATTAGCTAGGAGTGGGAGGAAGTAATTATACTTTCCTGCCCCTCTGCAGAGGAGCTGAAGAAGTGTTTAATGACAATAGCCGATATGCTGAAGGGGTTCGATATATAGGAATCATACCCATACCGGGTTTTGAAAAGTTTGGGAGATTGCTGACTGGGAGATTATGAGTGCACTTTATATACCAGGAACCTTTCCAAAATCTTGTGTAACTCCTTTAGTAGAAGAAACAAGATGGTAAGGAAGGCCTAATATTTTTTACCCCAAAAGTAACTTTTCCAAACTCTGAATTACACACCAGCATTGCTCAGGTGAGAACAGATACTCAGGTTAACAAAATGGAGTCCCTTCTGCCTTTGCAGAAGAGAATTCAGATTGAGGTGTCAGCTGCTCTGCTTGCAAAATTATAGAAGAAGATCTGGCAAGATCAGTAGAAAACGGGAGGTTACTAATATCAACACAAAATGTAGTTTGTCTAGTTTTCACTTCCTCCATATACCAAAATACCCTTACTGAGCCTGCAGGAAACAGAGAGGGGACTTCTCTCTATTCCTCCCCCCCCATCAATTGTCTTGCTCTCTGTAAAAACAAGCCAAACCAAAGAATAGAAGAAGGAAGGGCCATTTTAATTTTAGCCACCCACAGCTGTCTCTGAATTCCTTAAATACACTCCTCTTTAAATCCTTCCGTTCACTATCTGAAGTGCTGCAGGCAGACTCCAGGCCCTTGCCAAGACTAATCTCTCTCTAGCCTTGTCAGAGAGACTAAACAGGGGGGATCAAATGGCTGGTAGCAGAACCAAACTCAATTCTTAGATGAGAGCCCCAAGCCACACTGGTTTCAAGTGATAAGTTATTATGTCTCACTTTTTGGGACCTCTTCTTCTTGAGGCCTGAGGCATGCTCTCCCCTGCTACAGACACTGCCTCTCTCTCACACACACAAACAACACATGCATGCACACACATGCAAATACAGTTGTACCTCGCTTAAAGAGCATAATGCATTCCACAGGATTGCTCTTTAAGCGAGTTTGCTCTTTAAGCGAAACATCATTGTAAATGACCAATTGTGTGTGTGTGGGGGATTGTGAACCCCGATTTATTTGTTAAGTGAGTTTTTGGTTGGTTTTATTTGTTAAGCGAAGCGAACATTCAGAGAAAATTCTGCTCTTTAAGCGAGTTAGTCTTTAAGCGAGGCGCTCTTTATGCGAGGTTTGACTGTACACACACACACATCACAGCACCTTCATTTTGCAGTAATGTCACTGGATATACTATACCAGGGATTCCCAATTTGTGGCCTGTGGGCCACCTCCGGCCCACAGCACCATTTCATGTGGCCCTCCCACCACCTCCACCCAGAAGTGCCATGTGGTGGAGGAAGAGCAAAATGCCCCCCCCCGAAAGCTGTCTGAGGGAGCGTGACCCTGGCCCCCAGTTTTAAAAGGTTGAGAACTCCTGTACTATACTAAGACACACATGTACAGGGGACAATCAATTCTCTACTCTGGCGATTTCCCAGCTGCCTTGATTGAACCTACACATTATGAACTTTACCAGTAGAACTTGAGAAATCTGAATATCCAGCTAAAGCACTTGACAATCAAACCTTCCTGGACTGCTTCTCTCCTAGATTTTAGAAGGCAATGTCTGTCCTTTCCAGGGTTTTGCTGCCATCATGTGGGCAATGTCCACATTGTACTCTTCCTGGCTTGCCGAGGTTGCTCCTCGTCTTCCATACAGAAGTACACATGCATGTATGTACTTATTTGTTTTGCCAGTTAAAAACAGTTAGGCAGCTAGCTACCTTTCACATTTACCTAAGTAGTTCACTCAACAGTTATGTCATAAAATCCTGCCACTCTGGGTTGTATTTTTTAGGGGAAGGGAAAATGTTATTACCTGCCGTCAAGTCACCTCTAACTTATGGCAGTCCTATAAATGAATGGGTGATTTCCAAAATATTCTGTCCTTAGCAGCCCTCCTCAGCTTTTGTAAACTCCAGCCTTATGATCCCTTTATAGATAGTTTCATATCATATTTGGTCTTCCTCTTTCCAAGTTGCCTTCAACTTTTCTTAACCTTATTGTCTTTCCCAGAGAATCTTGACTTCTCAAGATGTGCCCAAAGGAAAACAGCATCAGTCGCCATTTGTTTAGTGTGAGTTAAAGTTCTAGAACTTTAAATTGGCATAAATAGGAAAGTATTCTAGGAGGAAGCAGCATTTCGCTCTCTTCTTGTCCCCACGCTGCAAGCAACAATGTTCAAACAGAAAGATGGAACTGAGAGCTGTAACTCTTCCCCATTACATCCCCAATGGAGGAAGACATTCCTCAAGAGAATCAAGAGGGGAAAAATGAGTGTTGCATTTTCCTTACAACTTCTAACAAAAAGTTGTCCCACATCCTTGAGACTGTCAGGTTCACTCTTAAAGGTGCCAGACGACTCTGTTGTTTTGCTGTAGCAGACAAACATGGCTACCTCTGGGCAGACCGCAAATAAATGAAATTCATGGTTACACTGTCCAATAGCAATTGGGAAAGACCCCAATCTGTGCATTGGCAGGGCAGGGCTTCTCTATTTTGATGCTGTGCTGGAATGATTCCTGCACAGACAGATGGGTTGCTTTAATAGCGATTGCTCCCAGCAGAGTGACCAATTCCAGTGCAAATTTGCAATCAGAAACAGATCCTTCCCCATTGTCTGATCACATCCAAAGTCAAAAGACAATCCACAGTTCAGCTATATTAGGGTCTAACCAGTGGCGTAGCGTGGGGGGCAGGGGGTGGATGCCCCAGGCAGCGCTTTTGAGGGGGCGGCAAAATGTCCCCACCGCTTTGGCCCCCTTCTGCCTGGGCTTAGGGAGCAGGACTTTCCAGGCAGAAGGCGGCCCTTTTGCTGCGCCGGCAGCCAGGCTGCCCCCTCTTTGCCTCCCGCTGGCCGTGGCTGCCCTTGCTCTGCCTCCTCTACCACCTACCCCTGACGAGCCCCCCACGCGTGGGTGTGCTGCTCACCTCCGCCCGCCTACCCACCCAACTAGCCGTCAGGGGCTCTCCGCCACCTACAGCTGACGAGCGCCCCGCGGGCACTTCCGTGGCTGCTGGGACAAGGCCTCCGACTCCCCCTGCCCCCTTCCTTCGCACTCGGAATCCGACCCGCCACTGGAGCTGCCGCTGCTGCTGCTGCTGTCACCGCCGCCATAAGCTGCGAAGAAGCCCAGCGGGTTTTTTCCCTCCACTGAGGCCATGGCGGGGGCTGCCTGGTGCACCGCGATAACCGCCCACAGAAACAGCCGCGCCGCCTGGAAGGTTCCGGTTGGAGGGGGCAGACAGTGGCGGAAACCTTTCTCAATTCTCCCTCTCTCTCTCCGGAGGTCCTGAACCCAAAGCAAAGGAGAGGAATGGGCACGTATTAGTATTATAAATGAGCTCCCGTCTTTGTCCCAGCTTCTGCCAACCTAGCGGTTCGAAAGCAAGAAATTGCAAGTAGATAAAGAGGGACCACTTCGGTGAGAAGGTAAACAGCGTTCTGTGCACTCCGGTGTTTAGTCAGGCCTGCCACATGACCACGGAAACGTCTGCAGGCGCAGACAGCGCTGGCTCTTCGGCTACAGAGATGAGCACTGAGCCCTAGAGTCGGATACGACTGGCTTTTGAGCAAAGGTGACCATTACACGACCTAGGCTTGGAAAGCCCTCCCACAGTGCACTGCTCACCTCCAACCCCCCACCCACCCACCCAGCTAGCCGTCAGGGGCTCACCCTGCCCTACCCAGGCAATTGGTGGCGGAGGAGGCAGAGCAAGGGCAGCCACAGCTGGCGGGAGGCAAAGAGGGGGCAGCCTGGCTGCCGGCGCAACAAAAGGGCCGCCTTCTGCCTGGGTCGGGGGCGGTGGCGGTGGCGGTGGCGGTGATGAACGGGGGGAGCGAGTTTGTTCTTCACCCCAGGCTGCTGAAGTCCTCGTGACGCCACTGGGTCTAACCAAAGAACAGGTGAATCAGGCATGAACAATTCACTCTTTCTCCATCTTAACGCCCTTTCTAAGGAGTCAAACTCTGATTAAACTAGTGTAGTGGGGTGTGTTTGGCCCCTGGGCAGTAAGTTTACAGATGGGTTCCCTCAAGAGTAAAAGCCCTCTGTCATAGGATATTATTTTTGTCACCTAAGTGTAAAAAAGACTTAATTGTGACAAAGGCTTCCTAAAAATATGTAGTAAATTTTATTTTTGTGATTAGTCATTGGAATATAAACATGAACTTAGTTTGCAGATCTGATTGCGAAAGTATTTCACTGTGAGAAGGAAAAGAGATTAATTATAAGGAATTTGTGTTTCTTTTAACATCGAGTTTAACCCAGCAGTTGGTTTGTAGGTCCCTTCACTTCAAGTCACTAAAGATTGCAGAGAGCTGTCATAATGCAGCACTTTCCATTAAAAGAGACTGTTAATGACATTGCTGGAACAGCCCAGTGGCTGTGATTTGGGTCTGCAGCAACAAAAGGTCATAAATCAGTTAACCTCATCAAGTAAAAGGCTAAAACAATGAATAGAGTCCATCTAGAATAGAAATAGATGCCATACTTTTGAGAAGAGGAAGGTAAAAGAATCTTTTTACAGAGACAGTAGCGTGATATGAGTGGTTTGGGAGGAATGAAATGATTAGCAGATAGTGATTGAGACACTGAACTTGAAGACTGGAAGGTCAGAGTTCGATACCCAAGTACTGCACGAAGGAGTGAGCTCCCGTCTCTCTTCCAGCTCCTGCCAGCCTAGCAGTCTGAAAGCAAGAAGTTGCAAGTAGGTAAATAGGTACAAGTACGGTGGGGAGGTAAACAGCGTTCCATACACATGCCTGCCACATGACCACAGAAACGTCTGCAGACGCAGACAGGTCTTTGGCTGTAAACAGAGATGAGCACTGAGCCCTAGAGTTGGATACAAATGGCTTTCAAGCAAGGGCAACCTTTACCTTCACCTTCTAGGTGTAAAAATAGAAAAAGTGGAGAAGTCTGAGAAGCAGTGTCTTTGATAACAGGGATAGAAACAAAAGACACCATTGGTAGATAAGAACTATGTTCCTCTGTGTAGCACTGAATCTGAAAATATGAAGACTGCTAAAAATTCTAGCTTCAGGGCAGTAAGTATGCAACTACCTTCAGAGAGCAACTTTTTGGTTTGATTGGTAACTTCGTCTTGCAAATATTTTTTGAAGAAAATCATGTCACTATAATTGACAGCTTTCTACAGCTTACATGTCTTCTGATACAAAAAACCTTCTCTGATCTTCTCCTGTTTCAGTAATCATGATGACACTACCTTTCGCTCTATGACATTTCTTAGGGAGATGATCCATCACAGTTGGAGTAATGCTCTCTGGAGCCCACTCTGAAGGGATGCCAGCTCAGAAATTGTTGGTGGGTTTTCACCATCCACTCATTTCTCCTGAGGTAATGCCTCGAAGTACTGAGGAAAACGAAGGTGACACCACCACCTAGATACCTCTTGTATTAATGCTCTTGTATTAAGAGAACATTGTAGCTACAAAAAAATGAGGCAAAGGGGGACCTAGAGGAGAAAAATGAGATGAATGGAGTAGAAGACAAGAATATCTTCTAGTTTTCAGCCTTAGGGATTTTTCTCCCAACTCTGCTCACCTGGGTGAAAGTACGTATGGCTATTATTTTATTTTATTCTTTTATTTCTGATTCAACTGCCACCCACTTTAAAGCCAGAGAGTGGGTAAAATCCTGAACAGTCTTCAGCAAATGACTTTATTTCATAGGTTTATTATTTTTTTGCTGAACTGTGGGGGTATGATTCACCTGGATCAGTGGTATGGGTGTCATGCTGCTATGCAGAAGGCAGATCAAAGGCCACTGCATTATATTCTCAGGACAGTCTTCACAGCTGATTGCCATGATGATCACCAATATACAGATTGGGATACAGCAGCAGCAGCAGTAGCAGCAGCAGCAGCAGCAGCAGCAGCAGAAGAAGAAGAAGAAGAAGAAGAAGAAGAAGAAGAAGAAGAAGAAGAAGAAGAAGAAGAAGAAGAAGAAGAAGAAGAAGAAGAAGAAGAAGAAGAAGAAGAAGAAGAAGAAGAAGAAGAAGAAGAAGAAGAAGAAGAAGAAGAAGAAGAAGAAGAAGAAGAAGAAGAAGAAGAAGAAGAAGAAGAAGAAGAAGAAGAAGAAGAAGAAGAAGAAGAAGAAGAAGAAGAAGAAGAAGAAGAAGAAGAAGAAGAAGAAGAAGAAGAAGAAGAAGAAGAAGAAGAAGAAGAAGAAGGGGGTATGTATGGCCCTCTAGTTGTTAACAACAACAACAACTATATGTCAGAAATTATTCTGGGTCAAAAGGATTTTTTCTGGAGAAACTTTGTTCCAAATAATGGAACTTGTAGTACAACAATATCTGGACGACCACAGGCTCACCACATTTCTACACTTATTAATGACCAGTACTAATACAGTAGAACCCCGTATAATGAAAAAAATTCTGTTCCTCAAGGTTCTTCATTATATGATTTTTTCATTATATGGGTTCCATGCACATGGTGGGGGGGGGGGGACTTCTAAAGGAACCTTCCCCAGCTTCCCTGGCTGGCGCTGGATGAGCCCATGGTGGCCGGTATGACTTGGGAAGGGCCAAGGGGAGTGCCTAGAAGCTGCCCTGGCTGCCGCTGGGTTCCTGTCCAGCATTGGCCAGGGCAACTTACCCTCCATCGACCGCTTTGACTTTGGAAGAGCTGGGAGAGGAACCAAGCGCCAGCCAGGGCAGCTTCTAGGGGGGCCCCTTCCGAAGTCAAAGCGGCCACTGTGTGCTCACCCTCCGCTAGCCGGAAAGCTTCTAGGACCTCCCCCCAGCCCTTCCAAAGTCAAAAGAGCTGGTGCCTGGTGAGCCCACCTACCTCCTCTGAAAGCCCCATGTTGGGGTGTCTGATCCTGGATTGCTTTCGGAGGAGGTAGCTGAGTGGGTCAACTGCCACTTCCGAAAGCAAGCCAGGGATCAGATGCCCCGACCGGGTTGCTTTCGGAGGAGGCAGCTGACCCACTCAACTACCTCCTCCTCCATTGCATCATATGAAAAAAATGTACAACAAAGAAGATTTTGGAACAAATGGATGCATTGTACTTTTCATTGTACGATGCATCCATTTGTTCCAAAATCTTCTTCGCTGTACAGTTTTTTCGTTGTACGATGCATTCGTTATATGGGGTTCCACTGTAGTAGAAATATAAAGTCATCTAACACTTCTTTGGCTACATAAGGAAAAATTCCTCAGCATGTGTGTGTATCAGTGAATGTTAGTGTGTGTGTGTAAGAGAGGGAGGGAGAGAAGACTACAAACTTTGTGTACCATTAGGGATAATAAGCAATAGCAATTATATTTATGCATTGCTCCATAGCATTTAAAGAACTTTCTGAATGATTCACAGGTAATCAGCATTTTGCTTCCCAAAAGTTGGGTATTCATTTTACCAACCTCAGAAAAATGGAAGGCTGAGTCAACCTTAACACCATCAGGATCAAATTTTGATCATGAGCATAGTTAGCTTAACCACTGCACTACAATGTTACAGTACTTTGCTTTACTAACCTGCTAGAAATGCCACAGTGACACAGACTTTCTGTAGGTTTAAGATATGGTATCCTTCTGATATGTTTTGCTATGTTCACTTTTGAGGCAGTTTGAGGAAGCATTTGCTGGCAGAATAGATACTGCTGACTTGGTGAAGTACCTTTCATAAATATGGCCCAAATGACCTTCAACAAAGAGCCATACTACCTTTTGCACCCAACTCATTGCTTGATATCATTAGGCCTTGATGTTAAAAAGATACAGCAGTCTTGCTGCAGAATGTATACTATGGAGATGTTCTAGTTCTCTTTGAACTTGCTAGCTGTTCACTTTTCATGTGGACCCCTCTTTCTTTCTAGCTGGTGTAATGAATTTGGAAGCTTTAATTATGAAAATAAGATCACCAGAACGTGTCACCATGATTCAGTTAATCACAGCAGTTTGTTGATCGGAGAAACAAAACGTTTCCGTTCAGCTTTGCATTGAGATTTCCCAGTGAAGCATAACGTCACCGGGATGAGCACCCCTAGTGACTCCTTTAATCATCAAGGGAGAGATTACCCAGACCCACCTCAGTGCAAGTTCACACCCTTTGAACTTCAGAGGTGAACCACCCGGGGGTGGGGGGAGCTTTGGCATCTGCCAGGAAAAAGGGTCTGATCCTAGTAACAGGAACTTGAGAGATCTTACAGATATAACAGAAATATTATCTCTTGATCTAGCTTCAAGGTCACTTGACATTCCTAATGTGGGTCTGAGTCACTTTTAGGGAATAAAAAGAGCAGTTAGAGCCCAGTTAGAAAGATCTTCAGGGGACTTCTTTGGATTCAGCAAGAGCCTTTGATCCACCGGACAACAATGGACTTCTGAAGAAGATGAGGCCAGGACTGGCTGACTCTTTGAATCTTATCAGAAGGGAGGCAGGCTAGTCGTCTGACTTAGTCTGGATTTGAAGGCTGAATACTTAGAAATATTTTGGCTTTTATACTTTGCCAATTTTCTGGGTATCTTCGGACTTTGAAGATATTCTGACAGCTTGGAGAAGCTACTCTTAGAAACTATCACATTTCTTATTTTATTAGACAAAGTGTTAAGTAGGCTTTGTATCTAGATTCATTTGCTAGAATGCTCTCGCCTTCCCTCCAGACTCACCATCTTGCCAGGGAGACGCCGAACACCTGCGGGCGGTGAGGCAACGCGCCTGCCCTCCCCCGGGCCCCATCATCGTGGGCCGGTGGTGGGTAAAAGTTCGACAGCGGTGGCGGTAGAGTGAGGACACTCCCGCCTTCCCTCCGGACTCACCATCTTGCCGGGGAGATGCCGAACACCTGCAGCGGTGAGACAACGCTCCCACCCTCCCCTGGGCCCCGTCATCATGGCCTGGTGGTGGATAAAAGTTCAACAGCAGCAGCGGTGGAGTGAGGACGCTCCCGCCTTCCCTCCGAGCCTCTGCCATCTCGCTGGAGGAAGAGACTGCCGTTAGTTGAGGGAACGTTATTTTTATGACAGGTGATTATATTGTTTTGTACTGCTAGGATTGAATTTTCTTATTATTATATTGTTATATCATGTCATTATATTGTATTATATTTTGGGACTGTATCTTGCTTATATTATGGATTGTGGAGTAATGTTTGTTGCTTGTTTGCATTGCCACACTGTTTCTGTTTTACTGTGTGGTGGTCTGTCACAGCATTGCTTCCCCTATTATTATGTTCTATTGGTTGATTGCATTTTATTTGTTTGTACACCGCCCTGAGTTGGTCGCACCAAGTAGGGTGGTATAGAAATCCAATAAATAAATAAATAGAAACTAGGATGCTTTTAAATTAGATTTTACCCAACAATGGGAAGCTTTATTTTGGTTTAGTTTTGCTATGTTTTGCTTGGTGAAACAACACATTGTTTTATGGCCTTTATTTCATTCTTTATTCAAATAAAAGGGGGAGGCCTCACAAGGTCTCTTCCACAAAGACAATTGGGAGTGTTGTGTCCAAGTTTGATGTGATCCTGGAATAAGGGATTTTTGGCACCACATGCACCTGCTTACAGCTTATAAATTGCAATTACTGGAATTTTACCATGCTGCTGCAAATCTCCCATGGCTCAGCCTTGAAGAGTGGGCCTGAGAGGAGATAAGGGGGACTTTCTCAGGCAGAAAGCACAAAGTTACAGGGCCGGATTTTAGGAGTCGTGGAAGTCTACCATTCCCCCTGAGTCCTGAGAAGGAAAGAATTCACTCTAAACCCGTACTCTCTCCCCTCCCAGGGCTCGTGAGAGCTGGGTTTTAGCTCAAGCTTGCAGAAGAAGAATTACAGAAGCATTTTTTAAAAGAAGAAGTCAGACAGATCTGGTTTGCTTGGGCAGTCTGGTAGTTGGAATGTAGAACATTTTTCCAAAGGAACTTTCCAGGACAGCTATCAGGGCAGTGCTTAGCTTAACTCAATTCCATGAATCCCAGTTTCAAAACAACAGGAAGATTTCTAATTGGATAATATTAAGTGCTTGCTTTGGAGTTTGGGGTACATACATGTGGGGCTTGTTTGGTTTTAGCATCTTAATTGCATGTGTTTAATAGTTGCCATGTAACAGCAAATGGTCTTTCTAGGTACTCTTGCCTTCTTTTCCTCGATTGCCTTAGCAAAATTCTCCAAGCTTCAGCTCACCAGATATTGTTGACCAGGTGTACCCAAACTTTTTGGGCCACAGGTCAGTCGCATGGTTCAGCAGGCCAGTCACGTGGTTCTTCCCACCAGAAGCAGAAGTAAAATGCGCCTTTCAATCTGTTTTGCAACAGATATGTTTTGCAACAATGTGAGATTTTTTTTAGACTGCTATTTTCTCTGCTTAAACCAAGGATGCCCAAGCTATGGCCAATGGGCCAGATTCAGCCCCTGATGCCAATTCATCCAGCCCACGTGGCCCTCATCACTCCCAGAAGCAGAAGTAAAATGCGCCCACATGGCATGGGCCAGATAAATTGGCATCAGGGGGCGGATACAGCTCGTGGACTGTAGCTTGGGTGCCCCTGTTCTAGACTAAAACTCTCATCTGCCCCAGACTGAATGTTTATTGAGTTTGAGACTGCAAAAAATAAAAATAAAAATGGGGGGGAGGCATTTTCAGTACATCAGCATCTTCCTGTTAAACCAAATTATTAACCATTTCTTGAAACATATTGCAGTGATATGAGGCAGCTATATTCTTAACTAATGCCTGACTGAAAATACCAAATGATGCCATGCAACCCTCGTAGTGCATGGTTATGCAGACATAAACCTCATTAAGTTCAATGGGACTTAATCCCAGGTTGAGTGCTTTGATTTGATCAAATAGGTTACCATCTCATTCTTCTACACAGGAGTCCAAAGAAACCAATTAACATAAAATACACAAAGTCACAGTTGATAAATATCCAAAATTCATAGATTAGAACTACTGTATCTAAAATAATAAATTCTAATGCCTGGTAAAGATAGTGCAAGTAATAAAAACCTACTGAAACAGTAGATAAAAATAAAACAAGAAGAGTTTATTCTCCAATGACTCATCAAAACAAATATATATATTAACTGGTGCCCCAAAGGTCAGAGTATGGTGATGTAGGGTTGCAGTTTCAGGTAATCATCTTGGTGGCTGATCTAAATAACTATTGTTCATTGTTATGAATTTATGAAGGTCTGTTTGTGAAATCCTCAAAGGTGCCCTACAACAAAGCAACTGAGATTAAAGTCTCCTGATAGTGACTCTAAATATGCAGAGGGAAACAACAGTGAAAGAGGCTCAGTGAAAGAGGCTCTCTTGACAGTAACATAGAAAGCTGCATTACAGTTTGTCAAACAGTTAGGCCATCACAGTGGTTCCAAATGTGGGACCTATGCCCCACAGAGGGACTTCAATTCCCAGAAGCCTAAATTAGTACATTGGGGGATCACTGCTTGGGAAATTGACTTGGGTTTCTGGAAATTGGAATCCAAAACCCAAAGGGTAGGAAACACTACCCTACCATATATATTGTCAAGGCTGCCTCGCAGTTGTTCTCCACAGTAGCAGGTAGATATTAAAGGGTGGTCTGTCATCCAAGCATTAACTAAACCTAGTCCTTCTTAGCCTGCAACATCAGAGAGACTGAATGTGTTCAATCTGACGCTCAGTGAGGGGTGAAATGGAGAAAAGGATCTGGAGTACTACTTCCTAGCATTTCCCTTTCATTCTTCACCCAAATGCTATTTGCTGAGTTTTAAACGTGTAGAATAATTGTGCTCATTCATTTATTATGACAGGTGTGTAGGAATTTTACAATGCATTAGAACTCTAGTTAATGACTGATCTTCTGCAGCACAGTTTGAGACTAAAAAATTCAACCCTTTCATTAAGAAAATGTGGTTTACTCACAATCAGGCTGAAAGGTTTTCAGTGAGGCAAGGACATTCTCTCTTGTTGTATTAGTAACCTCTTACACAACTGAAGTGGACTCAGCCTCAGCCTTCTATTCTGTAACAATACAGTATTTCCAAAATACCTATCAACTCCATAGGAGGCCATATGGATTAGTGAAGTACAGGCACATGATTCAGATCTTCTGGAAGAGAGCTCAAAGCACTACATGTCGGGAAAAGAAGACAACCATCAGATTGGATTTATAGCCACGTTAAAGCTCTTGAGAAAGAACAAAATTGCCCTCTATGTCCAAAATACTGGTCAATGGTGAAATAGATTTATTTTGAAGTAAAACAGCATGTAAAAGTTGCTTGCAGTTAGAAGGTCCTGCATGAGTTAACATTCTAAATATTTTGGAAAGCTTTCTTGTTTGGCCTAAAAAATCTCCAAGACACTAAAAGCTACAAACCAAAATTTTTGGAAGGGTACTGGGTGTGTCTGTGTAAAGAACACCACCCAGAGTCATATTCTCATCCTTTTTTAGAACAAAACAAATTGCCACACAGGAAAAACACCATTCAAATTCCTCCTCCTCCTCCTCCTTAAGTAGAAGCCTTCAGGAACTGGTGGAAGGAGAGATCCAAATCAGAAGTCAAAAGGCTCTATTCACATTGGCCTTTACATCATATGATCATTGGAAAATGCTTAGAATTCACTTGTGTTGATTGTGGAACTAATTCAAAGCATTTTGTAAGTGTAGTCACAGCTTAAGCTCCAATCAATTTGATGGCTTGTTGTTTTTGTTACCATCATCAGTCTAGTGAAACACTGATTCCATCTTAATTTGAAAAAAGCATAATGCAATATCTTGTTGCAGAATATCAATGTTTCAAATGTACAATATATTGTTTTTGAAATTTTTTTTTATTTTTTTTTTTAAAAAAATACCCTTTCCATCAGGGTTTCCCAACCTTTGGTTTTTGGTCTTCAATTCCTAGAAGCCTAAGTCAACTCCCTAAAGCACTGATCAGGCTTCTGGAAATTGATGTGCCCCATGTTGGGAACCACTGCTTTACACAACCCATGACATATTTTAAGACATGGAAAGGCTTCTTCAGTCTTATTTTAAGTGTATTAATTCTCCTCTGGAGAACATTCCTATGTGTTTTTAAAATGTCGCTTGGGGTCAGGTTTACCAACAGGAAGAGCAACACAGCTGACTTAGGGAGCAGAGTTTTACTATCATGACTAGGCAGGAACATTTTCTGTTCTGCCTCACACAGTTCCTAAAACAGTGGTGCCCAAACTAAGGCCTGGGGGCCGGGTGCGGCCCCCGATGCCAATTCATCCGGCCCGCAAAGCCCTCGTCACTCCTGGAAGCGGAAATAAAATGTACGGGGTGCAGTTTACTTCCGCTTCCAGGAGCGACAAGGGCTTCGTGGGCCGGATGAATTGGCGTCAGGGGCCACACCCGGCCCCTGGGCCTTAGTGTCCGGCTCCCCGAGCCACATGATCAGCCCCAGGCTCAGAAAGTTTGGGCAGCCCTGTCCTAAAAGATCAGATTGTATTTTAAGGAGTAAGCTTTTTTCCTTCCCTCTTACAATGTTTATTCTTTCAAGCAACAGCAAATACTGCCAGAGAGATATAATATGCAAACAAAAATGTGTTATCTCTCGGTTGACCTTAAACCAATTACAACATTAAAGCAAACTGCTCTTCCAAATGTGAATTGAGACATGTTCCTGCTAAAATAAACAGACAAGCCTTTCCTTTTATGGGTGCAATGCTTCTAGAATCAACACCTCACCCTGTGGCATCCCAAGGCTTGAAGAAATATTCTGCATGTTTGCTCTTTGTTGTTTTCTCTTCTTTGGACACTCAGTAAATTCAAGCCACTTCAATGGAATTCTTCAGGTAAACTCGGCTGGAAAGAGGTATAGAAAGTCTGGTTCTTGGCTTAGAACAATTACTGGTAATTTTATCTCATCACTTGAGATTGTTGCATTATGTGAAAGACAAGTGAGAAACTAGCTCTCATGTTTCCTCTGTACACTTAGACATCTTTCCTATAGAGCAAAATCTCTTAATATTTGAGCCTTGTCTTACAGAGGTTGTGAGGAGGAATATGCCTCTGACTGGGACAGTTCATTGTTTATGTTCAAAGGCCTTATTATTTCCATTGTTTTCCATTTTTTTTCACATGTCTCTTCCCCCCTCTCATTGTCATGTGGAGCCTGCATTCATAGCAATACTGTATATAACTAGCATCTCGGTTAATCTCACTACCACCATTTTCTCCCCATGAGCTTCACTCTCTTGAGGTAAATAACATTTTCTCCCTCCCTCCATGTCTACCTTCTGCACCTCCTATGCTCTTTCAACGCATCTATAATTTTCCATCTTTCTGCCACATTCAGAACAACTGTATTAACTGGGACAGACGAAAATTTTAGTATGAGACAAGAGTAGCTATATGGCTGGTATCTTAAATTTCAGTAATTGGAGAAGATGAGTGAGGAAAGTAAAGGTAAAAAATATATATACCATGACGTTAATAAAATAAGTAGGTGGTAGCTACTATCAAATGGAGAAGACAGAAAAGCATAGAAAAGGAAAAGAATAGCAAACACTTGCTGAAATCAGAGCCCATCTGAGATTGACTTGCTAACAAAACAGAAATTCTTGCGTTACTTTTCCAAAAGATTGCTTGCTGTTATAAGTGAAGGAAATATTTCCTCAAACAGTTTTGGTGGCAGCTTCATCCCTGACTCCACTGACGACACTGAGGGTACTTCAACAACAGCGTTGATTGTAACTGGGATGGAGAAAGCAAACGAAGAACAAGAAGTCCTTTGGGATAGTTCCCTTCACTTCCCACAGGTTCTTTTCAGAGTCCACAAGTCCACTGGTTGCTGCCACTAGTTCAGTATCTTTCTCCTCTCATCTCATTGAGTTTAATCAAGTTTAATCAACCTCTTTGCTGTCCAAAACTAGAAGGGTTTTATATGCCTTCACCAAAGGTAACAATATAACCCTCCCTCTTCCTGGCTTGTGGGGCATTGTCCTGCTGTTGGTTGTTGCTTCCAAGCTCCTTTCTCTTGCTTCCAGTATCCTGACTGGGATGCAACTGGATCACCAGACTGGGCTTCTCATGTCAGTGTCTCTTCTCCCAACATTTTTTTTCTCTCCAGTAATTTGGCTTAAGAGGAAGTTTAGGATTTTGGTGTTTCTCAGTCTCCTCCCGGAGAACTCTTGATTGCATGACAACCCTAGTGCATGGATCTTCTTTGTATACACACTCCCAGTCATCTGGAGGTTCTGCTTATTCTGTGGGCTCTACCTGGTAAATCCCTTCCTGTGGTCTCAAAATTCAAATCCCTCACATGGGCACTGCCTTCCAAGACAGTTGATCATCCAGAATATTTTCTTGCTCTCTCTCCAGGGAGGGCAAGCAAGCAGGTGGACAAGAGTAAGCAAACATCTCCAAGCGAGGGAAAGATCTGCAGCAGAAATGTTTTTTCAAAGACCAGGACACCTAGAACTGTTAACATTAGCTCAGCCTCCATGATATAATACAGTTACCACTTCAAAAATATCTTCTCCAGGTCTTCTTTCTTTAACTCCAGTCTTTCCAATTGTAAAATGATGGTGGAGGATGAGTTTCACTGGGCAAAAACAGCTGAGTCATAAATGTAGCTTTTGGAAGAGGGGACTCAATAAAAACCCCAGAGTTGGGGTTTCTCCCGATTGGGGCGGGATAATAAGTTAGAACAAAATAAATAAAATAAATACACACTGTCCACAAACAGGTGTGACCTGCTGGCAGTTTAGAAGATACAACAAGAGAGTTATTGGTATCTCTCCTCCCCCTCGGTATAGTCTGCTCAAGACTGTCATCTCACAGTAGTGTTTAGTCACTCATGCTTTGGTTCCATTGCAGCCAATGGAACTTCAGGTAGTTGTGACTAATTTGTCTCATTCCTTTCATTAAGATTTTTGTTGTTCAGTCGCACAGTCAATTCTGACCCTTTGCGACCCCATGGACCACTGTCCACCAGGCATTTCTGTCCTCCACCATCCACCTCAACTCGCTCAGCTCTGTGCCCATTGTGACTACAATACCATCTAGCCATCTCATTTTTGGCCGCCTCCTTCTTCTTTTGCCCTCCACCCTTCCCAGAATCAATGCTTTCTCAAACGAATCCTCATTTGATGTCCAAAGTACTTTAGCTTCATCTTTACTATTTGACCTTCTAAGGAGCAGTCAGGTTTGATTTCTTCTAAGACCGACCTATTTGTTCTCCTCGCTGTCCAGGGGACTCTCAAAACTCTCCTCCAACACCACATTTCAAAGGCATCTATTCTTCTGCGCTCAGCTTTCCTTATGGTCCAGCTCTTACAACCATACATTGCCACTGGGAATACCATTGACTATACAAATTTTTGTTTGCAATGTGATGTCTCTACTTTTCACTATGTTCCCCAGGTTTCTCATCGCTTGCCTCCCAAGAATCAGTTGCCTTTTTAGTTCATGGCTGCAATCACCATCTGCAGTGAGCTTTGATCCTAAGAAAGTAAAATCTCTCACTGCTTCTACTTCTTTCCCATCTATTTGGTGATTTAACTTGGACTGGACACAATCCACTAAGGTAACCAAAACTTCCACCATGCCATGTCTTTACAGGTGACATTGCAAATGTCATAAAGTTTGTCTTTCCACATGGAAGTCCTTCCATTTCATAGGGAAGGGTACGTTTGCCATCAAAGTCTGGCCAGGTTATCCTGCTATGGTAGTAAAGTAGACCCTACTGCCAGTGACTCAATGCTGATCAATAAGTGGCAGTTAACTAACCTGACAACCCTGAAGACTAATGGCCTTGGGTGGCAAAGTTCACAGGGAAGGGTGATGTTCCCCAAGTGCATTTAATTCCACTTGAATCCATTTTGATGGAGGGCAGCAGCTTCATCAATTCTGGCCTGGGGCTGATGAGGACTTTGTGTGCCAAAAGGGCTCAGGACCAGAAAGTGACTCATGGCACTGGATCAGTGGTACAGGTATCATGCTGTGATGCAGAAGACAAACGGAAGGCCACTGCATTATATGATTCCCAGGACAATCTTCATGGCTGATCACCAAGATAATAGCCAATATTTGACATCAGATATAGTACTTAAAGTAGAAGACATTTGTCATGTCATTAATTTTGAACAGCATTTACCTCTGCAAGAATAATTATCCTGCTGTTATCATCTTTACATGTATACCTTGATGGAAACTGAGATCTGACTCAATCAAAATGCTTCAAAGAGACCATTACCTACAATACAAATGAAACTCACGTTGACCACATGGGGCTGCATTTGTAACATATTGGCACATTAATTGAGAAATGGATGCAGAGGCCAGCTTACTGATAGAAAACCTGATTTAAAGGTAGAGAAGAAAAACGCTACTATGCTTAAATTGCAAACTATATCCTAGCAACACTTGATTATAGCCTTGCTTTCAGTGTAGAGGTCTATCAAATCTGTACTTTCTCTCAATCTCTTTTACCCTCAGTCTCTCGCCGACTTCAATAACTCAAGTAGGCTGTGACAGGTTTGCAGAAATGCCTTGAATTATCCTTTCCAAATAAATGTAAATAATATGTATTGCCGTAGCATCTCTAGCTTTCCATTCTTCTGTGAATAACTGTGAATAATTTTTTCATAACCATTCATGTTTTATTTCAGCCTAATTGTCCAACTGTTCAAAGGATTTTTCCACTGCAGCAACAACATCTGTGCATTCCTAATTTACAGTCATTCTTTGTTGGAAGCTCTGCTTGAAAGTAGACAATACATTTCTGTTTCTTATCACTAGAATTGTGATATACAAATCTTTCAAGAGAACATGACAGAAAAATAATGCTTCAACCCATATAACAATGCAGTAGAATAGCAGCTTCCTTCTAATGTCACCAAAAAGGTGAAATGCTTCTCTGAGCAAGAGAAGTATAAGGTTTTCATCATCCAGAAGAAGGACAATATGGCCACACAATTAATACCTATAAAGCTACTGTATATGTGGTATAGTGCCAACTGCACAGGTTGCTGTGTTTCTAAAATACTGGTGATCTCATTAAAGCTCTAAAAAAATTAGAATCAGGTTATATGAAAGACCCCCTGTACTTTCCTACTAAGAAAGTTAATAAAGACTGCTATTTCATGCCCATTGATAGAATGTATGAGACATATGAGCATAAAGAATTAAGTGTTTTCTGTTGTTTCCCCATCTTTCTGGAATGCCTAGCTCCAGGAATACATGGTGGGGAGGGGGTGTCCCTCCAGTTTTTAGACAGCCCTTGAAGACCTGATTTCAAATATTTTAGAAATAAATGGATGCCTGGATTTATTTTATAAACTTTAGACTGCTGCTATAAGCTAGTTGTGCTCCATTGTTCTGAAATTTTACCTTTCATAACTGGGGAAGGAAGGAAGGAAGGAAGGAAGGAAGGAAATAATTGAATTTCAGGATCACTGATAAGTTCTATAAGCAGTCAGTTCAGACAGGGCAGGTTCTGCAGTCAGCTGGGGCAAACCATGCTTTTACATAATTTGGAAAGAGTAGTATCAGTATTGACCATGTCAGGGCTCAGTGGCTAAGAAGCTCGCCTTGTTAGCTGGAAGGCCGGCAAGTTAGCAGTTCGAGACCCGGGTACTACATGATGAATTTGAGTGCCCATCATCTGTCCCAGCTCCTGCCACCCTAGCAGCTCAAAAGCAAGACATTTGCAAGTAGATTAATAGGAACCACTTTGGTTGGAAAAAGATCTTGGGGTCATGAAAGGAGCCTCATCCGGGTGTTCCTTGTGCCAATTTTCTCCAGCAAAAATCCTTTCAACCCAGAATAATTTCTGACATGAAATTGTTGTTGTTGTTGTTGTTGTTGTTGTTGTTGTTGTTGTTGTTGTTGTTGTTGTTGTTGTTGTTGTTGTTGTTGTTGTTGTTGTTGTTGTTGTTGTTGTTGACCACAAGCAAAAAACAGAGAGTATCCCCCCCCCCTATTTTTCTGGATTGCTAGCAATATGATAACAATGCTCAAGATAATAAATTACTTGAGAGGAACAAAGTTGAGTAATAAGCAACCTGCATGCCAAGAAGTAATGTATAATACACAGGCCAACATCCTATTGCTTAGCCTAGTAAATCATACAGTAGTCTGAGTCGAGTACAGTTGCTTCAATGGGGATTTGGCAAATGAACACCTCCAGTAGCTTCATTGAGTGAAGCAGGCCTATCTAACTTACTTACCTACTTTACACTTACTTTAGCATAGTAAATTGCAGTTAGGGTAGCATAACTTGAATTAATGGAACTTAGACAGGGGTTGACCATTAATTCATTAGGCCATTCCTAGTATGTATTAATACTACACTAAGCAACAGGACTTTACCACCTGAATTCCTTTTAAAACCTAACCTTCCAAATTCTGGACCACACATTCACCCACACACATATACACACTCTCACCCATACACATGCTCAGGATTGTTAAGGAGTGCATTTTCCCCAGTTCTAGAAACAAATATTTTTCTTTGACAAACCTTTCCCCCAGTTATTGAAGAAACGTGGACAATTGTGGAAGAAAGGCAAAGACTTCTTATGACATCTGACCTTGTAAGACCTATCACCACTGCCCCTTTAACTCTGCCCCCCAATAGACTATGGCCCCTAACAGATAAATCCTTGAAGCCCTTTCACATTATTTTTCTCCTGCAGTGCTCTTGCTTTAATGAATTGACTTTCCTGCACTTTTCCTAACCCTGGCATAAATTTTCTTTTCATTTCCAGCTTTTTTCCCGACATGCTACCAATGCCACCATTTCTCTTTAGTGTGAAAAGGGCTATACACAGTGGTGGGCTCAAATTTTTTTTACTACCACACTATGGGCGTGGTATGGTGGACGTGGCTAGGGGGAAAGCCCTACGTTGCACCTTAATTAGGACTACTTTATTTCAAAACATGGATGGGTGGGGGCAGCCGGAATTTCTGCTACCGGTTCTGGTGGATTGGTGAGAACCTGCTGATAACCACCACTGGCTATACACCAACCGTTTTCAATGTTTCCAATTTTTAGGTAAGGTAAAGGTCACCCTTGCTCAAAAACCAGTTGTATCTGACTCTAGAGTTTGGTGCTCATCTCTGTTTATAGCCAAAGAGCCAGCACTGTCTGCATCAGCAGATGTTTCCGTGGACATGTGGCAGGCATAACTAGACACCACAGTGCACAGAACAGAGTGCATGGAATGCTGTTTGCCTTCCCACCAAAGTGGTCCCTATTTATCTACTTGCAATGTCTCACTTTTGAACTACTAGGTTGGCTGGAGCTGGGACAGAGACATAAGCTCACTCCATTATGCAGTACTCGGGTATCAAACTCCTACCTTTCAGTCTTCAAGTTCAGCATCTTAACCACTGAGTCTCTTTTTCTTAAAAAAGATGATCCACATTTAATTAAGGTCTACTTGCAAAGGAGTCACTTGCAGTAATCTTTACGCATATATCTGAGCAAAGATCTTCAAAAAGCAGACTTCAATGCAGCTGGGGAAAATTAAATTACCAGCGGAAACAGGGTTTTCCATTTCTTTAGAAGCATTTGGATCATCTCAAATAAGGAATGAAGAATGGAATGAATAATGAAAAACAAAACAGATACACAGTACTTTTCCCCACCATTGGCAGTGCTCTTAAATGGTAGCACGGGGGGGGGGGGGAGATGCAGTCCAAAAAAACCATCCAAACGGTGCCAGATTGGAGAAGGCCAGTCTATACCTATGAAATATAATGCTGCCAAATGAAACATTTGCAAAGACATTTGACATGCAGCCCTTATGCCAATGCAATCGGGGTCCCATCAATCATCTCTCAGCCCCAGAGGAAAGGTTGTTTTGGGAGTTAATGGAGAATGACCTTTTATTTTTATTTATTTATTATTTTAATTCTGATGAATTCCTTGGAAGAGGCATCTACTTACATTCATTCCCCTCTCCCGTATTGCTGGTCCTTACCCAAGGCTGGATGAGAACAGAGCAATTTGAACAAATGACAGCTACCCCATCCACCGGGTCTGTAGCTCAAGGCCATTAGATGTTATTCTCTAGACAGCTAACAAAGTGGCAGATGATTTCAGTAGCCTGCAACATCAGCAAGAGTTGGACATGTCTGTACAGAAAGTGATATGGCAGGGCAAGTGCTATATTTTTGTAAAGAAAAGGCACTGTCAAAACAGAGAAGCCATGGGGGCACAGGGGTTAAGCTGCTGTACTGCAGCCAGAATGTTGGTGAGTTCGATCCCAATCAAGGTTGACTCACCTTCCTTCCATCCAAGGTTGGTAAAATGAGTACCCAACATGTTGGGGACAAAATCCTAACTAACTTGTGAACCGCCCAGAGAGTGCACTAAGCACTATGGGACAGTATGTAAGTCTAATTGCTGTTGCTTAGTGCTATTGCTGATCAAGGTTACAACTCCCAAACACTCCCTTTATCAGGCAACATGGCCACTATCTTAGTGACATCTGGTAACTCCAAAGTTAAGGGTGTTGTGAATTCACCTCAGATTCTAGCCCATGCATTACAAGAGTCATTCAAGCTGCAAACCCCTCTCCACTAAATAGCTTCTGCACCCTGTTGTTGTTGTTCAGTCGCACAGGCGATTCCGACCCTTTGTGACCCCCATGGACCATTGCCCGCCAGGCACCTCTGTCCTCCACCATCCTCTTCAACCCGCCCAGCTCTGTGCCCATTACAATACCATCTAGCCATCTCATTCTCTGCCATCCCCTTCTTCTTTTGCCCTCAACCTTTCCCAGCATCAAGGTTTTCTCAAGTAAATCCTCTCTTCTCATTTGATGTCCAAAGTACTTTAGCTTCTTCTTCACTATTTGACCTTCCAAGGAGCAATCGGAGTTGATTTCTTCTAAGATCAACCTATTTGCTCTTCTCGCTGTCCAGGGAACTCTCAAAACTCTCCTCCAACACCACATCTCAAAGGTGTCTATTCTTCTGCGCTCAGCTTTCCTTATGGTCCAGCTCTCACAATCATACATTACCACCAGGAATACCATTTATATTATTTATTTATTTATTATTCATTAAATTTAATATCCCACCCCAATCGGGGGGACCCGACTCTGGGCGGCTTACATCCCAATAAAAACAGAAATAAAACCCAACTCAATATCACTAAAAACATCAGAATTAAAAAACATCAGAATTAAAAAATCATCACTGAATTAAGACAATTAATACCATTGCTTTGACTATGCGGACTTTTGTTTGCAAGGTGATATCCCTACTTTTCACTATGTTCCCCAGGTTTCTCATAGCTTGTCCCCCAAGAATCAGTTGCCTTTTTATTTCATAGCTGCAATCACCATCTGCAGTGATCTTTGATCCTAAGAAAGTAAAGTCTGTCACTGCTTTTACTGCTTCTCCATCTATTTTCCAGGGACTGATAGGGCGTGTTGTCATTATCTTAGTTTTCGTGATGTTGAGCCTCAAGCCAGCTTTTGCACTCTCTTCTTTCAAACTAAGCAGGAGCTTCTTTAGGGCTTCCTTACTTTCTGCCATTAGGGTAGTAATAGCATAATCTACATATCTCAAATTGTTGATTTTGATTTCATCTTGTGATTCATCCATCCCTGCATCACGCATTATTTACTCTGTATATAAGTTAAATAAGAAGAGTGACAAAATGCAGACTTGTCTTACTCCTTTTCCCTGGATAGTCACTATAAAGTGCAGACTAAAACCTGAAATGGATTCACATCACCCCTGAAACTGGAGTTATCAGCTGCCACAGCACTATGCCATTAACACATTGGTGAATGGGGAAGTTGTAGGCCATAAGATGCAGCTTTCCAAAGTTCTTAAATTGGTGTGTTTGTTGGGGGAAAGGCCACATAAGTTAGCTGGCAAGACTGGTGACTTGTGATACTTTAAAGATTAACTGCTGTATTTTAATGTTAGCTTTTGTGTATCAAGTCCACTTTGGCCTCCTCGAAGACTGTGGTATTCTTGAGCTACAATCAGGTGTACCCTGGGATCAGAAACGTTGTGTTGCTGGCTAATCTTTCTCACACTAGTTCAGGGAAAGGAAACTACAGAATGAACTCACTAAAGGGTGCCTTCATTTTGACAGTTTCACAGCTGGCCGAGACATGGAAGAAGAAGTTACTCTTTAAAGACCCACAACATTTTTTGTCGTTTCGTTTCATTTACCCAGTTGGTCTTTGAACTCTTGCCTCTGTGCTCCTTTTGAGGTGAGGTACACCTCTTCTCCTTCTGCTGTTACTTCATTTCCTTTCCCTCCTTCTCTCTCAACTTCTTTATTCCCACTGTTTGCTCAGTAGAGAAAGAGATTGCTCCTGCCCAAAACCTGAACTGATCTTTTGAAATCTGGACAAGGACCACAGATTGCAATAAGAAATGATTTCTTCTTGCAGCTTAGAAGATCATTGCAAGTCAAACATGTCTCTAAGTTCCCTCCCATTTTTTGTACTAGTGGCTCATTTTGAACTTTCAGAATCTGTGTGGGTGTTCTTCCCAAAGCCTGTTGGATGAATAGTAGGGGATAGTAGTTGGATGAGTAGTAGCCTACATCACAATTGGCCTTTCAAAAAGAACTAAAACTTCTTTCCCATGTATGCCAAGCCAATTTAATTTGAAGAGTGAAGCACAAGAATTCACAACTTATTTTGTGCTACGTTGTGGCTTTTGGAGTCTATCTGTTTGCAAATTGGACAAGAAAGGAAAAGCAGTGAAAAAACAGAACACCAGCTGCGAATATATCAGGTACAAGGTCAGGTGTGCAGATCAAAAAGCTGACTTGATCTTCTTTGACAGTCTTCTTCTCTCTGATGTCTGGGCTACTTAACACAAAGAAAGCAATTACTGTACATCAGAATAAACATTGCATTCAGTCTGTGCACTTAAATGAAAACGTGAAACACAGGCATATATCCTTCTGTGGAATTTCCAAGGCAATGGCAAAAAACTAGGGATAGGGTTCTTTAGAGGAAAGGAAAGGACTAGATTTAGATACATGGCAAAGCAATTACATCGAGCTGTTGTTGCTTTCTTAAGAGTCTCTTTCATTTTAGAGACATGATTTTATGATGGCAAGGAGCAGTGAGGGAAATAAGTTCATGCTGTTAATGTATACTGCACACTTATATCAGTTTGATACCATTTTAATCTTTCTGGAAAGTACTCAAAATTGTTATTAGAGAAGTCTGTGCAGGGACAGAAGTGGCTTAGCGGTTAAGACACTGAACTTGATGACTGGAAGGTCGGCAGATCAGCAGTTTGAAACCTGAGTGCTGTGTGATGAAGTGAGCTCTTGTCTCTGTTCCAGATCCAGCCAATTTAGCAGTTCAAAAGCAAGAAATTGCAAGTACAGTAATACCTCGGATAACACTAAGACTTGGTTCCACAAATCTTGGTGTTATCTGATTTTTAGTGTTATCTGATGCATGTTAAAATCCTATGGGATGGATCGGATAACGTTAAAGCTCCATAGAGATACATTGTAACTGCACAGGCTTTAGCGGTTGTTATCCGATCCATCCCATAGGACCTTAACGTTATTCGATCCAATTCTCCTCCCCAGATTACTTAACGTTATGCGATTTTAGCGTTATATGAGGTAAACATTATCCGAGGTATTACTTGTAGATAAATAGGTACCACTTCAGTAGGAAGATAAACAGTGTTCTGTGCACTCTGGTGTTTAGTCATGCCTGTCACATGTCCACAGAAATGTCTGCAGATGCAGACAGCACTGGCTCTTTGGCTATAAACAGAGATGAGCAGGGAACCCTAGAGTCGGATACGACTGCCTTTTGAACAAGGGTGATGTTAGATATTTGAATGTCCAGGCGGCGGGAAAATCGCCGCCTCCTATTGGTCAGTGGGCTGGCTCAAGCAGGGTATTTAAACCCCTGCTGGCCAGCCGTTGTTTGTTGTTGTTGCTGTGACTTGAAATAAACAGGCGTGTTGTTTGGGTTCAACTATCGGTGTCCGTGTCCTCACTCCGCCCACGGATCCCCGGATCCAACACTGGCGACGAAGGTGGGATACTGAGGAACGGCACAGAACCAACACGCGCCAGAGCCAACATCCGCAAGGCACATCGCCATGGCTACCTACGTCCCACCGACACCCTTCCAGCCCAAAGATGAGAGGTGGAAGAGTTACATGGACCGGTTCGAGTTCTCCCTCGTGGCGGCAGAACTGGCGGACATCGCACCCGAGCGGAAGAAGGCGTTCTTCCTGACGCACTGCGGTCCCAAGGTCTACGAGGTCGCCCAGTCCTTGGTGGATCCGATGCCCATCACGGAGGTCCCCTGGGAGGCCCTGCAGCGGGCTCTCAAAGACCATTATGCGCCGGAGCCATCCAAATTCGTTTTCCGGGTCCAATTTCGGGACCGGTACCAGATGCCCGGGGAGCCCATAGGCGAGTACCTGGCCGCCCTGAGAGCCGCAGCCATCCCGGCCGTTTTCGGAGCTTTCCTTGAGGATTCCCTAACCGAGCAACTCATCAGGGGGGTCCGGGATAATAAGCTCCGGAAGAGACTGCTCGCCCGGAGAGACCTGACCCTGGCCGGGGCCATCGAAGAGGCTAGAGCCTTCGAGCTCTCCACGTCGGCCGCGGCCGCATTCCACAGGTCCCCGTCGGCACCCCACCAAGCCACCGCTCACCACCAGGACGTCGCCCCAGACGAGGACGAGGACGGGGACGAAGAGGCAGAGGTGTGCGCGACGGACGGGGGAAGCTCGGGAAGAGGAAATCAGCGCTGTGCCAGCTGTGGGGGGCCACACCAGAGGGCACACTGCCGTTTCCGGGAAGCCATCTGCCGCTACTGCGAGAAGCGGGGCCACATCGTGAAGGTCTGCCGGGCAAGGCAAGCAGAGGGCCAAGTCGACCGGCAGATTCAAAAGTTCCCGCCGGGCAAGATGGCCGCCAGCCACAGGTCCAATCAGAGGCGCCAAGGACGGAACGGCGGCAAGTTTGAAGATGCCGGCACACACACGCTGACCATTGGGCACACCGCAACGGAGAAGGGAGAGAAATTCTATACAACCGTCACGATCGACGGGGCCGAGTGCTCCATGGAAGTCGACTCCGGGGCCGCCATCACCATCATACCCTGGAGGTGGATGAAAAAGGCATTTCCGGCCCTAAAAGAATCGGATCTCCAGACCCAGAGGGTCCGGGTAAAGGACTGCCAGGGCAAGTACCTCCCCGTCGCCGGGCAGAAGTGGGTCCAAGTCAAATACGGACAGAGGGAGGAGAGCCTACCTCTGACCGTAGTCCATGGCAATATTCCCACGCTGCTGGGCACCAACTGGTTCCCCGCCCTGGGGCTGTCCATCGCGGGCATCCACAGCGCCGCCACCGACCAGCCCGGAGACGCCTCACTGAGGGACGACCTGATGGCCGAGTTCCAGGACGTTTTCGGGGAAGGCTTGGGCAGGTATGTGGGGTCGCCCATTTCCTTTGCGCTCAACCCGAGCATTGCCCCGATTCGGCTTAAAGCCAGGCGGGTCCCACTGGCCCTCAAACCCAGGGTCGAGAGGGAGCTCGACAAGTTAGTTGCCCAGGGGATCCTCGTTCCCGTAGACCATGCCCGGTGGGAAACCCCCATAGTGACCCCCATTAAACCGGACGGGTCCGTGCGCATTTGTGCCGACTACAAGTGCACAATAAATAAAGCCTTGGAACCAAGCGCCTACCCGGTCCCTGTCATAGACCACCTGCTACACTCACTGGGCCCCGGCAAAATCTTTGCCAAGCTGGACCTGGCCCAAGCGTATCAACAGCTACCGGTGGACGACGCCACGGCCGAAGCCCAAACCATTGTAACGCACCGGGGGGCATTCAAGTGCACGAGGCTGCAGTTCGGAGTCAGCATAGCCCCGGGGCTTTTCCAAAGCACGATGGAAAGGCTTCTCCAGGGACTCCCGGGGGTAGTGCCCTATTTCGATGATGTTTTGATCATCGCGGGGGACCCGGGGCAACTCAAGGATAGGGTCTCCGCTGTCCTGGCGAAATTTAGGGCCGCCGGGCTGAGAGTAAAGCGGGACAAATGCTTACTGGGGGTCCCCTCTGTGGAATTCCTCGGGTTCCGCATCGATGCCAAGGGCATCCACCCAACAAAAGGGAAAGTGGAAGCCATCCAGAACGCCCCGGCCCCCAGGAACAAGCAGGAGCTGCAGGCATTCCTAGGGCTCCTAAATTTCTATGCAGCCTTCCTGAGGGGAAAGGCCACCGCGGCTGAGCCCCTACATAGACTGTTAGCGGCCAGGGAAGAATGGGTGTGGGGACCGGAGCAAAAGGCGGCCTTCCAGGCAGTAAAAAATCTACTCTCACAGGACAGTTTTCTGATCCAATATAATGCGACCCTGCCACTGGTCCTCGCCTGCGACGCGTCTCCCTACGGCGTCGGCGCAGTCCTGGCCCACCGACTGCCTAACGGCCTCGAGGCGCCCATCGCCTATTACTCCAGGACAATGTCACCGACGGAGAGGAACTACGGCCAGATCGACAAGGAGGCACTGGCGGCGGTGGCAGGGGTAAGGAAGTTCCATGACTACCTGTATGGCCGGGACTTTGAACTTATAACGGACCATAAGCCCCTGTTGGGACTATTGGCCGGCAACCGCCCCACACCCTCAGCCTTATCCCCCCGGATGCAACGGTGGGCCATTTTCCTCTCGGGGTACTCCTACACCTTGGTCTACCGGCCCGGGAAACACATGGGCAACGCAGACGCCTTGAGCAGGTGCCCCCTCCCGACCCAGGATGGCGCGGACAGGGGGGAGGCATCGGTGCTCGTCCTGGACGTCCTGGACTCTGCCCCCACCACCTCGGCCGAGGTTGCCAGGGTTTCGGCGAGGGACGCCGAACTCCGCACCGTCTCCAGCTGGGTCCAGCGGGGTTGGCCGGACAAGGGGGAAGGGGAATTCAAGGTATTTCACGATAAACGGGACGAACTGTGTTGTGTAGGGGGTTGTTTGTTGTGGGGGGACCGGGTAGTAGTCCCCAAGAAACTCCGCCCCAAGGTCCTGGAAACGTTACACACTAGCCACCCGGGGATAGTGAAAATGAAGGGGTTGGCCCGAAGCTACGTCTGGTGGCCAGGCATTGACAAGGACATTGAGTCGTGGGTGGCCAAATGCACACCTTGCCAGTCATCACGGCCCAATCCACCATCCGCCCCAGTCAGGGAATGGGAACAGCCCACGGGCCCCTGGCAGAGGATCCACATCGACCTTGCCGGCCCCTTCCACGGACACACATTCCTCATAGCAGTGGATGCATACTCGAAATGGTTGGAGGTCCGACTCCTGAGTAGCACCACGGCCCGAGCCATAATTAAGGAGCTCCGGCAACTATGGGCCACGCACGGCATTCCGGACACCCTGGTCTCCGATAACGGCCCCCAGTTCACGGCCACGGAGTTTGAGCAGTACCTGGCATCCCTTGGAACCAGGCACGCGCTCACCTCCCCCTTCAGAGCACAAGGAAATGGGCAAGCCGAGAGGTTCGTCCGCAGCGCAAAAGAGGCCCTAGAAAGGCTGGGGCCCGGGGACTGGCAGGAGCGCATAGACACCTTCTTACTCGCCCAGCACAATCTTCCCTGCGCTGCCACTGGAAGGGCACCCGCAGAATTGCTCATGGGTCGGAGACTCCGCTGTCAGCTTGACAGGCTACACCCTAGGTACTCCCCAGATAAGTTCCAAGGAGACCCGCCACACAGCCGGACACTGGCCGTCAACACACCGGTTTTTGCCAGGAACTACGCGTCTGGCCCACCATGGGAAGAGGGTACCATCAGCGACACGCTGGGCCCCTACACCTACAGGGTTCACCTCACTGATGGTCGGACATGGAAACGCCATGTCGACCAACTCAGGAGGCGAACGAGCCCCGACACGGTAGGTAACCACCCCCTGGGAGCGCAGACCGGCCCGGAGCCAGACATGCACCCGATGGACGAACCGGTCACCGACCCGGTTCGACCAAGAGACATCCCCATGCAGCCCGCTCCATCACCAGCCAACTTACCGTGCGGAGCAGGCTCACCCCCGGTCACCGTGGAACCTGACGCTCCTATTCCGGGTCCGCCGCAGGCCCAGCCGGGGCGGAGCGAGAGCGACAGGTCCGCTCTGCCCGACACCCCAGCGCCGACTGAATTGCGCAGGTCTGACAGGGTCAGGACACGCCCCCGTCATCTGGACGATTTTGTATGCAAATAACAGGTTAAGTGCATGCTGGGGGAAAGGGGTGTTAGATATTTGAATGTCCAGGCGGCGGGAAAATCGCCGCCTCCTATTGGTCAGTGGGCTGGCTCAAGCAGGGTATTTAAACCCCTGCTGGCCAGCCGTTGTTTGTTGTTGTTGCTGTGACTTGAAATAAACAGGCGTGTTGTTTGGGTTCAACTATCGGTGTCCGTGTCCTCACTCCGCCCACGGATCCCCGGATCCAACAGGTGACCTTTACCTTTTACTTTTACTTAGTGCTGTAGTTCAAACGAGTAGACTAAAATGATCTAGCAGAGAATCCTCAATCCCTGATTGGTTTGGAGGTCAGTATGTTGGGTTAATACCTAAAGAGCAGGTGTGTTACCCTTCCTCCACCTCCCCTTTAAGGTGAGTTTACTCATAAGAAAATGATGAGTCTGAAGAAAGGAGATGGGGTACTTATGAAGGTTTTCCCCATGGGCCAGAATGGCAATTTCTGTATGTTCTAACTTGCACGGAAATTTATGGACTTGAAAATGAAAAGCAAAAGTTATTACAAAAGAGCTGTACATTTCAGAAACAGATTGGAAAGATCAATAGGCTTCTTTCACTGATTCTTTTGCTTGTTAAGAATGCTGAAATCCCCCATCTCCAAGAAGAGGCATTAAGGGCTGTAGGAAAGAAGAGACAAACATTTCTTTTTTTAAAAAAAATATCAATACTGTTTATTATTATCCATTGGTGAAAATGCAGCCTAATAACTAAAAATGTTCTCACACAAGCATATGTCTTACACAGAAGGCCTGGTTTCAATGTGTGCTACCTTCTGTCTAACTATTAATAATTATTTTCTTTTTAAGAATGTCACACAAACAAAACACTTCTACAGTGTGAGCTATTTGTTGTTTTCTGTGTGTCCGTTAGCACTCCCAGAGCTCGGAAAAGTTATTTGTTTGGCCTATAGTTCCCAGAATTCCTGGCAAGGCTGATTAAGGAATTCTGAATGACATACCTCACATAAGTAATTTTTCTAAGCTCTGGATACCATTTAGCACATATAAACCTAAGCATATCCTGGAAGAAGGAAGAGTGACTGCAAAGTCGCTTTGACCTGTATGAATTCCGAAGCCAATAAGGCCAATGGGAATGTTGAACAGATCCCTAGTGAAATTTTGCAAACCAGTTTTGGAGTGACTTTCCACCTGGGTACCTAAATGGACATCACACATTAATCTACTTATACATTTTTAGTATCTTTGTGACCCATCCTTCAGGAGCAAGTTGGATGACCATGGGCTTACGAGGGCCACATCCCCCCCCCCACTTGGTAATATGCATCTGCACCCTGTTCACAAGCTGCCTAAGGGCCTGAGATAAGATGACTGAGGACTGAGGAGAGGGTTGTTTAATGATGGCACCCCATTTTTGGACTACTGTCTCTAGGTTGATGTCCAGTTATATGCCTTGATTTATTTTAATTTTATTTTTTTAGCTGGAGATCTTGCAGTTTCACCAGGCTTTCAAGTTATTTAAGTTGTTTGAATCTTTTAAATTTCTCTTATGTTTTAGTCCAGCGGTGCCCAAACTACGGCTTGTGGGCCCAATTAGGCCATGCATATAATTAATCTGGCCCAGGCTGAGTACCCAGGCTCTCCTAGGACCACTCCCATTGCCTGATGTCATTTACAATGTCAGGTGTGGTGGTAGCGGCAGCAGCCCACTGCTCTGAGCAGCCTCTGGCTCGGCCCCTTCACTTCAGCAGCCTTTGGGGACATGGATTGCTGCACTGGGAAAATTTTTGGAGCCTTCACCCTTTCAAAATCCGTGGCGCTAGGAAAGCCTCACTATCCTGGGCACATTATCCCGGGCATGCCATGGGGCTTTCCTACTACCGCGGATTTTGAAATGGGGAAGGCTCCAAAAATATCCCCAATGCAGCGATCCACGTCCTCAAAGGCTGCTGAAGCAAGGGGGCTGAGCCAGAGGCTGCTTGGAGCAGTGGGGACAAAGTGTGGTCATGATTGCTGATTGCCACCGCCGCCACAGTTGACATTGGAACCATCAGCAAGAGGAGCAGCCCGCCTCCAGCCCCTGCACCTATGTTTTGGCGCCACTGTTTTAGTCAGTGCTCTTCAATGACTTGGCATGATTTTATATTATGTGGTTTGAGTGTTTAATGGTATTGATCCAGTATCAATGTTTGTTGGTTGCTCTGGAAGCACAACTATTAAAGGACACACTTTAATTGCAGAAAACAAACAAATAACTGAGTGGTAATTTCTATATGGAAAAGTTGAGGTCTGTTTTCTTATTGTTTCTTTCTGTCTGTTCACTTTGTGGGTGGATTTCATCATTTGGTGCATGTGCTTGAATTTGAATTTTGCTGACATGAGTTTCTAACTAAAAGAAAGAAAATTGGTTTGGAAACAGAACTCTCTCATATGAATTTTGAAAAGATGAGACATTTTGAATTTGTGCAAAATCCCCTATCAGCTCTAGAAGAAAACATGTGAACTAAAATTGAGTGACAGTTTTTTTTCTTCCACTCCTACTTCCCCATTTAAAAAATAAATAAAGCACCTTTCACTCTAGCAACCTGGCATGAAGAGATCAATGTTGTGTCAGATCATTCAATAATCTGATGTATACCATAGACTACTTTTGATAATTGCCTCCATGAATCTGAAAGAATATCTGAAAGTATTTTTCCTAGCCTAGCCTTCCTCATCTTTGCTTACTCCAGATGCTTCAGACTTCAATCCCATTGTCCCCAGTCTCTGGGTTAGCTGGGAGTGATGAGATTAAACTTGCTTTAAAATCAGCTGGTTTGAAAAAGCTGTTTTAACCTCATTGGGATAGATGGCCCTAAGAAGCCACAGTCAAAATATTACAGGATATGTGGTGGAAGAGAGCATGGTATGTGAAGAATGTTAAAAATAAATATAAAGAAAAATTTAAAGGGAGCTTGAGTTCCTTGAAATGCTCTTATATATGCAATGAATAGTGTGAACTCTTCTCCCTATTCATCAGGGAAGAATTATACATTGAGTGAAGAGCTAATCTGAGGGCCTTCATTTGGGGCCCTGCTACTTTTAAGCTTCTGAGGCCAGTCAACAAATGTAGTTCACTATCTCACTCAGTTGAAATTTTTGAAATGGTAGCCATATTAGTCTGTGTTCCAAGCATATCAGAGAGTAAACAGAACAAAAAACCTTGTAACACTTTAAAAACTAACTGCCGTATTTTAATGTTAGCTTTTGTATATCAAGCCCACTTTTGCCTCCTCGAAGACTGTGGTATTCTTGAATCACATTCGGAACCTTGTGTTGTTGGCTAATCTTTCTCACACTAGGTCAGGCAAAAGGATACTGCAGAATGAACTCATCAAAGAGCACCTTCATTTTGACAATTTTACAGCTGGCCGAGACATGGAAGAAGTAGTTACTCTTTAAAGAGCCACAACGTTTTGTTTTGTTTTGTTTTGTTTTGTTTTGTTTTGTTTTGTTTTGTTTTGTTTTGTTTTGTTTTGTTTTGTTTTGTTTTGTTTTGTTTTGTTTTGTTTTGTTTTGTTTTGTTTTGTTTTGTTTTGTTTTGTTTTGTTTTGTTTATTCGGTCTTTGAACCTTTTCCTCCATTCTCCTCTTGAGCTGGTAACTGAGGGAAATCTTTCTTTGTATAAGAGATCTGAAAGTGTCTTGGTGCAGGCATACATTTAACCCATCTCATTTGTGTTCCACTGCCTCTAGGCAATTTCCCCAACCTGCCTCTTCCTACCCCAATAATGCTTCAGTTTATAACATCAGCAAGTCAGGTAGCTTGGAAAAGACTGGTGTACATCTTTCCTCAGTCTCTTGTCATCCTTGTGCTCTGCCAATGCTGGTAAATCCTTAGGTCCAGATGGCTTCACAGCTGTATTATTTGACAGAGATCAATGCAAGTAGCTTGGAAAACCGAGCCTAATTCTGCAATAGCAACTCTGAAAGGAAAGGGGAAAACAGCCTGTAGAGATGTGATCCTGAAGGGCCCCAGACTGTGGCTATGAACTGCAGCTATTCCTGCACGCTGGAATGGAAGGAGGTGATGGAAGAAGTGGGATGTTAAGTGCTTTCCATTTCTGAACACCATCTGCCTTCCCAGCAGTTTGCATTCCTTGAGCTGCAAAGTGCTTAAACGACCACCCTCTGCTGTTCTTGCAAAAGTGGCTTTTTTCTATATTAGGGTCAATTTGTAAACTCGGAGAGAAAAAGAGCTTCAGATAACACCTTGGGCAAATCCCAAAGGTAACAATTCAGTGTTCAGCATCTATTCACTGTCATGCTCACCAGTGTTCACAAAGGCCTCTGCTGCTGCTTATTCTTATTGCAGGTTAAGCTGGGTGGGTAAGATAGAGGAAGGAATTGAGGGGGAATAGAGATAGGAAATGACTCAAAGCCCCCAGAGAGGCTCTGATTCATCGTCTCAGTAACACAGAGCCTGTGGCACAGTAGAAAGGTGCTCATCACCTCAGTCTCCATGGCCAGGTTCCCAAGGAGAATCTCAAAGTGCTGGGAGTTGTACTGATCCATAGCACTAGCAGGGCTTTTCATTTGCATCAGGAGACGGTCTTTTACAAAGCTAAGGGGTATTCATTGCCTATTCAAGTTCAAGCACAACAACAAAAAATGTGCTAGAACAAGCTTTAGCTCCCAAGAATATACAATTGCTGGGAAAGTTCATTCCCTGCCCCCACAAACATACACATGCATACAATCAGATTACTAAATTTAAAGGGGACAAACAAGACTGTGGGAGACAAGGGTGCCAGGGGACATTGTGATCCCTGTCTGTCACAAAGGACTGGCATTCAATTCCTATAAGCTCTCTTCCTGCTACGCCACTGATCACTACCATGGCTAGTTCTGTATTTCAGAGGTCTATCTTCCCTTCATCCCTAAAACACAGAAGTAGCCCAGTTAAGCTTGATAGTTGACAGTTTTCCTTATAGGTGGCAAGGCTGAGACATGGGGAGGGGGGAAGGACAGGGACCTCAAAGTGCTGCATTCTGTCACAACAAGCGCATGTGCACATGTGCACATGCATGTCTGTCCATGAGCGTACACACCACGACTTGCACATGCCTGGCTGTTCCGGTGAAGCCTCACTTCTCCTTCCGCCCGTGACCATCTCCTCCAACATTCAGCACAGGAAGGAGAAGTCCCAGCAGCCACCTCTTTCCAAAGACATCCTTCAGGTTCTCCTTCCAGGGCTGGGGCTGGGCTGGCACCCCTTTCCGCACCTGGTATCGTGTTTGCCCTCGCAAGATCAACAGCATTTGGTGACAGCAGAAGCCAGCGCAAGCCAGTCCAATTCCAAGCCAGAGGTACAGCATGAGGATGACGAACATTTCTGAGCTCAGAAGAGCTCCTGCAGGTCCACATCCAGAGAGCAGAGAAAGAGAGAAGGAAAGAGAAGGTTACACACTCATTCACACAGCTGTTTGCATCTGCCTTAGAGCAAGTGAGTTGGAGATTTCTGGAAACAAAAGGGATTTCTTCCCTCAAGAGAAGAGAACATGTGATTTTTTTTTCCTGATGCTACTGGACTGCAAATCCCATCCACCCTAGCCATCATGGCCTGTGGTGAGGGAAGATGGGAAGATCAGTTCAAGAGTCTTTACAGGATCACCTTATTCCACAACCCAACTCTCTAACACACCAGAATTACAACTTACCATAGGCTAGGAGAACCTGGGGCATTTTCAAAGAAAGACAGGTCTCTTCTACTCTCAGAATCTGTACAACAACAAATTCCCCACATTGAGCCCACACCAGTTCATGTGAGTCATAGGGACCAGCTCAGTCAGATGGCCTCAAATGCCATGACTTACCTAAATGGAAAAGAACTTAACTCAATGCAAAGACCTGGAACTCAAAATTGTGTAAGCCCATGAAAGGATAGTAACTTTCCTCAAACCAGTTCCTCCAGATGTGCCAGTTAACAATTCCCATCAAACCCCATCCTCCCAAATAACAAGGTTAATGGTGCCAGGTATGGAAAGACTGCACTAAGACTGCAGTGTCACCAAATATATTCTGGTTCACCTAACCTTCCACAGGGAGTTGGCACTTGTAGGCAATAGCAATTATATACTACCCCATAGTGCTTAGTACATTCTCTGGGCAGTTCACAAGGTAATTAGCATTTTCTCCCAACATGCTGGGTTCTCATTTTACTGACCTCAGAAGGATGGAAGGCTGAGTCAATCCTGATCCCCACCAGGATTGAACTCAGAATGCCAGCAGGTTTGGCTGCAGTACAGCAGTTTAACCACTGCTCTTATGACTTGTTAGGCAGTTGATATAGCATATTTTTGTGGAAGGGGCTTACTAAGCAACACAAGTTTCCAGGTCCTGAATTATCTCCTCTTGTTGCTGACTATCTGATTTCTCCAAGCATGCAAGAAGCACCAAGAGCAAGGAGAAAGAACTGTAGAAGTTGCCACTTGCCTGACCCTCTCCTTGGCTTTTAGGTGGCAAAGAAGAAGAGCATCAAGGGATTGGTAAGGGAGCGAGTGGGCAGTGGTGACATTGGTGAGAGGAGGCCAAGCAGGGACCCCTAAAGCCCCTCAAACACTGGAGCTGATCTTGTGACCTTACATTTAGAGACTTCCTTGAAGCTCAAGAGTGGGCAAAATATGGGCCCTCAAAGGCCAGTGGACATTAACATCCAACACAAAGCCAGTGGAAAGGAACATGGGAACTGCAGTCCAACAACAGCTGGAAAGAGAGAGAAGACCCATTCAGCAAGAGTAGTAAATACACTTAATGAGGAATAAACACTATTTAATATAGTCATAAGCACACTCTCCAGGATTCACACCAATTCCAGCAGAACTTACCCCCACTTTAAATATTCCTTTAAAAAAATTATTTTCATTTTTAGACATACAATCAAAACAATACACAAATCAAAATATATAACAAATCAAAATAATAATTTCTACATGTATCCACCCACCCACAGGACCTTGAAAGAAAAAAATATTATTGTTATCCTATATTTCACAGGTTTCTTGGGTAGAGAGTACTCAAAAGTAGTTTACCATTCTCTTCTTCTGGGGAGATCCCGCAACTATACAGCTTGTCCAAGGACATACAGACTGGTTTTTCTTCCAGAAGACACAGTGGGGAATCAAACTCCCAAGCTCTAGCTCTGCAATCAGATACCTAAATCACTTAGCTATCCAATCAGCCAGTGACAGTTTTAAGGAATTAATTTTACCCATGTCAGCCCCTCATGAGTTTCCATGGCTAGGCAGGGATTTGATCTCCAATCTGACACTCTGTTGACTCCTCCATGGTGGCTTGCTGCAAATTAAAATGTTTACACAAATCCATGTCTTCCTTTTGGGTGACATGTGCCTCATTATTCTAAATGCCAGGATTGAAGATTAACTATCAGAATCATCTTTTTAAATCTCCACCGGGGGGGGGGGGGTACAGAAGTAAGACAGTGACCTAGTATGACTTGGAGTAAAATGCTCCATCCTGTTTGTAGCAATGATAGAGTCATGTTTTGGTTTTAATTTCTCTCTTTGGGATTCAGTAGCCTTATCAGATACTCCAGAACCTGACAAACGGAGGTTGAAACATCCGTTCTGTAAGGACCAGGGTTGGCTAAAAATGGAGTCACCTTGGTTCTGCTGAGACTGGAAGGGCTGAGGTCTACACTAAGCCTCTGCCAAGGGGAAAAAGGATCCCTTTTGAAATTCTGCCTGAGAACCCTGTCTGTATTGTCTGCAGGTGGCTAGGCTCATAGCAACTCCAAAGTCTTAGCTGTGGTTCTCATAACAATATGGAAGAGGGGAATCTTAGAGGCTGGGAATGGGAACAGGGTGTGGGTTGAACCATCTGAAGGAGGATATCCCCAATTTCCATACTGGGCTCCCTATTGGTGTTTAAGCTTGATTGATTGATTGCTCAGCCTTATGGGTTACCAAGTTGGGAAAAGGCAATGTAATACTGTGAAGGAACTATGGTGGCCCAGTGGTTAAGAAGCTTGCCTTTCTGGCTGGAAGGCTGGCAAATAGGCAGGTACTGCATGACAGTTTGAGCACCTGTCTCTGTCCCAGCTCCTGCCAACCTAGCAGTTTGAAAGCAAGAAATCGCGAATAGATAAATAGGGACTACTTTGGTGGGAAAAGGTCTTGGAGACATGAAAGGAGTCTCATTCAGGTGTCCCCTGAGCAGAGCTTCTCCAGCAAAAATTATTTCAACCCAAAATAATGTCTGATATGAAATTATTATTATTATTATTATTATTATTATTATTATTATTATTATTATTATTATTATTATTATTATTATTATTATTATTATTATTATTATTATTATTATTATTATTATTATTATTATTGGAAAATGCTTTGCTGATCCCTGTCAAATGATGGGTTAAAGTGCTTCTGCTATGAAGCCTCCAGGCTTCCTAGATAGGCTTATTTCTTTCACGCCTGAGAATATAAAGCTGTTCCAATTTGCTAATTGCAAAAGCTTGTCTATTTTTGACTGAAACTTTCTGTAACCTGCTTTTTTCAACCTTCTGCATAAAATCAAGAAAATGACTGGCGAGTGTTTTGTTTTTCTTTTGCTACCACAGGACAATTAGGCTGAGACCTTATCTGTCCCAACCGGCTTCAAAGAGAGTGAGGTTGATTCCAATTAAATCCCAGAAGCTAAGCTTTGGGAATCTTCCAGGTGAGTTCACCTTGCCCACCTTCTAAGGAAGGGTTGGGAGGGCATCTGAACCTGACACATTCAACTACAGAAGCTTATGGGCTAGACTAGGAAAACATGGCCAGGACAGGTCAGAAAACATATGACAGATCCAGACTGAACTGTTGGAAAGAGGAAATGGACTTTTTCTATTCTGTTTTATGGAAATCTGCTGTCGATATTCCCTGCATTTCTAAGCTGTCCTGTCATTAGCACAACCCTGTTGTAATCCTAAAGCACTGTGATAGCTTCATGCAGCTTTCTTTTTTCCTGAGCTCTGTTTATTGTACTCACAAGCTTCTTTCCCTGATAATGAAAGAAATCTTATCATTATTTTTAGAGGGAAGTTCCAGTGCAGAAATGCCAGATTAGAAACTATTAAGCAGTTTGATTCTGTCCATTTAGTCCTGAATGATAACAATGGCTAGTAGTTCCATGATAAATGCTAATTAACCCAGCAAAGTTTAGACAATTGTGTTGTTACCAGTTTCTTTTGACCTGTGCTTGCCTTGCATATACTGTACAGTAGTAGTACAGCAAAACCTTGCATAAAGAGCATGTTGCTTAGAGACTAACTCACTTAAAGAGCAGAATTTTCTCTGAATGGTTGCCTTACTTAACAACTGAAACCAACCAAAAACTCACTTAACAACTAAATCGGGGTTCACAATCCCCCCCTCCCACCAGAAGTCACAATTGGTCACTTACAATGGAATTTCACTTAAAGAGCAAACTTGCTTAAAGAGCAATCCCGTGGAATGCATTATGCTCTTTCTTTAAGTGAGGTACCACTGTACTTTGAATTTTGAATACTGTTAGTACTTGTTTTGTTCCTCAAACATTTGAACTTGCTGTTTTCCCCATTTCCAAAAACTATAGACCACCTGACTATGGATAATGCTTCAAATTCCTAATGGTGGGTTCCAGTCCAGGCAAACTTATTTGTTATTATGTGCTATCAAGTCAGAACTGACTTATAGTGACCCTAATAGGATTTCTAAGGTACTGTAAATAAGGTATTTAAAGAATGGGTTTACTAGTTCTACCACCATCATCCTAGTGAGTTTCCATGGTTCACTGAGTATTACTCCATTACAGTATAGCACATGAAAACTTCTACAATAACATATGTTATTCCTTAGTTTAGGATGGTACATCAATCCTTTTTGTTGCTTTGGTTGCTGCCAACAGAGCTTTGGACCATTACTTTTTTGGGGTCCCAAAATCTTCCTTAGCTGTAAAGAAAAAATGGTGACTTTCCCAGGCTGTCTTACAGAGTAATATAATTACTTTTATGGAATTAAAAATCAACAGTTTGGCTAGGTAATAAAACAGATTAACTGGAGCAGTGTCAATTTATATCCATTTATTTTGTTTTTACAACCTCTCCCCTTTCAGATCTTAAATATGTTTGCTTTGATCAAGAAATAAATCCACCTTGTTCAACTAAATACAGGCCTGTAACTGACATCTCTTTTAAAATAAACAGGACAGAAAATCTTTTCCCATAAGGCCACTTCCCCCATCAGATTTAAAAAGCATTGCATTATAACAACTGCAATCTGGATTGTTATTTGATTTTAACTGAATGTATAAGAAATGTTTTGACTTAGTGTATATTTTACTTTCTGTAAGCTCCTACAACTGTCTCATAGTTGTTCAGAGAGTAAAAAAAACTGGGCTCAAAGATGCCAGTGCCAGGGGAGAAAATGTTCAGCCTCTGGAGGGCAGCCACTAAAGGATGTAGAAGTAACTTGGCTATGTGCCCTGATTTACACAAAACAATCCTTTTCCTGTCAGAGGACAATTCTTTATTTCAAGAAGTCCTCCATTTGAAGGGCTTTCTGGTTCTAATGCTGTTTAAAGCTAAGGAAAGCTGAGAGGAAAGGACAGAACAGACTAATATGTTTTTGTTGGCAGAACCTTTCCTGGACTGAAACCCATTTCTCCAGATGCCTGTTGCACCTGCACACAACACTAAAAAAGTAGTATGCAGTCAATGAAATCTTATGCTGAACGACACTTGTCAAAAAAGAAGAAATGCATCATAAAAGTGGAAAGGAACTGATCTTATCTCATTTTTTTAAACTAGGTAACTTCTTTGGTAGAGGGTAGGAATGCTATGGATGTAATATATCTTGACATCAACAACGCTTTTACAATGTGCCCCATTATATTCTGATTAACAAGCTAACTAGGTCTGGGCTGGATAACACAAGTGTCAGGTGGATAAACAGTTGGTTAGAGAACTGTACTCAGAGAGTGCTTATTAATGGCTTCTTCTGCAGGATGGAATGAGCTCCCGTCTCTGTCCCAGCTCCTGCCAACCTAGCAGTTCAAAAGCAAGAAATTGCAAGTAGATAATTAGGGACCACTTCAGTGGGAAGGTAACAGCATTCCATGCACTCCAGTGTCTAGTCATGCCTGCCACATGACCATGGAAACGTCTGCAGAAGCAGCGAGCGCTGGCTCTTCGGCTTAGAAAAAGAGATGAGCACTGACCCCTAGAGTCGGATACGACTGGCTTTCGAGCAAAGGAAACCTTAACCTATACCTCTCAAACTGGGAAGGGATAACAAGTGGGATAGCACAAGGCTCAGCCCTTTGCCCAGTGTTCTTCAACATTTTTATTGTTGATGTGGTTGAAAAAGTGCAGGGAATACTTATCGAATTTGCCAGTGATGCAACATTTGCAGGATTTGCTAATACTTTGGCAGGAAAAGAATTCAAAAAGACCTTGATAGGCTTGAAAACTGGGCTGAAAACAAGAGAATGAACTTTAACAAGGATAAGTGCAAAGTTCTCCATGGGGGGGGGGATGAAATGCATTGTTATAAGATGGGGGTGCTTGATTTCATAAAACTACAAACAAGTTACAAGAAGAATCTTAGAATTGTTGAAGATTCCAAGCTGAGTCAATAAAGTTTTTTAAAAAGACAAATGCTATTTTAGGCTACATTAACAGAAATATAGTCTCCAAAACCCATGAGATACTTGTCCCCCTCTATTCAGCACTAGTTAGACAACATTTAGAGTGCTGTGTCCAGTTTCGAACACTGTAGTTTAAGAAGGTTGCCAACAAACTGGAACAAGCTCAGAGGAGGGCAGCAAGGATGATCAGGGGACTGGAAACCAAAACATCTGAAGAAAGACTGAAAAAACTAGACATATTTATCCTTGAGGGAAAGAGGCTGAGGGGATATGATATCACTCTTCAAATCCCTGAGAGATGGTCATAAAGAGGAGTGGTGGGATCTATTCTCAGTTATCCCAGTGTGCAGGATGTGTAATAATGGAAGCCAGATAAAGTATAGGCTGAATATCAGGAAAAACAGTTCAATTGTTAGAGCAGTACAATAATCGAATCAACTAACTTGGGTGGTGGTGAACGCTCCAACGCAGGTAAGTCTATACCTCTGCAGTTTGCTATTCAGGTGTTAACTGCTGGAGGGCAAACCCAAGGTCCCTGCCTTCTCAATGTCAAAGAGACCTTTAAGCAAATTCCTAGGCAATATGTTTTCCCTTTAAGCATATGCTTCCTTCAAAATTCCATGCCTGAGCCATCAGATGTGCAAACAAAGTTCATGCAGTGTGGGGTCCATCATTTAGTGACCAAGCATAAAACAAAAGCTGCAAATTTGCAACATGAGTTTTGAGGCAAGATGTTAACAATATCATCCAATTCTGATCCTCAGCCCGGCACAGCTGTGATTTCAGGTACAGTATTAGGTATGGGAAATGTCAAGAAGAGGATGATTCAGCTCACTTCTCCTTCATGCATGTATTTGCTGGACAGATTTGACACCAAACCTCTCAGCATCCTACATAAATGTCCCTACTTTGTCACTCCAGGAACATGGCTCTTACTTTGAATTAAAATCCCAATAATGAATTACATTATTAACTGATAATGTAATAATGGATAATGTAATGGTTGGTTGGTTGGTTGGTTGGTTGGTTGGTTGGTTGGTAGGTAATGTAATAATTGAGCAGTAGCTCAAGTGGCTAAGACACTGAGTGGAAGGCGGGAGATCAGCAGTTCAGTTCCCGAGTACTGCAGGATGGAATGAGCTCCCATCTTTGTCCCACCTCCTGCCAACCTAGCAATTCAAAAGCAAGAAATTGTAAGTACTGTAGACAAATAGGGACCACTTCAGTGGAAAGGTAAAGAGCGTTCTGTGTGCTCTGGTGTCTAGTCATGTCTGCCACATTACCACAGAAACGTCTGCAGAAGCAGACAGCACTGGCTCTTCAGCTTTGAAACAGAGATGAACACTGAACCCTAGAGTAGGATACGACTGGCTTTCAAACAAGGGAAACCTTTACCTAATGAATTACATATTGATCTTGCTTCAATAATTCATTGAACTCAATTTCATCTGTCTAAATAGCCTAAGAAATCACCATCACCACTGCATAATCAGACATCTGTGATAAGCAAGAATTAATTTACTGAAAGTTACAAGAGTACCCAGAAAAATGAGTACGCCATTCAAATATATCATAAATTCTAAAGAAAATGAACGAGGCTGATTCCAGTACTGTGTAGCACTAGATGGTATTTTATGATGTTTTTCATGATGTAAATGGTTCTCATGGTACTACTATCAAAACTACTTTAGGAATACCTTCAGGAATTTCTAAAAGACATTTTTAAAATGTTACTGTCTTCACCTGAAGCAGATTTTCAAGATGATGTCAATAGGAAAGGTCAGAGTTATTCTCATCCAGGCTTCTGTCTATAGAAAGTCAATTATTAAGCAATTCATAAGCTTTCTTCCCTCATCTTCTCTCAGTGGGTATGTCAGAAAATAAGTACATGTCTGTGTTTGTATCTCTGTGTTTGTACGTGTGTGTATATTTCTGAGTGTGTGAGAGAGAGAGTTTGCAAGAGAGAAAGCCAGCATGGTGGGTGCCCTTACATCTGTTTTTAACATCTAGAACAGTATTTCCCAGCCTTTGGTTTTTGGACTTCAATTACCAGAAACCGAAGTCAGTTCCCCAAAGCACTGACCAGCCAATGTACTGACTTAGGCTTCCGGGAATTGAAGTTTCCCTGTGGGCCTAAGATATTTTGCTGCTTAGAACAGACTGTGAAAAGGCGTTGCTTTTCCCAAAATCATGGTGGGTAGAACTCAAGGCTAGATAGGTTATTTCAACTCCCAAGGGAGAAAAGCCCACAACCACTTCTTTCCATTTCCCTGGTGTTAAAATATAAACCCAGTTCAATAATAATTAACAATGGCTAGCTTTGCATGATGGTTACCTCATCTTATCTAATGGCAAGACTGGTCCTGCTATTTTGCTAGGATAGCAAACAGACATTGATGGAATTCCATGAAATTGTCCAGTCATGTTTCCTAAAAAGAAGTCACTTAAGTGATGGTGAATTGCATATGTGTATGATGAAGTAATTTTTTTATATCCCAAAATCTGCTGCTCATTGTGTCTTTGAGTTCTAGTGTCATTGAGATCTCAAGAAAGAGAGAGAGAGCGCGCAGAGATTTTCTGTCATCACTTTCTCTAGTAGTGAGTGGCAGCTTGTGACTTTGTATAAGGAGACATTGGTTGCTGTTTATCTCAGGATTTTCTTGTAAACTTGAAATAAAAAGTGTGGGGAAAACACCCATTCAACATTGCTTTCCAACAGTACAGTGTTGTCCTTCCATCCTTGTCAGTTCCCATTCATTTCAGAAGACATCATGAACACTAAATAGCAAAAGACAGACTATTCCTTTCAGAAAACAAAGGGACAGACTCAATTTCGCTACTACAGCATATGATACAGGTTTGAAATTTTTTGATCTGGGAAACCAAAATTGATTAAAAGCTATGTCATCTCCTCTTGGTGCTCAAATCCTGGTGGAAGGTAGATAAAGATTTTTCCCAGAAAAGGCTGCAATCTCCATTTGAGATCATGTTTATAACACTTGGGAGAGGGGCGAGTGCCAATTTAGTTGTTTCATTTTCCCTTAAGCCACTTACTTAAAAACATACAGTACATGCAGTGCTTTAATCTCCTTTGTGAGATAAGCAAACAAATAGCTGAAATCACTGTTTTCATGATTCAGTCTAAGCAAAGTTTGCAAATCCTAAAGGGAAGGGCAGGCTACGTGGTTCTTCTGCACCTTAGCACCTGAATTTATTTGTTTCCCAAAGAGACATGGGGTCAGTTTTGACCCAAGAAAAAGGAGTACTATTGTTGCTATCCAGAAATGACTTGTAGTATCATCAATAAATGAGGACGAAGCTGATTTCCTACTTAGCTCAATATGAAAACCCCTTCAGGCCACTAGGAGTGGTGACCTTTCTGTCCACAATTACAATTACTGTACTGTATTCTATTTGTGAAAGCTGTCCTATGCCAGACACACCACTGTGGTCCAAGAACAGTTGGAGTGCCACGGTTTGCATCACTGAGTTAGACCATGGCCTACAGCAGAAGCAAATGTTATGCTCCTTGGATTTTTAAAGCCGTAGGACATGCTGCACTTAATCTGACCACAGGTTTCTCCGTTCCAGCTTTCCGTTCCCAGAGCAGACAACACCATACATATGGGAGGTCCATAAAAAGGACATGTGTGCCTGTTGTGCTTTCCACCAAGTGGTATGTGGTGGTCTACTGCTTCTGACACTGAATATAACATGTGGTCATAATGGTTTGTAGATACTGCCAACCATATCCTCCAAAGTTGTGAAGTCACTTTTCATACTGGGAGTCTTCTCTCACTTTTTTGCTCCATCTTCGGGCACTCAGTTCCCTGCTTTGCATAGAAGACATTCATTTCATTTGTACTGATTCTCTCACAATACTGCTACAGTCAGTAATCCTAAATTCTAACATTTTAAGAGCAGAAGCAACATGTCTTTCAACCCACCATCTACAGTGATGCATAGTTTTGTGCCACTTTTCATGTTATTAGACTATTCTAATAATGCGCCGTTGACTTAAATTAAACTAATCCCTTCAATCATGCAATTAACTCACTTGAGTTCATAATTAAAGGAGAGATTCCCAACAGCAGAAATAATAAGGAACAGCTGTAATTTCAAACAGAGGTAGAATTGTTAGAGTTTGATGAAGAATGAATCATGGGATCAAGGATTTGTGTTGTAGCTAAGACCCCTAATGAAATGAAATTTATTTTTTCTTATTCTTTCTACTTTATGATGTTGAACTGAGTCACAAAATCAGAAGGAAATTGACAACTTCTTGGGTCAAAAAACAGATCAATTTTTTTTAACTTCTAACCCCCAAAACCAACCCACACTCCATGAGAGAAATAACATTTGAAGTAATGGCCAGTCAATTGTTAGTCATAATCCCACAGATAAATCTTAAAGCCAATGAATCACCTACAACCTTTCCCCAAAACATTTTTGTTTTATTGTGATATTGGCAATATAAACTGTTTACGCTTCCTTATTTCTAAAAAGAAAACTTCTAGAACTGAGGCCCAATGGAAACACAGCACAGGTAAGCCCACTGGCTGGGGGCGGGTGGGGGTATTTTCATGCAGCCCACCTCAGAACTGAATCACAGGGTATTTATTGTGCCAGGGACTTCTCATTTTGGCTATATTTTCTTGTTGCTGTTCATAAATTTTGACCCAGAGAGCAGCTGTGGGAGGATTTTGAAATACGGAGAGTGGGGGGAAACAGAAGCTGAACACAGGCAGAGGAGGATTATGGTAGGAGGAAGAACAACACATTTACAGATGAAGGGAGAACAACATGATAATAAGACACAGAAAGGCCAGAATCTGAATTTATTTGGAGCTTGAAAGCAGAACACTTGCAAATGCTTTATAGCTGGATTTACCACATGGGTTCTATTTGTCATCTCTCTCTGCTAACACATGCTCATAGTGGACCCCTATGGATGATTTTACTAGAGGTTAGTCCCACTTAATTAATGAGGCTTACTCCTAGATAAATGTGCTTAAAATAACAGCATTGAGCATGCTACACTCTTTCCCCAGCATACCATCATAACATTCCATCCCTGATCTGATTTTGGAAGCTAAGCAGGATTAGATCTGGTTAGTTCTTAGACAGGAGGCGGCCACAGAAAACCTGGTGCCATATTATGGAGAGGGCATAGTACAGTGGTAGACCATGATACCCAGAAAGGGTTAAAAGAAAAATTGGACTTGATACACAAAAGCTAACATTAAAATATAGTAGTTAATCTTTAAGGTGTCACAATGTTTTTTGTCTCTTTTTGTCTTTTTTGTTTTATTTACTGTCAGTAATGTTTGGAAAAAGGACTGCAGTGGCTTAGTGGTTAAAATGCCAAATTTAACAACTGAAAGGTTGGCGAGTCAGCAGTTTGAGACCTGAGTGCTGCATGATGGAGTGAGCACCCACCTCTGTCCCAGCTCCCAGCTCTGCCAAACTAGCAGTTTGAAAGCAAGATATTGCAAGTACTGTACATAGATAAATAAGTACCACTTTGCTGGGAAGGTAAACAGCGTTCTATGAGCTCTGGTCTCTAGTCATGCCTGCCACATGGCCACAGAAATGTCTGTAGGCACTGGCTCTTTGCTTGTAAATGGAGATGAGCACTGAACCCTAGAGTTGGATACGATTGGCTTTCCAGCAAGGGCAACCTTTACCTTTAGAAATGGTTGGGGGAAAATCCTACCTGAATCCAGGAGAGTTGCTACTAATCAGAGTGAATTATCCTGAGCTACAAGGACCAACGGTCTGATTCAGTGCAAGGCAAGATTCTACTTTCTACCTCAACACTCCTAAATTCAAACAGACTTTCCTGTATGCAGTAGATCTGGGAAATTTATGCATGACTGTTTTGCTCTATTGATACTGCTGCAGGAAGAGATATAATACAGTGTTTGGAATGGCAAAGGTACAAGTTGGAGCAATCACCAACAATTACATATGAGCAAGGTTATCTAGAGACATTTTGATGCTCGAGGCAGAGGATCATGTGCACATGCATAGATCAGCAAGGTGCAGAATAATCAAGGTTGGTCATGTTACTTTGGCACCTGGAATGGAAAACCCCAAAGCACCCTTTCTCTCACTGGCAGTGCTGTCTTTTTGTGCTAAAGGCACCTGTCTCAAACTGCTGGATGTTAGGACAGATCCAGAGACGTAGCTACCGCCGTATCTGCCGTATCAATTATACGGGGGGCCCAGGCCACGGGGGCCCCCAACGTGCGTAAGCAAAACAAATCTTTACCCTTCCTAAGGGCCCCCAAACAAATTTTTATACGGGGCCCCGCCAAGGCACGCTACTCTTCTGGACAGATCCTAAGAAAATGACACTGGGGGTGGGGGAGGGGGGAGAGGACTTTTTGCAAACAGTTTCACCAACCTCTAGGAGTTTAATATAATAATAACAAAATATCCTACTGCCTTTCAAGGTACACTAAGGCTTTCAAGCAGATCCCAGGCTGGTTCTCACTGACTCACCCTTTGGGACTGCTGGGAGCTTTTCTTAGAATCTAGTAAATTATAGATACGCTACACTGGCTATAACCTGGAGCAAGCCCTAACCTCCGTTTCAAGACCTGCCTTTGTTCAACATCCTGAATGCACAAGACACTTGCTGGATCAAAGCAAAGCAATTACACTTACATACTGCTCTACAGTGCTCAGTGCTCTCACTGGATGGTTCACAAGTTAATTAGCATTCCCCTCCCCGACATGCTGGGTACTCATTTTAGTTACCTCGAAAGGATGGAAGGCTGAGTCAACCTTGATACCAGGTAAGGAATGAACTCACAACCTTTTGGTTGCACTACAGCAGTTTAACCACTGCTCCACCAGGGCTCCTGATCAGGCCAAAAGTGCAAGGAATCTGTCATTTTGTTTCTCCACAGTGGCCAAACAGGTGCCGATGATGCTACCAAACAAGACATGAGTCTGAGAGCACTCTTTCACTCATGTTGCCCAACAACCTTCTTACAAGAAGTTCTGTACTGACAGTTTTGGCTTCAATATGTTTGTCTGACCCCTTTGAAAGCAATCCAAGTCAGTGGCCATAACTATTTATTGCAGTGAATGCCGTAATTCAAATATGTACTTTTAAAAAGTCCAAATCTTGCCTCTCCCAACAACTTTATTGAGCGAACCTGCATTCAAGTATTTGAATAAGGGAGAGACTTCTGTGTCTCTACTTTCTCCACATTTTGCCTATTTGAATACACCTATTCACAATTCCTTTGCTTTCTTCCTTCTTTCTCAGAATGCTCCAAATTTCACAACTTTATTTAATTTTTATCTCTCTGTGCTGCAAGAGATGGCTCCGTGATCATAGTGTGTGGGTCATTTCATGACAATCTGGGATCCACCTAAAATAAATTCATGCCAATGGCATTTTTCCTGAGGGAAATGTATACCTGGACACAAGTAGCAACCGATGATGAATCTCCCTAATCTGAGATAAACTCCACCATTGCCAGTCCCAAACCCAGATGAGAAAGGAGGAGGGTTGGGTGACGGGCTACATACCCATCCCTGTAAAAACTAAAACCACTACAGAAACAGCAAGAAGAATCTCAATTTTTTTCAAGACTGAAACCATTGGCAATTCCTTGTTGTGCGATATGATACATAGCATGGGAGGATCTAAGTCTAATCAGAGATCACCGTTAATATAAACAGTCCCAGCAGTTCAAATGAGAGAATAAGAAGCCGCCCTACACTGAGACTATCTAGCCCAGCATTCTCAACTCTGACTAGTGAGTTCTTTCAGACCTCTAGGTACGTCTCCTCTTCCTTAGCCCTCCTTAAAGATCCCTGCTAACCATTAGCAGCCACCCATTCAAGTACTAATCAGAACTGACTCTGCTTAGCTTCTAAAGCCAGACAAGGTGTGTTGAAGATCAGATGGTGATGTAAAACACCAGTGAAGCAACCTACAAGCCAATCAGCATTAATACTGATGATACTGGATTGAAAGAAAAGACCTAAGGGAGAAATAGGGAGGTCCAAAGAAGGATTGGGACAATAAAGGGGAAAGAGGAAGAAGCCAGAGTAGCTTTCTCTGTTGGATGAGAAGAGACGTACCTGAGAAGAACTGGCTGATGGAGTGAGGCAGGAGAGTGAGGAAGGCCAGGGGGTTGGCAAAGGAGGTGGCAAGCACAGCTGAGAGGTAAGCCACCCCTGCCACCAATGAATGAAGGCAAGCCAAGGACGTGTACAAGCAAAACATCACGAAGTTCCGCATGTTTCTGCTCCCGATGCAGTTCCCTGTGAAGAAACAGTGGTGGTCATGCCTTTGGGTGAGCCTGGCACACAGGCGGCAGAAGTGGGTGCAGGGCATGACCGAGCCAAGAGGCCGGCTCCCATCTTCTGGCCCATCCCTGGCCACCCCTTCCTCTTCTCTGGTGGCTGTGGCTGAGCCCACGTCCTCTGTGCCCAGATCCTCAGGGGTGTTTTGGATGACCAAGATGTAGTTGCCCAGAGCGTTGGCGGAGAGGAAGAGGAAGAAGGCCCCATGCAGCAGGGCAGAGGAGAAGAGTGGGCAGGCCGAAGGGTCTTGGAACATGCTGGGGATGAAAAGGAAGAGCTGGAGGGCGAAAGTCACCAAGGAGATGCAGAGAAAGTAGACCGGCGCCACCACATTGAGGAACCGGAGGGCCAGCATGGTGGGTCACATGCCTGAAAGGGACAGCAAGAGGAGAATCATAGACTCATGGAAGAACTGAGTTGGAAGGTGCCCTTTGGGCCAGGGGTGCCCACACTTTTTGGGCTGCGGTTCAGGAGGCTGGTCACTATGGCCTCGGGCCAGATCCAGCCCCCCGGGCCATAGTTTGGGCACCCCTACTTTAGGCCATCAAGTCTAACCCCTTGAATTACTCCCCTGCTCGATTCAGGAATCCAAATCAAGATCTGACAGATGGTGGTGCAATTTCCCCTTGAATGTCTCCAGTATTGAGGTGCTCACCACTCCTGGAGGTAGTTGGAGCAAGCATCATTGTAACCCAGACGGCAGGCGGACAGGTCTCTCTCCCGCCTAATACTGTGGTGGGGGGGGGGGGGGATGATGATGGTCAGCCCTCGCTTTTTCGCTCCTTCTCCCCCCCCCTTCCCTCTGGTTTCCCCTCCTTTCCAAGGCAACCCCCTCCCCCACCTCTCACTTCCTAGCTCAGCGGTGCCCAGACAGGGAGACCCACTCCGAGGGGGGGGGAGGAAGGAGGGTTCGCTCCTTCGCGCGTTCGATGCTGCTAGGATCCAATCTTGGGTTCGAGCCCCGGGGACAGCCTGGACGCGGAGGTTCCCGACGAGGGGGGATGGAGGAGGGGGCGGCAGCAGGCTCTGGGGTCTCTCTCTCTCTCATCTGATCTGCTTCTTCCCTTGCCGGGTTCCCTTGTCTGCCCGCCTCTGCCTGCCTGGCAGCTCCATCACTGGCCGCGCAACTCGCGGAGGTCAGCCGCGGCTCCGATCCGAGACTGTTTACTTGGCTGGCAAAGGGAGTCCCTTAGAACTTGAGGAGGGCTTACTTGTGAGTAGACGCGCAGGGGATGGAACTGGCATTCCAGAGTTCCTCTCCTGTGGCAGCGGTGGCAGCAGCCGCAGCTGAGGATGAAGATGATGATCTTGGTCTTCTGATGATAATGATGATGATTATTATGTATTATTAGGCGGGGAGGGGAGGGGAATGAGGGAGGGAGGCAGTCGGGTGGCCGTTTTAATCCGCTGCAATACGGATCAACCCCGACGCGCTCGTGTAGCCCGGAAAGCCTCGCCTCGGTCGGGAGGCGCCGCCGAAGTGCCGCCCAGGCGCCGGGCCCGGTGGCGAGCCAGGGAGCCACTCGACAACCCAACCCCTCCGCGCGCGCCCCCGCCTCTCTGCCTGTCTGCCTGTCTGCGTGTGTGTGTGTGTGTGTGTGTGTGTGTGTGTGTGTGTGTGTGTGTGTGTGTGGTTGTATGTGTCAGCGCGTCTCAGGTTGCCGTCTGGTCCTTCCACCTTTCCCAACAACGCAAACTCTACCTTCGCGTCCAGCCTCACCCCGCCCAACCCTGGGGCTATCGACACCCAAAGGAGGAGGGTTCGCTTCCCCAGAGCCTCCCCAGCCAGGGAGCCAACCACCTTCCTCCTCCTCCTTAGTTTGTTTCGATGGCTTGGCTCTTGGCTCTTCCTTCCAAAACAAACCCACGTATGACACATAGGTAGACAACGGAGGGATGGGGCTCCCCCATTATTTCCACCCCAAAGAACCCACTCCCACCCAGACCAATAGAAGAGAAAGTTCTGCTCTCAGGTGGCCACACCCGGCCTTCCTGATCCGCGGGTGGACGGAGAGAAAAGCAAACTTGGGACCTGGGCTGGAGAAGGGAAGAAGCGGCCGATCCATCGGGAGCCACTGGGAATCTTTCGAGGATCGCACCTCCAAGTCCAGCAAATACAAAGGAAGGATTGACTACTACACTCCCGACTCCCGACCGCTCCCTCTGGTTCACTGGCCCTTCCGGGACCCCTCGATAACCTTCAAGTCCCCTTGTCTTTTTTCAATACGTCTTTTTCCTTCGCTAAGACGTGTTCTTTGCTGTTGGGGTGTTTTTTAAAGTGGGGTCGGCGGCACCATGTTTGTTTTCGCTTGATATTTATAATTCTTCCTTCACGTCCAGACCAGAATGAAGCCCTTTCTTGGCTTTGTATGTTGGCCAAACTGAAGTCCTCTTCGGCACATGTTTCTGGCAGTAACCAGCAGACCAGTAAATGGGCTGGACTGGGATTCTGTATCTCTCCACATTCACTGTTGGAGCCCTGGTGGCGCAGTGGTTAAACTGCTGTAGTGCAGCCAAAAGGTTGTGAGTTCGATCGTGACAGGGACGCAAGGTTGGCTCAGCCTTCCGAGGTGGGTAAAAGGAGTACCCAGACTGTTGGGGGCAACATGCTTTCAGACTTGTGGATTGCCCAGATAGTACAGTAAGCACTATATAAGTGTGATCACTGTGCTTCTGCTTTGCTTTGTTGCCTGGCCACAGCCCCCACTTGAGCATGTTGACCTTACATTTAGGCACCCCAACCCTCAGCCTATTCAGAGTCCTCCAAGTGACGTAGGGGAGGTTGAATTATAAATATATATTATAGTTATAATTTATTATTTGGATTATTCCCTATTATTTGGATTATTTTTTATTCTAAAGATTTTTTTAAATATGCTGTAAGCATGTCACCAATGGATGGGATATAGGTAAAGGTAAATATCGCCCTTGATCGAAAGCCAAACGTATCTGACTCTAGGGTTCAGTGCTCATCTCTGTTAATAGCCAAAGAGCCAGTGCTGTCTGCATTTGCAGACATTTCCGTGGACATGTGGCAGGTATGCCTCAACACCTGAGCGCACAGAACGCTTGTTTACTTTCTCACCAAAGTGGTACCTATTTATTTACTTGCAATTTCTTGCTTTCGAACTGCTAGGCTGGTAGGAGCTGAGACACAGACGGGAGTTAGACTACATCGTGCAATACTCGGGTCTCAAACTGCTGACCGAGTCGTCGAGTTCAGCGTCCTAACCACTTGAGCCACTGCAGTCCCTGGAAGGGATATAAACATAAATAAATACATACATTTGACGCCCGTGGGGCCTCTTTCCCCCCAACCCGTCTTTACCTGGCTGACAAAGAACCGATCAGGAGCTGCTGGAGCTTCGGCACCGGCCAGTCATGTGAGCCTCCCAGCCCCAGGTTGCTCTCTCCGGCGGCCCTAGCAGCGGCACTTGGAACTCCCCTTGCTCCGCAGGCCCCCCTGAATCTGAGGGGGCGACAGGACCCGCCTTCCTCGGCATGGGATGGCTCTCCGCCGCCGCCAGCGCCTCGGGGAGCTGTCCCTTCAGCACCACCAGAGAGCAGAGGCAGGAGGGCGGAAAGCGATGTGTGCCAGCCCGAAAGAGGACCACCTTGGCTTTGATCGCCAGTCCCCTCCAGGACGATTGCTCTACAGACGTCCTGGGGGTCTGATCTAAACAACGTGTTAACCTTGAAGTGGGGGAAAAGAAAACTCCCTCTGTCCAAAGAGCCCACCCAATCCCTCTAGCCGTCACCCAAGTGGCCTGAGAAGAATGTTAAGTGCTCACCTGGAACATCTTACATTCTTAGGGCCAAAAGTCCTTCTCCTCAGATCTTGAGAAATTCCTTTTTGGCGGGGGGGGGGGGCAGTAACTCTCAGAATCCCTGTCCAACATGGCCAGCAGGGAATTTTGGAGCTGTAGTCCAAAGAGAAACATCTCAATCTCTCTACCTAGATCAGCATCCTGATTCTTGCATTGACCAACCCAGATGCTTCTGGGGCATCCATAATCAGGGATCTTGAAATGCCTCCTTTCAAAAATTAGCATTTTATGACACTGCAGTCCCAGAAGGGATACTATCCCATTAGCTAATCTGGCTATTAGGTAAAGGTAAAGGTTGCACATGCTAAAAAGCCAGTCATATCCAACTCTAGGGTTCAGTTCTCATCTCTGTTTATAGCCAAAGATCCAGAGCTGTCTGCGTCAGCAGACATTTCCATGGTCACATGGCAGACATTAGACACCAGAGTGCATGGAATGTTGTTGTCCTTCCCACCGAAGTGATACTTATTTATCTACTTGCATTTTTTTGCTTTCAAATTGCTAGGTTGGCAGGAGCTGGTATATTGATGGGAATTCACTCCATCGTGCAGCACTCAGGTCTCAACATGCCAACCTTCCGGTTGGAGGTTCAGCATCTCAACCACTAAGTAGTTAGGATATGAGAAGCCCAATTCAATCTATAAAAGGACAGTCTGCTTCAGGAATAAAAACAGTCAATGGTTTTATATTATAAAGCAATATGCATTCAATGCTCCCGATGATTGCCCAGTTAGAATGTGGCCTGACCAGATTGCATTTTGCTGATTGGGGGAGCAAGCTTTTGCATGGCTGCCTTAAATGAAACGAGAAACCAATGTGAACAGAATCTATCCATTTTACCAGGATTACCTGCCTTTGAACAGCTAGCAATTTCCTTCCTATTTAAGTGTATATACAAAAGGCGTACTGCTTCCCACACACACATCTACAACACACAATAAATCCACACACACTGTCACACATCTTATACATACTGCACTGAAGGGAAAACAGACACACACTTAACTATAAAAGAAGCCCCTCATAATGATTGTATGCACAAATGTACACTCAACTCAGATGGGAGGAGAGAAAGAGACTTGTAGCACTAAATCTAAAGGCTAAAACCCTGAATCATAAAATATACAGGATAGATGCTTGCAGTTAACCCACACTGAGACTGAGAAAAGTTACTTTTATTAAAATCTATCACTCAAAGAATTTCCCAGGCTTTACAGACAGGGACCATGCTAGCTAGAGAATTCCAGGAGATATAGTCCATTACAGAGAGACTATAACTTCTTCTTCTTCCTCTTCCTCTTCTTTTTCTTCTTCTTCTGCAAGTTCAGAGACCACCATTTGGTTGTCTCTTATGAAATTATCCCCTACAGGTGTCTGCCCAAAGGTTCTGTTGAGAGCCTTCAGTGAAAGCAGTCTTCCTGAAGCTGCTTATTCCAGAGTACGGGTACTTCTATAGTTAGAACATTTTCTTTATATTTAACTTAAACACTCCCTTCCTGCAAATATGCCTCATCACTTCCACTTATATTCTCATAAAACAAACAATCTCCCTTTAAGCTGCCTATCCTATCATCTTAATATCTGAAAATTGTTCTTCTGCCATGCATCACAAACCTATGCATGTTTACCAAAGTAGTAGCTTTCACTCAGTTCAATGCAAATTCTGCCCAAATAAAGATTGCAGCCATAATGTTCTTTACTTTTGGTTAAGCCCATTTTCACTGTCCACACTTGCACCAAAGAGCCTTTTCATGGTTGGAGATATGTTTTCTGAAAGTTTTTAAGAGCCTGACAATAATTGTGGATCTCTCTAATATTCATTGTAATAGCACCCAATCTGCCAGGAAAGTGTCAATGGACACTACCCATATGGACATTGCCCTGAAGAAGGACCATATGAATAAATGGAACCTCATACAAGCATGGTAGAGGGAGTCTGTAAGTTTATCCACTGAGAACAAGCTCATTTTCCTGGTGGTTCTCCAAATAAATGCTAAGCAGGATCTAGTCTGGCTTGTACTTTCACAGAAGACACAAGAAAATACTGGGGATGAAACTGAGGTGAAGCCATGGCTCAGTGATAGATCACATGCTTTGCACACTGAAGATCCCAGGTTCACTCTCCAGGGTCTTGCAATAAGGCTGGAAACCCCTTGCAAGTCAGGGTTGACAATGCAGACCTAGAAGGACAAAGGGTATGAATCACCTTAAAGGAAATGTCTACAGTTGTACCTCGCTTAAAGAGCATAATGCGTTCCACAGGATTGCTCTTTAAGCGAGTTTGCTCTTTAAGCGAAACACCATTGTAAGCGACCAATTGTGGGGGGGAATGCAAACCCCAATTTATTTGTTAAGCGAGTTTTTGGTTGGTTTTGTTTGTTAAGCGAAGTGAACATTCAGAGAAAATTCTGCTCTTTAAGCGAGTTACTCTTTAAGCGAAGCGCTCTTTATGCGAGGTTTGACTGTATGTTTCTAGCATTCACATTGGAGAATGTCAGATTGATTTGTTCCAATGGTCTCTTTTCCATGACTGTAATGTGTGTGTGAGAGAGAGAGAGAGAGAGAGAAAGAGAGAGAGAGAGACTCTGTTGATTTGTTGTTAGAGGAAAAGTTTCAAGATCTATGCAATTCACCATCATCTCAGGATCTATTTTTAACCAGACACTGTTGCCTCCATATTTTAACATCTTTCCTCCTTTGAAGAGAATGAAGAAACAACAACCAAAAATACATAGAAGCCATTTCATGAAATGACAGGTTCACAGACTAAAGAGAATGACTAACATGAAAGGCATTAATCCTCCCCGTATAGGCCGACCACAAGATTATACTTTATTAATGAATTGTATAACAGAAATTGAACAGCTTCTCCCAATGGAGTTATTACAGAGGCAAAGTAATTCATGCTCTGATTTCTCATTAAAATGCCTTTCTCAGATCTGATGTTTGCTGGCTGCTCCCAGCAAAAGCAAAAGCTTCACAGCTTTGAAATAGACTACAAACATATGACTGTATATATGTTCCGAACAGTCCATCAACTCTATCACGTAGTTTGTTTTTAACGTAATTCATCTTGTGATTCCTTAGTGAGTCAAAGTTTCCTTAATTCATTTTAATTAACATCAGCCAATAAGACATTTGGCTTATTCTATTCATCACTATTCATTATGTTTTAAAGAAACCAACTTACGAACAAACTAATTGTGCCGTCAGCCTTGTCTCGGCAGATATTCAGGCTTTATAAAATATGAAGGCTACAGTCTTATATTCAGTTCACTCTCCAGACAGGAAACTCCACTGATCTCATTTACATTTACCTCCAAGAAAACATGTGCATTTTTGAAATGTCACATGGTAAATATTTCTCTGGAATAACCCAAGTGACATTTTCTCCCATCAAAATAATGCCTCTGCACACAGAACAGCTACTATGCCTGATAAAACTGCACTTCTCAAGATTTCTTCATAACCCACTATATACCAAGTGCAGAGAAGATATTATTTTTATTCACAATGCTTTTAGAGCAGATCCACTGCAACCAGATACGAGTAGTATTTTGTTAATACTAACAGAAATTTTCAGCACATGCCACTTAATCTTTTTGCCACAGAGAACATTTTTTCTTACTATATGTCTATGTTCTCCTACCCATCTCTTGATCTTAACATAGATATCTGGCAGACATTTCATGTTTACAGATGAGTTGATTTACTAATCATCATAGGCATATGTTCAGAGGGAAGGAAATGACAAAACTTTTGATGGGTCCAAGGTAAAGATCACCTTGGCTCAAAAGCCAGTCATATCTGACTCTAGGGTTTGGTGCTCATCTTTGTTTACAGCCGAGGAGACAATGCTGCCTCCATCTGCAGACATTTCTGTAGTCATGTGGCAGGCATGACTAGGCATGATTAGACACTGGAGCACTCAGAACACTGTTACATTCCCAATGAAGTTGTACTTATTTATCTACTTGCAATTTCTTGCTTTCAAACTGGTAGGTTGGCAGGAGCTGGGACAGATGACGGGCGCTGACTCTGTCATGCAGCATTTAGGTCTCAAACTGCCAACCTGCTGACCTTCCAGTCATCAAGATCAGCTGAAGTCCCTTGATAGGTCCTAGCCCTTGGTAAATGACTAGACCAGGGGTTCCCAACCTAAGGCCCACAGGCCAGATATGTCCCCTGACACCATTTCAAGTGGCCCCTACCCCTCCAAGGGCATTTGAGAAACAACAGCTGCCTCCTGGACTAATCTGTGGCTGGGGTAGAATGGTTTTTTAATTGAATTGAATTAGTATTGTTAAATTAATATTGCATTATGGTATTTTTTTTTAATTGAAGATTGTACTTGTGGTATTGAATACTGTATCATTTTTGTGTTGTACTGACTTTATTGTGTATTTATTATTTGTATTATTTGTACTGGCTGAGAGAGCATGACCAGGCCCCCGGTTTGAAAAGGTTGGGATTAGATGATGATTTTGCCACCTGAAAGACATGTGACTCCAACTTGGGAGCTTAATCCCCTGGCCTATAGTTAGTCTTGGTGGGCTTTCTACCTTTGCCAGAAGTTGTTTGCTTTTTCAAGACAGTGGACAGTACCTTCCTATACACATTTATTGAGAAGTAGGCACCACTAATTTCAATGGGTTTACTCAGATGGTTAATAGATATACTGTACATAGTATGGAATAAAGTTTTAAGGGCAAGGTAACTCTGCAAGGGAGTTCTTCATCTACTGATATTAACCAAAATTCTTTTGCAGTGAAAAATGTAGGGCTCTGTATGCACCTATTAGCCAGGACTACTGGTATGTCCATATTAGCAATGCAAAAGCAAAGCAATCGCACTTCTATACCACCCCATAGCGTTTAGTGCACTCTCTGGGTGGTTCACAAGTTAATTAGCATTTTGTGTCCAACATGCTGGGAACTCATTTTACTGACCTTGGGAGGATGAAAGGTAGAGTCGACCTTGATCCCTCATCAGTATTGAACTCGCAATCTTTTGGTAGCAGTACAGCAGTTTAACCTATGTACTGTCTCTAGTGTTGAAAAACAAAATGTCAGTCCTTATGAAACTTTGTCTAAACATGAGAAACAACATCATCCTCAAAATGTGGGATTCAACAAATTGAAAGTTAAGGGGGTTACTTATGCCTTGCTACTTGAAGTATGTGAGAAGAGTGTCTTTGTGTAAGTACAGGTCACAACGAGATTTTTCAAAAAAAAAAATAACTATAAAAAAAATGGCATGACGGTTGCCAGAACACGTATGGCCTCACTCAGTCCAGTAATGGACCTGGAGGCCATCTTCCCTGCAGCAGATATTTCATTAAGAAATTTCATAACATTCACTTCAGTGGTCCATCACAGGGGGAAGCTGGAGACAAATCAACAGTTCCTGATACACAGCCTTCAGTTTGCTTTAAAAGTATAATACTGTACCTATAAAGCCTGGATGAAGAATGTGTGCTTATCAAACTACAACTCCCACAACCTCTTACCATTGACCATGCTTGACTAGGTGTGGAGGCCAGCAACCTCTGGGGATTGCAGGTTTCCTGTCATGGCTACAAAACAATCTTGCAGCATCTTGGTTGTGAACTATACTCTCGTGGCCTAAAACATGCCTCATTGGATGTAGGCACATGCTTCATGTCTACTATTGCTACTAACATGAATGTGTAACATGGGAGAGAAATATAGTGGTGACATATCAGTTCTTCTGGTGGTTACAAGCTATGTAGCAACCTACAAAGATGAAGATCTTTCCTTATATTATAAAAACAACCAGCTTAAACTAAACCCTTTAAAAACTCAGGTCTTTGCCTCCCGCTTAAAGAGCAGAAAAGCAGAAAAGGAAGCTGGTAGTTAGCTGGGGAAGTAAGATTTTGAAACATTGCCATATCTCGAAGTATTTGAGCATCACTCTGGATCAAATCCTGACCTACAAAAGCAAACAGAAAACAACAGCTCTGTCCCTATTCCACAGTAGAATATGTTAGTGAAGTGTGATATAAATCACACATGGTTCACGAATCATGCAGGATTATTGCTGGCTGGCTGAAACCTACCCACACTCAAAAAGTCTACTATTTGGCTGTATCGCGCCTCTGGAAGTATGCTGAGAGGTGCTAGCAAATAATGAATGAAATAAAGTAACACAACACCATACCTATCTACTTCATGGACATCAACCCTCTAGATCCCAGCTAAAATTGAGGAAAAGTTTTGTGTACACCTTTGAAGCTCTAAGTATTAAACCAGAAGAGGTTAAGCTAAAGCTATGGAGGGCAAAAACAATACACCTTGCTGAATGAATGAATGACTGGACCATCTGAAAATCATTTAATAGACTTCATAGTGAAGTAGGAAGACTGAATAATAATCCAGTTAAATGGAGCTACTTGGATACCGGGGGGGGGGGGGATCATCTGTGATTGTGGAGAGAGAGTCAATTAAAACAACATTTATATGCTTGCCATTTATGCCCCATCACATGCATAAAAGAAGATCTAGTAAATGGCTGAGACAACACTATTGAAGTAACCCACTTCTGCTCAAAAAGAATACTGTATAGTGATTTTAAACATTTTAATTTGTTTTACCTATATTTTGTATAAACCCATAGTTTTAAATGGTGCAATACTCTGACACAAATAAAGAGAGACCATTAGAAGTCAAGAAGAAGAATGAACCCTTGTAGCTCTGGATGGCAATACTGGTACCTGTAATAATGTTTCTAGAATAAATATAGTTACAGAATTGGCATCTAGGTTTGTTACAAGATCTGGTCCCTGAGTTGTACCTACCCTCAATGCCCTTGTATGCCTAGATCTTCTAAAGATCTTAATGCAGTTAGCATAAAAACCAAAATGGGTTTGTAGGGTCATTTAGTTAAATGCACTTACAACTCCTCTGCAGTTAAGAATTCTGACATAGGTAGGTTTCCATGGGTACTCAGCCAATTACGCTTACAAACATTTTCAGAGGACTGCAAAGGTCTTTAGAATCTTTAGAATCCCTGCACCTTGGATGTTATAATAATAATAATTTCATGTCAGAAATTATTCTGGATTGAAAGGAGTTCTGCTGGAGAAACTCCACCCAGGGGATGCCCAAATGAGACCCCTTTCATGTCACCAAGATCTTTTCCAACCAAAGTGGTCCCTATTCATCTACTTGCAATTTCTTGCTTTCAATCTGCTAGGTTGGCAGGAGCTGGGCCATTGAAGGAGGAATATTCACACTCATTCAAACACAATTCTAGCCTTTGCCTTTGCTTCGGCCAGCACATGCCTGCACAAGGCTACCATGGAAGATGTGTGTTTGGGTAATGATCAAATAGGAAAGAGATGTTGGGGTGATCAGTCAACAGCTAAATGAAAACATCAAGATAGTGTACAGCAGCTAAACGAAAGAGAGATCTCATGCTAATGTTTTTCAGGAAAGTGATAGATTGTTTTTCTAAATCTGTCAACCTCATCATACTCTCCTATCACATCTTAGTTCAGTGCCCTTTCTATTGTGTAGCTTCTGAAAGGATACTGTAGACCAGTGTGTATGTGTGCTTGTGTGTGCATGCGCGTGTGCATGTGCATATGTGTGTGCGCGCACGTGTGTGTGTATGTGCATGCATGTGTGTGCGCACATGGGCATGCATACTGGCAGAAGCAAAGGCAAAGGCTAGAATATATATATTTCCAGAAAAGGGTGCTCCAAAATTATAAGGATGCTGAAGGAGAGCTATGAGGAAAGCTCTGGGATGGGGGGTGGGGTGTAGTTTAGGAACAGATGGAGCAAAGGACTGCTGGTGGTTTCTAACAACTGTGTATTCCATAAAGAAAGTGGAAAGAGAATAATCAACCTTTGAAATAAAACTAAAAAAAAAATTGGCATCAGCTAATGTATGTGACTGGTATAAATTTTACTGGACACAGACCTATCCTGTTTAAGAACAACTAAAGTGATTAAGGGGACAGAACAATTCCCTTATGTGATAAGGTTACAATAACTGGGACTGCTTACCTTAGGAACAACTGTAAGGGGAAACTTGATAGGGGCGCATAAAGTTTTGCATGGTTTGAAGAAAATGAAAATTTTGAAGCAGATTTTAAAGTAGTCATTCTGCAAACACCTTGAAAACAATGCAATAATAACTAGAAGCTGTGACAATAGGGTGCTATACTCTCAAGTAAGCCCTATCATTCTTCTGAGATGCAGCCCCCTGGCTGGACAACACAGGGCACTAGATATGTGTATATAAGGTAGAGTTGATCCAAATAATCAGTCAAAGTCTCTTCAGGTATTTTAAAAGTATATTGAAATCAAAGCAAGATACAGAATAAAGTTCATCAGAAGCTTAGAAAGCATTTCAAAACAAAGGAATAAAGAGCCTGGTGGCATGGCGTGGTGAAGAAAGGCTGCCACCACGTCTCCAGGCTTTGCCTGCGCCTTTCCTTTCTGGGTACCCAGAACTGCGCATGGGTCAAACCTCCATTTGACGCATGCACACTTCTATTTTTTAGTGTGGCATGCATCAAATGGAGGTTTGATGCAGGCGCAGTTCTGGGCAGCCATTTTGGCTGTCCGGAAATACACTTCCAGAGGGGGGCTGGAGAGGCAACCAAACTGGTCAACCGGGGGTTTACCACCCTCTGGCGATCCCCTCTAGATGGGCGCTACCGGTTCACATGAACCGGTCCGAACCGGTAACAGCCTATCACTGGTTATCTCCCTCAGGGTCCACCTCCCAGTCATTCTCTAAGGGATTGCAATCAATGATATCACAGGATGACATGTCTATCACATATTAGGTTTCATTTCTCCCAACTCATGAGGCCAACATTGTTTACATTCCAGTCCCGGTATAAAGGGACTCCTCCCGTTAAAATCTCCATCTTGGATTAGGCTAAAGCACAGGGTATAATTCATTTCGTTACAGAAGCCAACAAGGATTTGTCAAGAACAAATAGTGTAACTGCTTCGGTAGATGGTGTGAATGTTGTAGATGTAATGTATCTTGACTTCAGCAAAGCCTTTGATAAAGTGCTGCATGCTATTCTGATTAGTAAACTAACTAGGTGTGAGCTAGATAGCACAAGTGTCAGGTGGAAACAGAATTGTATTCATAGAGTGCTAATGGCTTCTTCTCAAACAGGGAGGCAGTAACAAGTGGGGTACTACAAGGCTCATTCCTGGGCCTCAGTTCTTCAACATTTTCATTAATGACTTGGATGATGGAGTACAGGGAATATTTATCAACTTTGTGGATGACACAAAATTAGGTGCAATAACTAATACCTTGGAAGACAGGAACAGAATTCAAAAATATCTCGATAGACTTGAAAATTAGGCTAATAACAGCAGAATGAAATTTAACAGGGATACAGTAATTGCAAATTCTTTACTTGGGGATGGGGAATGCACAGTTACAAGATGGGGGGGATACTTGGCTTAGTAATACAATGAGAGAGAAGGACCTTGGAATTGTTGTAGGTCACAAACTGAATATTAATAAACAGTGTGATCTGGCTGCAAAAATTGTAAGTGTTATATGAGACTGCATAAACAGAATGCCCATTTCACATGCAAGCAAGATCAACATCCTACAAGCAGTATGTGGGTTGAGAACTACCAGAAGTACAAGCTGGGTTCTGAAGAGACAGGGAAACTAGAGACTAAATTACCAACATTTGCTGGATCATGAGAAAGCAAGGGAGTACCAGAGAAACATTTACTTCAACTTAATTGGCTACACTAAACCTTTGATATTGTGGATCACAACAAGCTATGACAAATCCTTAACAAGAGAGTAGTAGCAGATAATCTTAACTGTCTTCTGAGAAATCTGTATTTGGGTCAAGCAGCAACAGTTAGGACCGGATATGGAACAACTGATTGGTTTAGAATAGGAAAAGGAGCATGACAAAGCTGCATATTCTCACCTTGCTTATTTAACATACAGTATATGAAGAGTACATAATGTGCAACACAGCTGGATAAATCACAAACTGGAATTAAGATTGCTGGGGAAAATATCAACAACCAAAGATATGCTGATGATTCCACCCTAATGGCAGAAAGTGAAGAAGATCTAAAGTAAAGCGGCCAACCGTCACGGATTCTCCGGGACAGTCCCGATTTGAGAGGGGGAATCCCGAGTTACCATTTTTAGGAAAATGGTCACGGAATTCCCCCAATTCTAAAGAGCCACTTGATAAGGGTGAAAGAGGAGAGTACACAAGTTGGCCTGAAACTCAACATTAAAAAACCCCACCAAGATCATGGCATCTATCTGTCAGATCTGCTTTGATTTTGATTCCTGCTTTTGATACGGGGGTTGGACTCAATGATCTCGCAGACCCCTACCAATTCAGTTATTCTTATATTCTATTACCGTATTCTAAGGAGAGAGGAAAAACTTATGTTGGCTAAAGGAAGGCTAACTTTTGAGCTCTGGATGAGTCTTTTAGACAGCTTGGATGAAAAGTAATGTTGTATCTCCTGAAGAGACCAAGAGCTTTCTTTACAGCACTATTTCCTGTAGCAAAGGACATACAATAAGGACTTCAGCCAAATGACAGCCCCTATTCTTCATCTGTACCTTTCCTCACCTTGCTTATTTTTTACATCTTGCTGAGTGAAGGGAATATTCTCTCAAAATAATGAACTGCTCTTTATGTCTTGGCTATTTTTTGGTTAGTGTAATTAAGATATCTGCTTAGCATTGATATTAGAACTCAGGATCATCATCTAAAACTGAATGACGGGATAGCTAAGACAGGCAAAGGAAGTACAGTTTCACAAAGCACATTAGTTAAACTTTGGAAGGGCCATCTTTGCAGACAAGAAAAGAAGGAAATTGCCAACTATTTCCCTCGGAAGCATTCATTTCTCCACTGTCACCCAGATGACAATTTAATGTACTTAGAATAAGTACATTTTATATTATGGCTATTTCCTCCCCTAATCTGGTTGCATGTTCTGTTTCAAATGTCAATGTCAAAAGGCAAAGATTAGTTCACAATTTAAGTAAAATGTGTATTACCTAATCTTGCAACATAGGGTAGTTCCTCCAGACATGCAAATTCTTCAGTTCTATTTGCCTGAGACAACAAATATGTACCTGGTGGAACATCTCCCCCTCAGGACATCAGCCTGCATCACTAGTTCCTCCCACACGATCCAGCTCCAGATGCCAACCCCGAGATTAGCAAGGAAGGTCATGATTCAGAGAAGAGCCTTCTTGGTGGTGGCACCAACGTTGTGGAACTCTCTTCCAGTTGAGCTGCACCAGGTCCCATCCCTGCCTACGTTTAAAAAACAATTGAAAACATTTCTTTTTAAAGAGGCTTTTGAGAATGTTTTACCAATGGCTGAGTGTTATGGATTTCATTTTGTCTCTCTCCGATGACAATATGTTTTTCTTTTAGGGTTTTTTGTTGCTGGTGTGTATATATAAGTATATTTTAAAAAATGTGTTACTTGTTTTTAATTCAGTGAGCTTTATGCTTACACTTCATGAATCATGATCTTTTCTAACTCCTTCATTACTGCCCTTCTGAGTCTCAGTCTTCTTCTCATTTCTTGGCTACAGTCCCTATTCGGACTGATGAGTGAACCAAGCTATACAAATCTTTCACTATTTAAATGTCTTAATTGTCAACATTAAAGTTGTGCAGTTATCCTGTAGTCATGATTCTTCACTTCTTAATGTTCAACTGCAGCTTTGCTTTGGCACTTTCTTCTTTCCCTTTCACTAAAAGCCATTTCAAATCATGGTTGCTTTTTGCCAATATGATGGTGTCATCTGCATATCTTAAATTATTGAGGTTTCTTCCACCAGTTTTCAGTCCTCTTATGTGTGTGTCTAGTCTGGCTTTCTGTGTGATATGTTCTATACACAGATTGAACAGTTAATGTGATAAAAAAAAAAATCTCCCATATCTGACACCATTGCCTGTAGGAGGACAGTCTGTCTCTCCATTTTCTGTCCTTCTTGTCCATGTATCAGAGCAATCAAAAGCTGAGGCAAACCCATTTCTTTCAGAACAACCCAGAGCTTCTCATGATCCACACAATCAAAGCCTTTGCTATAGTCTATAAAACTTTGAACTAAAGGTTTAATTAAGCTTCTCTTAGAACAAGCAGCTCATCTTTTCCTCTTAAGAAGGGACCGTTTCTACATAAGAAATCACTGCCTTATCTAGTGAGGCTGTAACATGTCTTTCTGCAAGCTGCCAAAAAAAATTGTAAAGACAGCTATATCACTTGATAATGAACCAGCCAGCCTGTCCTTGAATCAGTGGCCTAGAAGGGAAAGTCTCTTTACTCCAGAACTCTAGTTGCTCCAAGAGAAATAATTTATAGCCACATTGTGTTCTAGGCCCTCTGGCTTTCAAGCAGGAGCTATCTATAAGGAGAAAATATCTGGGTTTCTCATTAAACCTGTATTCACAATGTTAAACAGCTCACACAAAGCAAATGTTTGACACTATAAATTGGATTTAACAGCTCAGGCAAAATGAATCCTTCCATACAGTGGGGGCATTTTTTGTAGGTCAGAGAAGTGGCAACAGAACCAGAACCAACAGACATTCACTAAAACATGTAAAAACCAGTGAGGAAAAACCCTGTGTGAATAAGATTCAGTGGTAACCCTTGGCTTCCCATTCACACATTAGACACAGTTTGGCAGTCTAAAGGAACTCCCCCTCCATTACTTTTAAGAGTAATTTCTTTACATGTAGATAAGTGGTTAAGATGCTGAGTGGAAGGCGGCAGGTCAGCAGTTCAATACCCGAGTACTGTACAACAGAATGAGCTTCTGTCTTTGTCCCAGCTCTCACAAACCTAGCAGTTCAAAAGCAAGAAATTGCAAATAGATAAATAGGGACCACTTCAGTGGTAAGATAAACAGTGTTCCATGCACTCTGGTGTCTAGGCATGCCTGCCATGGAAATGTATGCAGATGCAGACAGCACTGGCTCTTTGGCTTTAAACAGAGATGAGCACTGAAACCTAGAGTCAGATATGACTAGCTTTCGAGCAAGGATAACCTTTACCTTTATTAGATAAAATTAGTCTGCCCTTGTGTGACTTCCTCCATATTTACTCACATGTGTTCTGTGCCATTAAGTCAGAAATGATTTATAGCTGCCCTAATAGATAAGGGTGATATTTAAAGAGTGGTTTCATCAGTCATAATCCTTTTCTCCAAGTTCTCATGGCTGAGCAAGGATTCAAAGCTAGGTCTCCTGAGTACTAAACCACTATACTACAGCTAGTAGCCTGTTCAGACTTCATTTGCAATTTTCCTATTCACCCTTTTAGAATTATGTTTCTGATGTTGTTTGCAGCTCTGTTATGCTGCCATCATCTTGAATTGTTTGTTGCCATCCACTAACTTGACCATCTCATTGTTCACCTTTGGTTTCTGGCCAGTTTAAAAAAAAATTAAAATGGCACTGGTCCCAAAGTCACGGGTGAACCGACGGAGTCTCCTGCCTTCCAGATATTTTTACTGTAATCCCCATAAACCACAGCAGCTTCCATCAATCTCTGAGAAGAAGAAACTCAACACTTTTGACACTTTCTGGTTACCCAAAGATTGCTACATTTATGGATACTAAGTGCTTTGGATCAGCTGTATCTACATTTCTACAGATCCTCTTCAAGACTGCGAAAAGACCTTGGAAGAATGTATTTCCTTTGTAGGCCATCTAACCCTGTCACTAATGTTATCAACACTTAATTTCCAAGGGGAAGGAAAAGAGACTGCTCCTTTGTTCTCAAAGGGTCTGGTGATTTGGAAGATTTTCATAACTCTTTTCTAGATGTGTCAGATTTAGTCAGTCTTGTTCATCAACCTCTTTCAGCACTCCTCAACAATAAAATGCATGTTGAAATCTGTCACATTAGTGCAGCTGTACTTTTCTTATTTAGTAAGCCAACCTTTGATCTGATATTTGTTTGTATGTCCTCACAACCCTCTTTTCCTGAATTTATAGCTCTACTATGGGAAACTGCTCTGGGCCAAAATATGTCATCTGAAACAAAACATTATGTTTTCCATATTAACACACAAAGAGAATCAGTCAGGGCAGTTTGAAGGGACTAGAGTAAAAAAGTGTGCATCCTTCAGGCATACTGTGGCCATGTTCTCACTTGAACAGCCATATTTTGGTATTAAGCAGAGCATCTATTAAACATGCAAAATACTGTATCAGACATCTGCTAGATAAAGTCTATGAATACAAAGACAGCAGAAGAGAACCAGTCATATATATCACCATCATCCAATGATAGATATTCCACCAAGTCCTAAGCAGTCTTGTGAACATGTGACTCAATCAAGATGCTCATGGTAAGATAAAACAAAAAACTTTAAGTTTATTGTTCTGATAAATCCATTCAGAATCAAACTAAGACCTGAATACAGAACACCCAAGAGCTGCCTTCCACACGGCAAATGGTAAACACAGGATTATTTATTTATTAATTTATTATTTATTACTCACCTTTCTACTGCCACCCCCTCACCAAGGTGACTCCAGGTGGCTTACACATAAAATAAATAAAAACTTTACAAAAACATTTTTAAAAGCATTAAAAATTAGATTTGTTTAAAATGTAAAAAAAAAAAATTAAAAAAAAAGCCCTCCCAATGCCGCATCACAAGATTTTCAAAAGCTGACAGCACGGGCAATACTTAAACAAGCCACCCACCCCACATACCCCAGTACTTAAACAAACCCAGCTACCCCACACACCTGCTGCGCAAGTCAGGTCTTAAGACTCTTGCGAAAGGATAAAGGCTCTGCCTGGAGATGAAGTTCAGTTGGCAGGTTGATTCACAGGGCCAGAGCAGACACAGAGAAGGTCCTCCTTCTTGTGCTAGAGAGGTGAGCTTCTCTAGCAGATGGAACTATCAGGGAGCTCCTCCGGTATGCTCTAGTCAGTGGGATGGGCAGATGTCCTTGGGGTAACACAGTCTCTTAAGTACTCTGGTCCACTACCATTTAGGGCTTTAAAGGTAATCACCAGCACCTTGAATTGCACCTGGAGGCACACTGGCAACCAGTGCAGTTCCCGAAGCAGTGGCGAGGCACAGGCATAATGCCTGCACTCCATCACCACCCGAGTAGTTGCAGCCTCCGAATGGTCATCAAGGGCAGTCCCATGTAGAGCGCACTGCAATAGTCAAGTCTGGAGGTGACCAGAGCACGCGTGACCATGAGCAAGATGTCCCTGTCCAGGAGTGGGCATAACTGGTGGATCACACGAAGTTGTGCAAAAGCCCTCTTAGCCACGACTGCCACCTGCTCATTGAGCTGGAGTTGTGAGTCCAGGAGGACCCCCAGATTATGCACCGGGTCTGTCTGAGACAAAAAAGCCCAGTCCAGAACCAAAGATGGTAACTCCCACGATAATGTGGGGGGCCTAATCCATAGCCACTCGGTCTTGCCAGGATTCAGTTGTAGCCCATTGTAACAAAAGCCAAGAGAGACAAGATATGTAACCCTATCCCATCTATCTGTCAATCTAGTCCTCCCCCTCCCCGTTATTTTAGACATAACAGTCCTGCACTTGTTCTAACACAATAATATGTGGATCATTTTTGGCTGATGAGTTGGCATAATTTCTACTGGCAGAGAGAGGCCAGAGGAGACCAGCTGGCCATTGCTTCTTTTGGACAGTGTAGTTTCAAGGGGCTGACCTTTTGTTACATCCTAATACCAACCTTGCAGCTCGAAAGCAAGAAATTACAAGTAGATAAATAGGTACCACTTTGGTGACAAGGTAAACCATGTTCCGTGCACGTCGTGTCTAAGCATGCCTTCCACATGTCCACTGAAACGTCTGCAAACATACACAGCACTGACTCTTCAGCTATAAACAGAGATGAGCACTGAACCCTAGAGTCAGATATGACTGGCTTTCGAGCAAGGGTGACCTTTACCTTTAATGACACTTTGCTGCCAGCTGCCTAGGATAGAATTGCACCTGTAAAGAGGGACAAAGCAGACACATCTTGTCTGGTTATTCTGTAAGCCTGGTTCTGAGCCTGCACTTGGAGTCTTACTACCATAACTGGATTGAGCATTAGTTGGGTGGGTGGGCAACTGCCACCTTGTGCCGGCTAACCTTTCTCACACTAGATTGAGCGAAAAGAACTGCAGAATGAACTCACCCAAAGATGGCTTCATTTTGGCAGTTTCACGTTTGGCCTTGACACGGGAGAAGAAGAAATGCTAACATTATCTGTGGTAATACATGCTTATTTCCAGGAGCTGAATGTGTGACCTACCCACTAATGCACCGACTCTCCTTGTGCAATAAACATTCCCCTCCCAGATTTATTCATTAAACATAAGTTTTTTATTTGGTTTCATTATCTCAGTGAAAAATGAGAGAGCGATGAGTGCCCAGTAGGGGAGAGAAATGCTGTAACATTTTAGTTGTGACTGAGAAAAGCTGAAGGAAATGAACGAGAGAGGAATGAAATTAGAGACAAATGTACCAGGGAACAATTTGTGGAGCATCCTTATGTGTCATGAAATCAACATTTGAATCATTTTGCTGCCTGCTGCTAATGCTGTTGCTGTAATCAACATTTGAATCATTTTGCTGCCTGCTGCTAAATGCCCTCCTGCAAACCAGGAATCGCTGTAAAAGGTGAATATCCGTTGAAATCATCCTACACATATAAAAATGGGACAAGAGTTTTTACATGGAAAAAAATCTAATTGATGCACTGTAATGATCACACACTATTTACTATAATGGAGCATGAAGTGCTGTGTGGTGTTGGAATGTGGAGCAAATGGGTAGCTGGAGACATGGCGAAGGATAAATACTGGAATGCTTTTGTTTCTTCCAAACGGACATCGATTTCTAAAAGGATGTTTGAGTGTATGCAGCCCAGAGTGATTAGGATACTGAACCGATTGCTGTGTGGAACATAGAAGGAGCCTCCTTACAAAAAGAAACGAGGAGTGTGTAGTATGGTTGCTATGGCAATGGTGTCCTTGTGTCCCTGTTGTGTTTTGGCAGGGATGGGCAAAGTCCGCCCTTCCAGATGTTGTCAGACTTCAACTCCTTGCATTCATCACCACTAGATGATGGTTTGGGAGCTGGGATCTTCAATCCAACACCATCTGGAAGCCCACATTGTGTATATTCCTATCTTACATGATGGGAGGAGAATGGGGAAACCTTTTTTTATTATGAAGGGTGGATTTCATTTCAGAGACCATATTTCAGGGGTGGCTGAGACCAGAGCCCTAAAGGAAGGACCAAAAATAGTAGCATGTTTTACCTGGCCACTCTTGGCTAGTAAAGAGGCCTTTAGGGAAACCATTTCAGTCTTTCAGTGTGGTAAAAGAAATCCCATACAAAACCTAAGAAATGTTGTTAGGATGGCATCCAGGGAAATAACGATATCACTTACACTTTTATACTGCCCTATAGTGCTTAGTGCACTTTTTAGTGGTTTACAGGTAATTCACATTAGTATTTTGCCCCCAACATGCTGGGTACTAATTTTACGGACCTTGGAAGGATGAAAGATTGAGTCAATCTTGTTTTCAGTCAGGATCGAACTCATAACATTTTGGCTGCAGTACAGCAGTTTAACCGCTGTACTACCAGAAAAATTGAGCCCTGGGCTAGTCCTCCACTTTACACATTATCATGCACACCAGATTCATTCATAAAGGTAAAGGTTTCCCTTGCTCGAAAGCCAGTCATATCCGACTGTAGGGTTCAGTGCTCATCTGTTTCAAAGCTGAAGAGCCAGTGCTATCTGTTTCTGCAGGCGTTTCTGTGGTCATGTGGCAGGGATGCCTAGACACCAGAGCTCACAGAACGCTGTTACCTTCCTACCAAAGTGATCCCCATTTATCTACTTGCAATTTCTTGCTTTCGAACTACAGTACTAGGTTGGCAGGAGCTGGGACAAAGATTGGAGCTCCTCCATGCTTAACTACAAAAGTCTGTGATTACTCAAAGTGAACCTCTTATAAGTTTGGGTAGTGGAAAAATGCCCTCTAAGCCTAAGGCAAACTTGGCTAAACTGGTGCCCTCTAGATTTTGTGGATTATGACCTGCCTGGGAATGATGGATATTACAGGCCAACATTTTTCTCTGGAGGAAAAGAGAACAGGAAATGCTAGGCTAGAGTCTGGAGAGAAACTCTTCCCCATGTGGGAGGTTGGGTATTCTAGGAATGGAAATGCAATGCTAGTGCTGTACTGTACTTGGTAGGACAGAAACTTGCAAGCACACATGTTTTGCTCTGCAGAAACATATATATGCCAAGAAACCTATTCTGGCCTTTCTACTTGTCTCAGGGTATTTCTGATGGGAAAGTGTTGTGGGTAGATATGAATCTTTATAAATTGAAAGGGAGACATTTAAAACCAATCTGAATAATCTATTATTACTGATAGCTGTAGAGAGCTGTATTGTTATGCTTGCTTGTCTGTCATTTTGCTTGAGCAAACCCTTCTCCCTTTAACCCCTGCATTTGGTGTATATAAACCATCCCTGTAAGTTTTACTCCTTGTCTGAAGAAGTGGACTTGACCCACAAAAGCTAGCATTAAAAATATAGCAGTTAGTCTTTAAAGTTCTACAGTATTTTTGTTTTATTACTTTTTTGTTTTTGTTTTCTGATATGCCTGAACCACAGACTAACATGGCTATTATTCCAAAAAATTCAACTATACTTTCTTAAACATTCCTATATGTATACAAACCAGAACTGGTGACTGTGTATTGAATATTCAGCACCCAAAAGATGGTTGTCCCACACACACTCTCTCTACAAAATTGAAATGATCAGTTCCACAAAATGAAGTTATTCATTCTCCTTCCCTTCTGTACTTCTTGTCTTTCCTTACAAAACATACTTTTGCTCAGGAAAAAAACACTATAGCAGTGATGGTGAACCTTGGCATTCCAACTGTTCTTGAACTTCAGTTCCCAGAAGCCCAAGTCCTTATGAATCCACACAAATAGGTTTATGGATGTACAGTAAACCCACTTGTATTATTATTATTATTATTATTATTATTATTATTATTATTATTATTATTATTATTATTATTATTATTATTATTATTATTATTATTATTATTAATTCAATTTATATGCCACCCTACTCAGGGTGGCTCACAAAACTCAAAAATATAACATTCAACACTATAATCAACAATATATTACATAATCACAATAAATTTGAAATTAAATATAATAGAAAATACATTAATATCATCTGTACATATCATAAAACAAATTTCAATGCAAAACAATCACTTCCCTCTGAGCAGTCAGATATAGTCACTGTATGAATTCAGAGACTTGGGCTTCTGGGAATTGAAGTCCAAGAAAAGCTGGAGTATCAAGGTTCACCATAACTGCACTACAGGATTCTAAACAACTCTCATTGCACAGTACAGGACCACGTGTTTCAAACTGAATTTTGTAACAAAATCCCACCTGCCATTTCATTTCATTTATTTACTCAGTAAAACCAACTCAGGGCGGCTCACAGAACCCATAAATATAACATTCCATGAAACAACATTACAATATAAAATATAAATATAATAAAGCATATACACATTATAACAGAATAAGATGCAATGGGGTAACAACAAATAATTCACAATATCATATCATATCAAATGATATCATAACACATTACAAAAAGGAAAAAAAATCATTCATTTAAAAGTCTCATAACAACATCTCATAACAACATCCTCGGTTGTCTGTGGGCAAAGGCAAAGATAGAGTGGGTTTTGTGTGGTGGAGAAACTGTAGAGAAAAGAATGAATATCAACTATGCACTGTAATGACAAAGAAATTGAAACTCAGGAGTGTGTCTTTCCCATATGCAATTTTTACAGGGACGAGTGTATCAGACTCCTTAACCTTGTAATGAGTGATTTTCTGGGTAGGACCTTGGGTTGGTCTTTTAAATATTCTCTCTGTCTCCGTCTCTCACTCACTCTCTCTCTCTCTCTCTCTCTCTCTCTCTCTCACACACACACACACACACACACACACACACACACACACACACACACACGCACACGCACACGCACATGCACCATATCCACTGGTTCAGTATCTGCGATTTCAGTTATCTTTGGGTCTAAAAATATTCCATTAAAAATCCCTGAAATACATAATATACAGTAAAAGCTCAGGTTACAACCACTTCAGGTAATGTTTGCCGTGGTTTGCGATGGCAAATCCTATGGAAATGCCATCCCAAGTTATGAATTTTTAATAGAATTGTTTTGGGTTACGATGATCAATTCACAACCATTTTTTACATTCTCAATGCATCCCTATGGATGTTTCAGGTTACTTTTTTTTTCACATTACGATGGAGGTTGTTGGAACAGACCTCTGTTGTAACCCGAGGTTTTACTGTATATGTATTTCTATAGCACACTGACAGAGCTGGCCACTAAAGGCCACTGTCTGCAATGTAATATTTACAAGGAGACAGTTTGGTAGCTCTAATGTAGAACAACGGAGACTTTTGAAGCCTTTCCCCCCACTTCTATGACTCAGGTACAATGTGTTAAATATAGGTATCTGTAGTTTCAGGTATTTGCTGAAAGTTTCAGAACATGTCCCCTGTGGATATGGGATGACGACCACCTGTACTTGGTTTTAAGTTATGTCAATGGAATTTGTTTTCCTTTGAGGGGTGGTTTTTTCATGAGCTTTATCTGATCTGTGACCACACAATAGACGTTTATTGATTGTAAAGGAAAGAGTCAGAGTTTGGCCAGTTTATCTTGCTATGGTAATAGAGTAGACCATACTGTCAAAGACTCAACACCGAGAGTCAGGAGGTGGTTAACTAAACTGACAACCCTGAGGACTAATGGCCTTGGGTGCCAAAGTCCACAGGGAAGGGTGATGGTCCCTAACTGGATTAAATATCACTTGAATCCATCTTGATGGAGGGCAGCAGTTTCATCAATACTGGCTTGGGGCTGAGGCGGACTTTGCATGCCAAAAAGGCTCAGGACCAGAAAGTGATTTGTGGAACTGGATCAGTGGTATGGATGTCATGCTGTGATGTGGAATGCAGATGAAATGCCACTGCATTATATTTTCAGGACAGTCTTCATGGTTGATCGCCATGATGATTGCCAATATTCAGATATAGAAGTAGAAGTAGAAGAAGAGGAGAAGGAGGAGGAGGAAGAGGAAGAGGAAGAGGAAGAAGAAGAAGAAGAAGAAGAAGAAGAAGAAGAAGAAGAAGAAGAAGAAGAAGAAGAAGAAGAAGAAGAAGAAGAAGAAGAAGAAGAAGAAGAAGAAGAAGAAGAAGAAGAAGAAGAAGAAGAAGAAGAAGAAGAAGAAGAAGAAAGAGTACTTAGCCACTCTATTTACCCAGTTTTCCTTGAAGCCATTCCCCTCCCTCAACAGCACTCTCCACTACATTAATTGTCTGTTTGGGGGCAAGAGAGGGGCTGCCCAAGGGCAACCAATGTATAGGGTGCACTACTTTCAAGACTGACAGAGCAGCCTAGTGTGTTGCAACAAGGAAACACAGCAGTAAGCTTGACCTCCAAGGCAAACCATTGGCTGGCTTATGGGGGTGTGGGGAGAGAAAGACATAACTTCTTGTGTTATTTTCACATCATGAATAATAAAAGAGCACATTATGGTTCTGTGTGCCAAAATTGCTGGTTACAGCTCTCTGTGTTACTGACGATAAAATAATAGAACCCCACATTGCAGGGAAAGCAGCTTGTATGGGGGATGCCCAATAGAAAAACAGCAGACCTGGCAAAGGATTTTTTTTAAAAAAAAAAAACCCTCCCCTGCATCTTCTTTTGGTCACAGCTGCCTTCTGTGAAAGATCCTTCCCCTGCCCCCTAAGAAGCAAATGCCAGTCTTTTCTTATTAATGTTAAGGTGGCTTAGTGTTAAGACGCTGAACTTGACGATCAGAAAGTCGACAAGTCAGCAGTTTGAGACCCGAGCATTGCACGACGGAATGAGCTCCTGTCCATGTTCCAGCTTCTGCCAACCTAGCAGTTGGAAAGCAAGAAATTGCAAGTAGATAAATAGGTACAGCTTTGGTGCGAAGGTAAACAACATTCCATGCACTCAGGTGTCTAGACATGCCTGCCACATGTCCACTACAATGAAAAATGAAAACCAACAAGAAATCCTAATGGCAATGATTAAATTAAGGCAAGAAAAGAGTAGTTAAGAGCAGTGGTGGGCTGTCAAAAAATTTTCTACCCCACCGTGGTCGGAGCTGACGTCATGGGTGGAGCCAATATCATGGGTAGAGCCAACATCATGGCATCATGGGTGGATCCAACATCATGACATCATGATGCCATGACTTTGTGGGCAGAGCCAAAGAAAAAAAATAATTCAATAAAAATACACATTAACATCAATCCACCCACTGACCCCAAACACAAATCAATCTTCAGGGAGGCTCTTTCTGTGCACCCCGAAGTGAAAGCTGATAGCAACATGTAGAGTGAGGTAAGCTTCTGCTAGGATAAATGATACCATTAAACATGTAATGCAACCTAAGCATGCAGTGAGTCCTAACACAATTTAGTTATGTAACAAGAAAAACCCTTCTAGGCAAAAACCTGCCATGTTGCCACTGGGTTAGTGACTTTAATTTGCATGTCTTCTGACCTTTCTTTGTTCTGTTCAGCTGTTTGTTTTCCTTCTAAGAGGAGAGACACTTCTATCAGCATCTCCATCCTTTCCTTTCACCCATATGGCAAGAATAAGAAAAGCATCTGTACCTATTTTTAACTAGCTCACCTGAACTGTTTCCCTTCCTGTATTAATCATCCGGTGCCATTTAAATGCCAGGGTGTAGTATAGAGAAGTTCTGACTGACCCAAGCATGTTAATTTTTAAAGTACCTTTTTAACAGTATGAGGAAGGCTCGGAGTTGATATAAAAATGTGAAAAAAAATTAAAATTTCAAGCAAAACATTTCTAAAATGGTTTATAATGCCCTTTTAAAGTGACTAGAAAGCATTATTAATTACCTTAATAAGGTAACTTTGTTCCTACTTGTTAAATCATTTTACATGTTAATGTAATCCTCATAACCAAGAAGTACCTACATACAGGTAACTAGATTACTTGTGGTCCGTTACTTTCGTGGTTTTCATCACACATACTGGCTGCCCAAATGGAAACTTTTTCATAGGCCAGCAGGGTGAATTTGTAAAATGTAGTTCTCCAAGTTTTATCAGGATTTTGGAAAAACAGAACAAATCTAACTTGACTGTGCTTTTCCACATATTCAGCATCTTTGACTGGACAATTAGTCCCATTAGTATTTTAGCAAGATAAATTACAGAGGAACATTACTATTAATTATGTTATTTAGGTCTGCAGCCAAGCAAACAAAGTCCTACTGTTCAAACCTCTTAACTACAATAATTGGCATTCTTTGCCTCAACAGTCTGCAAAACAATTATATAATTTTAGGGCTGCAACATTTAGTTGAGTCATCAGTTAAATTAAAATAATTAATCAAAACTCTTAATTTAAAAAAAATGTTGATGAAAGTGGGACACCACCTTTAAAAATGTTGTTTATAGTGTGCAATGATAACTTGTGAACTGCCCAGAGAGTGCACTAAGCACTATGTCAGGGGTGCCCAAACTACGACCCACGGGTTGGATACGGGCCCAAGAGCCATTCCATCCAGCCTGTGATGCTCTTGCCAAACCAGGAAGTTTATACGGACACTTTTGCACATGTGCAGATGCATCTGTATTTACTTCCTGGTTCACTGTGGACATCCTTGCTCATATGCAGAAGTGTCCATATTTATTTCCTGGTTTGGAGTGGACATGCTTGTGCGTGCACAGAAGCATCTGCACTGAACTAGGAAGTAAATAATATGGCCATTTTCACACATGCACAGAAGCATCCAGGTTGAACTAGGAAGTATATATGGACACACATGCGCAAGCACACTCTGTTCTGTGGGCATGGTCAGGTCCCCAGCCAAAAAAGTTTGGGCACCCTTGCTATAAGGTGGTATATACGTCTTATTACTACAGCTAGTGCTACTGCTATTGCTACTGCTATAAATTGTGGCTGTCAGCAGTTAGCTTGAAATTAGCTATGCCTCTTGCAGTGAAGACGAAGAGTGCATTCACCTGTCATGCCAAACCATGGTTTGCCACTGGTAAATATGAGCTATGGGGAACTTTGGGGCCCACTCTTTCTCTTCCTTTTCTTGGAGTGCCTGCAAAGAAAACATTAGATGTTTCAGTTTCTACAGTGGCGGTGTTAAGTCTTTATTATGGTTTGTTCAAAACAAGCCAATTTCGAAAGAGGAGTTGTGAAACTCTTCTAATTTCTTTATTGTGGCCCTTCCAAATCTCAATCTTCTTTTGATTTCTTGGCTGAAGTCCTTCTGTGGATCAATGGCAGCAAACTTTCTTTAGAACTCAGTGGCTGTAAATGGACGGTAGATGGCAGTACTACATTGGCTGAAGATATTTGCACTTTTAAGCTGTGTGAAAAAGGCCTTTTGAAGCTATCCCTCCTAATTATTAATGAACAGAGAAATTGGGGAGACAATTTTTCTAATTTTTTTCCAGGGAAAGGAAAAATTCTCTAACAATTTCTCAGAATTGAGCCTCTCTTAAAGCTGGCATTTATGTCGTCATTGACTACATAAGGTTGATTTTCTGTTATATTATGTTTTGTCTTTCTTATTTATGTGTATTGTGAGTTGTTTCATTGTGAACCACCTAGAGTAGCATTTTTCACTAATTACAGTGGGTTTTAAATCAAAAGAGGGCTGCCATGCTTAGTAGTTAAGACACTGAGCTGGACAGCCAGAAGTTAGGTAGGTCAGCAGTTTGAGAGCTAAGTGCTACATGATGGAGTGAGCTCCTGTCATCTGCCCCCAGTTTCTGCCAACCTAACATTGTGAAAGCAAGAAATTGCAAGTAGATAAATAGGTACGACTTCTGCAGGAAAGGTAATGGCTTTCTATGTGCTCTGGCATTTAGTCAGGCCTGTCACATGACCATGGAAACTTCTGCAGAGGCAGACACTGATGGCTCTTTGACTGTAAATCATCGCCTCCTAGAGCTGGACATGATTGGCTTTTGAGCAAGGGAGACCTTTATAAATCAAATAAATAAATAAATAAATTGAATCTCAGTGCTTTGATGAGACACCACCAGGCATATTCAGGGTTTCTAGATAGGTTAAGGAAGGAATCCTGACCCAAGTCCTGGACAGCTACTACCAGTCAGAACTGAAAGTTCCTGACTACATAGACCAATGGTATCACTCAGTGTGTAGAAGACATACAAAAGGGTTGGTAACTTCTAATGGATACTGTATTCTGATTTTGATTAGGTGGGTGGGGGTTGTTTTATTGTCTTAATGATGTTTGTTTGCTTTTGTTTTATTTAATAGTGTAAGCCACCCAAAGTGGGGCTCCATCCCAGATGGGCAGGGACACGTGCAAAATAAATAAATAAATAAATAAATAAATATTCCAGACAGTCTATCTCTGGTATGATGGGGAATGTTGTTTCATTGTTAGTGCTGAAGTTCATCTGTCAGCCTAGTAGTCAGACGGAGTGAAGTAGGGAAATATCTTGCCCTTCTTCTTAGGTGAAATTTTTGAGACATCCCTGCTAAAGATGCCTGGAGGATACTCACAATTTTGGCCCAATGTTTTCAAAACAGAAAAATAACTTAGGGAAATTATGATCAGCAGCAGAAGAGCAGTGGAAATGGATATGTAATCTTTTGTTTATGTCTCCATTCTTTAGCCAAAATTGATCTCAACCACCTTTGAGGAAATGAAATTAGTGTTCAGGATCCAGGCATTTCCAGAGAAGTAGGTATATTAATCTGTTATGGGAAAAACAACAAAGAATCTTGTGATATGTTGAAATGTAACACATTTTATTTGGCTTAACCTTTTGTGAACTGCAAGGGTGGGGGAATTGAATAGACAGGCATTCCTATAGAGCAGAGGTAGGCACCGCCCAGGGGCTGGATCCAGCCCCCACCCTCACTCCAGCCCCCACCATGGCTGGAATCAGCGACAGACTTGTTTACAGCAGTTATAAACACATTTATGACAGCTGCAGACACATTTACAGCAGCCATAAATGGCAGGGGGACCGCCAGTCCAGCCCCCTCAACTAACTGTCTATGGGAGCATGACCCGGCCCCTGACTTTAAAAGGTTGGTGACCCTGATATAGAGGCTTGAGTAGAAGGGAAAAGACAGAAACACTGAAGATTAACTTCATAATGGTTTAGAAAATATTTTGTCAACACCTGTTGTTTAACAAGCAGTCATTGGGAGGTGACAAAGATTTCCTTGGTTAAATAAGCTGATTCACACGTGTACAATAAGGAGGCTTTTGTCCAATTTAAGTTTAAAAGACAAATGTGAGTGCTAGACTAGTCCAGGGCAGAACCTGGAAATATTTTTAGTACAGGCCCTGAATCCCGTGCCACTATATCACTTTTTATATGAAAAAACTTTTGAGCTTGGTTTCCATCAGTAATCCTAGACTGAACCTACTGTCAGAAGCACTGCTTTCATTAATTTGCATCATATCTCTATCTCACTGTTCTGCTATTTTGCATTTGGATTGATAGATCTCAGGTTTCTATGAGCAGACATTGTGGTATATTGTTTATAGTCCTGTAATCAGTGATGGGATATAACAGGTTTGCACCAGTTCCTCAGAACTGGTAGTAACTTTTCCCAGTGTCCCGGAGAAACGGTAGCAGCTTTTGGGGGAAACCACCTTCAGGGCTTACCTTTTCACTGGTTCCCCCACTGCGAATGTGCGCCAAGCACTTGGTGTGCATGCATGCCTACAGTGCTTGGCGCGTATGCACAGCCTCCTTGCTGTCCTCCCAAGTGTGGAGGAGGAAGAGAAGCTGCTAGCCTGAAGCTCCCTATAGCCTGCTCCCCAGGGTAAGTGACTCACCTTTGGATGTGGTGTGTCTCTGTGTATTTTAATGTGTATTTAATACCTTTACCTATGTTGATGTACTACCACAGTTCCTAAAAAGGCCTGACGGCCTAGCTTGGGGTTTTTAAGCAAAGTCTTGGCATTACCTCAACAATAAGCTACACCTGTGCTGTTCCAATTGCTGTTCCAAGGGTAACATGCCCATTTCCTTCAGACATTCTTCATAGGGCTTGGGTTTCAGTCCTTTGATCATCCTTGTTGCCCTTCTCTAATTTGTTTACTTGCCTAATTTGAGTGGAGCCCTCCAAACGACCCGCCATGTTCATGATCAGAGAGTGGTCGAACATGCCAGGCTGACATCAGGATGAGTAGACCCTACTGCCAGCGACTAAAAGTTGAGTGTCAGCTGGCGGTTAACTAACCTGACCACGTTGAGGACTAATGGCCTTGGGTGGCAAAGTCCACAGGGAAGGGTGATGGTCCCCAAAAGAAATAAATCCAACTTGAATCCATCTTGTTGGAGGGCATCAGTTTCATCAATCCTGGCCTGGGGCTGATGAGGACTTTGAGTGGCCAAAGGGCTCAGGACCAGAAAGTGACGCGTGGAACTGGACCAGTGGTACAGGGGAAGGGTGTGTGTGTCATGCTGCGATAGGGAAGGCAGATGAAAGGCCACAGCATTATATTCTCAGCAGGTCAGTCTTCGTAGCTGATCGCAGTGAGGATCGCCAATATTTAGCATCGTATCCGGCAGAACTAGAAGAAGGAGAGAATTTGGAGACGGTCCCTTCGGCGGAGATTGCGGAGAACGGTGAGAGTCCTGCCCCCCCTCCCCTCCTAGGCGCCTCTCCCTCTTGGCCTCCGAGAAGGGCGGCCGGTGGGCCCCGTAGCATCCCAGCCTGCCAAAGCCACCCCGACAGGGGAGGCCGGTGGGTGGGGCCAGGCGGGGCGGCTCCAACCCCAATCGCCAACGGGAGGCAGGCGCTGCGCTTCCGGCCATTTGCAGGCGGTCCCTTCTCGCCCTCCAAGGCGGGTCGTGCCGGTGGTTTCGCAGAGCCGGCGGCTCTCGGGACGCTTCTTCTTCCCAGCCCAGCCCAGGCTGGCTCGTCAGAGGCGCGGAGCTCTCGGAGGCGCCCGAGGGGCGCAGGCGGCAGTGCGCAGGCCGAGTTGGGTGGAAGGAAGACGAGGCAGCAACCCTCTCGGTCGCCCTCGCTCAGGTAGGAGAGCCTTCCCAGCCGCGTCTCCCCTTAACGGCGGCCGAGGGTAAGGCGGGGAACGGCACTCTCTCCACCCCGGCCCTTACGTGAAGATGGGGACCGTGGTGGGTGAATGTGTGGATCTGCCTTTCCAGGTCCGGGGAGGGATGTCTTTAACGTGACGGCCCCGATGGGGATTCCGCGCGCGCCCGCACCCAAATGCACGCACACCTCTCCAGGCAAAGCTTCGGTGGGGGGTGGGGGGGGAGGAAGACACTTACATATCGCTGATCTATGCTATTTTGCTGGCCAAGGCGGTGTCCCCTCCCCGGCAATAGCAATTACACTTCTACACCACCTTGTAGTTCTTAGTGCACACTCTGGGCGGTTCACAATGCATTAGCCTTTGTCCCCCAACATGGTGGGTCCTCATTTTACCCACCTTGGAAGGCTGAGTCAACCTTATGCCTCGCCAGGATAGAACTCCCAGCGTTTTGGCTGTAGGACAGCACTTTAAACCACTGCGCCACCAGGGTTCTTCTGTGTATTCCTGTGCGCCCGCCCCCCTGTCGTTATTTCCTAGAGGCTTGTTTGGCCTCCAAAATGCAGTCGGAAAAGTGGGGAGGACTTGGGAAGCCCCGGCCATCTGGGCATCAGTGGATGGATGGCACAGAGCATCAGATGGCACAGAGCATCAGCAGCCTGGAGGCACTGGGCCGCAGCGGCCTTGGCTTAAGGAGGCGTGGGAGGAGAGTAGGAACAGTAAAGGTGAAAAGGAAGGAAGGAAACTGGTGAAAGTAGGGGTGATGGGTGGGTTGCCATGCCCCCCCCCCACTCCCAGTGTGGGCTTCATGGAAGACTGACCAGCTAGAATGCAAAACAGGATACTAGAAGATGGAGATTTGGGCAGATCAAAGTTGGTTGTCAGGATCTCCTTGAAAAGCGAATGGAAAGGGGAAGAAGTAGGGAAGATATCCCTCTGATCTTTGAAAAGAAAAGAAATGCCAAAGCTGGGTTCAGTTGTTAATCTTCCGTGTCTAGGCCAGACGTGAAACTGCCAAAATGTAGCCACTTTTTGGTGAATTCATTCCATAGTTCTTTTCGCCTCACCTAGTGTGAGAAAGATTAGTCATCACAACAAGGTTGCCGTTTCCCGGGGTACACCTGATTTTGGTTCAAATATACAACAATATTCGAGAAGACTCTTTCTGTGTACCCCATATGAACTGTGGTATACCCTGGAAGCTCACCTTATAATAAATACCTTAGTCTGTATAGTTAGCCCATAGTTTAATGTTCCATAGATTCATAGAATTATGAAGTTACCCCAGTAGTTACTGCTTATGAAAGATAGAAGACTTTGTTTGTTGTGTAAATTCTTGATCTTAGAAATATTGGGTTTTTTTAAAGGCTGACATTCCCCAAATCTAGCCTTCAAGGCCTTGCTGGCAGACAGATACATGGAGCTCAGAAGGGTATCTTAAACCATACTTTTTAATTAGGAACAGGTTCTGTTTCTATTTTTGTGTGCTGTTTGCTATTATATATTAAATGATACAAGCTTAAGCTGCATTCCTTATTTTTTAAAAGCCTTGGTTCAGCCTTAGAAAATGTTGCCTAATTATGTAAGGCTGGGGTCCCCAACCTTTTTTGCACCGTGGACTGATTTCATGCTAAACAATTTTTTCACGGACTGGTAAGTGGGGTGGGGGGGTGGGGGGTGGGATTGGATGGTGCAAGCACACAGGTGTGGGAGGAGCCCTACTGTAGCTCAGAAACGAGGAGGAGCCCAGCCTCCTGCCAGCAACACAGGTCGACTGGGCAGTGAAGTATCACACTGCACACATGCAAGGGGTAGAGCCCCATCATAGTAAAGTAATGTGGGGGAGGGGCCTGGCCACCTGCCTTTCTGCTGTGTCTGGAGCCCATGCTCTCACTCCGTTCGCTGGGCAGGCCTGGCGGAGCATGTTGAGGGCAGAAGGCTGCCATCTGGGCTCCCAGCACCACCCACCCTTGTGGCCTGGTTCAGGACAGCCTGTGGCCCAGTTCCAGACCACAGCCTGGTGGTCTGGAGACCACTGATGTAGGACATTCCACAAACAAGTACTGGATACATGAGGTGTGGGAACTAAACATTGAGCTTTGGGAGCTGAACTCAACATATCTGGAAAGAGATTGTGCTTTACAAACAGCTCTGATTGTCAGCATCTCTTTTTATAATAACAATAATAATAATAATAATAATAATAATAATAATAATAATAATAATAATAATAATAATAATAATAATAATAATAATAATAATAATAATAATAATAATAATAAATTGAGAGAAATAAAATGTCACTTGAAGTCTCACATAAATAAGTAAAATCCTCTCATGTAGAAAACTAGCATGCCAAGAGAGGGGAGATTCAGCAGAAACCTTGCCTTGCTAACCTAGCCTTTGTCTCTATGAAGCATTTTTTGTTGATGGTGGTGATGGTAGAAGAGCATATACAGTCAAACCTTGCATAAAGAGCATTTCGCTTAAAGAGTAACTCGCTTAAAGAGCAGCATTTTCTCTGAATGTTCGCTTCGCTTAACAAATAAAACCAACCAAAAACTCGCTTAAATAAATCGGGGTTCACAATCTCCCCCACAATTGGTCATTTACAATGGTGTTTCGCTTAAAGAGCAAAGTCGCTTAAAGAGCAATCCCGTGGAACACATTATGCTCTTTAAGCGAGGCACCACTGTATTGTGAAGTCTTCATCTAACTGTCTGAAATGGGACAAGTCTCTCACGGTTTTACTACTACAAGTGAAAATTAGGTCTAAATCTAGAGCCTGGAACAGGATTGTTTTATTACTGGCTCTAATAACTTTTCTATTCTGTGTTGACTTTTAAAATACTGTATATACTCGCGTATAAGTCATTTTTTTGGCCCCCAAAAAGAACCAAAAAGGGAACTCAAATTATATACTCTGGTCAACAACCCCGAGGGTGCCAAAATGGGGTGGTGCAAATTCAAATATACATTTTTAAAAAGCACTAACACGTCCATAAAAACTCAAAACCATACCTACACAAATGTCTAAGTTAATTAATTTTTACTGTATTTTCATATTTTTTAATTATTGAAACTCACCAGCAGCCGCTGCATTTTCCACCCTTATACTCAGTTCAATCTATTTTCCTAGTTTTAGAGATCCAAATTAGGTACCTCAACTTATATACGGGACGACTTATAGTCGAGTATATATGGTATTCAGATGGTGAACTGCATTTCTCTAATCTGTACTAGATCCATTTCATGACGGTAATTCTGATGAACAAACTATCTTAGCATAAAATAATGTAGGGTATTTCATTTTTTGGTCAGATGTAGAAAGTTAACCTTTTTGAAGAGGAAAATTCAACAGTTATAACCAATGAAAAAGCACAAAAATAAAATCCTTGCATTGTGTCTGAAGCTCGTGGAGCAACTCAAGAAAATGAACTTAAAGCTATTAACATAGGAATATAGCAGTAAAATGTAATGTAAAACTGCTTGACAAATAATGCCAGAACATACTGTGAACTCACACTATACAATACTTGTGGTGTCTGGGAAACATAGAAACATTGTCTTATACCACTAGCATAGACTTTTCTTCTATCTAACAAAGAATTCCCTGCTTTGAAAGTGGCTTTCAAGAATCTTGGGCCAAGGTCCGTCTCATCACTAGTTATGTGATCCTTTGGACAAGAATACAAAAGATACTTCCACGGTCCTTATACATGGAACCCATGTGTTCTGCCATTGAGATGTGGTCACATCTGTAGGCATCTAATACTAACTTATTTTATCTGTTCCCTGGGATGATAAACCAGGTAGAAGCTGAACTTGAAGTAAAAGAATTGCTAAGATTTGTTTAGAAAATGCATCTGATGGGAATTATTGTCATTGTTGTTGCTGCTGCTGCTAAGCGATTCGGGGTGGCTAACATAGAAACAATGTAGCACAATTGCAAAATATCACATCACAAAATATCACATCACAAAAAACATTTCAGAAACTTTTCACGAAATCCCTATCCAAAATTAGATAGCTGACCTTGTGTACATAGACAATGAACACATGATTCTGGGGAGAGTTTAACCCACCTCAAGAGAGAGATGCAGTATTTCCAGCTTCAAAGTAAGAAGACAACTAAGTTTGTGGTTAGAGAGGGAAACAGTTTACATTTTTTGGTAATAGTAGCCATGTTAGTCTGTGTTTCAAGCATATCAGAGAGTAAAAAAAAATGTTGTGGCACTTTAAATACTAACTGTTGTATTTTAATGTTAGCTTTCGTTGATAAGTCTGTTTAGTCAGACAAAAGAGTGAGACTTCATGGCATCAATTTATACACATCAGGCACAGAGATAACAGATAATCTGTTACCGCTGTACCTGATGTGTATAAATCAGGGGTGCCCAAACTTTTTGGGTTGTGGGCCAGACATGTGGTTCAGGGTGCTGGTCACTATGGCCCAGGGGCTGGATCCGGCCCCCGATGCCAATTCATCTAGCCCTCGAAGCCCTCATTGCTCCTGGAAGCAGAAGTAAAACATGCCCATATGATATTATCAGATGATTCTACCAACACAGATAAGGTGTTGCCTGGAAGAATAGCATTGGTGGTACCACTTCAAGTCTACTGGCCTCCACCCAGCATGCCCCTTAAATGAGTATTTCAGGGCCTTATATGCCCACCCTTCAAACCTACTCACAGTATCTCCTGTACTTCACATCTTTAATTTAGAAAATAGAAAGAAAACCAGAAATGTACTCCAGTTTTTTCTATGTCTATGGTTGGGGTTATTGCAACCTTTCCTGGGTTCCAAGTATGCAAAATGGATCTCTTATAGGAGCTGTCTGAATGAACTAGAAAAGATCTTCAAGCATGTAACCACTAAATCAGTGATGGTGAACCTTAGCATGCCAGGTGTTCTTGGACATCAGTTCCCAGAAGCCCAAGTCCCTGTGAATCCACACAAATCAAAACCCATTCCTGTGGATTCACAGAGACTTGGGCTTCTGAGAATTCAAGTCCAAGAACACCTAGCCTGCCAAGGTTCGCTATCACAGCACTAGAGAATCTACATCTATACCAGTGTTTCCCAGACTTACGTTTTGCGTAAGACTCAGAAGAGTAGCGTGCCTTGGCGGGGCTCCGTATAAAAATTTGTTTGGGGGCCCTTAGGAAGGGTAAATATTTGTTTTGCTTACGCACATTGGGGGCCCCCGTGGCCCGGGGGCCCCGTACGGCAGATACGGCGGTAGCTACGCCTCTGGTAAGACTGGTGGACTTCAATTCCCAGAAGCCTAAGTCAGTACATTCATTGACTGATCAGTGCTTTGGGGAATTGACTTAGGCTTCTGGGAATTGAAGTCCAAAAACTAAAGGTTGGGAAATACTCATCTACACTATGGTATTTCTATTACTATGTAAGGATATGGAAGCTGACCAGTGAAAAAAGCTGGCATGGGAGAAAGAGATGTGGCTTAGAGGAGAGCATTGCAGGTACCATGGACCACCAGATAGAGAAATAAGTGAATATTAAGCATGAACTCTCCCTAGAAGTAAAAATGATCAAGCTGAGGCTGTTATAATTTGAGCAGATAATAAGAAAACAAGATTCATTGGAAAAGAGGTGATGCTGGCAAAAGTTTAAGGCAGGGGTGCCCAAACCTTTTGGGTTGTGGGCCGATCATGTGGTTCAGGGAGCTGGTCACTAAGGCCCGGGGGCCGGGTACGGCCCCTGACGCCAATTCATCTGGCCCACGAAGCCCTCGTCGCTCCTGGAAGTGGAAGTAAAATGCGCCCATACAGGCATGTTTTACTTCCGCTTCCAGGAGCGACAAGGGCTTCACGGGCTGGATGAATTGGCGTTGGGGGCCGCACCCAGCCCCCAGGTCTTAGTTTGGGCACCACTGGTTTAAGGGAACAAGTAAAGATCATATGAGAGGTGGAGAAGCCCCAGCCAGGAGTTTGCATTTGTTAAGCAGGACTATTGTCAGACCTTTTCAGAGTCACTGATTCACAGGACTGGCAGAAGTTATACTGCACTGTATAAGCAAATGTATGACACATAAGGTAAAGTTAAAGGTTGCCCTTGTTTGAAAGCCAGTCGTATCCAACTCTAGGATTCAGTACTCATCTCTGTTTATAGCCAAAGAGCCAGCCCTGTCTGCATCTGCAGACGTTTCCATGGACATGTGACAGACATGACTAAACACCAGAGTGCACGGAACGCTGTTTACCTTCCCACCAAAGTGGTACTTATTTATCTACTTGCAATTTCTTGCTTCAACAAAATGTGGTCAGTCCCTGCACTTCAAACTTTTTCATTAATTATGAATACAGTATACATCTTAAATCTCCTGCATTGATTGGGGCTAAGTAGCTTGGGCCTTTATCACACAATCTTACTCCTTCCTGCACTTTATACAGCTATCATGAGTCATTACTTTAACAGAGTCTTTAGCATTGTAGGTCAGAATGCATGGTAGAGGTTACAGATTGAATTCTAGACCAAGGTTGCAGGCCACAAGTAGTAGATCCAAGTCAGAACAGGGAAGGATAAACAGCTCCTACTGAGATATAGTGCATTGCTTCTTTCCGCCATTCGGTAATTTGTTGTCCATTCCTGCATATTATTCTGTTTGCCAAGTCCTCTGGCTTTCTGTGGACCTCATTCTGCTTACACTAAGATAGTTTCATGATAGTCATTAAAAAACCAACTCCCTCAGTCATATAAAACCCAGAGCTGTGTTCTGTTGTAGAAACTGGCTAAAAACAGCTCCAGGCTCACAGCATCTGTTTTGCTCATAGCTTTGGAAAGACATATCGGTACATCCTTTTGTCATACAGAATTGATGGTTTCTCCCCCTAATTAATATGTCCTATGTTGATACATACAGAGCGGCTGTGCTTATGCAATTAACAGGCAAGCAGGAGCCCTGGGTGGTGCAGTGGTTAAACTGCTGTACTGCAACCAAAAGGTTGTGAGTTCAATCCTGACCAGGGATCAAGGTTGACTCAGCTTTCCATCCTTCTGAAATTGGTAAAATGAGTACCCAGCATGTTGGGAGCATAATGCTAATTATCTTGTGAACCCCCAGTGCACTAATCGCTATGGACGGTATATAAGTGAGATTGCTTTACTTGGGTAGATGTATTTTCCCCAGTCGTCAACCAAATGCAAGCTGAAGACAACATAAGAGGATAATCATGCTTTCTTTACTGCTTATGGTAACTTTGATTCTAATTGAGAAGCTGCTCATCTCTTCTGTTTCTGCCCTGAGATGTTACTTGTATAGCTTCCAAGTTTCTCTGTACAACAGAACTAGAAACAGAGCAAATAAAACACAATTGTTTGCTACATTTATATCTCAGATGCCTAGAAATCCACATGTTTCTGAATAGGAAGGGTTATGCTGATGCATTGTGGTTCAAGAACACATGGTTCTGCTGGCTGATACCATAGCAACCTCATTAGTGAGAAGTATTTTTTTATGGCCCGATGGCAGAACAGATCAGCAGTAGAGAAGCTTTTGGAAGCTCTCACAAAAATGACTGCATCTTTGAAAACCAGAGCAAATACCTTATTTCTTGATCTGCTGAAATCCATTTGTCTTCTGCCTTCTTTGCTTGTGGTAGATTAGCTCTTCTTTTGTATTTATAAATACCGTTATTTTAAACAGCTTTAATAGATATTTTTTCATCATATTGCTTCTTCCGTGTCTAGGCCAGATGTGAAACTTCCAAAGTGAAGACGCTGTTTGATGAGTTCATTCTGCAGTTCCTTTTCCCCTGAGCAGGGGCGTAGCTACTGCCGTATCTGCCGTATCAATTATACGGGGCCCCTGGGCCACGGGGGCCCCCCAACGTGCATAAGCAAAAATTAATAAAAACTTCCCAAATTTTAATTATGATGAATAAATATTTTTTTTTCTTTTGTGAGAAATCTTTACCCTTCCTAAGGGCCCCCAAACAAATTTTTATAAGGGGCCCCGCCAAGGCACGCTACGCTTCTGCCCCTGAGATTGAGTATGTATGCATGTATGCATGTATGCATGTATGTATGTATGTATGGACATCAAATGAGAAGAGAGGATTCACTTGAGAAAGCCTTGATGTTGGGAAAGGTGGAGGGCAAAAGAAAAAGGGGGCGGCCAAAAATGAGATGGCTAGATGATATTGTAGAGACAATGGGCACAGAACTGAGCGAGTTGAGGGAGATGGTGGAGGACAGAAGTGCCTGGCAGACAGTGGTCCATAGGGTCGCAAAGGGTCGGAATCAACTGTGTGAATGAACAACAAAAAATGTATGTTGCAGTTATACCTCACCCATCTGGGATATTATCCCACTCTGGGCAGCTAACAACACATTTTTAAAATATATACAATAAGAAATTAAAAGGAATAAACAAACTAAATAAATTATAAATAACAAAAATAATAACCACCACCCCAAATTTAAAATACCTATTAACAAAGTTTAGCCAGCAACAGAAGGTTGCCGTTAATACCACACTCTTTAAGGATACTCTTTCTGTGTAAAGATAGCAAGATAGGGCAGGTCCTCTCAGCTCAAGGGCCAAATTCAATTTTAAATAAGTTATTGGCAGCAGAAATGGGAGAGCCAAAGGATGGGCTGAGAAATACCAGCGTATTTTAGCTCTATGTTCTTGCTGTATCGATATCTCGGTGAACAGGGGCACTTGGCTTGCAGAGCCAGAACAATGTAGCTCTCAAGAGAAGAGCCAGGCTTTACAGCAGGGGTGCCCAAACTTTTTGGGCCATGGGCTGATCATGTGGTTCAGGAAGCCAGTCACTAAGGCCCGGGAGGTGGGTGCAGCCCCTGATGCCAATACACCCGGCCCACAAAGCCCTTGTCGCTCCTGGAAGCGGAAGTAAAATGCGCCTGTACGGGCCTTAGTTTGGGCACCAGTACTTTACAGCTTTGGACAAACCACACACTACCTGAGTGCTACCAGAAGATAGAGGTGGCAAACATTCCTAAGTGCTGTATACCTTGAAAGCTCTGGAGGGGGTCATCGTACATTGGAATTGATTTGACAGATCATCATCATCATCATCATCATCATCATCATCATCATCATCATCATCATCATCATCATCATCATCATCATCATCATCATCATCATCACTGCTGCCAATAATGAAGCCTCACATTCCAGTGTTGCAAAATGTGAATAAAATATACAAAGCGAGGAAAATTATCCAATCATGATGTAATGGGAAAGGAGCCAGATCACTCTGAGATCCCAAAAGGGCGAGACTGGGAATACCCCTCTCATATTTTTCTTCTTCTTGTGCCTTATCCGATTCTGAATATTGGTGATCATCATGGTGATCCGCCATGAAGACTGTCCTGAGAATATAATGCCATGGCCTTTCATCTCCCTTCCACATTGCAGTGTGACACCTGTACCACTGATCCAGCTCTGCTAGTCACTTTTTGGTCCTGAGCCCTTTTGTTATGTAAAGTCCTCCTCAGCCCCAGGTCATTATTGATGAAGCTGCTGCCCTCCATCAAGATGGATTCAAATGGGACTATCGCCCTTCCCTATGGACTTTGCCAAGGCCACTAGTCCTCAGGATTGTCAGGTTAGTTAACTGCTGCCTAACACTTGGCATTGAGTTGCTGGCAGTATGGTCTACTCCAGTGATGGTGAACTTTGGCACTCCAGCTGTTCTTGGACTTCAATTCCCAGAAACTCAAGTTCCTGTGAATCCACACGAATGGGTTTACTGCACATCCACATAGTAAACCCATTCGTGTGGATTCACAGGAACTTAGGCTTCTGGGAATTGAAGTCCAAGAACAGCTGGAGTGCCAAGGTTCACCATCACTGGTCTACTCATTTACCATAGCAGGATAACCTGGCCAGACTACAACCCCTCTCATATTAGGATTTCACATTGTTCTAAAGAATAGCTACAGCTATAACAAGCATCCATAGGTTCTCTTGGCAGTTCTGTTGGACATCAGTTATTGTAGTCCAAGGAATTTAGGCTGGGTAACCTGCAGATGCAAAGGGCAGTTGTTTTTCACTATTTTATTTATTTATTGCATTTTTATACCATCCATTTGGAATATTTCCGAGTCTGGGAGGTGCACATACAAATAACAAAATAACACAATAAAACAAACAACAATATAAAATAAAACAACCAAATAAGTACATCCTAAAATAAAATAGAATACAATACCCGGCATCTGTGGGCACAGAGGGTCAACTGACTAACTAGTTTATTGTTAAGAGGGTAATATTCTTAAAGACTTCCTTGAATAGGAAAGTTTTAAGTTTTTTGAAGATATCCAGAGATGGGGCCTGGCACAGCTTCACTGGTAGTGTGTTCCAAAGCGTTGGTGCCACCACTGAGAAAGCTCTATTTCTAGTTATAGACTTTCTAGCCATCCTTAGGCTCGACATGTGAAGCTGCGTAGAATGACAAACGGGTCCCTCCTCTGAAGGAATTTGGCATTTTCCAAAAATGGTTCTCTGCTCTCAGATCTTGGGAATGCTACTTTTTTGAACTACATATCCCAGTGGCTGTATTAGCTGTGAGAGTCTCAAAGTTAACAGTCCCCAGAACTAACTTGCCCACGCTCTGTTTGCCTCTACTTTAGAAAGATGCCCTGAATCAGGAGAGAACAGGGAACTGGGAAATATCTTGCTGCAGCTGTCCCTTAGCTTGGTGCTGAAGAGACAGCTTCCTCCTCCAAGGCAATTGTGCTTCCCTGTTACCATCTAATGATGGTCCACCTGCAGGAGGGAGATGTTTATTTAAATGTCTCAGGGAAATTCTAGAACAGATGATAGAGTTGGTACTTTGTAAGCACCTTGAAGACAATGCACTAATAACTAGAAGCCAACAGATATGTCAAGAACAAATCCTGGCATACTAAGCTCTCTCTCTCTCTCTCTCTCTCTCTTTTTTTTTTTTGGCTCAGCCAACTTCATTGGTAGATAGTGGGAATGCTGTAGATGTCCATTTTTACTTCAGTAAAGCTTTTGGCAAGCTATGATATGTTGATTAGCAAGCTAACTAGGTGTGGGTTCGATAATACAAGTGTCAGGTGGAGACATAGTTGGTTACAGAATCACAGAGTACTTATCAGTGGCTCTTTCTTAAACTGGAAGGAGGTAATAAGTGATGTATCACAAAGTTCAGTCATGGGCCCATTGTTCTTCAACATTTTCATTAATGACTTGGATGAAGGAGTGCAGGGAATATTTACCAATTTTGCAGATGACACTAAACTGGGTGGAATAGCTAATACTTTGGAAGACAGGAACAACACATAAAAAGATCTTGATAGGCTTGAACAGAATGAAATTTAACTGGGATAAGTGCAAAGTTACACACTGAGAGATAAAAACCCAAGTGCAAGATGGAGGATACTTGGTTCAGAATTGCTACAAGCAAAGAGGATCTTGGAATTGTTGTAGGTCATAAGCTGAATACAAGAGAACAGTACAATGTGGCTGCAAAAATGCCAAATTGTATTTTAGGCTGCATTAATGGAAATATAGTCTCCAAAAACCCATCAGATACTAGTCTCCTCTATTCAGCACTAGTTGAGCCTCATCTGGCATACTGTGTCCATTTCTGGATACCACACTTCAAGAAGGATGCCAACAAACTGGAACAAGCTCAGAGGAGGACAACAAGGATGATCAGGGATTGGAAACCAAGTCCTATGAAGAAAGAATGAAGGAATTGACAAGTTTAGCCTTGGGAAAAGGAGACTGAGAGGGAAATAATAGCAGTTTTCAAATACTGGAAAGATAGTCATAAAGAGGGGCAGGACCTGTTCTTGAGTATTCAGGAGTGATCTTGAGTATTCAGGAGTGAAGGACACACACAGGAAATTAGATATAGGCTGGATATCAGAGAAAACCTCTTTACTATTAGAGCAGTATGACAATTTTGTTTTTGTTTTTATTTTAAAAACAAACACACTCCAACATAAAATACAACATAAAAATTTCCTTCCTCTTAACCCAGGGATTTTTACCCTGTGGGCTAGATGTGGCCCATGGCAGCATTTCATGTGGCCCCCACACTGCCTCCACTACATCAGGAAGTGCCATGTGGTGGAGGAAAGGCAAAATGGCTGTCCGGCCCCTGAAGCTGTCAGAGGGAGTGTGACCTGGCCTCAGCTTTAAAAAGTTGAGAACTCCTGTCCTAACCTTTTCTCAGAGCAGCAAAACAATGGAACCAATTACCTCAGGAAGTGGTGAGAGCTCCAATGCTGGAAACATTTAAGAGAGTGCTAAACAACCACCTGTCCGATCTGCTTTGATTTGGATTTCTGCATTGAGCAGGGGGTTGGGCTCAAGGTCTTCATAGGCCCCTTCCAACTCAATTATTTTACGATTCTGCGAAAGTGAGAAAACCATTACAGCCCATGTACCCTAACTATGTCATTAGCATCCATTGTAGAAAATTCAAGGATGACAACCCTGGTCTCTCATGAGGAACAGTATTCGATGCAGCCCAACAGATGACTAGTATTCAGGCAATTTTCTCTTTGCATAACATTGCCACTTCTGAACCTTTCTGATTTCAGTTTCCAACTCACTAGAGCAGGGCAGGCAAAGTATCACCATCTGGATATTACAGGACTACAGCTTCTATTGGCCTAACAAGCACAGCCAGTCTGTGTGGTGGTGGTGGTGGGGATTGGAAGATGCAACCCAACTACATCTGAAGGAATGCACTGTGCCCATTATGGTATATCTAGAGCTTAAATTTTTGGCTCACCTGGGGAAAGACTAGCCATCACCATATGTGTGTTTATTTGCTCTTCTATGTCAGGGTGCTCTTGTCACTTCCCAATGGTGGTTGAATTATTAATCTTTGTAACTTGTGCATTTTCATTCCCACCCACCTCCTTCTTGTATATAAATATGAGTCTACAGAAGTTGCATTTCTTTATCTTTATTTTAGTGTGATAAAGACTATAGCTGATCCAGAGGGGAGATATCTGATAATTAAGGGAAAGAGTGAAGAGGAAGAGATAATCTTGGCTAATATATATGCTCCAAATACCAATCAGGAAGAATTTTTAGAAAAATTAAGAACAATCTTAAACAAGGAAGGAACGAGGAATATGATTATTGGGGGGGATTTTAACTTATTAAGTTCCGAGATTGATACTACAAGTACTAAAAAGAGAAGTAAAAAATACATTCTGAGCGATTGGGTAAAATCAATGAATGTGAAAGATGTATGGAGGGAACTTAAAGGACAGGAAAGGGATTATACTTACTACTCTCAGGTTTATGATATGTATTCAAGGATTGATTATATATTTGTTACACAAGGGTTAATGAAAACAATAGAGGATATTAAAATAGGTACATTTAGAGAATCAGATCATGCTAAAATAAGTATGGACAAAATTGGATGAAAGCGATAGGAAAAAATATATTTGGAGATATGATTCAAAATTATATAAAGAGGAGAATACGAAAAAACAAATAATGGAGAAATGGGATGAATATTGGATATGGAATGATAATAAAGAGGTCAGCTCTGGAGTGGTATGGGACACAATGAAAGCGATTTTTAGAGGAGAATCCATAAAATTAAGTACTTGGAAAAAGAAATGGAACACTAATAGAACCCAGGAATTGGAAATACAATTGAAACAACTTCATCGGAAGTATATAAGGGATAAAGATAAGAAGGTATTACAACAGATACAGAAAATAAAGAAAGAACTAGAAGCCCAGGATATGGAAAAGGTAAAAAAAGATTTGATATTTTTAAAAAGAGAATATTTTGAGTATAGTAATAAAAATTCCAAGTTATTGGCAAAAGCAGCGAGGGATAAAAAAAATAAAGGCCAGGTAGGAGTTCTGATAGATGGGAAGGGAAAGAGGTGCAATAAAAGGAAAGAGAAAGCAGAAATAATAGAGGGTTTTTACAAAGATTTATATTCAAAGAAGCAGGTAAATTGGAGGAATCCTTTCAAAAGTACAATATAACACTATTAACAGAAGAACATAGAAATAGGATGGAGGAACAAATATCGGTAAAAGAAATTGAGGATGTAATTAGGAAATTAAAATTGGATAAAGCACCAGGAGAAGATGGGCTTCCTGCGGAATTCTATAAGGATTTTAAGCCTTGGATTGTTCCGAGACTATATAAGTTATTTAATGGGATATTAGAGGGAGAAGCAACACCGAAATCTTGGAATAGATCTATCATTGCATTAATCCCTAAGCCGGGAAAGGACTTACAGAAAATAGAATCATATAGACCGATATCCTTAATTAACCAAGATGCTAAAAAATTTTCTACAATAATGGTGACTAGGCTAAATAGTTTCATAGCCAAATATATAAGAGATGATCAAGCAGGGTTTGTAAAAGGTAGGTATTTGTCAGACCTTACAAGGAGGGTAGTGGACTTATTGGATATAGCTGAAAAGCAAAAGGATAAAGCAGGTTTTTTAGCCCTGGATATATTTAAAGCATTTGACTCTCTGCAATGGGATACAATACATGAGGTTATTAGATTATATGGATTTGGTGACAAATTTCAAAGGGTTATTAAGAACTTATATAAACAGGGGACAGCGACAGTGAAATTTAATGATAGTTACACAGGGGAAATAAAATTGGAAGCTGGAACTCGGCAGGGATGTCCTTTGTCACCTTCATTATTTGTATTGGCTATGGAACTATTGGCGAATATAATTCAGCAAGATAAAGATATATTTGGAATTGAAGGGAATAAAATAAGCTTATATGCCGACGACACATTAATTACGATAAAACAACCAATACAAACAATTCCAAAGATTAATAAACATTTGAAAACTTTTGAGGAAATAACAGGATTAAGGGTGAACTGGGATAAATCCGAGCTGATTTTAGTTAACGGGACTAAGAAGGATGAAGAAGAAATAAGGCAAAAATTTAATATTCAAATTCCGAATAAATTAAGATATTTAGGGGTAATACTTGCTAGAAAAACTGGAGAGCTTAAAGAATTGAATTATGGTAAGCAAATGAAAGAGATAGATAAAAAAATACTACAATATAACAAGTTGAATCTATCGTGGTTTGGCAGGGTTGCAATGTGTAAAATGATGTTGTTACCTAAATTAAACTTCTTATTTGATGCCCTGCCAATAAAACATACAGATAGAGAATTGAAAAAATATCAGAATACTATAAATAGTTTCTGTAATGGGAAACGAAGAGCTAGAGTACCTAAAATGTTGTGATATGTATCGCAAAAAGAAGGGGGACTGGGTATTCTGAATGTTAGCAAGTATTATAGAGCCTTTCAATTACGAAATGTCATCAAACTTTTAATTAGAGAAGAACCAATATGGGGAAAATTAGAGTCAAAAGAGTTTTCTAGGAAAGGAAAGGCGTTTTTTCTTTGTGGAGATAAGGATAAAAAAATGAGAATACAGGGTAAGATGATAAGAGCAACAATAGAGGAATGGAATAAAGCAAGAAAGGATCTTATTCCAGGGATCTCAATGGTAACAGAATTAGAAGATTTTAATAATTTACCAATGAAAATAGATGGTAGGATTAAGGATGTCTTATTAGAAAATGGGGTCTCTTTGTTGAAAGATTGGATCAAAATTTGTAGGGACTTGGAGAGGAGAAAGGAGCTATATCGGCAATTGGAGTTGGATTGGTTCAAAGTCCTCCAGATGAATAATTGGAATAAGGAATTTCTTTTGGAAATGGGATCAGACAGGGAGCTTACAGAATTTGAAACATTGTTGGCCAAACTAAGAAAAGGAGACATAGGGTTAAAAGGGATAGTTAGTCAAATATACAAGATTTTGAATAAAGGGGGGAAGACTCAACAAGTATTGAAAGAAAGCTGGGAACAGGAATTGAACATAACAATCACTGAGAACACATGGGGGAAAATGTGGAGAAGACGCATTATGAGATCTATGTCGATAAGAGTGAAGGAACATAATTATAAACTAATATGGAGATGGTATAGAACCCCGGTAAGACTGCACCAAATGTACAAAAATGTGAGTGAGAAATGTTGGAGATGTAAAAAAGGTAGAGGTACATATGAGCATATGTGGTGGTCTTGTGATGTCTTGAAAGACTTTTGGGGAAAAATTGAGAATGACATTAAGGATATATTGGATATGCAGTTTGAACTGGGGCCAAATACAGTCTTGTTAACTGAGGTGGATAAATATAAAATGAGTAATGAAAACAAGGAACTGATGGCAATAATGTTATCGGCGGCCAGACAATGTATAGCGAGAAATTGGAAAAACAACGAAAAGTTAAAAAGAAGGGATTGGTATAAGGAATTGTGGGATTTAGCACTTAATGAAAAGCTCACATGGGAGATAAATTCTAAAAAGGGTAAAGTATCTGGCAATAATTTTTGGAGGATTTGGAAACCTTTTATTGATCACGCAATGGTTAAGAATAAAGGCATACCCCCTGTATCTGAGCAAAATGACTTTTGGAAAATATAAGGAAACATAAATCCCCGGACAATGTATATAACACAAGGGTGGTTTTAAAGTTAAAAAGGATAGTAGAGTTAGTGAATAATATATATTGGTTAAGAGGAGATATGTGGATATATAACTTATAACTTGTAGTTTCAAATTTTGGTTTATAACGAGATAATAATATTCAATTGATGATATTAATGTAGAATTATTGTTTATGTGAACATCTATTTCTTTTCTTCTCTTTTATTTTCCTTTATATATATTTTAAAAAAAAGCTATGTAATGTTTTTTGTCCTATGTATTTTTTTTTGGTTTGTAATGTCTTATATACCTAATAAAATTTATATATATATAAAAAAAAAAACAATCAGCAAAATGTAGAACATTATCACACCAGAAAGGTATTCCTTTAATAAATGCTGCATTTGTACAATCAAAAAAAAGAAGAAGAAGAAGTTGCATTTCAGGCACTGGAAGAAGCAAACTACAGTGTGTAGAAGTTAATTAAAACGTTATTTTAAAAGGAACATTGCTTTGGCTAGAACAGATTAAATCTGAGAACCACCCCAACCCTAAAAAGGCTTTATTTAGTATAAGGTTTCATGGATTTACTTCACCAGATAACATGGAGTTAAATTCAGTGGAGATCAGCTGAGCCTACATTAATATCTCAACACTAATGGGCTGCTGGTTTCAGGGAAAGGAACTTTCCTAAGCACTTAAAGGAAGTATGTAAACCTTTTTCTTCCATTTGGCAGGAAAATAGGTTTGGATTTGTGAATTTACACAGCTGTCACAAGAGCTGGGCTCTCCGACGCTGTGGAGTATTTAAAGGAGTGATAGGGACTGATGCCTACTGTTACTTGCTCTGGCTGAGCCTGGGACAGAGTGTGCTGTTTCAAAATGCACGTCAATACCTGTTTCTGGATTTGCCAGTAAGCCAAGGTTTCTCCCCTTTCTTTACCCCTCTCTGTCTTTCCCCCTAACTTTTGTTTTCTGGAGGCTTCATGAGATGGAGCCAGTCAAGCGAACAGGGACTGTGATCCAGCTGGGTTGCTTCTTGTCTGCCTTTAAAAAAGGAAAGGCACCAAATGGCCACTCGGAAGGCAGCCAGATCCCTGGGCAAGATTATGAAAGAGTACCTGGAAGTGTTACAGGGCTCTGCAGGGATGGTGGGGGCTAGTTTAGGATGCAGAAGTAAATCATGCCTTGCAATCGGTTTTGCAACAGGATGAGATAGATTTTAAGCTGCCATTTTCTCTGCTTAAACTAGGGGTACCCAAACTACGGCCTAGGGCCAGACCTGGCCACTGGGCTGTAGTTTGGGCACCCCTACTTTAAGCAGAGATCTGGCTCCTGATGCCAGTTCATCTGGCCTACACTGCCCTTATCACTCCCAGAAGCAGTAGTAAAACACATCTATACGTAGTTTGGGCACCCCATCTTAAGGTTTGGCATGTGCCTACAAGAGGAAGGGTTTTCTCCATGAGAACATCCTACTTAGGAAATGTCCTCATCAGAAAAGCTCACATGCTACCTACTTTTTATGCTCTTCTGTTCCAGTTGGAGGCAAATCTTTACTTATTAATTTCTTAGTTTCCCCAAGGCTTTTAAAGTGCTCACTTGTGGGTGTTATTATTAGGAATTTGAAGATGTTGGGATTTTTAAACCTCTGTGGATTTTAGTAATCTGTCTCTGCTATGCTTTAGATAATTGTGTTTACTTCTTTTTGTTCCTCTCCTATTGGCAGCTGGATGTTATCATTGATAGGTTGATACAGATTTGGCAGTGCTCAACTATGAGTTTGTATTGCAGACAAAATCAGTGTTTTGGTTCAGCCAATCAGATCTTTTCCTTCTTGTGCTTTTCCCCATTTATTTTACCTTGAATGATTAGCTCTTTTTTTAAAAAATGTATATTTTGTTTTTGCATGACTGAAGCATTCTTTGTTTCTCTCTGTGTTATGGTTTCTTGGTCTTTATTCACTCGAATAATTTGGTTTTCTACTTCATTGTTGATCACCTCCTCAGTCCCAGAAATTCTTAGCTTCCTGCAATAAATCCACTGGCTTTCAAATGCTGTCTTTTCTGTAATCCCTGTTAAAGTCCACAATTTTATGCCATACAATTGGAGCAAGAAGAGAGAGCATGTACTGTATGCATTCTCAATTTCAACTTTAAGTCATTGTGTATTTTGAAATTGTTATTTTAAATAAAGGTTTCCCTTGCTTGAAAGCCAGTCGTATCTGACTCTAGGGATCAGTGCTCATCTCTGTTTCAAAGCCAAAGAGCCAGCACTGTCTGCTTTTGCAGACGTTTCCATGGTCATGTGGCAGGCATGACTAGACACCGGAGCACACGGAACGCTGTTACCTTCCCATGGAAGTTATCCCTATTGCTTTCGAACTACTAGGTTGACAGGAACTGGGACAAAGACAGGAGCTCATTCTGTCCTGCAGTACTCAGGAATCGAACTGCTGACCTTCCACCTCCCAGTCAGCGTCTTAGCCACTTGAACCACTGCAGTGTATTTTAAATACAGTAATATAAATAAAATAATTTTAAGTAGGTATTTTTAGGTAATTGTATTTTTCATTGCTTAGACATTCTTTTCCATTTTCCAAAGTACACTGGTTGTTTGACAGTATTAAAAATTCACAGATTTTTAAGAGTGTGTCATATGTATTAAGAGCAAAGTAGAACATGTACACAAATCTGGTGTATGTTGGTTTTTAAGGTATTTAGAGTCTGTAGCATTGATAGCTTTGCACATAAATCCAACCACAGGTTAGTTATATTTTAGTTAAATTTGAAAATGTAATGAGTGTTCTCAGGGGGGTTGTGATTTGATTTGGAAGTTCATTGTCCACCTGCAATTGGCATTCCAGCCCATTTTAATTCACAGTGCCCCCTTCCTTCCTTTCCTTTCTCCCT